>JAGPOW010003642.1:62852838-62884982 GCA_030014935.1 Caiman crocodilus | reverse complement strand
CATCCAGTTCTTCCAAGTGACTCTGCACCATCTCAGGGTCTATGCATGGTAGTCTGGTGCCCTGCTGCTGCCTCTCTACAACCCCAGTGAGAGACTTGTTGTGCCCCTCACTTAGGAACACTGAAGCAAAGAACTCATTGAGGAGTTCAGCCTCGTCCCCCCTGTCTGTCACCAATTGCTTCTGCCCATTTAGCAGGGGTCCTATTCCTCCCTGGGCCTTCCTTTTACTCCCTATATATCTAAGAAACAATTTCTTGTTGTCCTTTACTTGGGATGCCATCCTCAGTTCCATGGTAGCTTTGGCTTGCCTAACTTCCTCCCTACAAGCATGAGCAGAGGAGGTATATTCGTCTTTGGTGATCTCTCCCTGTTTCCACTTTTTATGTGCTCCTCTTTTGGCCCTTAGGCTGCCCTGAATTTCTCTGGTCAGCCAAGGAAGCTTCCTGGCCCCTTTCCCTCTTTTTCCTCGCATTGGGATTGTCTCGCAATATGACTTCCATAGTATGTGCATATCCAGGCAGTGAATGGGAAAGGATAATATAAGTCATTAGCAAGAAAACAGAAATAGAAATCAATTAATGAGAAAGCACACACATATTCTTTCTTCTCAGACCATCTTTTAAAAAATAACTTTTGTAAGAGTGAGTGCAATTATAAATTATTTTCTTTGAAACCATTGCCTACAAAGTTCTACTACACTTTAACCAATATGAGCACTCTATAAGCTTTTCTGCAGTAGCCCAGCTGCTTCCTAATTATCTGTATCCCTAAGGGCTGCATCATTGTAGGAATTAAGTTTATGTCACAACAGCACAGAGTGGTAGGGCAATATTATTATCCTCATTTTACAGATACACACTATGGAAAAAAGAAACGTAGTGATTTTTTCTCATGTAACAATGGAAATCTGTGGAAGGGAGACAAATTTAACTTTCTGAATCTCAGTTCAATGCCTTATTCACAACATTCTTCTACACAGACATACTTTTCAGTACCTCTCTCTCTCTCTCTCTCTCTCCTTTGTTTCAGGAAAGGACCACAGAGGCCTCCTCTATGTGCAATGATTTGCAGGCAGCGAGGTTGGGCCACCTGTAGAGAATGAATTAATTCCCTCTAGTGCAGTTATTACAGTGATGTGCTCTGTGAAACTAGATATAGAAGGGTAAGAATTGGGCTCTCTAGGGAGAGTTAGAGCAGAGAGAACACAAGTAGGTGTTCCTCTTTTTTCTGAAACTTGGCTGAAGTGATGCAGACTTTAAACCTTTGCTTTGAGTCTTGGCTGAAGGGAGACGTGCCTTACATATTAACTAAGAAAAGACCAATTATAGTTGTACTTGTCTGTTAAAGGGGCAGGCCATTCCTTGCATTTATTTTTCTATATTATGGTAAAATATATTACAAAGTTGTTTAAACTGCACTTAGTCATTTAAAGTCCTTCCCCTTTCTGAAAAGCATATCCCATTTATCATCACCCAGCCTTGGATGACTGGTAAAGTCCTCTTTATATTAACTGGAACAAATCAGCATATGCTTTGTGTCTCAAATGTAACAGAGCATAGTTTAGAAAAACACATTAAGTAAGGGCCAATTTCAGACCGTGCGACATAAGTGTGTATCATTCCATTGATTTCAATGGGAGTCGCATGTGTGCATTCAAAAGCAGAACTTGGCCATAAAACTTTTATAGCGTGCCTTTGCATAAAAGTTTATACTGCTAAGCATTGGAATGTATTGCAGCCAAAGACTGCAAAATTGACAATGTTTGACTTTCTGTTCTTTTCATAGTTCACTGATCAAGTTGTTGCACAGGCATACACCGTGACTAGGACTGGATTTCCTATAAATTATGTCTACACAGATACTTACAATCAGACCTTTGCTTTTTTACATTATTTCTCTCTGTTTTACATACTTTTATTTCAAAAATATTTTAGATGTGGTATGTTCAGTGTGCTGGGCCAAATTCAGTGATGGTGTAAACTAGTAGAATTTGGGAGCTACTATCACATCACCAGTGAATTTGGCTGGTCTTGCTTGATATAACAGGTAGGGATCACTGTAATTCAGGCTCTGGTAGATGGAAAAACAGACTCCCTGCAGGCTTGCCAGGGTCAGTTTCAGGCATTTTTCAGGGCAAGCTCTCCCAAGCCTCTGGCTAAGAGCTCCTGCCATGAAGCTGATTACTATTGAACAGCAGCACACAAACTGTTCTTCAGCTGTTTTAAGAAAGTAAAGTTCACTACTTATTAAACAACAGCTTTTAAGTAAAGCTTGCCACTTAGAATTTTTAATGAAAATGTAAGAAATAAACTTTATGAAATAACATTTTTTATTGAATGCTAACTTTTATGGAATGCTGACCTCCAGGCAAAGTCCACTGCTGCAAAATCCATTCTAATGATTGAAAGAAAGCATGGAGCATCCACTGATGTTTCCTGGTGACATAGCCTGTCTTTGTGGAGTAAATACAGATGGACAAACCACAACTATATCATCCCAGCCAAGGCTTTGCTTAGCTGGTTGGATGTGGGGTGAGTGGGGTGAAGCTGGGAGAGAGAGATGGGGAGGAAGGGAAGGGAATTCCTCTCTGCTCCTACATGGCAGCAGACAAAGTAGGACTCAGGAGAGTCGTGCTGGACAAGGGAAAGCCCCTTCGGTGAGGGCACCCTGCATTCCATGCCTGGTTGTGGGGCCAGTACTTGGCTTGCCTATACCTACAGCCCCAATGGCAGGGGGTTCTTACCTGCTCCACTCTGGGCAGGGCTTTTAAATTCTCCACCAAAGCAGAGAATCAAACAACCTTGTTTCCAGGACTCTGCTACCTTTCTTCTCTGAACTTCAGGTAATTTTTTTTTTTTTACTTTTTCCCCACCCTCCCTGTCCCCCACACTTTCAGGCCATTTCCAGCCAAATCAGTTTTCCAGGGCTTTGGGGGAAACACCAAATGTCAGGCTTTCACCTGAAATCCCCTGAAGGCCAAATTACTGTGGTCCCTAACAATAGGAATGAAACTGAAATGTTCCTTGTGGGTGTGACAGGGTGCGCAGCATGCCTGTCACTGTAAAAGGAGAGAAGGCTCAAGAAACAGTTTAGGCTGCAATCAGGGAAGGCACCTGACTGGAAGGGGGCTGGGCTTGAGGTATACATATAAGCCCAGGGCCTGAAATAGGGAGGCAGTCTTATCCTGGTAGCTGACAGAGAAGAAACTCCTGAGCAGGCTGCTGAGAGAGTGACGGCTCACACCAAACATGACTATGGGTGCGTTGCCTTAGGTCTGGGAGTATAGCCTTCAGGTTGATGGAAGAGGCAGCATGCACACATAGGGCTGGAGAGTGTCTGTGGTTTGTGGAAAGGACTAAGGGAGGTAAGGAGGTCCCAGGTCCCCCAGGGAGTGAGTGGCCAGACCATCTAGAGAGAGATAACAGGGGCTAGAGGGCTGAGAGATAGTGGAGGACTGTGGGGCCTGGGAAACAGGTAGGGCCAAGGTGCCCATAGGTCTCACCGGCCTAAGAGTGGGGCCAGGGCTCAAGAAATAGTGATGGCAAAGAGGACCACAGCCAGAGGCTGGCAGGGCTGGAGAGCTCATGGGTCTCAATTGGCCTAGGAGCAGGACCAGGGCCTAAGAGGGAGGAATGTAGGCCAGGAGAGTGACAGTCCAAAACCAAGAGGGCTAAGAGTGCCCATAGCCCAGAGAGGGGCTGGTATAAGGATGAACAGAGCCAGAAGCCCATAGTCCATAGAGTGGGTTATGATTTGATTAGTATGTGTGACATCTGCAAGGCATTGGTGTGGGTACTAGGAAGGATGGAGCCTATGTAATTAGCCATTAAGGCAATCAGCATAGTAGATACTTGTGTTCATGAGTATGAGACCAGGCTTGGAGAGGCCTAAAGCAACCTCCCTTTTTCTAAAAGATAAATATATCAAGGCATAGAAAGTGAGGGGAAGGGAAGATTGCCCAGAGAGTGTGAAGTTGATAAGGGCTAAGGGGGCACCAGAGTCATCATGGCCATTCCTGGAGAGGGCCCTGGTTACAGTGGGCTACATGATGTTGGCAAAGCTGTCCCTAGGGGTGTGCAGGGCCCAGGGCATATCAGCCTGTGCAGGGCCCTGGGAGGGTGGCAAGTAGCCAGAGCCAGCAGAGCAGTAGGAGGGACGGAGTGGATAGCAGGCGGCTCTGAGTGGCAGTGGTACATGGCGGCCACAGTGGGGCCATACGGCACTGACCACGGGGGCCCCCAAAGCGCAGGGCCTGGGGCAGTTGCCCCGATTTGCTCCACTCCCTACCGCCAGGATGGCCCTGAGTGTTGGATTACTTTAACTATTTATTATGTATCTCATTTCTGCTGACCCTACCAGTATCTCAGAGATAATGGATAGTTGTATTGTAGAGAAACCTAGAAAAACAAGTAAGCAGGTGTTTAAGGACTGAGACACTCGACTAGGAATAGAATGCTCATCACCTTGCAGAACTGCAATCACACTGAGAAGGTGACGTGATAATTGTTATATGCATAGGCAGACTACATTGATAAGAGATTAACTTGGGGCGTGATACAAAGAACTGTCAGTCAATGGGAATCAAGTATCTTGTGACCAGTAATTTATTCTCATTTGCTTACTTTGTGCTACTAGGAAGTGCTGAGGAGGATCCTATGGCTATAGTAAATATTGGTTTGAATCTTTTAAGTGGGTATAAGGCAGAACATCTGAAAGCTGAAATCAGTAGAAGTAATGTGCTTCACTTAAATACAAAGAAGTCATAGAGATGACACCCCGGGCCAGCCAGGCAGCATAGGTGGCTACTTTTGGCGGCAAATTGAAGTGGGTGGCAAAAGCGATGTGCGCACACCTTGCACTTCCTCATGGGGGCTCTCTTGGGAGTCTAGGCACATGCACAAGTGAGAAGGACAGTTCTGGTTCTCCTGATTTACTGCTCTGGTGGTCTGTCTGGTGCCCATCCTTGGCAGGTCCCAGGGGAAGTAGACAAAATTTCATTTGTGTAGGATGGCAAAAATCCTTCTGCCACGCTTTGCTGACACAAAATATTAAGGTGATTTGGGGGAGATCACTTAAACTAAAAGCTGTGAGAAAGCTGGCACACGTTGAAGAACATTCAAGTCTGGTTAAGACATCTGCTAGGGATGCCAGTAATACAAAGGTAATACTGTATAAAGAAGTAAGTATGAAAAAGAGATAGTGGGAAAGAAAAAAGATGTGAGATTTACAGCCATTGGGCAGAATCCATCAGGCAAGATAAAGGATAATTGGGTTAGTTGATAGTGATATGCATGTACAGCACATGCTTTATTGCTTGCACGTGGCTGATCAAAATATAGAATGTCACATGAAAAAATCAGTCAAGGTAATCCCTTTAGGGATTTTAGTCATGACTTGGATGGCATTTGCATGATACATGTTTTATAATGCTCTTCAGCATTACCTTCTAAGGTGAAATTTCTCATGATAGTTGTGTCAGAAAATCCTTTTTTAATTAAAAAGAAAAATGTTGTGGAAAACCATAACTGAGCATGAAAATGCTTTCCAGACATTTTAAAAAAGCAAGCTAAGTGCTTTTTAAAATGACTCAAGCAATTTTACTTTTAACCTTGGCTTATCCTGCATATATTTCTCAGGGAGGAATGTGTACTTTGCTGTGTGTGAAAAATATTGGTTGAAACACAAAAATAGTTTCAGAGGAACAAAAGTATTATCATGCACATAGACCATTAGTAGTTACTCTCTCTGCCAATTTGCATGCATATTGAATGTAGCTGATTATCCAGATACACACTTGCATAGCTCTGGAGAGCTCCACAGCCTTTCTGGCAAACCTGCTGTGTCTTCACTATCAATCCCCATTTATCCTATCTGCTGCATTTGTCAGAATTCTAAAGAGGTTCCACAAGTGTGGCCTTTCTGCAACTGTTGCCTTTTAAATTGTAAATGAAAATATTCATACCTCTAATGTTATTCACATGTCTAAAGGTTTCCAGGAATGGGGTATTAGTTGAAAACTCTTTTAGGCACATACTGTCTTGTGAGTGCACAGTACCAATCTTGTGAGGCCTGACCTCTGTTGAGGCTTGTAGGTGCCTCTATAAAATAAAGAATAAAGAATCATCAGTTTTCCTTTTACTATTATAAATCTGACACTGACTTCCCACTGCAGCTTTGAAAAATCACATAAGACTTTTATCTTGGAAGGGCCTGAATGCTCTCATTTCCCAAATCAAAGGGAATGGAGGATTTTAGTACTTTACAGGACCCGCCTTTTCCTTCTTTTTTTTACAGTTTGCTATTTATAAAATTAAAGTACTAGTTCAGAGCCATCTGCCTCTGGTGTTGTGAAGATTAATTAGTAGATGTTTGTGAAATACTTCAAATATGAAAATGTTGTGCAAAGGCTAAGTACTATTATAATATCAGCTCTCATTAATCCTCTACATTATCCCATTTATTGCATTATTTCAGTGGGACCATTTGTGCCACTGATTAAGCATGTGCCAGCTTCTTTACTGTAAATATTTCATTTTGTATGTTTATAACCCAGCCATAAAAATATGCCCAATGCTAATATTTAGCATATACATGTTCAGCCCATGAGCAAATGCTTAAACAAATTGAGAAAGATTGACTTTTAAAGATAAATGAGAAATAAACATTTTATTTCAATTCTTTGCCCATCTACTATGACACTTAAAATTCTCTTTAAAAATGGAATCTTTATTACTTTTGTAATGTACTTGTAATATACCTCAGAGAGGTAATATTCAGGGCAAACAGATTTTATTTTATATATAATTCTTGAATTCATTTATGGACCCAATATTCTCTTTGATTCAGGCAGAATCTTGGGTACTGAAGGTATGAAAAGTGATTACCACTAGTATAAGAAGGGCAGGGATGCCCAGGCACCAACTTAGAGGGGGCACCACTATGAAGTCTTCCACGGCAGGGATGGCCCTATGCAGCCTGGTCATAGAGGTGAGCAGGCACAGCCCTGTGCCATGTAGTGTATTTGCAGGGAAAGGGAGTGCGTGAGGGAAGCTGAATACCCTCTCCCACCTCCCAGGCTTTCCCATGCGAGGCATAGCTCTGCACCTAGAAGTGTATCTGAAGTGAGGAAGCAGAGCATGTAGGGTACCCGGGGTGTCAGCCCTGGCTGGGATGGTGCAGTAGGGTGCAGCGAGCCCATCCCACAGCTACAGCAGCCTAAGCTCACACTGCTGCAGCTGGAGCTACTGCCACTTGAGCACAGAAAGCAGATGCAGGTAAGATTCCACTCTACCCCCACTACTACTCCCCAGTGATCGGCATAATTCCCTCCTATTCCCACCCCTCCACCTCTGTCCCAGGCACTGAAATATCTTACGATACCACCGATTACATTGCCATCACTAAAGAAAACTAATTTGAATCTTAAGGTGCTTACTAAATCACATTCCAAATGTTCCAGGAAACAAAGCATAAGTGCAATAGATGACTATTATGAGAAAATACATGCATTTAAGAGAGACAATAGCAATTATAGAAAAAGAACATGACATCTCAGACACCCATTGTTCTGGGCCATGGGTAGAAGTTAATCTCTTTCTTTCTACATAACTCCTTGACAATCCACTTTAGACTTTGTTAATCTCTATTCTACATAGTTAATTTAGTAAACTTTGTAGTAAAAATAATTACATTTATTTTAACACTCATCAATATGAGAGAAAAAAATGGTCCTCAGCTTCTACTTGTATCTGTTCTGCCTATTGACTGGAACTGTAATGTAAGTTCCATGCTCATATAACAAAGACTATACACTCATATATCATATGTAAAGGAAGGAACATTTCATTTTCTTTTAACAATTTGCCTGTCAAACCGTGTACCCATAACTTGATATGTGCACATGCAAGTCTGTGTACCTACTGTAGTGTTGGACACATGCCAAACCTTGTACACCATTTCCATAGCAGTGCTCTAACAATGTGTGTTCAGCATTAGGATTTCTGGGAAATATTCTGGAATTGCCCTAGGAATTATTTTGTGGAGTATATTAAGAGAACTTGCTTGTCCTTCCTCCCACCCTGTGCTGAACTGATTGTAGACAGCTAGTTAAGGCCTAGGGCAGAGAAGGTACAGTGGTGTGGTCATTTCCCTTTTGGACCATGCTGTGGGAGCAGCACCTGGGGACTTTTTTAGGTTCCAAAATCAGGTACCCCCTCAATTCCTTTTTGTACTCAGCAGCACTTCTGCTCCCCCTGCCACCACTGCCTCTGCCTTTGTCTCTGCTGTCTGCAGCTGATCCAAAACCAAAGGAGCTGGAAAGCTGCTCCTGGCCCACTTCAGCCAGGCTTCATAGTTGGGGACAATGGCAGCAGCAGCAGTGGCTCAGGTAGGGAGAGTTCACTTACTGCCACTGATGCTGTCCCTGGCTGAGCCCAGCTCCTTGCACAGCCTGGCTAGAATGGGGCAGGAGTGTCTCTGGAAATTTCCTGCTCCCTGGGCAGCCAGGGGCAGAGATAGGTGGGGAGGGTGGGCAGCAAATAAGAGGGGAGAGAACATGCCACTAAGCATAGAGGGGAAGGGAAGGGTGCCAAGTGGTGGCAAGTTTTTAAGTAATTCAGGAATTTATGGAAGTCTCCAGCAACTACTCCCATGGTGTGATCTGCCCATCCCGAAGGGTGGGTGAGCTCAGAGAGGGTGCAGCTACTTCTACAGTGCTGATTGCTGCTCCCATGTCCTCCTTTAGAAAATCCTGTATCCACCCATGTTTAAGACTCTTCCACTCTGTCCATTTTAGGTTGATGTAAGCCATGAATCTGTTGAATGGTTGTTCATGCTTTCAGGTTAATTGTTCATACAGTGGACAAGCATTTTGTGAAATGTTAGCTGGCATTTTCTGGATCCTGGAAAGCAACCAGACTTGAGGTAAAGATTACTTTATGTACAGCAGACTGGATACGTATGATGAATGTTGCAACTGGCATGGATTTTTCATGTTGAGAAGAGAGCTTCTGGTGCAGAATTAGCACAACATGATGGGAGCGTATTGTCAGGCATATGTAGGATAACTGGTGAGGTCTCTAGAACTTTTTGCATGAAGAAGCAGACCTTAATGGAGTCATATGAAAAGCTCGTCTTGACACCCCCATTGCTCAGAATAGTTGGCTGAGGGACTCTCAGCCAAGGAGCAGAAGTGGGTTGCTATTGCAATCTGAAAGCTGACGACTGACTCAGGTCCATTACAGTGCAGATTCATGTTGGCAGGTCAACTGTTGGTAATATAGTACTAGTAGAGGCTTGTTAGTCAGTTAATACTGCAGTTTACCTCTAGGTGAACGTAAGAAATATGACTGAAAAAGGAGCTACCGTCCAGAGAATAGACTTCTCATTACACTAGAGGTGTTGATGATGCTCATGTGTTCACTTGGTGCTCAGTTTGCTCATCAAGAATAAACAAATTTGTCATCTGCAAAAGTGGTTATTTTCTAGTCTTGCAGTCTTTGTTTGATCACTGAGCACATTTACAAATACTAATGTGGGACAGTAGAGGAAAGATGCATGATACCAGGTTGCTGGAATCTGCTCTTTGCTTTTTGGAAGAAGCAAAATTCTTATATTTTTTCTTAATTATACTTTGATTCATAAGGTA
Organism: Caiman crocodilus; assembly: GCA_030014935.1. NCBI lineage: Eukaryota > Metazoa > Chordata > Crocodylia > Alligatoridae > Caiman > Caiman crocodilus. The sequence continues at coordinate 62,875,336 of JAGPOW010003642.1, read as the reverse complement.
GCTGTGCTGAGTTATACTGGAGAACCTGCCTACCTACTTTGTTCAGAGTTCATGAAACAATAGTTTGGCAAAAGAAAGTTTGCTTGAATGCCTAGCAGTTGTATGTTAGTAGTAGCGTACATCTTTAACAGACTGAAGGTCAAATTTCATTGCCTACAGAACTGTGACCAGCGTGACTGAGGCCTGCATTACCTCTGTGAGGCTAAAAACAAGGATTATTTCATTAAGTAGTCTCAGAACCCTGCTGGTTTGTAGACCTTATACAAGCAACCTCACATGGCACAATTCTGTCATCTCACATGATAGACAGATGCCTATTACTACTACAGGAAACCAAAAAATGACCACATCTCCTAACTAGGGAAAAATGGGAAAGGCATGCCTTGTTTTCTGACAAGCTGGCAACACAAGGTGATGTGAATACTGTGCACTTGGCAACATAAAGTGATGTGCAATGCTGTAGTGCGGGACCTTGGTGTGGTAGATGAAAGGTGACCAAACGCCAGCAAGCTATGCTCACGGCATGGGGAGCAGTGGGTACAGCCTAATAGCCGCGCGAAAAATGCATGCAGCAAAATCCCCAGCTCATGCAGCTCGTTAAGCACACAAAAAAAGGCCCAATCTCATTGGCTATTAGGGCAGTATAAAAGCAAAGCCCGCGGAAAAAGAAGGTGGGACCCGCACAATATCGGTGAGACTTGATCACCCTCATCACAGGTCCTGCATCCATGGCTCCCTTTCCCCCCAGATGCCCCCATCTCGGATAATTGCATCAGTTGGATACTTGAAGAGCTCTCGAGTTCCCAACATTTTGTAATTTCAGAAGTTGTTGTAAGGGGAACTGCCAGTGCGAACGTGCAAACGAAGCATTTATGTGTTTCATGGCATAACTTTACAGAGCATGCCTACACTGTATTGCAGTTTGTAAGTAAAGCGTTTATCTGTTATATTGCCCTTGGACTCTTTTTGAATGGGAAAAGGTAAAAAAGGGGAAGTAGCATTACAGAACCCTTTTGTCCCTGGCCTGCTCGGATCCAAGGGTCGACTACCCCCCCTCCCCGATTCCGTACCACACTTGGAATACTTTGAACTGTTTTAAGCAGTTTTTTACTGTACAGATTTCAATCTGTTATAATCTGTATGTGATTATGGGCTTAGTGTGATTATGCGGTAAGTGGTGCATTTTTTATAAGCTTAATGTGATTTTAGGTTTTATACAATTGTGTTAACTTCAACTTTGTTAAAAATTTTTTACAGTACCTCCTGACCCTTTCCTCCTTTGCAAGTACCCATACAGCAACCTATTTTACAACACAACAAATTTATTAACCTGCTAAACCAAAATAAAAGAAAGTATAACAAACACATCACAGGCATTTTATCTTCCTGTTAATAACCTGGTAGTTTAGTGTGCCTTGTGAATTAAAGTGCAAGTGTGAATGTGTGTGGTAGTCTTAAGGGCAAAACATTAAATGCCATAAAGCCATAAAACCAGTGCAATTACATGAGCTCCAAACTGAAAACTGCGCAAGCTTATCTCAGTGCTGTCATTTAATAGTATTCCCTCCTGTTCTCTTATCCCTGGCAGAAAGTCTTCCTTGCATTATGTTATTATATAGGGAATGTGGAGCATACATAAGTGGAGTGCATAGAGGACACTAGAGTATCTGAACTTCTGCACTGGCTGCAGGACATAGCAATAATGAAGAGAGTTTCTGGGTGTTGTACTTGGCACAGGTACTGGGCTGTCAGGCAATATGGCTGTGGTGCTGGCAGACGCACCCTATTGACTACCAGACTGATTAGCCAATCCATGAAATTAGATCAGTGAGCAAGTTTAGTGAACCACCAGGATGATCTTAGCAAGTTTTCTGTAACGGACTGACTAAAATTCCTGTTGTATGAAAAATTGGCAAGCAACACCTGGCCAGAAATAGAGGAAAGTTAGTAGAAACAAGAAAGTCAAATGCTGAGGTCTGTAAGGACTTTGTCATTTCATACAGTCCTTTGGCTTCTATGCTAGTTTTGATCTCAGGGAATGTGTGACTGCAGTATATTGTAGAGATACCTAATCTAGCTTGAAACAAGCTATCAATAGTTCAGACAGCAGCAGTAGTACTTTAATCACAGCTACAGAGAGTTCAGTGTGGGCTAATTTACCCTATCAGAAAGGTAAACTGTAACTACATTGTAGACATAACTTGAAGGACATTATTGGCAAGATAAGCACGGATGCTAGCTAGACCTATGCTTCTGTAGTTGTTTCACATTTCTTATAAGTGGCAAACATAATTATAGAGTCACTGGTTGTATTATTTTTTTCCTTGCATTTTGGATCACAGTTTTCAGTGGAGAGGAAGGAAAAAAGCAAGCTATACAAATGTCATGGGTTATGCCATGAAACAAAACACTAAACACAACCTATTGTGTAAAATATCCATAATAATAATGTTATCAGCCATAACCTGGAAATCTCAGCCTAGTAAAACCACAGTGCCCTTCCTGGGCAGCGCTACCAGCCTGAAGATCTGATTCTTGACCATGTACTGCTTCTGATACAGGCTATCACCCAGGCCCATCCCTGAAAAGGTCTTTGGAAAATTTATCCAGGACTCAAGCTAGTGCATTAGAGTGAGCAGGCTGATCAAGGGCTATCAAGTATGTGATATAGCTAATATGGCTATTAGGTCTTATTTATGGGATTCTGTAGCATCTTTTACTGACTTTTCCCCAATCCCCATTTCTTTTGGATAAAAATAAGAAGGTTCTGTTAGGATTCTGGAATTTATTCTTGGAGTAGTGATAAATGCATTGTTGAGTTCCCTGAAGCAAAGGTACCTAGACAGCATGCCACTGGACTTGTCGTTTGCATGTCTTTGTTGTAGTATAGCTGCTTCAGGTGCTTAATCCACTTTCTGCACTGCACATGTATTATTCACTTCTTCTACTGAAACAGTGATTTAGAGGTAGATTTTTAAGAAATTCTTGCTAAAATCATAATTCTGGGAAAGCCCATGATACAGATTAATTAGAATTCTTGTGTGCGCCTCTCCCAGCTATCAGCATGTTGAGTTGTGAGCATGTTGACATTGGATTGAGCCATTCAAAGACTCAAGCAGACTGAAAATGCCAAGCAAGATGTATAGAGACCTGCTTAAACTGAGGTTTCATAATTTTGCAGAAACCACAAAAACAGTGGTTTCTGCACTTACTATGTAAAATGGCATATGAATCCATCTTGATTGTAGGAGACAAAGCAATAGATGTCCAAGATAACTATGTTCTGCACATTTCATTTGTACCTGGGAGCTAGACAGGCTGCAACCTGCCTGTCTGTCAAACAAAGCTGGTTCACCTTGTGTCTGCCAATTTTTCTACCATGGCACAAGCTGTAGTGAAGGCTGTTGTTAACTATAGCTTAGAATTTAACAAGATCACAACACTTCTGTCTGATAACACAGTGTATATGTGCAAAGGTCTCTGACATGTTCCTGGAATGATCTCCAATGCAATTCATGTCACCTGCAATGCACACATCCTTTCTTTAGTAAGTGACATTTGGTGCATACCTTTTCCTAATGTTGATAGCCTGGTTTCCACTTTTAAAAAAGTGTTCAAACATTGTCCAGACCATAAGCTTCAATACAGGGAGTCCATCATCAATCAAAGTGAACATCTACATTCAACTGTGTCACTTCCCCAGAGCCAGTACTTACAGAATGCAATTCATGCTTTAATACAATTTGTTACCATGCAAAGAATATGAAGTACTACCAGCAATTTGTGCATGAGAAGCTTGATCTTACACCCAGCATACAGCACATGTTTACACGATCGCTTAAGACAGGACAACATTGAAAATCAAATTAAGTTTGTGGTTGAAAATGCAATGTGGTTCATGGAGCTTCCAGTATAGTTTGAAACTCGTCAGGCTTTGATCAAACAAGTACACAGCAAGTTGATGGATTTGATAAGTTGGGCCAAAGATACAGCATCACAACAACTTTCAAACTGTCAATGTGAAAAGCAATGCAGAAGAGAACTGTTCCGGGCAATAGCTGTAAAGTTAAATCAGTACTACAAGTACAGTCAATTTCTACCACTATTATTTAAACAAGTGAGTGACACCTTTTTCAGTGCTGTTCATATTGTTTACCCCAATCAGGTATATTTTCTGAGTTTTGACCCTCAGCTACTGAAACCAATCTCTGGATGGCAGAAAGAGCATGACAAGGAACTTGCTAACATGTTTCTTGTCAAACATGACATGAACTTTGTCAAAGAATATTAGATGTCTTTGACTGTGACTGTTTTGGGAATCTGTTTCTGATTGGTTTCTGCATCTCTACAACTTGGCAAAATGCTGCCTTGCCATTCCAACCAATTCAGTGGATACAGAACATGCAATCTTAGCATATAGACAACTTTGTTCACACCACACAGACCAAGGCTGTCAGCTGCAATTAACAGCGGATGCTGCATGCTAGCATTTAACAACTAACATGAACTGTTTCTACCAAGGTTAGCATTACTTAGTATTATTAAACTTTTTATAGAATACTAATAATGAATTATGATGATATTAGTTACAATGCATATTGTGTATAAATCTATATTCATAATATATTTCAATTTAGATTTTAATTTAACACTTATATTTATAATAATGCAGTAATTTATTTGATATTTCTGTGAACTTTGCTATTTAATTACTCCGCAGTTTTTGCCTTTCAGCCAATCAGCAGTGAGGGGGCAGGGATGCTGGGGCCCCTAGGCCAATCAGCGGCAAGGAGGGCTAGCTGCAAACAGACTGGAAAATCAAAAGTCCTTCTGTCTCACCATGATTTAGGTAGGTCTCTATATATAAAATAGCAGGTAGCTTCCAGTATGTGGAGTGTGAGTGGGAAATTAGTAAGTAAGAAGGCCAGAAGATACAGATATAGGGAACTTTGCGAAAAGCTGTGGAGGACTATGAGCCTAGCCATGACCTTGCTATCTCCATACTGCAAAGTGACAGTCACAAGTCTATATATGCACTGATTCCTACTCCCAAACTAGCTTGCTTGCTTGAGTTCAGCTTTGCCTTAGAGGAGTGGTTCTCAGCCTTTGGTACCTTACGTACCCACTGCCAATTGATATGGCAGAAGCAAAACCAGAACTTCCATCATGGCACTTTTGGTTTCACTGCTGTGATCCGAGTCCCACTTTTTCCACCATCGCCCAGGGCAAAGCAGCCTGTGTGTGGCCTCCCTCCCTATACCCTGGTGCACTGACACTGGGGAGTGAAAGCCCCGGCACTCCGGGTGCAGCGGGAAGGGCAGTGGCTGGAACTTCCGGCCCAAGCAGGCAAAGACCAAAATGTAGCACCTGTGTACCCCCGGCCATGTCTCACGTACCCCTGGGGGTATACTTACCATGGGTTGAGAAACACTGCCTTAGAGTTTTAGGGCATTTAAGGGCTTTGAGAATGGATGATAGAAAGATTTGGACAACTTTGTGCACTACAACACAGGGAGAGTCTGCGGTACAGACATACTATAAGTGGTTACCAGGTCTGTCCCACCAGGATGGGGAAAATAAAGTAAGGGCAGGTGTAAAGTTGAAAAGGTGCTAACTTTAGAGCACCTTAACTGAATATTTTCTGACTTTCAAAAAATATTCTTTTATGACTCTAGAGTTCTGAGTGTTGTTTTAACTCAACAAAATATTGTCTAAGCAATTATTTTGAGAGAGAATATAACTGTTTCTTAGATGCACGAATCATTAAAACAATGGGTGATGGCAGATAAGATGACAGAAGAGGTTAGGGTAGGAACTATAGGGAAGGAGGAGGTTCCTAGGTAACCTCCTTGGGGTGGTGGGGGACAAAGCCCTGTGGAAGTGGCTGTAAGCCTGGGGCTGTGGAGATGCCCATGTATAGTAAGGGGCCGTGTATACAGAGGCCCAAGGGAGAGGCCAAGATGGCTTAATGAATAGCCATGTACATGTAGGCCTAGAAAAGGCACAGACCAGCCTGGGAAAATAGGGCTTAGAGTTGTGGGCCTTCTGAGGGGCTAGGTAAGCCCTGACCATAACAGTGAGTAGATGGGTGTCTGAGGTGGAGCTGACCCTGGAGGGGTCTATGGAGGGGCTCAGATGAGCTCAGTATAGTAAAGAGTACTTTGTGCTAGATCTCTGGAGCTCTAGGTAAGCTGGTGGTGAGATGAGTGATTAATGAAGGGGTCTGGGGTAGACTCCAGCATCTCAACTGGTCAATGCAATGGGGCCAGGCCTGGCAGGCTGAAGAGCAAATAAGCCCACCGCAAGGAGCAGGCCAGGGTGGTGGAGAGCTCTGGCACCTTGATTGGCTTAGAGGTGGGGCCAGGGCCTAAGAGAGGCCGAAGGTCCCTCAACAGGGACCACTGTTGAGAGAAGATAGAAGTTCAGCCAGCAAGCAGGCTGGAATGAAGCAGGCTGAAACTCAGCCACCTGTTTGGAGGTATCTTATAAAGGGCCTGAGAGAGATGGGGCCAGTGGCTGAAGTTAGGTTATGAGATGGAGGTGGGAACAGAGTGCTCAGAATTGACCAGCCCAAGAAAAACAACAAGGAGCCCAGTGAAGGAGGAAGAAGATATAGGCAGGTAGGCCTGCAGTGGTCCTGGGACATGACCTAAAACTACACCCTGCCGGGTTGGATGGTGTGGTGGGGCTGCCTGTGGTGGTGAAGGCTCCTGAAAATGCCACACCTGTGTCCCCCTAGTGAAAGGTGAGTATGGGGTGCTAGAAAGCCTCAGCCCTCCACTGCCTTGTGGAGGGGAAAGGCTAGGGGAGCATACCCTGAGAGAAAAGCAACAGGCTTGGGCAACAACATAGGGGTAAGGAGGGCCCAAGGCCCAAAGCTTCAGTATGAGTGAGGCCTAGTGGGAGGCCCAGTTAGGGGTCCCGGCATCTTGGCAGGCGCTTGAGGTGAGTGGCCCATTGGCCTAATGTGAGGCATCCGAGGCCAGAGAGGGCCAGGGGCTGGAGGCAGCCCACAGTGTGCGGTGGTAGGTCTGATGCCCATTGTAGAACAGGGCCTCAGCTGGGTGGCCTCAAGGTCTGCGAGTGGTCAGGACCACATGGCGCAGAGTAGAGGCCCCAGTGGGGCCTGTAGGCAAGGTAAGTCTGGGGACCCCTGTGGGCAAATTGCACCAGAGGCCAAGTGCAGCCCAGCAATGGGGCCAGGGGAATTGGAAGTGGTCTTTGAATGCTGTTGCAGGGCACTAAGATGCCTGCTCCCTTTACAGCAGAAACTTCCTGGGGAGAGGGCCCTAAGAGCCAGACAGAAACTCCAGAGATGCAAGTTGTTATGGCAGCAGGCTAACAAAGGAATTAGCCTGCATCTGCACTTGGTCAGCTGACCAGAAGAAGGCAGGGCCCTGGGCACATATAAACCCCAGGGCTGAGACGAGCAGGAGTTAGTTCTCTGGCAGCAGCCAGGGGAAGGAGCCGCCAAGGCAGAATTGCCCAGAGATGTTGTGGCTGCCTCATATGCTGCATAATGGGGCTCCCCAAATTCACCAGGTACCTTGGCCAACACAGCACTTGGTGCTGGGGGGAAGTTTGACTCTTTTAAAGGGACAGAGCACACCCTGAACTGCTTGTATTATGTTATAGCCTAGGGGCTCATCTTTTGGTTGCTGTTTATAAACCAGTGGATCGGGCTGAAGCTATTGGGGAAGGAGGAGGCCTCATTGGGGGCTCACTACAGTGTGGGGACCCCAGCACCAGGGGGCACAGTGACAAAGGGTGAGAGCAGACCCCAACGCCAGAGAGGGCACTGTGATGGGGGAGAGCAGACCCCAGTGCCAGTGTGGGTGCCACGACAGGGCGGCAGAGAGCCCAGCGCCGGTGTGGGTGCCAAGACAGGGTTGCGGAGAGCCCAGTGATGACAAGAGGCCGAACTAGACTAAGGCCTCAGAGGGACAATGTGTAAATACCATCTGAGAGGCTTGGTGCATGGTAAAAGGGAAGTTTTGGAGCCACACATTTAGCCCATAAGGCTGAGGGTGTCCCGTGAGGCATCCATTTTGAGCGGGACCCAAAAAAGGGTCCAAGAACCCACAAGGCTCAGTGGGGTCCATCAGGACCATGTCCAAGCAGAAACTCGAGGGCAGCCTATTTATTATAATTATCAACAAGACATGACAGATGAGGAAAAGGGTGTATGTTGGGAAAGACTGGCACAGTCACGAAGTCCTAGGGGCGTCACAGCCATCCCTGGGGACCCCATCCCATGACAGATGCCATCTGCAAGGCATGGGACATGGTAAAGGGAAGGTTGGAGCTGTGTATTATGCCCTTGGCATCAGGGCATTAAATGGACAGCTTCCCACCTAGAAACAACTTTTTAAATACAATAAAGGTGGGGCAGGTGGCTGGACTGCCCTAAACAGGCGAGCTGGCCAATGCTGTGACTGGCCCCAGGACTGCCCGCTGTCATATATAGAAAGCTGAAGATTCAAAATCTTGTTGCTAGTATTTTTCAGGGGGGGGAAATCCCAAAGATAACTGACCTGTGTATTTCTTGATAGTCAAAGAAACAACTTCTTCACTAGTTGGAAAGTGGTAAGGATTCTATTAGGGATTTTGAAAAAGAATTTTCTCAATTCATTCAGTTTGCTGCAACTATAATATTTCAAGTATTCATATTTTTACCCTACAGTGTGTTTATAGTTAATGCCATTTAATTTTTCAGTAATCTCCTCTGAAAGTGACCTTCAGCTGTTCCTTTGAATTAATTATGTTAACTAGGACATCTATTCTCCTGATAATTTATAAACACTGAAATTGTTGCCTGCTCTAGGCCATTAACTAATTGCTATGCGCAAGCAATAGAGCTGCATAATTTCTGAAGTTCTCATCATTGTTCTGTGATCCACAAGGTCCCTGTTGATGGGAAATGTTTGTGAACATAACTAATCTAAATTCTACAGAGTTGTGGCAAGATATTTTAGTTCCAGGGCAAAAGTGGGGCAGGGGTGGAATTATGCTGACCAGTGGAGAATGGGGAGTGTTTTCTGCACTCAGGTGGCAGCTGCTACTGGTGCAACAGCCCAGCTGGCATGGTCTCCCCAGGGCAGCTCCTGGTGCCCTGTTTGTTCCCCCTGCCCCTGATATGCTTCTGGGCACAGGGCTGCACTTCCACAGCAAAGCCTGCATGTTTGACCCTCTTTTCTCAACCTACTCCCCTCAAAAATAAAATATGAGGCATAGGACTGTGCCTTTCTCATGCCCTATAGCTGGGCTACACAGGGTTGGCCCTGTTGTAGAAAAGACTCCTGGGTGGGATCAGACCCATAACAGTGCCTCCTCTAAGATAATATATGGGGCTGGTGCCCCCTTGCCCTGCCCTAGTTATACTACTGAACTGAAAATTTGGTACTTAAATTCTGTTATTTCTTTAGGATTTCAGAAAGTAACACTAGATTTAAGCAAAATATTTGCCACTGTGCCTCACACAAAATAAGGTTCCTAAGTGTGGAGTTTTATAATGGTCTGTCAATAAATAGTGGGAACAAGGAACCTGATGAAACTCAATACTCTATAGAAAAGATTATATTGGATAGGGATGGTTTTGGAGCAATAAACAGTGCAAATGATAGGTATTTGGTATCCCCATATTTTTCATAGGGTGTTTTGTAGCTGTGATGTGAGAAGGGTGAGATGATTTTGTGGACTTGTTTGGACAAATTGTTGCCTGCAGTTGATGACCTAAAAGGTCCTTTTCAGTCCTATATGCCTAAGACTATGGATCTAATTAAAACATGCAAAGTAAAAAAGCTTGTGCCCAGTGCCATTTTAGTGGTCTTTTTTCAGTGAGCCCCCCCCGCAACACACACAATGTCTGGAGTCCAAACCTTGAGCACCAGTGCAGCCGAAGACATCAGCTCTTTGAAGACAAGCTCAGTAGACCCAGCATTAGGCACTGACTCCCCAGCTAGCTGTGCTGAGTGGGAAGAGAATAAATGCACATTCAGTGAAATCAGGTTGAAGCATGAAGCCACAGCTACCCTCACAGAAATTATTTTTTTGTTCCCTTGTCAACTGTAAGTGAAGCAATTTGACGTACTTACATGGCTGTACATGACCCCTTATGAATTGAAACCGGGGTGGGCAATTATTTTAGATAGAGGGCCACTCAACAAGCTTTGGTGAGCTGTTGAGGGTCACAAGGGTAGACCTACCCCTTGACAGGTGTCCCTGGTTGCCATCTTGGGACTGGAAGTCCTGCCCCTAACCCTTGACCTTTGCCACTAGAAGTCCCTCCCCTTGCCCTGAGAAGTACTCCTTTTGGGAAGGGGGGTTGCCATCTTGGAACTGGAAAAAAAAGCAAATTATGAACTAAAAATCAAACACTGACAATAACATATTTTAATTGTATTAAAAATATATTTTTGTCCTGATTTGTGTGTGTTTATGTGGTGTATATAGAGGTGATTGCATAGTAGCTCAAAATGAGGTCTTATTCTTGTATATTGTGTGGTGGGGAGAGGGTATGGGTGAGTGATTAAGGGCCTTGTGGGGGGCTGTGTGTGTCTGTGTGTGAGTATAGGGTGTTTTTAAATGTGGGTGAAAGCGTGAATGAGGAGGTGTGGGTACATATGTGTGGTGGTGTGTGTGCATGTAGCAGTGAGTGGGGCTCCCTACAGAGGCTCACAGGTGTGTGTGTAGGGGGGTGCATTTGGGGAGGATTATTGGGTTTGTGGGCCACCACTGCCACTGGCCCACACCCACACGCTCCCTTATTCCCACAAACACCTTCCCCCTCCCCACAAACCCCCTATGCCCACCCACCCACATCCATACCGTATACACACACACATACACCCTGTCAACCTGGGGCTGCTCTGACCTGGGTCAATGTGCTATGGAAGGTCTGGCTGGGGCACAAGGGTGCTTCAGTGTGGGGGTCAGTCCCATACACATCTATGCATGTATTGGCTGCACAATAAATACATCCTACAGTGGACTTTATTAATTTACTGATAGGACCACATGTGTAGAAGTGGAGACTTTACTGCGGAGCTAATTAGGCAGCACCACAGTAAATGTCTTGTGTAGATGCGTCCTGTGACTATGTAACATATTAGGCAAGGTATCATGTGAATAAGCAAAGCCTTGAATAATTCTCTGAGAATTATCTGGTCCCTTTAAGCCTTCAAACTAGGCAGAAAAACCTCACAAAGAACACAGTTTCTTGAGTTTTTTGTACTTTTTCTTTCCCCCTGTGCTAGAGCTACTGTGAGCATAAGAAAGAAAGAAATGGCCTTGTTAGAGCAGAAAGATGGGCTGAAAGAGACCTGGATTTAATTCCTGCTTTATCATAAACATCTGACAAACTCACTAGGGCCTAGATCCTCAAAAACGATTTAGGGATCTAATTTATCGTAAGTGTTTCTTTGGCTCATTTCTCCCCTGTAAAGTTAGGATAATACTGCTTTCTGACTTCATAAAAGTGCTGGGAAGGGCCTGGTTGATGGGATGGGGTTAGGAGCAACGGCTAGGTAGACCTCCTCTCATGCAATTTCAGAATGTCCAGTCCTATTAAGAGAGTACTAAAGGTGATAGTACTGCAGGTTGTCAGCCACTGTTTCAGCAGTAATTTCATTGGGTTTTTTGCCAACAGATTTATCACTGGTACCTTATGTAATCCTAACAATTGGAGGATTAACATCTAAATCTGGGATTTAATTTAATGTCTTTGGGGCTAAAATGTTGCAATAAATGGGTGAAAGGTTAGGGGAAACAAGATTAAAAACCTCTTTTTCACAGTTCAAAGAGGAGATATGGGAACTACCAGTAGTTGGACCAGAAGCAGAAGAGTGAAAGCCCCTTGGGTTTCTATAGGGATGCTCTTATCTTTCATGAGTAACATGAAATCCTTAGAGATTTCAATACATTTACAGGGAATTTAGAGAGGTTTCTCTCCCTTTTGCTCTGTCCAGAATCTTAGACACCACAGGGATCCAGGTTTTTATCTTGCTTAGGAACAGTATTTGAATTAGGTCAGGCTTATCTAACGCATATTTGCTAAGTTTGGTTAAAACTTGACCTTTTTGAGTTCAGACAAACTTGCATCTCAGGTAAGGCTGGCTTGAGTGGAGAGTGCTTTGTGTGAGGCCCCACAGCAGGCTGGGTTGTACAATGATTAAATAAACAGACATGCAAATAGTCCTGGAGATACTCATGCGCCCATCTAGTACACTTCACCAACTTGGCGGGTTTGTGACTTCTTTGGGCAGCAAGTCTGCTGAAGCTTACAAGAACACATCATAACACTTTTTGTTAAAAAAATAAAAGTTTCAAGACTGGCCCCCAAAGCAGAGCCATACACAAGCTTCTGGGATATGTTTATTCAAAAATAATTGATACTTTATGTTTATTACAGGATGAGAACATGATGGACAAAAATAAATTACATTTTTGGCAAGATTGAAGATTGATTTTGACATTTTTCTGTGTGAAGGTTATTGGTAACACTTTCTCAAATCTAGTAAAAAGGCAAAAAAGATGTTTTCAAAAGTGATTCTACCTGTATTGAGCCATTTTAACATGAACAGGTAGAATTTTATCTGTACAGGTAGACAGTACAGATAGCTAGCCAGGGTGAGACTCCAAACATTTTGCTAAAGTAGCCTCAGGCCTGCAGAAGGGAACTGCTTTCAGTGACTTCTGCCCTAAATTCAGTGAAGTGCATTTAAGATTATGGTGTTAAGCGCGTTTAAGATTATGGTTGCATTCTAGTGTTGCAACACATCAATTTAAACTATTCTACCTGTGACGAAAGCAAATGAAATCATAATGTTATTAAAAAAATATGTTGATGGTGACCCACAAAGAAAAAAAAAGCGCTTTTTACATTTTTTTGTCAAGTCTAAAAAGCCCATATATATTTTTTTCCAAATGAGGTTTGGAATCTGTTGTAGTCTAGAAAACTAAAGACAGCAAAAGAATTAAAACAGTAGGAAACAAAATGTGATTGACTGAAAGTCAAGATACTGTTTAAAGCTCTGTCTTCATAGCTATTTAGCTAATACATAAGGGAGCTGGAAGTGGATGGGAGCCCTCTTTGTTAACAGTTCAGCATCTCCACTCCTTCAATTAAAGACTGAGAAAGTGCCTGATACACATTTCCAAGCCCAGTCTAATGAGTATGGAACTCATTCAAGGGCAGACTCAGCATTCAAAGCAAAGCAAAACAAAAGAAAATAAATAGACTGCTGAGGCCTTATGGAGATAGTTATAAAAACTCAGAAATGGACACAGACCTTAGAGAGAATTCCTTAACATTTCACTTAAAAACAGCTACAAAATTCTGAGGCTTGCCAGTTGCCTCAGACATTGGCAGATCTAGATTTTGAAAAGGGGGTTTGGTGTGGCACATCAACAGATGTTATACAAGACATAGGTGACTGGTAGGGGTGGCACGGGAAGGCACATGCCCCAACTGACAGGGCCGTCCCTGCTGCCGGCATCTTCTGTGGGTGCTTGCCAGCCCTGTCCCTGCTGCTGACTCCACCAGCAGCTTCTGCAGGTGCCCCCTCAGACTCAAGAGGCACCAGTCACCCTTGGCACAACATATTTTTCTCCTGCTAAAGAGAAACTAGATGCTTTACCAATATGCTAGGGAGATAACACTATATTATTTCACTTAAAATCAAAGCAAAAAACCCCCATAATTATTGGGATGTGTACTACTACTGGATTATATATAAAAGTTAAAAGAACCACAACAAACAAGGCAAAAATAGTCAAAATAGAAGATAGATCCTGTACCCCTTACTGTTAAACATGCATCTCTTATTCACATTAATAAAACAAAATCTGGCCTTCTTGAGTACCTTAACAGTGCATCCAGTACTTCACTTGTCAGCCATTTCTACACTTGAGTTAATATTAATTAGCTAGAGCTATAGCTAAATTAGCCAGAGCTAAAAACATTCTGCAGGGCTGTGAAATAAAGGAAAGCCACTACCAGGGTCTCTAACCCTTTTAAGTAGGAGATCACCTTTGGCATTTAAAACCAACCCAGGATATACTGTGTGCTGTCACCCTCTCCCTTCACTCCCACCCAGCAGGTAAGTCTGTGGAGAGGAAAAAGGGGGGGTCAGATCAAAGCAGAGGGAGAAAAAATTATTTGGGGGGCTCACCTCCCCAGCTGGTAAGTCCCACCTGGCCCCCATTCAACTTACCCTTGCTCCTGCCTCTGTGGCACTGTCACTCACTATGGGGTGCCTCGATTTAGCCCCCACCTCTCCCCTCCCCCATGAACTGACCTTCTGGGCTGGGGCACATGCATGCATGCATGCATGTGGGCACTCAGGCCCCTCACTCCAGCCCCGGATTGACTCCAAGAAGCTCCAAGATCTACCACAAGAGGCTCTGAGATCTACTGATGGATCGAGATCCACTGCTTGGTGATCACTGCACTACCAGGAATGAATGAAAGAACTTGCATCTACTTGGTCAGGCCATCTTGCCCAGTCTCCTGTGTCATAGTAGCAGAGAGTGGATGAGGAAAGAGAGATTAAATAGGGTATGGTCAGGGTTTTCTTCCACCATTCATCTCTCCCTTGCAGCCTCCAGCATTTAAGTTCTAGGAAGTTCTGATTCAGAGGCTGTACCCCTAATTCCCATGCTCAATAGCTACTGATGCCCCTTTCCTCCAAGAGTTTGTCCAGCCCTTTTCCGAATGGGACTAAAGTGTCAGCTTCTGCAATAGTAACCAATGGCACACTTTCATTACATGGTGTGTGAAAAGAGACCTTCCTTTTGCTAGTTTTTAACTCAATCCCTATGGGACTGAAATGGAACTGAAATGAAATGCAGGGTGGAACATCCATCCTTCAACCTCAAAATTTGAAGTGCTGATGATAATGTTTTAAATGTCAGAGAAATCAGTCAAATGATAGAAAACTCCACTTGAAGCACTGTAACACATGCACAAGGTTTGTTACTGTCCCTCTTCCAGTATTTCCTATAGAAGGCCTCTCCTCCTTCGGAGCTCCCAAAACTAGCTCTTGTGCAGCTGTGGAAAGACCCTCTGCATAAAGACCGTCACAAACTTACGATAGAGTATGCGGGATGTCACATGAGTTTTCTTGACTTTTACTAACACTGAGAGCAGACTGAGGTGTTTCAAGTTGTTCCCATAACCTTAGGATACCTACAGTTTTAAAAGCACTACCTACTAGCTTCATTTATGAACCCTAGTTTTTGTTCTGTGATGGACAGGCAATAACATCCCAACCACTGAGAAAGGGAGAGGGCTCCTAACCCTCCCTGCGGAGTAGGGAGTTTAGCAGGGAGATGACGGCGAGCTAGGAAGTCAAGCGAGTCCCTCAGCACTGCCTAAGGAGGCAGTTGGCTATGAATTTATGGCAGGGTGGGAATCTGAGGGGGGTGACAACTGCGCCACTGCACCCTCTTGGCCATGCATGACACAGGGAATCAGCCTGTCCCACCTCCAGGCAATGGCCCGTGAGGTTTCAGCCCTCACTGCTGTTCTGTGCAGCCAGCAGCTCCGCTCTGACCCTGTCAGAGGCCACAAGTGTCTTCCCAGGCTCATCCCTGGAGGAGACAGTAGGGCAGGCACGCAGGCGAGGAGGCCACCTCATGTGGGGGCAGCTGCCACCGCTGCTCCTGTGCTCAACCCCTCTCAGGGGCAGCCGAGCCGCAACCCCAGTGCCCCTCGCAGGGGTGAAGCTGCTGCCTTATCAGGACCGTCCCTAGGAAGGGCAAACTGGGGCAACTACCCCAGGCCCCGCGCTTTGCGACGGCCTTGCGGCGCCGGGTCAGCTTCGTGCGTAGCTCCTCACCACCCGCCCACGGGCCCCGCCCCCTGCTACGGTGGTCTCTGTCGCTTATTCCCACTTATTCACAAGTGTCCCGCAGACTTGGAGACGCGCGGGGGGAAGCGAGGGGACGGAAAAGCCCGTGCCCCATACCCCCGCTTCAGCTCAGCGCTTTGTCTGGGCCACGCGTGAGCCACCCCGCCGCGCCGCCCCGCACACCTGCAGCCCCGCCCGCATGCGTGACTCAGCGGGCGCCCCGCCCCCGGCCCTGGCCCCGGCCCTGCGGAATCACCCCGGCGTCGCCGCGGCCGCAGCTCGAAGCCGGCGACATGGAGCGCACCCTGCGCACGGCCGGGCCCCGCAGGCCCCAGATGCTCGCCCCGCAGCGCGGCTACGCTCTCACCCGCGACCCGCGCCTCAACAAGGTACTGGCGGCACCTGCTGGAACCGGGCCGGGCCGGGCCGCGGCGGGGCCTTCCCGACCTGTGCGGGAGCCGTGTGAGGGGCCGCGCCGCCCGGGGCTGGATGTGCGGACCTGCCCCTGCGCCTGGCCGGGGCTTCAATACGAAATGATGGGGTTGGAAGCTGGAAACGATCGTGTTTGTTCACAAACTGTTGTGGGCTGAAGCCTTATGCGAATAAGTCGTGGTGGTCTTTACTTTACGTCGGGGGCTATAACTCGGGGTGGGGGGGCGAGGGAGTGAGAGCAGGGCCTTCCAAGTGGAAGCATTTTTTATTTCATCGGAAGAAAGTGCTGATAGCACGCCCACAAATCTGGTTAGGCTTTCTGAGTGGCTTGGGTGTTGAACATGGTACAGCAATGAGCTGCCTCAAACATTATGGGACAGTTTGACCATTTTTTTTATAGCTCATAGGTGGTACAAGGGTTGAAATACATGATAACTAGCATATGCTTGGCAGCACTGCCCAGCTTATTGCAGAAGATGAGGTGGACGTTGTCCTGTGCGCTGTTCGCTCTGGTCAAGTGGATGCCAACTGCCAGAAACCTGCATTTCTCTAGCTCCCTGTAATGGTTGATTCATAAGTGGGGTGCGGTGGAAAAAAACAAACAAAGCTGGGTACATTAGGGAGATAAATAACCCTCTTGTTCCTGCTGGCTGCCCTTGGGTACAAGGATTCCTCAGCGGTTCTCCTGTGGTGTCTGTGTGCGCCTCTGCCTGCAGAGGCCCAAGTAAGGTCTTTTAGCGTCAGGGGGAATGAAAACTGACTGAAAGCCATGGAAAGCCACTTTTCCATTCATTTCTGTTTCATTTAAAGAAGGCATGTGTCTGTAAAAAAGAAACATTCAGCTGGAGACAAGCAGCAGCCTTTCCATTAAGAAGGAGAACATTAGGCTGAGCACACGCTCATAAATGCATCAAATAAAGGTCACTTCCAGACCTTATGAGACCCTTTCAGCCCTCGTTCTTATCCATCCACCTTTCCCTCAAATGCCACTCTTGGGTAGAAAAGATTGCTATTGGGTTACTTACCTGACATTTTACTTCTTTTCTGTTCATCTCATTTCTACCCAGGACAACTTTTACAATCTTCTCCAATACCTGCTGAAGGGTGTTTGTGCCTGAAAGCTTGCAATTAAAGATTTTTTTTTAAATTATTTTTTAAATTTTTTTGCAAAAATCTTGTTGGTCTAATAAAAGATATTTCAGATGACTTGTAAAATGCTGTGATTTGATACCTGTTGTGTTTTTACAGGGTGCTTGAGCTGCCACTGTCCCTTTACATTAGGTGCAGTCTCTTCCCTTTACATTAGTGAGACAGAGCTGCTCATACTTCCTTTCTTGGGTTTGTTAAAAGAACATTAGAGATCACTTTTTCAGACTACCAAGACTGAGAAAGAGGGAGAGAAGAGGGGCATTTCCAGTGATGTAGCAATATGGATGGCTTAGAGAGGAGGACTGGGAAGAAAATGAGGAATTTGGAAGTCACTTCCAAACAAATCTCTTGCTGTGGTGGTTTGTGATGTGGCTGTATAGGTAGTAAGTGGCAGGTGAGAGTGCTTAGTCCATTTCTTATCAAAAGCGTTATTTAGCAGAAATCAGAATTAACTTAAGAGAGATTAATTTAATGATTCTAAAGTACAGGGGAGCATTTGCAGTTCTTGATTTTTTAAAAAAAAAAGAAAGAAGAAAAAGGAAATGATTCTGCAAACTAAAGAGGTCTTGTGTAAGGTCTCTGAGATTTAACAAGTGTCAGCACTTTCATTTAGCTTGTTGTGCCACATCTTAACTGGCTTTTATTTTTGAGACAGAAATTTGTGTTGTGGGAGTAGGTCAGGACCAAATAATCTTGTCTATTGGGTGACTTCTGGTAAAATAATGTAAAATTGACTTGTTTTAAAGAATGTTTGCTAATCTCCCTCTTTATTTTAGCTTATTTTCAATGGCATTACAGTAATACCTAGCAGGAGTGGGCTGTCTGACATTGGACTTAGTTCATTTATGTTACCCACTATGAGTATTAATACAGTTGTGTTTCCTTTTTGGGGAAACTCATGGCAAAATCATGGCCTTGTGATGCAGACAAAGCTGGAAATCCCAGGTTACCGTTTGTGGGGAATTGGGTGTCACTCAGTATTAGCACTGTTAGGTGTGCAGAACTGACTCACAAGATAAACTCAGATGTTTCAAATAGGACTCTAGTGTCAAAAACATTCTGACCTGTTATGCTTTTTTTTTAGTTGTTTGCAATAGAAGAATTGTCCTGTAATTTTTCCATAATCAGAAAAATGATTGAAAACTAAGAGATGGCATTTGTCCAAGGGATGGGTTGAGTCTAACAAGGGGTGCCCTGAGTCTAAAAAGATTGAGAACTGCTCTGGTGTGTCTTTAATTGTAACCAGAAGCTCAAGATTTTTGCCCCTCATCCATAAATGGCAACTAGGGATGTGGCAAAATGCACACCTTCAGCTTCTTGAAAAGATGTTGCAAAGGAGAGAAACTGTTTTTCTAGTTTCTGTCGCTAATGGGTTTGGGCCTCCAAAGAAAAGATCACTTGGTGAAATGTAATTATCTGTGATATGAAGGAAGAAATGTTGGATATGAATGAGACAACATCTCAGAGTAATGACTCACTTCAGGCAGAAAAAATCTTTCAATAATACAGAACATGTTAAAATTTGTAAATACATCTGACTTCCCAGAAATATATCCGTTTCCCCAGGGTTCCTTAATCATCATGAAACTGGTATTTTTCAGTTGGTATATCTACTGCACAGGAGGAAAAGGCAGGGTGGGTTTATGTGTTGCATGATCATTTGTATTTGATTCTTGGTGCCATTTTCTTAGGTGTAGTGTGAGGTGTTGTGGAACATTCTGTTTTGCTTCTGATGTGACTCTTAATGCTTTGATTTAAGTTTTATTAACTGAACATATAAAGAAGTTTATCCCAATAATGAAACAATTTTTAATTTACTTTTTAATAGCTTGTTTTTTCTATCTTGTCTGTTAAATAGCTTATTTTTTTCTCTCTTGTCTGTTAAACCAGGAGCTTATCAGGTAAAATTGGCTATTTTAATTGCTGAAGAGAACAAATGATGCTAGATTTTGAGGAATAGATCAAATGCCACAGTATCAGCATTAGCTATTGGCTTCTGAATACCATATATTTACTTGAATTTAAGATGAGGTTCCCCCTCCTCCCATTCACCATAGGGAGGAAGCCCCTTGTCTTAGATTTGAGTATAGGTTGGGGAGGCAGCAGCTACATCTCTGACTCCAAGCCCAGGGTCAGAGCTTGATTGCAGCCACTGCCGCCTACAGGCTCTGTTTTACCTCCCTGCCTCTCTTTGCAGGTGAAAGGGATTCAGGTGGGAGGAGACAGGCCTCAGGAAGTACAGGCACCTTGGGAGCAGGTACTAGGGGCAGCAGGCAGCTATGGGGACAAGTAGGGGGAAAATATGCAGCAAGGGGCCAGGGGTCAGGCCATTTGGGCCCATTTACTGCCTGCTGCAGCATCACCTGCTTCCCTGTTGCTATTTTCCGTGCTGCTGGGGTGTGTGTGGGTGGGGAGGAGGGGTATGAATTTAATGATCCTCCAAAAATTAGATTCTAGAAATAGAAAATTATAAAAAATGTATACATTTTCTATATAATATAATTATGGAAGGTCATCTTAATTTAGAGTTATCTTGGATTTGGGTAAATATGGTAACTTTTTCTCAGGTTAGCCACTGGTACTTTAGCTATCAATGTAGCAGATGCAATTGCAGTTCTATTGTCATGTATATTGACAAGGGGATGCTAAGCACCAGACTCTGGGCCAGATCAAGAAAAGGGCTTGGGAGTCTATCCAGGACTTTGTTCACCAAAGTCCAAAATTGCGATCCACAAAAATTCCTGCTGCTGAACCCTGAAGATAAATGAGGCACCTAGCAAGTTTAATTTTTTTTTAGCTGAGAAGTACATAGGCACCTGCTTTTCTGCATATGCATGTGCCTAGCTAGCACTCACTGTCCTGGCCTGAACAGCTTCTTGCCTGAACCTTGCTGGGGTGCAAAAACTAGGTGAAGCAATGCTCAAGTTCTCCAAGGGGTCTGATCTGTTGGGTGTGGTGAGACCATCTCTAATAAGATTTGGCCCATTATAAGATACAGTTGTAGCTTTTTTATTTTTAAAATATGGTCAGAGGAGGAGTTAATAGGAATAGTGCCCACTTTTTATTTAATGGCCTAGTGATTAGAGCAGTTATTCAGGAAGTGGAAAACTTGGTTTTAGGTCCTCTTTGGCTGCAAGAATCCAAACCATGTATCCCACCTATCATTTTGTTTTTCATGTGCTATATTGCCTTATTAGACTCTTGACCTGGAGAAAATAAAATGCATCTCTTTAGTAGGTGGGGGACATAAGTAAAAGGCCGTAAGACTTTAGTGCCCAGTTAGTTGATACCCAAACAAGCCTATATGTTATAAAAATAAGACCCAGTGAAGGAGACCAAGGAACATTTTGTGACATCTTTACTTGGGTCTTGCCTGGAAACAAGTAGGGTTTCTTACAATGTCCAAAATGTATAACTTCAGGATTTGAAAGAGGTAAATTTATTCCTTTTTATGAAGCATTATGGTGTTGATATTTTTAGCTGATGATATTGAGATTTGTTTATTTTAAAATGTTAGGGCTTCACTATTCCATCACTGTATTCTTTACTGATCATTAGTGCTTGCATATGCCCTTATGGTTGTATGACAAAACTACATTGAACTCCACCCCCACCCCCCACACACAGTTCATTTAAGAGATTAGGGATGGTTGCTCTTCATAAATGTAGACTTTTGTCCTGTGGAGTGTGTATATGTGTGTGTGTGTGTGTGTGTGTGTGTGTGTGTGTGTGTGTGTGTGTATATATATATATATATATATATATATATTTTTTTTTTAAAATGCCTCAGAATGCATTTTGATGTGTTTTCTTGGGTCTGTATACTTCTATATTCTTACTTCCTTCTTCTCCTGCACCTTTCCTATAATCTCCTCCTTTATCAGATTTTGCTACCTTTTTAAGATTAATAATATGCATGTGTGTGGAACTTTAATACTGTACAATGAATAGTTATAAACTCTGAAGTCTTCAGTATTCTAAATCCTTTGATACCTCTCACTGGAATTCAGTAATCTTGTGACTCTGTTGCATGGTATGCAGTGAATTTACAGGTTTCACTTGACAGAACCAGTGATGAGATCATGCTTAGGAAGTTAGAGTGATAAGGCTGATTGTGGAAGGCAACAGATTTTTCAAAGGAAATGAAGGATATGTTCAGCAAGTATGTCTCCATAACAAATAAGTTTCTCTTGATTCCGAAGCTTTCTTTAGTGAAGTGCTCTTAAATATAATTCTTCACAACTCTGTTCCTCTTTCTAAAACTTTTTCCTGAATCCTTGCTTACACCTAAATAATAAGTGTTTTCATTCTTCTCAGCCCTTCAGATCCGCTCTTGGAAACAATAACATTGATACAATAGAATTTAGTAGGATTAGATTCCTTATTCCCATACCAGAATGCATGTATGAGGGACAAATAAGGTACATAAAACTGTAGCAAGCAGGGGCTGCTGTTGAGGACTGTCTGAATGGAGAATCTTGACAATTTTGACAGCCGGGAAAGAATTAGTCTCAGCCTGTCATTGTAAGATCTGCTTCCCTGACCTCTGATCATGTGCGTGGCTCTTCTCTGGACTCTCTCAAGCTTCTCCACATCCTTTTTGAATTGTGGAGCCCAAAACTGGACGCACTACTCCAGCTGCAGCCTCACTAAGGCCGAGTACAAGGGGAGAATGATGTCCCGGGATTTGCTTGAGAAGCATCTATGGATACAAGCCAACGTTTTGGTCACTTTACTAGCTGCAGCATCACACTGCTCAAATCAGGCTCATGTTCATCTTGTGGTCATTGATGACCCCCCAAGTCTCTTTCTTCCACAGCGCTAGCCAACATAGCACTGCTGAGCCTATAAGGATGCTGTGGGTTTTTCTTCCCAAGGTGGAGAACCTTGCATTTATTGGTGTTGAACGCCATCAGATTCTCATCTGCCTACTTGCTGAGCCTGTCCAGATCAGCCTGGATCACCTGCCTGTCTTCTGGTGTGGATGCTTTGCCCCAAAGTTTTGTGCCATCGGCGAACTTGGCCAGTCTGCTTCTGACTCCAGTGTCCACATCATTAATGAAGAT
>JAGPOW010003642.1:62833133-62852738 GCA_030014935.1 Caiman crocodilus | reverse complement strand
TGGGACACCAGATTGAAGGCTTTTTTGAAGTCAAGAGATAGGATATCAATCTCTTCTCCCTTGTCCAGATGATAGGTCACCTGGTTGTAGAAGGAAATGCGATTGGTCAAGCAAGACCTACCCGCGACAAACCTGTGCTGGCTATCCCTTAAGATGTTGGTGTCAGCCAGTCCATTAAGGATAGCCTCTTTAATAAACTTTTCTAAGATCTTCCCTGGAATAGAAGTCAGGCTGATAGGCCTATGGTTAGCCGGATCCACTTTCCTCTCTTTCTTGAAGATAGGCATTGCATTGGCCTTATTTCAGTCTTCAGGCACTACACCAAAGTGCCAAGAGTTTTCAAAGATCCGTGCTAGAGGCTGGGCTATGATGCTCGCCAGCTCCTTGAGTACTCTAGGGTGAAGATTGTCAGGGCCAGCTGACTTGAAGGTATCCATCTTCTCCAGATGTTCCTTCACAAAGTCAGCATTAATGGAGAGCAGGGAATCGCCCTCACCTGGACTTCCCTGTCCTGTAGCGGGTGTGGGCATCCCATGGCGCTGATGAAAGACCGACGCAAAGTCCTTATTTAATAGTTTGGCTTTTTCCTAGGCGTCAGTTGTCAGTTGCCCCATCTGGTTCAGCAGGGGTCCAGTGTTGCCCCTGCTTTTCCTCCGGCTCCTCACATATCTGAAAAAAGACTTTTTATTGTCCTTGATGCTCAAAGCTAGCTGGAGTTCAGTTGCAGTCTTGGTTTTCCTGGTATGCTCCCTGCAGGACCAGACCAGTGCAGAATAATCTTCCTTGGAGTTGACTCCCATCCTTTGTAGGCCTTTCTTTTTAGCCTCAAGAGATCTGCTAGGTCCCTGCAGAGCCAGGGGGGCTGCTGTGCCCTCTTGCTGCCTTTCCTCCGAGATGGAATAGACTTACAGTTTGTGCACTTAGGATCACCCCCTTGAGGAGCAACCACTCTTCTTGAACTCCCCTCTCCCTGTGGTCATGGTCACTGACACGCCTCCTGAATTTGTCAAAGTTGGCTTTCCTGAAGTCGAGGACTTCCGTATTGCTGACTGACTTGCCAGCTTTTCAGCGGATGGTGAAGGTGATCAGTTTGTGGTCGCTGTCACCCAGCTTCCCATCGATCACTAGGTTGCTGACTAGGTTATCCCCAGTAGCCAGTACCAGGTCAAGCAGCGCTTTGCCTCTCGTTGGCCCATAGACTTCTTGAGTCGGGTAGAGGCCATCCACGCACGAGAGGAGAGGAAGCTTTGCGACTGCTCAGGTTTTGCTGAGCGATCCTTCCCCGAGATGTCCGGGTAATTGAAGTCACCCATGACAATCACGGTCCTGGAGCATGCTGCCTTAGCCAGTTCCTGGGCAGACTCCCGGTCAAGCTCAGGACTTTGGGTGGGAGGTCTGTAATAGACTCCCACCATTGTGTCCCCTGTGCTGTGTTCCCCACGGATTTTAACCCAGAGGGTCTCCAGTCGTCTTTAAAGGTATAGCCCTTTAAAGAATAATGGATTCTACTTAAAGCATATCTTATGCTATATAAGCTTAAGTATATACAAGCATTATTATTCATAGCTAGCCCAGAAGGGCTACTCAGCACTGACGGGAATGACTATTGACGCAATCAGCATTAGTTATAGCTATAGCTTTGTGTAACTAATATTGATTGTGTCAATAGTCATTTCTGTCAGTGCTGAGTAGCCCTTCTGGGCTAATACAGTATAAGGAAGAAATTGTGCTTT
The DNA here is from genome assembly GCA_030014935.1 of Caiman crocodilus. Taxonomy (NCBI): domain Eukaryota; kingdom Metazoa; phylum Chordata; order Crocodylia; family Alligatoridae; genus Caiman; species Caiman crocodilus. The sequence continues at coordinate 62,851,005 of JAGPOW010003642.1, read as the reverse complement.
TAGGATGCACAGTTCACTTTCTCCTTTCCCCCTTCCTTACTGGAGAGGGAGGAGGTGGAATAGGTGCAATAGTAGTAATTTATTATTTAATAGTAGTAATTATATATATAAAGTACATTTGCTCATGGTCAGGGATCTATATGTGTGCTACTGTGCAGTAAGTAATTGAGAGTAAATTTTGCTACTTGTATTTTCAGGTAGCAAATTTACTCATGATTAGAGTAAATTACTGTGCAGTAAGTGTCTGTATGTGTAGACAGTGACACTTATTGCTTAGTAATTAGTTCTAATCTTGAGTAAAGCATCTCTTGTAAAGTGCCCAATGGGTAATAAAATATGGTATTACTGCAATTTATTTTCTGAAAAATTAGCGACAGTCTCATGAAGAGTTTTCCCTAGGGATGTGTGGGGTCCAGGGCATATCAGCCTGTGCAGGGCCTGGGTAGAGGGGGTGGTAGTGAGCAGCTGGAGCCAGTGGAGTAGGAGGTGGTAGTGGTTGCTTCAATTCAAACCCTCACCCGTTTAGGACAGCCCTGGTCTCATGTATTCATCTTTAAATAACAATTATATGTAGAAGCTGGTGAGAATATAAACAATACCTAAAACAGTTGTCACTGTTCCATGCAACATGGAGACCCCCAACAGCCCAGACCACCTAGACTCTAGGTTAGCTCACTATCACAAATACTGTTGTGCTAATATATAAATCAGCATTGGGTAATATTTAAAAGCAATGTAAAGACCTGGTATTAGTGGTATTACTTCCAGTAGTGTAAATTATTAGTACAAACTTGGTGTAGGATCAAAATTGATATCTAAATCCATAGTAAAGCACATCTCTGTAAGATATGTAGGATGTGAGTTCTTTTATCATTTAAAACTCATTTTAGATTGGATTTTAAAACTCTCTGTAAACTTGAAAGGGAAGTTTTGGAATTACTGTGAGAAGGTAGGGGAGGAGTTGGCAACCCCTAGCACATGTGCCAGAGCATGGCATGTGAAGACATTTTGCTTGGCATACCAGCACATGTCTCAGGGCAGATGGTGGGGGAGCCATAAGGGGCCTGATCCTTCTTGTGGCCGTGCAGCCCCAGCCTCTTTCTTTTCCTCTACCACGAGGTGTTTTTGTACCCGCTGCTGGCAATGAGCTGGGCCAGGGCTCTTTAGATCCCAATGCAGCCACTTCCAGTCTCCTGGCTGCCTGCCACACCTGGGCTGTGATCTGAGCAAGTCTCTGCCACTCCTCATGGAGTCTGGGATACTTGCAGCAGGGAGGCTGCATATGGCTGCACTGGGATCTTTGGCGCCCTGCCCTGGCTCATTACTGGCGGTGGGTTCATATGCACCTTGAGCTGGATGTCAGGAAAGGCGCTAAGGCTGTGCTGCCATGAGGGATCAGGCCCCTCATGGGTCCCCTGCCTCTTCCCTGTTGTACTAGCCCAATCTCCTTCTCCCTGCTGCCTGCCCTGCCAGCTTTCAGAGGCACCTCACTGCTTTGCTTCTCTTCCCTTCCCTCCCCTCCTTACCTGCTGGACTGGTTCCCATCCTGTGCTAAACAATAAACAGTAAGTACCCCCCCCCCCCGGTGTTGTTTGCTTGGCACGCCAACATGTTACAAGTAGATCTTGTGGGATTTTTTTGGTGCTCTACCCAAAAATGTTGCTGAACCCTGAGGTTGGTAATACCCCATCTCAGAATTAAAATGGGCCAAACAACACATTTTAAATATTCTGTCCTTATTTTTGCATTAAGAATAAAGGAGCTGGTCCTTAAACAACTTGTAAGTTTTTTGCGTGGGGGTCTTACTCTTCCATTCAAAGTCCTACTGATCCCTAAATATGGGATCAGGAAGGAAATTTTTTTCCCTAGGTCAGATGTGATATGGATGATAGCTTGTTTGCCTTCCTTTTTAGCATAGAATGTGGTTCTTTTTTAAAGAATCGTCTGCTGGGCATATATTAACCAACTGCTCTCCTGATTCTTTTGTTTTTCCTCCCCCACATCTGACTCTTACTGCTTTTTTTTTTCTTTAAACTTAACATAAATTTCTTTAAGGAGCTGGATTTACTAGAACTACAAGTCTCAGATTCATATTAGCCTCAGTTAAGCAGTAATGAAAATGGTGTGATCTTTATTTAGATGCCTATACCTAGTTAGGTACACTCAGTTTTGGAAAGTTTGGCCATTATAGAAATGTTAATAGGCCTAATCTATTTAAAGCTTTCAAAATCGCATAATTTTAGTACTGCGTGTTTCCCATGTAAAACTTGTATAATGCGTCATTTCAGAATATTAAATGAAGGGTTTTTTTTGCTGTATTTTTGTCTAATGAAAGCTGTTTTGCTGCTGATTTTACCAAGAGAAACAGTTTGAGCACTCTTTGTTATCTTTCTATGGAGGAAGCTGCTTGTTATCAGTTTTTTTTCCTGTAGTAAATAACTAATACACTTGACATTCTTGGAAATAGCAACATGTTTAAATAAAATAACTTTTGATGCATAGCTAACAAAAAACAGTCTTATTTGAGGAAACAAAATTCACTCTTATAAGGAAAAAACAGCAAGCACACTGATATCTCACACAATTGTTTTGGTCAAAAATTGATTTACATCTTGTCTGACCTGATCTTAAAGCTCAGAAGGAATCGCTGACCTTTAAATATGCTCACTTCAGCTGTTTGTAGTAGACATGCTGTCTTATAAAGGGAAGTCAGGTCCACAAATAAGTCTTTATAGGATCAGGGACATAACTAGTATGGCATTACTGACAAAATATACCCTTTTAATAATAGTGTAAGTAAATATGCTATTGTATTTTGTGAAGATTTGGGTTTGGTTTTGATCTTTTGCATGTTAAAATATCAGTTGCACATAATATCTAAAATTGTTAACTTAACAATTAGCTGCATGAAGATTCATTTTTAAACCTAATTCTGTACATTTGAACACAAAGGACTTATAGTAAAGTCAGTAATATTGGCATGTGCTTCTGCTTTTAACTGTCACCAATGTCTCTGGAAGCTATGTATGAGCTACAATAGTGGTGCTCAACTACTGGCCCTTGAAACAGACCTGGTCCATGATGCTATGTCATCTAGCTGCTGGGTCTCCTCACATGTCCAGAAATTTGGCAGTGGGGGAGCAGTGGTAGCATTAGTTGCTTCTTCCATGTTGTCACCAGGGGAGCCCCACAGGCTGCATGACGTGACGCTGCATGTTAGGGCAAGGACTGGAAGACTGAGAAACACTGAACCACGGAGTTCATAGCACAATAAAAAAAATGCTGTGGGGGGGGGCTGCCCCCTCCCTCCCCCCACCCAGGCAAACCCAGGCTGGGGTCTGGGGCCAGGGAGGTGGTTTAAACACCCTTTCCCTCACACTCACTTACTGCTTGCTGGCTGCAGCTGTGGACTACAAATCCCAGGAGCACCTAGAAGCAGGAAGAAAAAGTGATGAACAACCCTGCAGAGTCCTACTGCTGTGGTTCTGGACTGCAAATCCCAGAGACCTTTGGGGGCAGCAGGAAGAGGAAGTGAACACACAGCCCTACTGGTGCACACACTGGTCAGTAGAGTGGCCATCCTAGAGGACAGTCCAGTTGTCCTCTGTCCCTTTTATTGATACAAAACCCCATGCCTTTATGTCCTGTCCTCTGTTTTTCTCTTCAAGAGAAAAATAGAGGACATAAAGGCATCGGATTTCGTATCATTTGAGGACAGAGGCAGAATAGCAGAAAACCAGAATGTCCTCTGTGATGGCTCTCCTGTATTCCAGAGAGCTGTGCTCCAGCGCCTTCCAGCTTCTGGCCTAAGCCTGAATCTTCAAAGACTGAACTGATTCAGCCTCAGGCTTTTTGACCATCTGTATTTAACCCTACAGTGCTGATCAGCTGGCCAGCCTAATTCTCTGTAGAAGCAAAGGGGCATTCCTGTTGCACAGGGCCAGGGTTCCATGACTCACCAGTCCCTGGCTAACAGTAGCTAGGGCTGCAAGCACAGTTTGCCAGTAGGGGTGAGGGATTGGAGAGCACATTTCAGGGTGTGTTTGACAGTCCTGGTGAGAGGTAGTAGGAAACAATGCACCCAGGGATTCTGGAGACCTCAGGGAAGCCCTATCACTTGGTATGTAGCAGCTGGAATCTCTGAGTTCCCTAGCTTTTCTCTGGCTTCCACTTTCTGTCTCTGTCTGAGGGGACAGGAAAGTGTAGTGCAGCACAATGTATGGAGAGTGATCCTGGGGTTCTGCAGATGGAGCAGTGGGAACGGGGGGTGTGTATGCTGGCACACAGTGCAGTCGTGGTGGGATGCATGTGTGTGGTACAGTATGGGAGTGCCCTTTTGGTGTGGAGCCCAGGGACCTATGGTACCCCACTAGTGTGGCTCATGCAGTATGTGACCCCTGGCCACTGTTAAGTTGGATTGTCCTGTTTTGCTCTAATAAATAGTGGCTTTGAGGCTCATTTGCTATTTTATTGGGTGATAATTTGAATGTATGTTATGTCTCAATTTATTGTATGATTAACATGCTAATTACATGATAAATGTAATTGTCTGTGAGGGATCAAAATAAATTATTCACATATAATGCTAAGCATTGCAGAAATGTTTGCAGAGGCAGGCCTAAGCTGTCTACAAAATCCATTTGTTGCTGCAGACAGTGCTGCAAGCGGAAAATCCTCTAAAGATGCACTGATTTGGATGAGCTGAGACAGTTGTAGCTGTTCTACAAAGTGTAATCTGTCTTTATGATAGTGTGAACGTGTGGCAGAAACAGGAAATAGAACCCTACACTTTTACCATGGCCCTCTAGGATAAAGATTCTTCTCAAAGGAAGGAATAAACAGTAAGCTAGTTCAGGTTCTACTAGTATACAGGTCATATGTTTGCAGCTTTAGCCAGTTTGATCAAATGGATACAACAGATCAATGAATACAGCTTTTTACTGGGTTCCCTGACACTTAGTGACAAAGTATTGTAATAATGTCCATTAGATGCAGTTACTCCAAGAGAGCTGGTCATCTGTTTGCTTTGGACACTCATGTAATTATATTTGCTTGTAGAAACTGATGTGAATTTAAAATCGCATGGATGTAAACACGTTTTGTGTCCATGGACTAAGTCAGGCACAGTGGCAAAGCCTTCAGTCTCTCTTCTACTCAGCATAGCTCCTTGCTGCAATCTTTGCTATTTGAATTTGGATCTCTTTGTGAACCAGTGCAGATCAGGACTGAAGTGTTTCAAAAGATGTTTCATTCACTGATTTGCTTCAATCTGTGGAATTGCCAACTTCAGTAAAAATAAGAATTTAGTGTAAACTGTTTTTAAATTCTGTTACTATAAAATGTGTTAGAATTTCTTGGAATTTAATGCCCTCTTTCACTCCTTTACGTTGTTTTTTTTTTTTTCCTTCTGATATTTTTACATGTCTACCAGGTTCAATCGCAGCATGGTAGCTTTACTGCTGAGAACAAGCCTTGTCTATGTGTTAATCGTCCTGCAGTTGGCATATGGCCTAAAAATGTTTTTGCCAAAATTCAGCTAGCTTAAAAGCCCTCTGAAACTAACTTAATGCATATTTACTCTTTACAAATATTTTAATCATTTTGTGCCTGAGTCGGAGAGATACTAAGAAAGTTATCAAGGACAATTGCAGCTGGGAGAGCTCAACATTTCTCAGCATTAAGCTCTTTTTACTGCTAGTACTGTAATACTATGGAAATATTACTGTATTTAAAATATAAAGGCCACTATCTCCAACATTTCTTTTTCTTTTACTAAATAGTTGATTAAATGTATTCTTTTGTGATGAAGTATCTAAGTGAAAATGGAATGCTAACACACAAAGTACTTTTGAGTACGTGGTTTATGAGTGCCTGTAAACTGGAATTGGGTGTTTTGTGTATCAGATCTATTCTGAAGCTGCTTGCTATCAGTATATTATAAGGTCAAACATTAAGGTTATAAAACCTCCTATAGTAAAGCAGGGTTTCTTCGAACCCCCATAAACTGGTGCTAGGACACTGTATTAAAATACTCCTGGCTTGTGCTGGTAGCTGTTATGATGTAAGTAGTGACAGAAGAGATGATATAGGAAACCTACACATGGTTTAGTCATAGATTCATAGATTGTTAGAGGCTGAAAGGGACCTTGCAGATCATCAGATCCATCTCCCCCACTCTAGGCAGGAAGTCAACTGGGGTCAAGTGCCCCCAGCAAGATGACTACCTAGTCTCTTCTTGAAAACCTCCAGAGTAGGTGACTGTACCACCTCTGGAGGGAGTTTATTCCACAGTCTGGGCACCCTGACTGTGAAGGAGTTTTTCCTGGTATTACACCTGAAGTGGCCTTCCAGGAGTTTGTCCCCATTGGCCCTGGTCTTCCCTGGGGGTACCCTAGTGAATAGTTGTTCACTGAGCTCCTGATGCACTCCTCTGATATAGCAGTAGGCCACTATCAAGCCCCTCTCAACCTTTTCCTCTTTAGGCTAAGGAGGCCCAGGTTCCTCAGCTTTTCCTCATAGGGCTTGCATTGCAAGTCCCTGATCACATGGGTGGCTCTTTTCTGGACCCTGTCAAGCTTTTCCACATCCTTATTGAAGTGCAGTGCCCAGAACTGGATGCAGTATTCCAACTGTGGTCTCATCAGTCTCTAACCAAGGAATACCCATAAAGCAGTGGGGGTAGGGTTTTGAGGCGCCCTATACTTGCATTGCTTTGGAGACTGCAATGTTGTGGTATTTTTATAGGCGCTACCTCGCCATGAGTAGCCCCACCATGGTTCCAGCAGACCTTCTAGTTGGATGAAGTTTATGGTCATACCCAGGATGAGGCTAATTACACATTACAGTTACAGATAATGTGAGAGTAACCTGCAATGTTAGGACTACCATGTTGTGACTAGTCTGGGACCATGTGGAACTGCATCTTCTCATTGATGTTCCTAAATTCACCTTTCTGCACTTACTTTGTGGACAGACATTACTTAAATTTGAAAATATGAAAGAGATTCATGTTATTAAATAGTTGCTGTACAGATGAGAGGGAAAGAGGTGGGAAACGCACTCCCTTCAGTGGCCCTGGATTTGTTGTATAGGCAAGAAACTTAAATAAGTCATCTGGCTCCTTCAACCTGGCTGGGCTGATCTAGTATTTTAGCTTGTCACAGTTGTTATACCTGTGATACGAAGTTTTTCTTTTGGAATATATATCTTGTGCTCATTTACCTAGTTTTTACTGTAGATTTGCAATAACTTACATATTACTTTTTTTTTTTTTTTTTTTTTTTTTTTTTTAATACTAACCTGACTTTGAATATCTTAAATGTTCTCTCTTGTGCTCTCCCTAATATATTCTATTTTCCTTTTGTTATGAAGTGGAATGTGCTCTGCTTGGTGGATGCTCACCAGACTGTGTTTGGATTCAACCTCTGCATTCCATACACTTGAGCTTGCTGGATGGGGCAGCATTTAGTAACTGCTTGTTGATTCATAATGAGGAGGTGCAAATCCTCTGTTCTTTACCACTTCTGAGAGATGGGACTCCATTGTACATCATGCTAGGTCTTGCTGGCTAGTGCTGGTTTTCTCAAGCCTCCCAAAAGAGAACTTGCATAATGCTGGAGTGCCTCCAAAGCTGCAGATCTTCTGGATAACTGTTTAATACCTTTTGGGGACTAATTTGACAGTGAAAACATTATCCATAGGCTTTGAAAAGGAATTTGTGAATTAATTGCACTTGATTTACAAAGCACAGAGACATGCAAATACATGGAAAGGAACAAAAACATATATTCAGATTTCTGCCTCAGTTTCCTTGGTGCTCTTTTTGGATTTTGATCAAACTTTCTAGGAGTTGTAAATAATCGCTATTAGCATATAAATGAAGATGGTCATTTGTATGCAGAAGATGTCAAGCGGGGCGGATGTACAGCAGTTTCAACTTAGCTTACTAATTTAGCCTTATGGGAGACAGCGTTGGAGGTTTGATGAAACAGTGGTCTATCATAAGCATTGCTTTCTGCCCCACCCCAGTCTACAAAATCCATCAGGAAATCGGGTTGGTCAAGTGTGACTTCATCTTGACAACTCTGTTGTCTGTCGTTGATCACCTCATTACTTTCTAGGCCTGGGGTTGGCAACCTATGACCCATAGGTGGACCTGCCTACCTAGTGTTTTGCAGGCTGCCTGCAAGCCTGGATGTCAGTAGCAGTTAAGCTTTAAGCTGATTTGAATCAGCAGGAGTTATTAGTATTATTTGTTTAATTGTTTATTAGGACTCAGATTCCTCTTGTCAGCACAAAATGCAGCCAGTAACCTCTTGGAGTTGAAAGCACAGGGAAAGTTAAGGCCAGAGTGTCCATGGCGTCAGGCTCCATGGGGTTTTTTTTTTTCTTCCCAGCACCACATGGATGACTTTTATTCGCTAGTCTGTCTTGGAAAGAATCCAGAATCCAACTTCCATTTCATGTGCTGTTGATCTGTGTTCATTCATGCTTTTTTCTACAGAGAAAAGAGAATCTTTTGAACAGGGGAAACAAAAAACAGAAACAGACTGTTCTGAACTTAAAATAAGTAACTAGTAGGGGTGCACGGATAGATTTTTTTTTGGTGGGGGATGATGGTTGGTTGTTTTTGTTTTTGTTTTTTAAACAAGCCATATTGTCTGATACCAATCCAGTTGCTGATATGCAGCTGGGCAGCTTGGAGAGGGGTGTCCAGCTGGTAAGTCTGTTGTAGGGGAAGGGGCATGTGGGGGGCAGATCAAGGCCCCAGCCATGAGGCAGAGTGGGGCTGGGGCAGGAACTGAGGTAGGCTCTGCACAGTTTGGGCGGGGTGCAGGATGGAGCTATGAGTGGCTCACCCCAGGGGGGTGGCTGGCAGCTCTCACTGCTGCATGTACCGCTGAAGTGCATGGAGGCGTTTCCCCCAGATCTGCGTGTGGGGAGGGGAATAGGGTGAGTTGCTACTGTGGGCTGGGGTGGTGCTGAGCTTTTCCCGGCAGGGGTCTGCTTATGGCGGGTGATGGTGGCTCTGGTAGTATGACTCGGAGGGGAGCTATGATGAATTTTGGGGTGGCTGTAGCCCTCTCCAGCACAATCGGCACCCACCGCAAGTGCAGCCTGGCCCAGTCCCTGCACCAGGAAGAATTTGATGCCACCCTGGCCCCAGACTGCAGTAGCAGCTTGCGCTTGCCCCATGTGCAGATTCAGGGGCACACGCCCCCTGTGCTCTTCTGGGCTGCATCCATCCCACACCCCACCCTGGCTGTGCAGTGGGGGCTTGATCTGCCCCCCACCTCTTCCCCCCCAAAAAGACTTACCAGCTAGATGCTGCCAGGCTGTGGTCTTGGTTGCCGGTATGCTGCGCTGTGGCTACGTCTGTATGCATGCACAGGGGCATTTATCGGTGACGTTATTGGCCACATCAGCCAAAAAAAACCTTGATTGATGCTGTGAATTTTCCTTCATATTGGTGCCGATATATATTGGTGCCCATATTTGCTATGGGACTGATGTATCACTACACCTCTAGTAAAGGGCCTAACTTTTGATTCTATAAAATTAGTGGTAGCTGCATTGAAAAGTGTATTAAAGATGAGTAGGAGGAACTGCCCAGAATTTTTCTTCTTTTTCTCAAACAAGATATAAAAAAATTGAGATGCAAACTTAGGGTATGAATCTTCTCTGGGAACTAGTTACCTGAATTGGTGAGTATCTGCAGTGGCTTTTGCAGAATGACTACAACTGAATTTTCCCCCCACCCCACTCATCCCCTGCCTCTGCTACTGAATGCCATTGAAGCCCAATGTTTGGATCTCTGAGAACTGTATGTTGCTGACCACTGCTCTAAAGCTATTCCACACATTGTTTTCAGAGGTTTCTAATATTCAGTTTCTAATATTCTCCCATGTAGGTTGTCAGCTTCTTTGCAGACCAGCACCTAGAGGTGGATGCCAATATATTTCACAGATATATTTCTTGAGGAAAAAAGGGATATAGCATGACTTAAGAGTAGATGCACTGATGCATTGGTCTGTATAGTATCGGCACTGATAAAAGGCAAGTTAATATTGGCAATTGGCTTTTTTGACTGACGTGGCTGCTAACATCGCTGGTAAGTGCCTCGTGTAGGCACAGATGCAATGTGCATGGGGCCAGGAGTGCAGTGTCTGACTAGTAAGTCAGCTGCAGGGAAGTGGGTGGGGCAGATCAAGGCTCCCATGGTGAAGGAGGGAATGGGGCAGAGGCAGACGATGCCCAGCTAGGGTGGGGTGGGGTGCAGGATGGAGCTGCGAGCGGCTTGTTCGGAGGGTGGGGGGGAAGGAAGCTCCTGCCACTGCATGCACCCTTGGGGAAAGCACATGGGGTAGGTGTCTCCTGGATCTGTGCATGGGGTGAAGATGGGCTGCTGCTGTGGACTGAGGCCAGGGATGGTGCTGGGCTTTTCCCGGTGGGGGAGGTTGGGTCTGGACTGTGCTTGGGGCAGGCAGCAGTGGTGCTGGTGTGGGGGAGGGGCTATGGTGAATTGCCCTCTCCTAGTGCCAGTGCCACTGCCACTTGTACTGAGTACAGCCCTAGCCTAACTCACACCCCCGCCCCTGGCTGGAAAGAGCCTGGTGCTGTCCTTGGCCCCAGTCTGTAGTGAAAGCCTGCCCTTGCTCTGCACAGATCCAGGGGCACATGCCTTCCTCCCCCATGACTCCCCTGGGGTCATGCACACCAGCAGGTGCTGCGTCCCCTGAACAAGCTGCTCAGAGCTCCATCCCACACCCCACAGTAGTTAGGCAGCACCTGCCTCAGGTCCAGCCCCACTCCCTCCCTCACTGCTGGGACCTCAATTTGCCCAGCCCTCCTCCCCCAACAGACTTATCAACCCCAGCAGCCTTATCAACCTGACACTGCTTTCCAAGCTTGGCTTGCATACCTGTTGGATTGGTATTGGCTGATACGGCTCACTAATAATCTGCTGTCAGTATTGGCACAAAAAATCTTTATCTCTATGTGTGAGTCTTGGATTCAATCCAAAGCTATGGAGAAGAATGTGTCTAAATTGAGTTCAATTAAACTATTGTCAGCTCTTCTGTGGACACCTTAATAGTTCAGTTTGAGTGACTTTTGGTATAAATTACCCCCTTGCCTACTTGATTTAATTTAAAATAAAGTCACTTTTAAACACAAGTTAGTCCATGAAGTGATGTTCATTGGTTTAAGTAAACTGGTTTTAAAGTCATGAATTGGAAAACATTTGTTTGATTGCTTCAGATTGAACCAAGTAATGGGTCTTCAACTTCTAGTGTTTTAAGTCAAAGTGAATTGTTTATTTGTTATTGTTAATAGGATAAAGAATGCCTGACTAAACTTAGCTCATAAATTTTCTTGATCAATAGAGTTATCTTAAGAGCCAGAAAACTGCAATAAATTTCCTTTTTATGCAGTTATATTGAAAATCAGATTAACAGCAACAAAACACCTCTTCTGTATTATATTCTGTCTGCTGTTTGCTTACTTTACAGTTTGTTTCCTTCTCTGTCCAATAAACTGTACTATTGTTATGAGTACTGATACAAGTTTGCTCTTGCTTCATTTTTATAATTGGGCACATAAATGTTTTTCTACTTCTAGCATAGAGTTTCACCACTTGCAGTAGGAAAACTTCGGTCTTTACTGATCAGGGGAAAGATCACCACAGTATTATTAAGGTAAAAAAAAAAATTCATGCAGTCTCCTAGACAATCTGCAGTAGCTGATTTAAATCCTAACTGGAACTTTTTATTTGGTCTGACTTCAACATAAAAATAAGGCCATATGTCATTGTGATTAGAACCTAAGACTTCTTAGCTGAACTTAAACCATAAAAGATGTACTACTAGGAGGAGGCTGAAAGAGTTCCATACAGAGTTCCCAAGACACATCTGCACATGCAGCCGTCTCTCACTCTGGGCTGGATTGACGGCTTATTGGATGAAACCTGAGTAGTACAAGGGAGTTTTACATTCTTTATTTTAGATATGTTGGTTTAAAGTTTCTGAATTTTCAAACAAATTTAAATTCTGGAGTCGTAAAGTAACATGAGACTGCAGCTTGCACTTAGAAAACCAGTAACACAACTTATTAATGTATGTTTCCAAAGAAGTAGAGTAAGTGTAATCATTTACACAAACCTTTCTCAGATTACTTTGGATTTGTACAGTCAATGCCATGGAAAACTAATAGCTGCTTCAGTTTCCAAAAATAGTTTGACTAAGTACAGTACTGTTAGTCATTGAGTTATGGACTTGCCACTTGCATAAGGCAGTATTTATTTAATGCCAATATAGAACAGATTTAAAAATAAAGTTTCTTTTGAGTGCTCTGCCCATGCAGCCATTATTTCATGTTGCATCTGGCTACAGTCCTCTGGCATTATCCAGGGAATTAATACATTTCAACATTTTGACTCAAAGCACAAATGCATTTGCAGTCTCTCTGCCTGCCTGCCCGCCCTCCCAGTGCGTGCATGCATGCACGTGCACACACACACACGCACACCTGTTTCTTTTCATGATGATACACGAATATTGATTTTAACATAAAGTCAATGGAGAACGACACACTTGGGTAATTCCACAGTACACCTAGCAGAAATATTCCAAGAATTTGCACTTGGAATTTGGAACTTGTATTTGGTCTTGTTCTTTGTCTCAAGAGGCATGGAGTTGCAGTACATCAAAAATAGTGCCCGAGTCCAAAGCTTTGTCATGTTTGCAAAAGTCATGGCTCCGATCGCTGTTTAATGCTTACTGCTGTGGTTCTGAGCCCAGTCCTTTTCTTTCTCATACAAGAGTAGAAAACATTTGTAGCTGTTACTAACAGCAACTGCCATTACAAACAGTAATTGCCAGCACTTCCTTCAAACGTGCAACTCCACCATCACCAAGGATAAAATTGGGGACCTCAAATACCTGTTCAGTAAAGGACTTCCTATTTCAGTGTAAACCAAACTCACAAAAACCTCTTGGAATGTTACCAATATCCTAAATCTCTTTTGGTCGGGGTTAAGATTCGGGCGTAACAGGCAGAACCTGTTTCTCTGGCAACTCCCTTCTGGTGCTAGAGCAAGTGAAAAATAACTTTTTATCCTGGATGTTTTGAGCAGTTCATCTTGTTTATTCAAAAGGTCCTTGTGACTTCTCTTAACTTAAGCAATGTGGATGGATAACTGTTTGTCTTCCTGATTAAGTTGCTGCATATGAAAATTGAAAGCTTGGACAGTGTACAAGACAATGGCTGGGGCAAGACTAGATTGTGGGAACAAGATTGCCACAAGAAAATCAAACTCTGTGAATGGCAACCCATTAGGCATTGAGACAGTGGAGTGCTTTACGGTACCCAATGCTAGACCTATGCCATAAAATAAAAAAAGTGATTAAAACTGGCAGAGACCTGACCCACTCATCACGTGTGTACTTAAGAGAGCAAGACATATGCATGTCAATTGACCTAGCAGCAAAAGAAAACAAAAGACTAAATATGCATTTCAAGAGAAACTTGTGAAAGATACAGGAAGGGATGCCCTATAGGTGACAAATGCACCCTGCTTACATTAACCGACACAATATCTAAGGTGTAATATATGTCTGGAGTTTGGTAAACAGACAATACCAGTGCAAGCTATTGCAAATTTACCCCATTGATAAACAAATACCTGAAGACAGGTTTGATGACTCCTCTAAGGATACTGTTGGACCACTCAGATCTATCACCTGTAAATTGACCTATAATTGCAGGGGTTTCAGAAAAAACAGTCTTCACATTTCAACTAATCAAGAACAGGAGCTAGGCAATGAACAGTTGTGTTACGATGATCAACCTTTTCCTCTCTGTTCGTTTGTACTCAAATCGGCCAGCCATCAAGGAAAAATGCTTCGAAGCTATACAATTAAACAGTACAAAAACTAAGCAGACTTGCCAGCAAGATGTGGCAGGATGGCTTGGTCTGGACTGCACACCCAGCCAAAAAGTGAAGGACCCAAGCTTTGATGCTGTACAAGAACGACTTCCTGCCTGCATTGGGTAAAAATCTCTGTGCAGCTAAGATAATACTAAGGACTAATAGGTCCTGGTACTAGGTTTAAAACCCCACTTTCTAAGTGCAGCAGAGTCTCACTTGCAGAAATCTGCAATGCTGAAGTATTTTCAGAAAAACTACTGTAGGATGTGACTGTATGATCTTAGTGGGAACAATAGCCATCCAGATTATGCCAAGCTTTTCCTTTCTTGGAAATAAATCATGCCATAAATTTTCACAATGCTTAGCTGAGACCTAGCAAGTGACTACATCTTACCTGGATACAAAGTAGAAACACTTTGAAGAACTTCCCTAAGTCTTAGTATCCTTCTCTGTGAGAATTGGGCTGTTATCTATAAATCATGTTTTTGGATTTTTATTTGAATTCCTAATTGTGTCTATATGGTTACTAGGTGAAGAATGCCAACTTCTTCAGGAATGCAAGACAGATCCAAGATAGTTGTCTTGAGTTGATAAGGCAGTAGTGATGGTGGGTTAGGCATTTCTTCATGAGAGTTGCTAAACTGTATACAAACATTACCTTTATTCAAGCAATTGAGACAAATATATGTTTGGTAAATAAACAGATTATTATATTTACAAAGTACTCTGGAGTTACTGCACTAATTTCCTCCCTCTCCAATTTGAAATGGATATGCAAAACCCTGAAATCTGTTGGCACTTTGGTAAAGAGGCAAGCTTGTATTATAAATAATACTAAATTACTGATGATGCCTGGTTAAGTGTACACTTAAATCCCATTTAAATTGGAAAGTATTTTATATTACGAGTCTGGGATAAGATTCCTGGTTTTGAAATACCTTAGAAATGATTTTCCTTAGAATTCTGGGTTCATCTGCACTATATAGCCTCTCTTCTGGTAGCTTTGCCAGTTGGACCCCACGCCTTCCTTCTTGTAGCACATGCTGGTAGAATTCTTTTCATCAGTCTAACAACACTATTTTCTCAGACAGCATAAACTAAGATGACAAAACATTTCTTGTGTTGGCGTAACTGCCTCTATACCAAGGGTTCTACTGATATAACTAGGGGTTGTAATTTTGTTTTCCTCCACACTTACTAATGACATGGCTTATGTCAGCAGAACTTTAAAGTACATCTAGCTTATGTTAGACAATAAATCACTTGGGTGTTTTAGTCTATAGATCAGTGAAGCATTTGCTACAAATTCTGCTCACCTCTTTTTTTTTTTTAAGCATTCATACATATCCAGATATAAAAAGAATCAAAATAGCCCTAGCTCAAATGTGCTATAAAAGAATGTGATTTTTTTTTTTCAAATTTCAGAGCAAATAAATCCTTAACAGCTTTATTTCTGTTCTTATATAATAAGTATAGCTTGTTACTTAAAGTACTACTGGTATATATCCAGATGTCTTCAGCATTATGTTGACAGAATGTAGGTATGCTAGTATGAATGTAGTTTACCCTTAAAATAATCTAATGATCAACATTACAGGCAGCCTTTTGGAGAGGTAAGGGAATTGACAGCCTTCTGCTGTCTTTATTAGAGTTCAGATTTTTCCTAACTTTATGGAAATCAATATATGAATATTGTAAAAAATGCTGCATATTTATTATCTGTCCTATGTGCCTTTCATAATAATAGCTATCCAACAGTGAAGGTTCACCTACAGAATACACAGAGCAATATACTGACCGAATAGAATTCTAACTTTCACATTTATATTTAGAATGCAAGTAGTATAGATGAGAAAAAGCATAGGAAATAATAATTAAAAAATCAGTCGGCTTCCAGGAAACTTTTTTTTATAATGTAACAAAATGTTAGTGACATTGATACTATATTATTTCTTTTATGATGTTGGAAAATATTGAATATGTTAAATTATACAACATTCATCCTACCTCCCATTGGAGTATGTCGATTCCTTTGAGTGAAGCTACACCATGGACTGTTAAAGTTCACTCATTTTCTCCATCCTTTACAATAATTTTAACTGAAAGTGTTTTTTGCATGAAACACTAATAGATTTCACTGAAATGAAATGAACTTCAAATTAAATTTACAGTTCAGTTCAATTACAAATGGTGGAAAATGTAGAAAAACTATTGATGCTGTAATAGAAGAGATAGTTGTCATGTTTCTTTTGTTACAAACCTAGTATTTCCTTGAATGGAGAGGTAAATGCACTGTTCATGCTGTGCAAATAAGGACATAATTACAAGAGGAGACATTTTGTTAACAGCAGAGGGCCCAAATTGAGACAAAAATGTGAACCTTAACATTCCTTAAAATGGGAATGTAAATTGTGGTCGTGTTGGTCTAAAGGACGTCGGCAGACAGGGTTCTTTAGGTGAATCTGATATCTTTTATTAGACCAACTTAAATACTTGGAAAACAATTATTAAGCAAGCTTTCGGGTTCAAAAACCCTTTGTCAGGCTAAGGAAGTTTTTGCAGTTGGTGTGTGCTCTTCCTGGATGGCATGAAAAGTAAAGCCAAAGGCTGGTCTGGTGGGCATACAAGACAGGCAGTCAGTGAAGATGTAGATTGAGGAGTCAGTGGGTGAGAGATGGGCTGGAGGGGCAAGGAAAGACAGAGAATGGGGAGGAATAGTGGAGAGAGACCTGGGGAGTCAGATGTTAGGCAGGTTATAATGTGTCATAAATCCAATGTCTATATTTAGTCCATGACTTTTAGTATCCAGGAGATTGATGAAGCGGAGTTCATAGGCTTGTATCTGGGAAGTGTTTTGTAAGTTTCCTTTGAGGATCAGGACTGAGACTGGAGAGAGAGTGGTTTTCTTGTGAGAAATGTGCTCCCACCGGTAATTGGGTATTTCTGTCTTTGATAGATTTCTGGTGTGTGTTCATTCTGATGCACAGTTTTTGTTTGGTCTCCTATGTATTTTCCATCAGGGCATTTGGTGCATTGGATGAGATATATTACATTTCTGGAGGTGCAGCTATAAGATCCAGGAATGCTGATGGCTCTGTTGTGGGGTATAGTGATTGTGGGGGTGGTGGAGATGTGTTGGCAGGTTTTGCATTTCTTGTTCTGGCACGGTCTGGATCCTTTCAGTGTGTTCTGGGCTGTAGGAAGTTTGCTTCTGGTGATGAGGTTCGCGAGGTTTGGTGCTTGTTTGAAGGCTAGGATGGGTGGCTCTGGGAAGATCTTTTTAAGAATAGGGTCTCTTTCTATTATGGGTTGCAATTGTTTGAGGATTTTGAGTGATATACAGCCAAGCTCTCAGATACCACTGAATTTGCGCTGAAGAGAACACTTAGTATTGCCACCTCACCAATCTCAAAAAGGCTTTTCACTCAACAAGGACACTCCTCCGGAGAGCGAGATTGCCCATTTTGAAAGAGCCATCTGGATACCACGTGAAGAACTGCTGCAGTACAGGCCCTCTCCCCCTCGCCCCCCCAAAAATCGCACACCGCTGGTTATGACATATCACCCCCCCTTGAACCTGTACAGAAAATCCTCAAACAATTGCAACCCATACTAGAAAGAGACCCTATTCTTAAAAAGATCTTCCCAGAGTCATCCATCCTAGCCTTCAAACAAGCACCAAACCTCGCTAACCTCATCACCAGAAGCAACCTTCCTCAAGCCCAGAACATACCAAAAGGATCCAGACCATGCCATGACAAGAAATGCAAAACCTGCCAACACATCTCCACCACCACCACAATTACTACACCCCATAGCAGAGCCATCAGCATTCCTGGATCTTATAGCTGCACCTCCAGAAATGTAATATATCTCATCCAATGCACCAAATGCCCTGATGGAAAATACGTAGGAGAGACCAAACAACAACTGCTCACGAGAATG
>JAGPOW010003642.1:62819722-62833033 GCA_030014935.1 Caiman crocodilus | reverse complement strand
AATGCACCAAATGCCCTGATGGAAAATACGTAGGAGAGACCAAACAACAACTGCTCACGAGAATGAACACACACTGGAAATCTATCAAAGAGAAAAATACCCAATTACCTGTGGGGGTACATTGCTCACAAGACAACCACTCTCTCTCCAATCTCTGTCCTGATCCTCAAAAGAATCTTACAAATCACTTCCCAGAGACGAGCCTATGAACTCTGCTTCATCAGCCTCCTGGACACTAAAAATCATGGACTAAATAGACATTGGATTTATGACACACTTATAACCTGCCTGAAATCTGACTCCCCAGGTATCTCTCCACTATTCATTCCCCTTTTCCCCCCTTGACCTCCAGCCTCTCTCACTCATTGACTCCTCAGTCTACGTTTTCACTGACTGCCTGTCTTGTATGCATACCAGACCAGCCTCTGACTTCTTTACTTTTCACTCCATCCAGAAAGAGCACACACCAACTGCAGAAACTTCCTTAGCCTGACAAAGGGTTTTTGAACATGAAAGCTTGCTTAATAGTTGTTTTCCAAGTATTTAAGTTGGTCTAATAAAAGATATCAGATTCACCCATGAACTTTGTCTTAAGAATTTTTCCAACTTGTAAAATTTCTTTCTGCAGGTTTATGACTAATCAGTATGTGGAATGTAACACAGCACATTTCCTCTTACTTTATTTTTCCAAATTTTACATGGAGGGCAGTAGGGATAGCAGTACCCATTCTTAGAGAACCAAGGAGATTGGAATGGAAGGCTGGAGAAAAGAAATACAGGGTAAAAGGGCAAAAAAATGGCAACAGGTATCACAATGCAATGAACAATTTTTAAAGAGAAACAATAAGCAAGAAAAATATGGAGGAGGAACTTGTTGAGATATGACGACAAGTTATAGAAAGAAAGGACCAACATCAAAGGATTACATTCTGAACCTGTGTTTTAATACTAATTTGGCTGTTTACGACTCATTTCAAAACTCTCTGCATTGGACAGAGCATAGTTGACAATATTTTATCTTGTTCTAGCCATGTTGCTATACAAGCAATCCTATGGGCATATCAATTGAAAAATACGTTTTGCCAAGAGCCTTAGAGAATCCCAGAACCACCTATCCCAGCCTTTAAGCACTGAACTTTGCCAATCTCATCACCAGAAACAAACTTCATATAGCCCAAAACACACCACATGGATCCAGACCACGCTGGGCCAAGAACTGTAAAACCTGCCAGTCTTGAGTACTCCCACAATAATTACACCCCACAACAGAACAATTGGCATTTCTGAATCTTACACCTGCGCATCCAGAAATGAAATATCCTGAAGGCTAAATGCATTGATGGAAAACATGTAGGAGAAACCAAACAACAACTCGGGGGCACAGAAGGGAATTGGTGAGGTTTTATTCACCAAGGCACCCCTGCGGGTTACAAGAAATAATGGACACAAGCTAGCAGAGAGCAAATTTAGACTGGACGTTAGGAAGAACTTCTTCACAGTTAGAGTGGCCAAGGTCTGGAACGGGCTCCCAAAGGAGATGGTGCTCTCCCCTACCCTGGGGGTCTTCAAGAGGAGGTTGGATATGCATCTAGCTGGGGTCATCTAGACCCAGCACTCTTTCCTGCCTATGCAGGGGAAATGCACACTGAAAAGCTATCCAAGACCAAAATATCCAAGACCAAAATACCTGCGGGTGCACACTTTTTTTTCACAGGGCAGTCACTCTCTCTCCCATCTCACAGTTCTGATCCTCAAAGGGAATTTACAAAACTGCTTTCATAGATGTGCCTATGAACTTTGCTTTATAAATCTACTGGATATGAAAAATCATGGAATAAATATAGATATTGGATTTATGACATATTATAACCTGCCTGCCATCTGATTGACTCCAGGTAACCTCTCTACATTTTACCAGCTATACTCTATCATCAGGTCAACATTTTCCCTCCCCCACCTGTCTCTCGCCTGTCATCTCCCATGGCCTTTGATTTTCACTGCTGCACACTTCAATTTTTCAGACCTGCATTTTTCATATTGGCTTCTGTTCCATCCAGGAGAACACAAAACAACAACAGACTCTCCCTACACCTGAAGAAGGATGTTTGTGCCTGAAAGCTTGCAAAGAATAGTTTGTTTTTCCAATTACTTAGTTGGTTTAATTTTCCCAAAGAAGATTGTCTGCCTAGAGAATCTAATTCAGGATTATGCAAATGAATATCGGTTTGAGAAAATTTACCTCTAATCTGCTGCTGATTGAATCTATAGGTGAGAAGAATTAAGCTGGCGGCCAGCATGCCAAGCCTTGTTTTCCCTTGATTTGGTGGTGTTCGCTTGTTCTTAACTAGATTGATGGGATCTTTTGTAAAGGAGAGTTTTCAGATTAAATTTCTACTGTCAGTTGAATTTTAAATAAATTTCTACTGTTTGGGACTGTCTGAGGTCAGTTAGTTTTAATGGATATTTTTCTTCAATATTGTCCTAAGAATCTTTATTTCTAATTAGATTTTATCTAGCTTTAACTTCCAGTCAAA
The DNA here is from genome assembly GCA_030014935.1 of Caiman crocodilus. Taxonomy (NCBI): domain Eukaryota; kingdom Metazoa; phylum Chordata; order Crocodylia; family Alligatoridae; genus Caiman; species Caiman crocodilus. The sequence continues at coordinate 62,830,499 of JAGPOW010003642.1, read as the reverse complement.
AATTAATGTAATGCCTTTTTTTCTTAGATTTTAAGGAGCAGTGACAGGGAAACATTTCCAATTGTATTTACTTGCAGATTTCTAGAAAGTTTCCTCTTGTTGGGTTTGGGGGGGAAAGGAGTAGCTTAAGAGTGTGCTTATTATCCATATCTTTACACTGCAAGTTTTCAAATGTTTTTGTAACAAAACATGAAAATAGTCTTTTCTGATATTGAGGATCTAGAGTTTGTGTTAAACATGTTCCAAAATTCTTGGCGACTAACATTTTGGTAAGGGCATGCATATATCAAAATACTCTTTTCAAGGAGGGGAAAATGGCTTGCAGAGAGATTTAAAGTAATAATGTACATTTATAAATGCAGGACTTAATCCCAGAGAGAGGTTTATGAACTACTTAACAGATTTTTAAAAAATGTTTATTTTGGCAGATGGAGTTCTTGGCGCACAAGTATGGAAAAAAACAGAGATTCATGATGGATAACATCCACTTATTTTTCTACTAACGAGCCCAGGCCCCATTCTTACTTAGTGACAATTATTTGGTAATTGGCCCCTAATCTTCGAGGCAGATGACAATCTCCTTTGGTATTAATTTCTAACCTATACCATTTTGAAAGTTTGCTGCTTAAAAAACTGGTCTTGTTTTAATCTCAAAGGATAGCCATTAGACTATGAGAGAAATGGAGGTCTTAGGAAAAAAATTGTGAACCTAGATGCGCATGTCCTACTAGACAAAGGAGCAGCTAGTCAGAAATATTTCTTTTGTATGTTGACCAGTTGGTAGTGACATGAGTGTGTTTAAAAAAAGAGAGAAATTATACTGCATTTTCTTGCATATACCACATCCGTAAATAAGACATGCACCTTGTTCTGGGAAGATAGATTGAAGGGGAAAACAGGGGTGGGGGACTTTTTCATTTTAACCAAATTGTTCATAATCTTTTTTCCCATTAAGACAAGTATCCTAATTTTCAATTGCTAAGTTTTAGGGTTAGTGGTAAAGGTGGTACGTGAATAAATAAGGTATATTCTCAAATCTAAAATCAACATTCTTTGTATTTTTTTTTTTTAACCAAATAAGCTATGTCCAGATGAGTGCAGATGTTTGGTTGCCCAGGAACAACTCGTATGTCATGCCTGAGGTTCTGGGGGCTGGGAAAACTGCAGCTATGGTGCTCCTGCAGCTTGGAGCGTGCGTGGCAGTTGGAGTTTGGCTTTGGCCAACTAGGCTCTGATTTTGAACAGTGCATGCTGCCTCCATATGTGCCACCCCACCTTTTTTTTTTGGATCTCCTGGGGTCAAAAAATCCCCCTGCACTGCAAGGTAGCTGTGCAGGAAATGCCTAAATGTGCAGCATGTGGTGCTGCAGACAGGTCTGCAGTGCCACAGACTGCACAGCTGCGCTCATCTGGATGCAGCTGTGGTGTCCAACTTCATAGAATAAAATACTATCCCATTCTTTTGTCTGAGCTGTGTAAAACAAAGTTCTAGTTCTTAGTGAGTTGCTATGCATTTTGCTTTATTGAGTTTGAACATGGCTCCAGTTTTGCCAGAACTACAAGTTTCACTTAACTTCCATCTGAAACAAATGAATGCCTCCCTATGCTGTCCAGTTCTTTTTCTTTAAAGATTGTGGACCTCCTGCAAGCCCCAGTAGTATCATAGTAGACAAATGCAAACTTAATTGAAATGCCTTCTATTCCTTAATAATGACTAAAAGTTAAAGAAGACTCCCAATTATATCAAAATAATAAAAAGAAGGCTAATAAGTGTCTCTGCTGTTTCTCTCACTTTTAAGATATCTCTGTGATAGCTGGGCAGTGCTATGTCAGAGGACCCTCAAAGGCTTGTTTGGGAAACTTGCAGCATAATCTCATCCAAGTAAGAGTTGAGGGGGGTCTGTTGTGATATATTTTTTTTTAATTGCAATTTTTATATTATAACATTAGGAATAAACTTAAACTTGTTTTCTAGCATAAACTAAACACCTCTCTGTCTAGCTATATAAGTTGTTGTTTTGCATGGATACCACTGTAAGTGTGAGTACTCTGTTCAGAATTGTGTCGGCTCTTGCATCTTAACTTTTACATCTCCTGCTTTAAGGATATAGAAAGAGGTGTAGCAACTCTAAATGCTACTCAGTTTCTTCTCAATGCAAATGGTAACGAGTTGGAACAGATTGGTGTAGTGCAAGGTGGTGGTGTGCTGAGACATGCTGTTCTTGCTCTACTTATGTTAGTTTCTGACAATTCTGATTCATGTTTGTGCAATGTTAATGAACAAGCCAGTTTGAGCTGGATGAGTTCTGTTTCTCAGCTGTTGCTTCTCTGTATGGCATCAGGAGAGAGCTTTTGTGGCAGATTTTTCCACCTCAGCTAACAAGTTTGGTTTACTTTGAACAGAGCCGTTGCCTGAGATGACAGAAATCAAAAGACATAGATTGCTGACTCCTGCCTTTAGACAACAGCTGTGGAACTTTTGGTCTCAATTTTCTTGCTACTTCCACTGTTTATTGCTTGTAGATCTAGGGTTAAATGTTTTGTACCCAAGAAGTTCCATCCAGCTTTGGGGTTGGGTATTTGACTGGTCAAAAATGGAGATATAGTGTCAAAAAATGTTTAAATATTTTAAGCATTTATTTAGAAGAACAGGGAAGAGAGGGACTTCAGTCTTCAGTAGCTCAGATACTAATTAAAAATTATATTCCTGAACATTGAAATTAAATAATTCTGTTACATTGGTATTGATACATTTTAAAACAAATGTAACTGTGAATCTTTTAGACATTAGGGCTGGAAGGGACCTTGCAAGATCATCAGGTCCAGCCCTCTGCCCAAAGGGCAGGAAGTCAGTTGGGGTCACATGACCCCAGCAAGATAAGCATCCAGGCATTTCTTGAAGGTATCCAAAGTAGGTGCTTGCACCACTTCTGGGGGAGTCTATTCCAGACTTTGGAGACTTGGATAGCAAAGTAGTTTTTCCTTACATCCAGTCTAAAACGGTCTTCAATACTGAACAGTTCTCTTTTGTTTTTATCCCAAAACCCCAGCATCAGCCTGAACAGTTACAACATAAAACACACAAAGCAACTGGAAAAAAGATTAAAAGTCAGTTTGTAAAAATGCAGTTGGCTGAGTAGGCAGCCAACCAACTCTTCAAGCTTTTTGTTGGTTGTATGTGGAGATGCCTGCAGTAACAGTAGATGGCCAGTAGGTGAACTTTTCTATGTTACTGCTTTTGGATCTTCCCAGAGCACAAATGGTTTCTGAAACTTCATAGTTGGATCCAGATGTGCAGGCATGTGTGGTTTCTAGCATCACAGTCCTCTTTGCAATACTGCAAACCAAACACATTTGCACACTTAAACTGTACGGCACTGCTAATTTGCAGCACTGCGGCAAAATTTTCCATTTGGATTTCCTGGTAGCAATTCCCCTGTGTTTCCCCCCATCCCCCCAAAACCCCAAAAAACCTGAGGGGGGGGGAAGCAGTGCAAAGTATGCCAAAGTGGCATGTGCTGGGACAAACGTGGAGATGGAGGAGCAGTCAGCATTGGGATTTTTGAGTAGGACTTGTGTCCATTATTTATATACCTGAAAACAATCCTATCTTATTCTTATTTTAGCTTAATTATACTATTTAAGAAAGTAAATGTTTTGTTTTTTATTACCTCCTAGTTCTTTCTCAGAATTGTTTAAGTTTGTACAGTGCAATTATTACTGTATGTCCCAGTATATACTTCGCCTTTCAGACCTTCAAATTCTACTTCTCCAGTGGGTCTTAATTCACTTTAGGTCAAAGGTAAATGTTTGCTCTTGTTTAATTGGTGATCCAAATCACTTGTCTGCTTATGGCAGTAGTCAATTTTGGCACAGTATGATCTTTTCAGCACGCAATAGCATTCCTGTCGGTAAAGAAAATATTTCAAGTATATTGTATAACAAAGAGAAGAATACATTTTATAAAAATTAAATGCAAAACTGTATTGTTTATTTGCTTTCCTCTGCCCCTTCAATACCAAATCCATTTTAATAAAATTATGTTAATGGGGTATAATAACTGGACAATTTTTTTAAATGTGTATCTAGAATAATACTGTTTCTTTTTAAAGTTAATTCAGTTGTTATCTCTGTTCTACTAGCAGAAATTCAGCAGTGAAGAACTTGGCATTTGCTCAAATCTGTAGTGAAATGAAGTGAATAAGGCCTTCGGGAGAAAATTCTTGGCATTGCTTACATTTGCAACTTACCTTGATTTTCTTTCATTAAGTGTTCTGCCTCTGCCAAATCAGTCAGTTCTGTATTAGCTGGACTTAAGCCTGAGTTCTGATTTTTATCTCTACATAAATATTCACTTTTCTTTAATCTACTCTTCACTTTTCATGAGCTCTACGCACTTGAAAAGGAGTCAAACATAAATAAAACCCAAAAAGTAACCTACTGAACCTCAGTGCAAGTTTTATGGACTTTTTTTTTTTTTTTTTAAGTGCAATCTCAATTACCTACCTAAATTGGACTAAATAGGCATCATCAGTATGTCAGTTGTATTTTGGCACAACTGAATGAGACGATTAGTCATGGATATTAAAGCCATGTAGACAAGTGGATTTATGTAATTGATCTCTCTTAAGTTTCCATATAATAGTCACAGTACATTCCAGAAACATGTTTTGGTGTTTTGCTTTATATCTGTAACTGAGATTTAAATAATATTTCAGGCACTAAAACTGAAATGAAGCTTTAGATTATGGATTGTCTCATCTCTTCCAAAGTTTTAAGTTCCTATTGATTTTTTTTTTTCCAATTTACCAAAACCTGTAATATCTCAAGTCTAGTCCCTAATTCTTTCTTTTGCCCAAACTGTGGTTTGATCCTATATTTCACTCCTGGAATAAATTTTGGTGTAACAGTTGCAACCATTGATATTTCATTATATGAACATATTGTGTCTATATTAGTAATTTTCAACCTTTTTTCATTTGCGGACGCCTAAAAAATTTAGAATGGAGGTGAAGATCCCTCTGGAAATTTTGAATGCTGGTACAAACCCCTTTGAATTAAGTGTAGATAGTCACATACCTTTGATCATAGTTATCTTTCAGAGATCCCATAGACAGTCCTGCAGACCTCCAGGGGTCCATGGACCATTATTTTTGGGATCTGGAACATTGGGATCCTCAAGGGCAACCCTAATAGTGAATGCCCAGAGTACCACACTGCAGTTGTCTTCTGAGAACTCAGGCGACACAACATCGAAATAGGTGTCCTGAGTGAGACGCAGTGAGTAGGAGATGGGCCGCTCACAGAACATGGAGGTGGCTATACCTTCTTCTGGAAGTATAAACAGAAATCAGGATGTCAACTTCACAGAGTTGATTTTGCTATTTAGAATGAACTCATAAAACAACTCAGTAAATTTCCTATTCCAATTAATAAGTGCCTCATGACTCCATGTCAAACTGGCAGGGAGCTAACATGCCACTGTCATCAGCACATATGCCCCAATTCTTGACGCCACTAATTAAATCATGGAGGAATTCTGTGCCAACCTTTACCAAGTCCTTTCTGACAATCTGGAGGGAGACATACTTATTCTTCTGTCTGTGATTTCAGTGCCAGTCAGAAGGGACTCAAACATTTTGCATGAAATCAGTGGCAAATAAGATGTAGGAAAGGTCAACTCCAGTGGCATCTGCCTCTTGATCAAATGTTCAGAACATGGTTTCACCATTATCAACATCCTGTTCTTTCAGAAAAACAGGCGTGAGACATGGAAACACCCAGGATCTAAGCACTGGCACCTGATTGACTATGTCACTGTGCCCAGGATCAGAAAGATGTCTGCATCACCCGAGTTATGGTAGTAGCTTATGATTGCTGGACTGATAACGGACTCATCTTCTCAGTTATGTCACACAAACTGGCTCCTAAACAAGGGCTGCAGAAGAAGCAATGCTGATGAAAGATTGATAATGAAGGACTTGAGGACCCAAGCAAGTGAGACCATTTCCATCAGTGCCTCAACAAACTGGTGGATTCTAGTCAACAACAATGGTAGAACGTCAGCAGCATGTGAGGTGATCTCAAGGCTGCCATCATCAGTGTGTGTGAAGAGACTCTTGGTTTCTCTACCAGGAAACATCAAGACTGATTTGATGAGAATGACCAGGAGATCCAAGACCTGATTGATCACAAGCCTTTTGTGTTTGACAAAATGACACCAACTCCAAGCTAAATAAATTGAATCTCCAACAAGCCAAGGCGGAGGTCTAAAGACAGACATACAATTTATGAGGAACAAGTGGGGAAAGGCATGGCTAAGGAGATTCAACATCTGGCTGACATCCATGATATGCACAGTTTCTTCAGTGCTACCAAAGCCATCTACGGTCTGAGCACTTGGAGCTGAATCTCTTTGAGATGTAAGGATGGAAGAGACCTGATCAAGGAAAGGGGATCCCTGAGTGCCTGTTGGAAGGAGCATTTTGAAGAGCTTCTCTTTTGAGACTTTGCTGTTGATGAGAGTGTTGTCAATTCCATCCCACAACACCCATTCAGAGATAATCTCTAAATCCCTCTAACCTTTGACAATGAGGTGAGGAAAGCCATTAAGTAGATGAACAACATGGCATCTGGAATGGATGGAATCTCCACTGAAATCTTAAAACAGGGAGAAGAGGCGCTCACTTTACAGCTTTATGCCCTCATCTTAAGGATCTGGATTGATGACAAAATCCCAGATGACCTCAGGGATACCATGATTATGACAGTCTTCAAGAAAGGAGACCAGTCTAACTGTGGAAACTACAGAGAGATTGCTTAGCTGTCCACCACAGAAAAGATCATTGGAATAACCCTTCTGAATGGTCTCATTTTACTTGCTGAAGAGCTCCTCCTGGAATCTGTGTAGGTTTTGGGAATCAAGAGGCACAACTGACATGATCTTCACAGCTCACCAGCTGCAGGAGAAATGCCAGGAACAACATAAGCCTATCTACATGGCCTTCTTTGCCCTCACACAAGCTTGCAACCATCAGCTGAGAAGTGTTGTGGAGAACCCTTCTGAAGCATGGATGCCCACCAAAATTTTGTCAGCATTCTCTGCCTGCTCCATGCTGGTATGCAAATGGTGGTTCTCAGTAATGGATCTATCACAGAACCCTTTTGAAGTAAAAATGGGAATTAAGCAAGGCTGCATCATCGCTTCAACACCTTCTCAATATTCCTTGCTGTGATGTTACATCTGACCATCAACAAGCTTTCAGCTGAAGTGGAGCTGAACTATCAAATGGATGATAACCTGTTTAGCCTCAGCTGACTCAAAGTCAAAACCAAGACTACCCTGACCCCAATCATTGATCTCCGGTAAGCTGATGATGTTGTACTGTGCTCTCATTCGAAAGTGGACCTTTTAAGTAATTGTCAACATCTTTACCAAGGATTAAAAAAAAAAAAAATGGAACTGATGCCTAATATTTGGAAGACTCTGGTCTTCTACCACCAAGCTCCTGATGAACAGCTCTTAGCTCTGGTGATCCAGATGCGTGGTGAGACTCTGGAGAATTGTTGAGTATTTCCTATAACTTGGAAGCCATATCTCCACAGAAGGCTGACATAGGTGAAATCCAACTTCACCTCAAACGTGCAAGTGTATCCGTTGGATTGCTAGGGAAATGGGCGTTTGAAGATTGCGACATCTGATCTGAAATGAAGCTAATGGTTTATCAAACAGTTATAAGCCCCACCTTGCTATACAGAGCAGAGAGGTGGATGACCTGCAGGAGAAAGTTGCTGAGGAAGTACTGTGAACGCTGCCTAAGGGAGTTCTTCCAAATCCAGTGGGAAGAGAGAGGTACCAATACTAGTGTCCTCTTGCAAGCAGACACCATGAGTATTGAAGCAATGATCATTCAGTATCAAGTTCTATGTTATCCAGTTGTCTGACTCCAGACTCCGAAAGCAAGTTTTATTCTCTCAGCTCAGCCAAGGTGCATGCTCAGGAGCAGGGCAGAGGAAATACTTCAGGGACATCCTCAAGACCAACTTAAAAAAAATGCAACATCAATGTCAACTCATGGGAGACTATCACCCAGGACCTCCCTAGGTGGAGGAAGAATCTGCTGCACGGATCTCAGTACTTTGAAACCTCAGAACCACAACAAGAGATGGAGAAGAGGAAGTGGCAGAAACATTATGTTGTGGACCAAATAAAAAAAATCCAGCGCCACCCACGCCATACAGAAACATATGTCCAAGCTGCAGTAGTCTGTTGATCCAGGATAGGCCCCATCGGCCATCTTCAGAGACACTGACTGTCTTCCATGATCTTGTTATTATCTGTCTCAACTGCGAGGGATTGCTGCAGACCACCAGAGGTCCATGGACCACAAGTTGAAAACCACTGGTCCATGTGATTTAAAAAAGACATTTCTGTGCAGTTATAACATTTAAACTGCTGTTTTGTGGTGGTCCTCCTTCTGCCTAGCATCACAAATGATGATTCCCTTGCACCTGATCTTTGTTCCTGACCTTTAAAACTGCCATTAGTGCGAGATGTAATACATTTATGTAGTACATAAAACTTTATACAGAAAAAACTTCAATTAAAAACTATCACAAATGCATACAAAGGAGGGAGAACCTTTTATTTTACAAAACTTGGGATTATGAAAAAGAATGCTTATACACACAGAGGCAAATAAGCTTTCTGAAACACTTATGTGGTAAATTTCTTAGAAATGTTCACAAAGATTGCCTATTTGGATTTTTTTTTTTAGAATTTTACATGCATTAATGTAATAATTAATAAAACCTTTTTGCCAAATGGTAAAAACAATGGTTTAAATCCTCTTTATAATTTATTACTAAGCATCTTTTTAAGAAACTTTTTTACATTCTTTTGAAGAACCATTAGGGGCAGTTGCTTTTACCTAGAGAAGAACATTTTTTCCTTCTAGAGTTTTTTTTGTAAAGTACAGTAATTGAGTATAAATAGTGAGGCAGGTAGTTGCTAATAACTTTCACTTTCTAGAGGGGGAAAAAGCCTGGGAGCATGGCCCCAATAATTTTTTAAAGCTGGAAAGCTGGAGGGTTTGCATTTTAGGGGGGTAGAGGGAGAGGCAGGGAGTTTTTGTTAATTTGTTTTTTTTTAAATTGAATTTTAGTATAAACATTTAACAAACAGTTTCATAATGACCTCTAGTACTTTTTTTTTTAATTCTTGAAATCAACTGTTTGAGGCTTTTAATTTCCCTTGTTTGTAGTGGATATTTGGATGAATAAATGTAAATGATGCTAGACAAATAAAGATTAAAGTCTAGCTATTGATCAATGTGCAGTAGACTCTGCACTTCATATGTGTCAATGTTCTTAGTCATTTTTCTGTGTACCGCAATTAAGAATTTAAGACACTTTAATACTTTGTTTCCTTAAATTCCTAAACATGTGTTTGCTGTTAATGATACTGTGTTATAATATTTAAGGATTTTTTTTTATTTTTATTTTTTTAGGGAGCTGTGCTTTCCAGCTTATCCATAAATAAGTGCTAATGTGTTGCTAAGACTGGAGCTGCATTCTACCACTGGAGAGATTCTGGTGGCTGAATTTTGTATGGGTTTTTAGTTTAGGCAGTGAATTACTTCAACAGAAATGTTCTGCATTCCTTTCTTCTGGCTGGCTGGCTCTAGATAACCTCTCTCTTTTCTTTTTAAATCATTTGACTTTTTCTTCTGTCATGCTAACTCCAGCAGTTTTCAGCATTTTTTGTGTGTATGCTGTTTATTTAGTAACAATAGTATGTCACTGTTAGTTTTCAGACTAATTGCTAGTTTCTTTCTCCACAGTCAGAAAAGAAAACTGTTTCAGTGAAGGAAAAATCTGTATAGTTAAGAAAAAGGAATTTGACTGTAGTAGTAACTAGGAAGAAACAAAGGGGGTTGGGGGCAGGGGTAGGTGGTGGCAGTTATTATAAATTAGCCAAAGGTATCAACAAAAAAATGTTTAGGGTGAACAGGGAGAAAAAAGACCAATAATAAAAAATTAGAGTATACAATGAATAAATGGGTTTTAATTAGTAGTTTAGGTCAATAATCTATGAAGAAAAAACAGAGATGTTCAGTAAATATTTATTTTATTTAGAACGGTTAGATGAGATATTTACATCATCCAGTGATAATGGAAACACTCTCTCTTCCAATAGTAACTAGGGATATTAAACTGCTACTTCTGAAGTTAAAGTTACCAAGTCCTGCAGAGGTTGAAGAACTTAAAACCAAAGATACTGCTATTAAATATAACTTAATAGGAGGGAAGTCCTAGAGGACTGGTGGGGGGAGCTTTATATTGGGCCAATAGTTAAATGGACTGACTATATTAAGGTGAATCATCCTGGCTTTAGAGCAGTGATGGTCAACCAGGGTTCTGTAAGATTCTTACAGAATCTTACAGGTGCCATGGGTAGCCAGTTAATATTAGCACTGTTAGGTATGCATGCACCTACATATAATTCAGGAGATTAGTCCAGAGATTCCAAATAGGAATTTATCATATCAAAAGCATTCTGTCCTATTGTGATCTGAGTTCTTGTCAACAGAATAAGTGTTCTATAATTTTTTTTTTCTGTAGTATCATAGTATCTAGGGTCAGAAGGGGCCTAGAGCAGGCCATCTAGTCTGATCCTCCGCCAATGGCAGGAACGAGTGCTGGGGTCACAGGACCCCAGCCAAGTACCTATCTAATCTACTCTTAAAGACGCCCAAGGTAGGAGCAAGAACAACTT
>JAGPOW010003642.1:62790640-62819622 GCA_030014935.1 Caiman crocodilus | reverse complement strand
CCCTGGGGGACCCCGCTACTAACATCTCTCCAGGTTGAGTACGACCCGTCTACCACCACTCTCTGGGAGCGCCCCATCAGCCAGTTTCTGACCCACTCAACCGTGTAGGGGTCAATGTCACAGCTTCCCATCTTTTTAATGAGGATGGGGTGAGAGACCATGTCAAATGCCTTCCTGAAGTCTAAAAAGACTACGTCAACAGGGACTCCCGCATCCATGGATTTGGTTACCTGGTCATAGAAGGCGACCAGGTTGGTCTGACAGGACCTGCCCTTAACAAGCCCGTGCTGGTTTCCCTTCAGCATAAAGTTCCCTGCTGGTCCCTCACAGATATGAGCTTTGAGAATTTTCTCAAATATCTTCCCCGGAACCGAGGTGAGACTGACAGGCCTGTAGTTCCCCGGGTCCTCTTTCCTCCCCTTCTTAAAGATGGGCACCACGTTGGCCACCTTCTAGTCCTCCGGCACCTGCCCAGAGCTCCAAGAGACCTCGTATAACCGAGCCAAGGGCTCAGCAATCACCCCCGCCAGCTCCGTCAACACCCTTGGGTGTAGGTCATCCGGTCAAGAAAGGAGTAAGAGCTGACATAAGGGATGCCTTGGGTCTAAAAAAGTTGGAAACTATTGCTTTTCTATACTTGATACCAGTTTGGATGTGAATGTGTATGTGGCATGTCTGATGAAAGTAGCTGACATTGGATACTTTAAACAGAAAACAACGGACTTGTACTACAATACAAGATTTCTATTAAAATGAACACTCTGAAAAATCAATCTTTAAAATAGGTTTAAGACTGAAAAATTGATTAGGTCTCGAGGTATGTGTAAATGGAGATTCAGTATCCAATGGGAATATTTCTTGTACAGACTTGAAGGTGTATATTTTTGGCCTGAAGCTGCTTATTACCTCTATCAGTTACCGGAAGAGAACTGTTTTGGAAAGCAGCGACTTAAAGAGAGATGGGGTAACGATGGGTAAGAAATAATCATGAGCTTTGCAATATTACATAGGTTGGGGACAGACATTCAAAAAGCCAGAGCCTGAATTAATTCAATTAGTCCAACCTGCCTACGTTGAACCAATTTGCAAGTGAATAAATGTTCAGGAAATGTAGGCACAAGCCTGCAGTGGTTCAGGCCAGAAATTGTGGGGGGCACTATAGCAGCCCTCAGCAGTGCTGGTGAGGGAGTAGTCAGTTCCAGCAGTAGCCTCCAGTGAACTGGCCAGGGAAGGGGTTTAATTCTTTCCTCTCTGTCCCAGTAGCACAGACATGAGCCAGTGTCCACCTGGTGTTCCCTGCTTACCTCTGCAGCAGCAGGGGTGGGGGGTGGCCAGGTGTCGGCTGGTATAGCTCCCTGAGGCCCTCTGTAGTGCTGCTGTCGCTCACTGCATGCAGTCTGTGTCAACTCTGACCACCTTACAGTGTAGCCCCCCAGCCAGGAAGAGGCTTGAACTCCACAGGAAACCATGAGTGGGGCTCTGGGTCCAATCATGGTCCCTGCCCCATTGCTGCTCCAGTGACACAGGCAGGGGCATGACCAGAGGCTGGCTGGCATCTACCCCTTAGGCAAAGGAGTAGAGAGGGGGGTTATTTTCCCTGTCCCTCCCTTCCCTCTGGCATCTGGTGAAGGGGGCAGGGAAGGGGCTTATTCCACTGCTCAGTCCACACCGGGAAGAACTGGTGGCAGCAGTGGTCAGGACGGGCCTGACCGCAGCTGTAGTTCCCTAGGGGCAGAGGAGGTGGTAGGGAATAAATCACCTTCCTGCCTCCTCTGCCTCGGGGGGCCATGCCAGCCAGTGTCAGGCCACACTAGTGTTCCTTTTGCTGCGACAGCAAGGGAGGGAGCACCAGGCAGACCCCAGGGCAGGTCTGTGCTAGTGGGACAGGGAGGAGGGAATTAAATGCCTTCCCTGGCCAGTTCACTTGATGCTACTTCCGGGTGCTGGCCAATTCCCTGCGGCTGATGCAACAAATGGAGACATGCCTGGCAGGGGCTGCGCTCAGACCCTGTTGGGATCTGTGCTGGTGGGACAGGGGAAGGAGGGGGAAATAAGCCTCTTCCCTGCCTCCTTTGCCTTAGTGGGGCTGGCCATCTAGCCATGCCCCTGCCCCTGTTCTGGCTAGGGAGCTGAGGGGCAGGGCCACCTCTGCTCCAGTGGAGCAGGGGTGAGCACAGCCCAGGGCTGCATAGCATGCCAGGATACTGAGCGACTCTGCTTTAAGTTAAACCAGGAATGGGTCTGGGACGGAATTTGCATAAACTGGTTCGAGTAGTATCAGACTTAAGACACAACATTCAATCAGGTTTATCTCAAACAGGTTTTGGCCATTTTGAAACTGGTTTATGTGCTCAGAACTTCTGTTCTGTTACAGTTTTAAACCAGTTTCAGATCACTTGCGTTTATCTTCTGTCCCTAGCCATAATGGCAAAAGTAACAAGTATGATCCTTTAACATAGTGATAAAGGAGTATCAAATAACGATAGGGAGATGGAGTTACTGTTTGTGTATAGGATTAACAAAGCTATTTACTAGAATACGGTGGCAAGTTTTGATATCCACACTCTGAAAAAGATATGAATAGATTGGAAAGGGTTTATAAAAGAATGATTTGAGATTTGCAAAATCTGTTTTATGGAGAGAAGACTGAAGAAGCTCAATTTATTTAGTTTGTCTAAAATAAAGCTGAGTGATGAGTAGATTAGTATCTCTTGCATGAGGAGAACATTTCTAACAGTATATTGCTTTTGATCTAGCAGACAAAGACACAACAGAAACTAAAGCAAAAGAAGTTCTGACCAGAAACAGCTTGTTCATTGAAATGAATCGGTTAACCTTTGGAGCATCTCACCTCTGTCTGAAAAATTTGCTCTCACTCTATCAGACATTATGGCTTGATTTAACTGTGGGGGGTGGGGGTGGGATCCTTGTCCTGCATAAAGCAAGGAGTCAGGTTAAATTAATTAATTGGACCCTTTTGATTAAAATGCATGAAAGCCAGTAATGTAAGGGTGGGTGATCAGGGCAAGAACCTCTTTGGCATTCAGTAAAGGGAGTGTGCTGGAATGAAGGCAGGGAGTTTGAGGCTCTGGCTGAATGAAGAGGAAAGTTGTCAGGAGTCTCCTTGTCAGCCATACCTTCCCTTCCTATGGGAGATGCTTGTGATAAGGTTGCAAGGAGAGATGTTGGAGCCAACAGCCAGTGAACCCTTCCCTGGCCCTTCAGTCATTGCCGACTAGGGGCTTTGAATGGTCACTTGCCATCTTAATCCATCTGTTGGGCCAGGGAAAGGTTAACTTTGCTGCTGGTGGTAACATCTCCCCTTGCAGCAGCATCCTGTCCTTGTCATGTCCCATACAGCCAAAGCCTCTACCTCCTGCCTCCATTCTGGCACCTTAAGTTGCAGATGATGTCAGGTACGTCTCTGCCCAAAACACAAACTCTGTTAGTTAGTCCTCTAGTGAAAGCTATCCAAGTGCTAAATTTTAGGGTCTTGCTTAAGGTCTTTGTTGACTCTAATGCTTTTTCATATATATATTTTTTAACTTTAAAGCCTGAGATACTCTTGTTCAACTGCAGTCCTTTGTAGAATACCCATTTATAATCCCTGTTAGAAAATGATAGCTTTTTTGCCTGATTCAAGTTTGTAGTCTTTTTTTTTAGGCTTGAATCATTATTGAGCAATCTTTCCAGTTGCTGTAGAAGAAGCTTTACTGAAAAAACCTGGTTTAAAAAAAAAAAGTTATAAAGTATTAACAATCAGCTGAGTCATGTCTTATACTTAAATAAAATGATCTGAGACACCTAGAATAGTCCATACTCGGAGATTGTGACTGAATATCTTGGTCATTGCTATCTGTTTTATGTTTCCTCTTACTATTCTCTCTATTACTTTTTGTTATATACTTCCAAGTAACTACAATTTATCCTAACTGGATTTAAATTAGATTCATTTTTGACAGTCATCTAAACTTTAAAAATGCTTTTAAGATTTGAACACAATTCACTCTTAATCTGAGCTGTATTGGAAATATGTCAGAAATAATATTTTATGCATATGGAAAGAAAAATATTTTAAGGAAGGATCAGATAATACTATTGTTCCACTTTTTTTTCTTTTGGAATGAGTATAGTAATGACCAGTGTAGTAGTAGAACGAAAACTGAGACTTCAGCAATAAGACTGTATAGCTTTTCATCAGTGGTGTTATAGTTTGATTTGAATTTTATTGAAAATGTAGATTGTATAAAATGACTTTTCCATTTGTGGGACAGAGTTAAGTTTATTATAATTACAGCTACTTCTCACTTAAAGTTGTAGTTACGTTCCTGAAAAATGAGACTAAGCTAAATGATGTTAAGCGAATCCAATTAGGTAACAGTGGTTGCATACTAGCAGGCAGTGGGCAAACAATGTGTGCCTGCCTCCTATCTAAGAGGTGCTCCCTAGTGGCCCTGGCCCAACTCAAAGATCATCTGGGGCCAAGATCTGGCGTGGGACCCTGAGGCTACCCTGGTAGATGTTTGGGGTTCCCCTTTTCTTGCCTGTCACAACTTGGATGTTAGCTTCAGTGGAGGGGTTCTCTCTAAGGGTAGCCTTCAGGGCAGCCACACCATGGGGCGGGTGCTCATGGGGCTCTGACCTCCCCTATACCCCGGCCATTCGCCACCTTTCCGTTGTGCGTCTTTGAGCTCTCAAGCTCCTCAAGGTTTCTTCGTTCCCTATCCCAATTTCTTCTGGCCCACCAGCCACCCCACCAGTGACTCTGAGTGTTTGTCTAAGCCACCCAGGCCTGAGGCCCTCTGCCTTAGCCTCAACTATCCACGCGCTCAGGTCTGTATCCTACTTGCACCACGAGTGGTGTGTAACCCCCCTTCACCATGATTGCTAGCAACAAATGGGTCCCTATTAGTCCAGAGTTCCCCTTTAGGTCTATCAGCTTGTCCACTCCTAGGGGTCTCATCCAATAGTAGTCCTTCAATAGCCTTCCGTGTCAGGAGACCAGATGACTAGCCAGTCTACCTCCCAGCCAACCTCTCTATCAGAATCCTCGCTGACTCCGCCACCGGTGTGCCTTACTGAGCCTACGTCGGTTCTGCTGCTGGCTCTCCTGTTTGAGTCGTCGTCGACTCCCCAGCTGGCTCTGCTTCCTAAGCCTTCACTAGTTCCTCTGCTGTCGGCTTGCCCACTTGAGCAGGCTCCGCCCCCACCTTCTCAGCCAGGATGGTGCTGCCGCAGCTGTAGCGCTCCTTGAGTTTCAGGTGTTCCTCCTGAGCCTCCGTCTCCTTGCCCCTCTCCTCCTGCCTTCCCGGGGCCATCTTTTATCCCCTCCAGGTGGTGTCTCTTGCTGACGTCACGTTGCTTCAGCTGGATATAGGTACGGCTGACAAATCATTCCGGTGGTTTGGCCATGCGTCCTTTGGTCCCTGCCAGAGGTAAGTGGGGTTGTCTCTTGTTTTTTTCCTGGGATCCTTCAACAATCCCTGTTCCCCTGGGACACAATATTATAACCGAACATTATGCAACTTTAAATGAGTACGTTATCTGATAGATTAGTGATGTAATAATGAAACAATGTTAACATTGTCCCAGTTAAGTGAGGAGTACCTGTACTGTTATTGTATCTTTGTTCTTCCAGGACCTTCCTAGTCCTCATGGAGTGCATTATTTATAGAAACAGATTGTCTTGATTTTGTTGATCTATTAGGCCTTCTTGGTTTTAAAAAAGTCCAGAGCATATCTCCCAAAGTTGAAACATGTAGGAGTTTTTGCAACGTGGAGCTTGCAAATCTTGCACTTAAAATCAATGTAGGGGAAAGGGGAATCCATTTAGCTATACTCTAGGCTGGACCCCATAGGCCACACTGTCAGTCTTGCTGCTGTTACTGCAGCTCCATCAGCATAATGCTGGGCATACCAACAGCCACTAGTTCAAATACTCTTATGTGTTGTCTCAACCGGTCAGAGCCGACTGAGGGAAATGCTGATTAATTAAGCAGACGTCAGGCGGGCTGGTGAAGGGAGAGGGTTAACACAGCGTACTGGTTGCAAAGATTAACTTTTACTTTTGTCTGGTATGTGGCAGCTGCCAGCGGCAGTGTTCCGGGGACTTGGCAGGTGGGTGATTTGTAGATGGAGTGGAAATTAATTAGGCGTGAACACGTGAAGGTTGCAGGAAATTTTATACTTTCGTTGTCCAGGTAGTGATGTGCGACGCAGGCAGAAGACTTGCTTTAGTTGCAGCTACAGCTGAGTATACGTGTCTGTTTACAGTTAAGCAAACGTGACGAACAAAGTGCCGTGAACGAACTGACAAGCCTGCAGGGAATTTAGGGTTATCAGGACAGCCAGAGCCCAGGGTGTCATTGGTGGGTGATCAATCCGCCAGGTCACTCTGATGATGAGCTCAGGTTTCTCCTTGGAGATTTCTCCAGTGTTCTCCGACTTGGGCGGAAGTTATAAAACTATTTATAGACAGAGGTGTTTAATGGAGGTATCCAGTGATGAGCTGCTAAGTGGAATCTTTAATTTTTTGGCAAGGCAGCAGCTCTTTGTGCTCTCGGGTTGCAAGGTAGTGGGTCAGGCTTCCTGTCTGTTACGTGTGAGGGGCCTAAGCTTGTTTCTTGACCAATTATATATTGTTTTTGCTAGGGTTTTATTTCAGCTGACCAATTACTTATAGTTCTCCACCAGGGTTTTGTTTCAGGAACTTCTAGCAGGGATTTCTTTTAACCCTTAGTTGATTACTGTGTGCAAAGTGAAGATGGTCTGAATTGTATCTCTTGCGTGACATGGGCACTGTTTAATTGGGTTGTGACATGTAAGTGCTAAGAACAGTTATGGATGACTATTGTGTTTTATAACTGCGTTTAAATCTATTGTTACACTAGTTGGAATTCTCAAAGAAAATATCTAGTATATGCAAGGAGTCAGCTATGAATTGAAGGGCAAAGAAGAGTTGCACGCTTGGATCTGTTAGCATTTGTAAAATAACTAGGCATTTTAGTTCTTGGCTCAACAACAAAAAGACAACCCTGAAGCAGCCTTTCCAGAGTCAGGTGAATATTTAAATTTTTTCTTTTTAGTAATAATTGTTGACTTGACTCTGGAAAGTCTGTTGTAATGTTGCGAATATATTTTTTCTGAGGTACCAGTTAAAACAAAACTGAAGTGCAGTCTATAATTTTACTCCAGTTTCTTGGTGGTTGTATGTAGTAGACTCTTCTTTAGTGCCTACCATTGTTAGCATTGGAGTAACATTAGACCACTTTGTCTGGATGATTGTGGTCATGCATATGAGCATTAGCTCTAAGCAATTGCACACCACAGTGTTTAAAATATTACTGTTTACATTGTAGATTTTCTTATGTTCAGATGATGCAAACCAGATGAAAAAGAAAAGATGTTGTTTCTTAATTTGGTCAATAGAATAGACTATAGTAATTGTGAATTGACAAATTTATGTAGTCTGTTTAATCTCATTTTAGTCTGTGAAAGCTAACGGTAAGGACTGCTAAGTACACTGAGTTTATCAAATCTCCTTAAATTTGCACGGCTTATACTGCATTGGGAGAAATTAGAACACATAACAACAGGCATATTTTTCCTCTTTCAGCAAAGCCTCTTCTACCTGTGTGAAATATTCTGCTAGTGTTTCTAGTAGAAGTATTAGTGTGTGCTCACATGTAAGTATTGCATTAGGGAGTGTATCTATATTTTGCAGTATCCTGTCACCATTTTCATTGGAAAGTATCCCATTTGGAGTAGTAATTATAATCTGGTAACAGTAGTCACAAAAGATTGCATTTTTTAAAAATAATATAAAAAGCTATTTTCAGACTTGTTTCTTTCATAAAGGAAGGGGAGAAAAGCATCTGAGAACATGACAAGCAAAGTACTCTTGATTATAACTGAATTGCCTACTTGTAATTTAGTAGCATTACTTACAAAGTATCTGCAGTGCAATTGCCTCATTTCTTGAGAAGAATTAATTTCATAGCGTACTCTAGAAATTCACCAAGGGGGGCCCCAGGTCAAAAGAAAATAGTCAGTATTAGTACTATATTTAAGATACTAGCTCTTGCTTTTTATACAAATATGTATTTTTACTAAATATATTTTAAATAGATCTGTTAGAATAAAGTTTGTTAGCATAGCAGTTTACTACAGAAAAGTGGTTAAGCTTTATTTCTCTCAAAACAGAATCCAAATAATGGCAAATTATCCAGTAGTATCAGGAATTTATCATTCAGTTGGGCAGGCAGTGGTGCTAGCAGGGAATAGAAACAATAGTGAATTAAACCATAGTGCTGAATTATCCAATACATAATTTAACTAGAGTTTACTGTAGTAATATTTGGGACTTTCAGTCATGAAATAACTGAAGGATGGGCCACCTGACCTCTGCAAACTACAGAACCTATATTACCAATATCATCCAGTGTTATGGATAGTTAGCTAACTGAGGAGTCCAAAGTTTTGGTGGAGAGATGCAGTCTCCTACTTCTTGCCTCTCACTTATTTTATGTATTTATTTTTTTAATAATGCAGTTCATATTCACTTAAGCCAAAAAACACCACAGTGCCTACCTCGGAAGGTGCTGGAGTGCTGGCATGGCAGAAAAAGAAAATGAGGGCAAGGGGTACATGGCAGGATGCCCTGCTTGTGGCCCCTGCCCCACAGCCTGGGCTCTGTGGCTGCCAGCAGCTACCCTGGCTCTGGATAATTGCTGGAGCCCAGGCTGCTGCCA
This sequence comes from Caiman crocodilus, assembly GCA_030014935.1. Lineage (NCBI taxonomy): Eukaryota > Metazoa > Chordata > Crocodylia > Alligatoridae > Caiman > Caiman crocodilus. The sequence goes on along the minus strand of JAGPOW010003642.1, from coordinate 62,810,872 downwards.
GCAAGGGTTGCAGCATCCCAGCTGCCTGCTGGGAGCAGCCCAGGATGCCTGCTGGGAGCAGCTGCCCAGAGCCAGGGCCAGCTGCAGCTGGGAGGCTCCAAACAGCTGTGCTGGGCTCCGGCATCAGCTCCGCACTGGTACGTGCAGGCGCTCCTTGGAGCAGGTGGGGCCTGAGGCAGCACAGACCTGGTCTCTCCCCATCTCCTGGCACAGAGGTGATGAGCCCAGCACAGCTGTTTCTACTCTGCCCAGTGCTTGCTGCTGCTGCCCAGAGCCTGGGCTGACTAAAAAAAGCTGTGCTGGGCTCATCACCTCTGTGCTGGGAGCCAGGGAGAGACCAGGGCTGTGCTGCCTCAGGCCCCTCCCCCACCGCCCTCTCTGAAGTGCGCCTGTATGCGTCAGTGCGGAGCTGATGCTGAAGCCCAGCACAGCTGTTTAGGGTCTCCCGGCTGCAGCCGGCCCCGGCTCTGGGGAGCTGCTGCCAGGTGGAATCCTGGGCTGCTCCCAGCAGGCAGCTGGTATGCTGCAAGCCCTGCTGGGAGCAGCCTGGGCTCCAGCAGTTATCCAGAGCCAGGGTAGCTGCTGGCAGCCACAGAGCCCAGGCTGTGGGGTAGGGGTCACAAGCAGGCATCCTGCCATGTACCCCTTGCCCTCATTTTGTTTGTCACTGGCAGCAGCTACCTGGAGCCAGGGCTGACTGCAGTGTGCCAAGCAAAATGGCCTTGTGTTCCAGGGGTTGCTGACTCCTGACTTACGCTTTCCCTAGCTCTGGTAGCCTCTTTTTTTTTTTTTTCCCCTCTTCAATCCTTTTCCTAGCATCATTGGTACTTGGTCAACTAGTCATCTTCACTACAATATTTCGCTTGTGAAGTGATACCAAAGAAGGTTGTTCTGTAACAAGGATTTTGGAAATGGAAATTTTGGATTGTTATTTGCACTGCACTTCTGAAGCAGAATATTCTAGGCTTTGTTTGTTTGTTTGTTTGTAACTGCTGCTTCAACTTAATACATCTTGCTAAAACCCAGTTTATCAGGCCTAGTATTTTCTTCTGCACTAGAAGTCTGTGTTGAAAACCATTCAAGAGTGTAACCCAAGAACAAAGTAAAATTTTAAAAAAGTCTAGTCTCCTGTTGTGTATATTTCTGGACATATGCGGATCAAGTGGCATGTCGCCTCAGTTGAACTCTACTAAGATCTTTTCTGTTTTCGTGTCCAAAATGTACAGAGGCATTAGTTATATGCATTATGGTCGACATTGTTCTGGGACCTGATTCTCTGATGTCTCATTCGCATTCTAACCCCAAATGTAACATCTCTCTTACAAGTGTTTTTAACTGCTGTTGCTCTAATGATAATATAGACAGGTATTAATCTGAAACATTAAGAGTTTACAGGAAACTTGCAGTGCCACAGAAAACTATGGAATGACGTGTGCAGCTAGTCAAATGGCAAGTCATTCAAGAAACAGCCCCTGCAAAGCATTGAGAGTACAAGTACTGCCAGTGCTCCACAGCCAGTGTACTAAGATCACAATATGATTGGGGGTGGGTAGCAGAGGGAGAGAGAACAGAGGATCCTGTCTCTAGAGATTCTTAAGGACATCTGAGCTCATAAGACAAACACCACCCGAGGACCACACCCAGCCAGAAACTTCTGTCCCAGGCCCCTTCCTGGTTTAAGTTAAATCACAATCCCCCAGCATGCCAGCATGATTTACAGCCCTGAGCTGGACTGCGCTGTCTGCTCCAGAGAGTAGGGCTGGCTCCGCTCTCTGCTCCCTAGCCAGAGCAGTGAGAGCTTGCTCAATGGCCCCCACCCAGGCAAACCCCATCTGGGGCCAAGAAGGGGATCCCAGATTCACCTTCCCCTGAGCACAGGAAGCTGGCAGGGCAGCTCTTAGTGATGACCATGACTGTAGACTACAAATCCCAGAGGCACCTGGAAGGAGAAAGAAGTGACGAGCAACCCTGCAGAGTCCTGATCCTATGATTGTGGACTGCAAATCCCAGAGACCTGGGGGACAGCAGGAAGAGTAAGCAAACACAAAGCCCATGCTGTGTTTATAATTCTTCAGTTTATCATTTTTCAGAGAGAGGACTATTCTTGCTCAAGCTTTTAGAAATTCAGTGCCACTACCTTCCCCCTCACCCTCTGCCCAGGCAGCCACGAGCTGGAGCTTGGCCACACCCCTTCCCCCCTCCATCAGGAGGGCTTGTTTCTTCCATCCCCTTTGGCAGTGGGTGGCAGGTGTGTTCTAGTGCCTTCCTGTGTCTGGCTTGAGCTACTGCAGGCATGTGGCTGCATTTCCTGAATCAAAAGTGAATGTTTGCTTATTGGTTCAATTTCTGCAGTTTAAACTAATCTGCAAAGACTGAATCAATTCACCCTAGGGCTTTTTGACTATCTGTACTTAGCCAAAATCTTAGAGTGTAGATCAAGGTAAATCCTGGCTTAGAACTACCATATTTACCTGACTCCAACATAATTTCAAATTGCAGGTGCCCCCCCCCCATTAGATTCTATACATGCAGAATTTTTAAATTTTGGTACAACTTTCTGTATATAGACTCTAATTAGTGGAAGGACATTTTAAGTTCGTTCCCTCTTATTGCTGCAATAGGAAAGCTGGAGGCAGAGGGCCAAGTGCCTGCCCCTGCTGCCTGCCCCTTGCCCTCCATGTCTTTGCATGCCCTGTTCTCCCCCTCCCCACATCTTGCCTTCCCCCACCCTGTCTTCAGCCTCTTTCCCCAGCCTTCACCCTTCCCTCTTCTTGCTCATTACCCTTACTCTGTGCCCCACCCTTACCTTCTGCTGCAGCTGTGTTCCTTTGGGACAGTCTGCAGCAGTGTGGCCCCTGCCCTACCTTGGGCCAGCCCAGCCAAGGAGAAGTGGCAGCATCTTCTGCCTGGACAAGGTTGGGGTGGAGGGGTGGGAGCCAGATCAGAAGTTAAGTGAGTTGTGGGCAGCTGGGATGAAGAAGTAAGGAGGGGAGTGAGGGAGTGCAGGCACAGGCATGGATAACAGGACGCAGGTTTTCCTCACACACACCCCATGGTCTCTCTTGCACTCCCTAATGGCAAGTACTTTATTTCCCACCAAATGAGCAATTCCAGCCCAGCGTAGGTGGTGGCTGAGCTCTAGCTTCAGCCCTGAGTCTGGAGCCAAAGTTGGAGCTGAGCCCACTGCCTGTCCCCGGCTACTACTCTAATCCCAGATGAGGCTTTTCCCCCCCTGAGCTGACTGGAGAGGAAAAACATTTGTCTTGGAATGGTTATATTACTGAATGTATTCAAATCCAAGAACTGCACTAGATCAAACATTGTGTATGAGCTAAGTGGTAGTAGAATTTCTACTGCTCATTTGGACAGTTTTATTGGCAGAAGGCAGAGCAGCATGGAACCACAGGGTACCTATACATAAGCATGTCGGAGCAGACTCAATCGAATTTGCTGGAGAAGGGTAATTACCATGTCTTGTGTATCAGCATTCCCGCATTTTAAAATGGCAGCAGGGGCACTTGAACTAAAGCTCGCCCAAAACGTTTTAGTTCAAGTGCTCCTCCTACCATTTTGAAGTATGGGGACATTGATACGCAAGATGCTGCTACACTTTAATTAGAGCAGCTCTTAAAGCTACTTTAATTGGAGCATGGCCTCCCCCCACCCTTGAAGCACATGTAAAAGTGTCCTTAGAGATTAATTCATTTGGAAAGTGTTGCTAGTAGGTGTTGTAAGGCTTCGGCCCCTTTCTGGTCGGTGCCTTGTTCCCTAGCGACGTCAGGGTGAGACCGCACTCTGGGGCCACCTAGATGGTTTGGGTGCTGCTCCTACTGACCTGCCATGTCTTTGTTATTTGATGGGGAGGCAGTTCCCTGTTGGTGGTCCCAAGGGGGTCTTAACCCTGGACTTTTCTTCATGGGGCTCCAAAACTCCCCTTTACTCCACCTTTCCACATCCACAGCCTGGGAAGACACTGCTCCCTGTAGTCTTTCCCGGGATGATCTTGTATCATCCATGTTACTCGCCCTGACCTGGGTTGGGTTTTTCTGGCTGTCAGTCTCTCTCAAGTTGATCCCTTGTCTTCAGATCAGCTTCTGAGCAACTAAACCTGCCCTGGCCCGGGGTGATTAACTTAGGACAATTTTAACTGAAAAAGTGTTTGACGTCTGCTGATGTGGGAAGGAATCCATCTGTCTTTCCCTTCCTAGTGGGGTCAGAGATACTCCACTTCCCTGTGCAATTTTCCCAGGGCCCACCTGACTCAGAGTTAATCACTCCTGGTCCCATCACTTGGTGGTACTTGCCACTTCCCTGTAGGGTTCCAATGCAGCTGCCTCCTGCTTCTCCCTCTTCACTGGGATGCCCGAGGGCTTTAACCATCCCTTATTGCCCCTCCCAGCTGTGGTACCTGAGCTCTCCAATGAGGCTGTGGCTTCGCTTGGAATTGTGGTGGGGAATTGCTTCTCCCCGCTGGGGCTCCCTGGCAAATCTCTGCTCCCAGAGCCTAGGCTCCTTGTTCCATCTGCCAGGCTTCCCTGGCAGACACTTGGCTTCCCTTGCCTGTGCTTGGGGCCGATGCCACCTAGCTCCACCTCTAGCATCTCCTGGCTAACTGGCTGCTTCTCCAGCTGCTCTTTGAGCAGCCTGTGCTTCTTTAAAGCCCTGCCCCTGCAGCTCGCTAATTTTGCAGGCTTGAGCAGCTCTGGAACTGCTGAGCCTGCACTGGTGTTTTCCTGCAGCTGCTGCTTGTCTTCATCCCTGTGGTGAGTACTGGGGCTCCTCAGGCAGGGTCCTGGGACATGTTGGGGGGGCTGTTGCCTCCCGTTTCATGTTCTGCCTTTCTATAGCTTATGCTAAGCTGCCTTTGTCATATAGCATATGCCTATTGAGTTGGTTTGAAATTGGGCAGAAAGGGAAGGCAGGGTGTGATACCTTAGAAATCAACATAGCACTACCTGTCTCTATAGTTTTATTGGTTATCATGTTAGTAGAAGTCTACCATGTGCATCTGTACTCTGATAATTTACAGGCATCATAAGAGTTGCTAGTTAAAATGGAAAAGAAAGTACTTCTACTCACTCTCTCAGATGTTGGGGTGGTTTTGACTTCTCCCTTTGAGGATGATCTATTATTCTGCATGCTTGTTTTTGTGATGGCATTGCTGCTATACATGGGAAAAACTTAATACTTTGCATTTTCAAAGTTGCTCCTTTTATAATAAAATGGGAGTGAATCCTGGTTTTCCTGTGAGGATGCATCCAGTTAGGATGTACACAACATAGTATCTTAAGTGTTCTCATTTAATGAAAAGGAAATTACATACATTTTCAAATCACTTTTTGCTTTGTAACAAAAATAATGGTAGCTCAGTCAGTCTTACCTCAATCCTGGGGAAACTCTTTGAGAAGATCATCAAGGAGTGCATCTGGGATGATGCTCAAGGGCAACCAGCACAGTTTCATTAGGGGCAGATCATGTCAGACCGACCTGATTTGTCTTTTATGATCAGGTCACAAAAGCACTGGATTCAGGTGTCGCTGTGGATGTAGTTTTTCTGGACTTCAGCAAGTCCTTTGACACTGTCAACCACCCCATCCTCATTAAAAAACTAGGCAACTGTGGCATCGATGCCTACAGAGTCAAATGGATTGCAAATTGGTTGAAGAGTCATACTCAGAGGGTGGTGCTGGATGGGTCATATTCGACCTGGGGGGAAGTGGGCAGCGGAGTCCCCCAGGGCTCGGGCCTTGGGCCTACGCTGTTCAATTTCTTTATCAGTGATTTGGATGACGCGGTGAAAAGCAACCTGTTCAAATTTGCTGATGATACCAAAGTTTGGGGTGAGGTGGGCACGCTAGTCGGGAGGGAAAGACTGCAGCAAGACCTGGATAGGTTGCAGGGGTGGGCTAACAAAACAGGTTGCATTTCAATACTGGCAAGTACAGGGTGCTGCACTTGGGCAGTAGTAACGAGCAGCCACTTATAAGATGGGGAAACTCCCTTCTTGAGAGCACAGAGGCAGAAAGGGATCTTGGAGTCATTATTGACTCCAAGATGAACATGAGCCAACAATGCAAGGTCATGGTCGGCAGGGCCAGCCGGAACCTATTGCGCATCCACGGGTGCATCTCAAGTAGGGCCAAGGAGGTGATCCTCCCCCTCTATGCAACACTGGTCAGGCCACAGCTGGAGTACGGTGTCCAGTTCTGGGCACCCCACTTCAAGAGGGATGTGGACAACATTGAGAGGGTCCAGAGGAGAGCCACCCACATGATCTGGGGACAGCAGGGCAGACCCTACAATGAGAGGCTATCGGACCTGAACCTGTTCAGCCTTCACAAGAGGAGGCTGAGGGGGGACCTGGTGACCATCTATAAACTCACTAGGGGGGATAAGAAGGGTTTTGGGGAGACCTTGTTTTCCCTAGCACCCCCAGGGATAATAAGGAATAATGGCCACAAGTTGTTGGAGAGTAGGTTTAGATTAGGCATTCGTAGGAACTACTTCACAGTTAGGGCGGCTAGGATCTTGAAATGAGTTCCAAGGGAAGTGGTGCTGGCTTCTACCCTGGGGGGGGTCTTTAAGAAGCAGCTTGATGCCTACCTGGCTGGAGTCATTTGAGCCCAGTTTTCCTCCTGCCCAGGCAGGGGGTCGGACTGAAGATCTTACAAGGTCCTTTCTGACCTTACTTCTATGATTCTATGAGCTCATTTATGCACATCAGAAAAATCAGTTTATTGGATTAAAAAGCTTTCTAAAACTTGATTCAAAGTTTGCTCATTTTTTTCCTTTAAACCATTGATAACTTTGCTAGTTTTAGTTCTTTAGCTTCTTGTTCACTAAGTTCTTTGCAGCTGACCAAAAGTACTAAGCTGTCTTTTAAGGTATCTTTAAATGTTCTTTGTACAGTTCTTTGGGTACCTTTTTGAGAATTATATTTCAAGCATCTAATTTCAAAGTACTGATGTACATTTTTGTAGCTTTTAAAATGTTTTAAATGTTTAACACGTTTAAAAATGTTTCAGTAACAAACATGTTAAAGGACCTGACAGCTATTTAATGAAACTGTTGTGTAGCGTTAAAAAAAATACATAGAAATTGAACAATTTACAAGATGAATTCTTAACATTAGCTTCAGTGTGAAGTGTCACAAGGTTTAAAGATGGTGAAGAAAGGTAAGTACAGACATTCGGGGCTGTTGTGGGAGGTTAAATCCATTCAAAATGGCTGCCTGATATTGGGTAAGTCAGGATGTAGAGGCTGGAGGGGATAGGGGGGTTTGTTGGGGGATAGGGCGCAGGTGCGACCTGTGTGGAGTGGGGTGGACAGACACTATCTGGAAGGGGTGGGGAGTGCAGGCACAGTTTGCCATGTTTTTGCTGGGGTCTGGGAGTGTCTGGCAGGATTGGGGGGCTTGCAGGATTCATGGGGACTTGGAGGGATTAGGGGCTACTTTTAGCCCCCCAACTCTCCCCAGCAAACCTACATCCCCATCCCTCCCACCCCTTCCTCCATGTGGGACTTCCTTGCTCAGCTGTAGCATTAGTGGACACTGATAAGTGGCTGCAGCTGGAACGGCTTTTAAAATGGGAGTTGAGAGGGCTGCCTTGTTCAGTGGGGCAAAAAATAGCTCAGTTTGAGGGGGAGGAAGGCATGAAAAGAGCAACCCTGAGGCTAGGGCCAGTTACTGGGTTCTCTCAGCCTCGGGGCTGCACAGGGAAAGTGGACAAAAATTTGGCTTAAATAAGTTTGATGCTACATGCATCTAGGCTTATCTTAACCGGGTTCTGCAATTTTTAGACTGGTTTGTGTGCATGAAACTTCTGTACAGGTTTAAACTGACTGCCAGTCACTGAGACCAGATTTGCAAGTATAGAGTCGGCACCAGGACAAGCTAAGTTTAAATCAGGTGATCATTTTGAATCCAATTTAACCTGCCCAAATGTTTATATGTAGCAGAAATTTCTACCTCGAAGATTTCTCATATAGTATGTGGTAATGCAGGTCATTACTAAAGAGGAGGCTATTAGCAAGTAGTGGAGAACAGAATCCAGAAATAAGTTAAATGTTCATTTGCCATGAGTTGACAACAACTGACGGGTCTACTCCAAGAAGAAGAAAAATCATTTTTTAGAAGTTAGCTGTATGGGAAATCTCTTTTGCTTCCCAGAAAGCTGGAACCAAGAACATAGAGGATCCTGGAGCAGGCTTTCATTAGTTCTCAAAAGTTGCAACATATGAGGGGAATGAAACAGTAAAGTAAGAATTAGGAATGTGGCCTGAATAAGATTAAGATAAATTTGGGCAGCTGTGCTTCAAATGTCACGTTAACCAAAGCACTGGTGCTCAAGAAATGTTCAAGTTTTAACATAAGTATTAATGGAGAAAATAATTTAAATAAAAATTACAGACTAACTAGCTAATCAAAGGAACTCGAATTCCACATACAGTGTCACTACCATACAGGCACTATTTTGTAAGTAATAAATTAATAGAAGACCTTAATTTATTAACAGTATTGACTAAAGAAAAATTAGAATAAAGGTATTAGAGTTATATTATCATGTCTGTATCTCAGATTTTTATTTGATTATTCTTCTATTCAGTTCCATTTTTGAGTATAACAGCTGCAAAGTGGACTGATACATGACACATGATGCTTATAGGGTTATGTATAAAGCATGTTTGTGTCATGTGGGTTTTTTTTCAGTTGAAGGGACAGAGATGCATCATCATAAAGTCTAGGAGATAATAAAGCATGCAAGCCAAACTAGACTTGGAGCACTCTCTGCTGGATGATACATGAAACAGCACTACTAATATTAATGGGGAAGTTGGGAAAAGTAGAGCTAAGCCAAGAGACAGGGCAGCAAAACAGGGTTCAAACTTGCCATATACCATACACAGTATACAGCATATACATTTGACCTAGAAAAAAAAGACTTCTCTCATCCATTAAGTCATTGTGTAGGGGTTTGGCTTTTTTGTATGAATTCCTCTTGTTTCTCCTTAGAGAAAAGGAACTAAATATTCATGATAAGAAATTCCGTTTTCTAAAATTATCTGTAGCAAAGAAAAAGAGCATATGGAAGTTAATGTTTAAGAACTACTGTATTCTCCATGCTCCTTATCCATGTACTGTGTGAGCTTATATATATTTGTACTACTGTTCAAAAGAAAGTATAGTACATACCTTAAGAAATGTAAAACATATGGAAGAATTGCTGTTTCTGAGATTAAAGCTTTTTAAAAGCAATTGACAGATTGTGTTGTGGGTTTTAAAATAAGTTTTTAAAGAATTGTATTAAGCTTCAGGTGAATATTTCTTGTTATTGTATAGCAGATACCCCTGGCGTGCGCACGTGCGTGTGCGTGTGTTGCCTTGGAATCTGCTTCTCTCCCTCATTCTGAGCCATCACTCTATGAATATATGATGTCATATAACTGATCCGATGCAGACTGTTTAGGACTGAAATGGAATGGAGACCTAGATAACTAGAGGACAGAATCACAGTGGAAATTAGTAATTCATTATATTTGAATATTTAACAATTGATCTTGGACTTCAGCTCATGAAACAATCTCTTTTTTTTTTTTTTTGGTTTGCATTGGGCTCTCTCTAAACTTGAAACTTCAGTTATATTGCCAATAGATACATGTTGGAGATGTGACCAAGCACTGCCTGCAAGGAGTCGCATGTTTCGATTATACCTTACTATGAATTATTTTTGGAAAAAAATTATAACTAAAGTTAACATGGCTTTGAACACAGCACTGGCTACCTGTGGTAAATGTGTTCTCTTTGGTATATCTCCAAGGAATTCTAATGGAATCCTTTCCAAATTGCTTTCTTATAGTGGGCCTTGTTAACAATGTGCAAAATTTATACTGCTGCACTGGAGAAGTAGCACATCTCCAAAGGTTGTAATCTAGTAGAAGGACATGGTACAGCTGGCATATCTTAAGAGCGTCATGTTTATTAGGCTTAACTGCTTCAAAACATTTCATGCAATTTGGAAGAAATTCTCAGAATATTTTGATAGCTAGATCATTGCACACTGCCCACATTTTTCTTTTCTTCTATCCCTACCTCTTCCCTCCCCCCACTTTTTTCTTTTATTGTTTGTGATGTTAATTCAGTTTTATGTGTACAGTTGATGTGCATGTTTTTTCTGATTCTTAATTGTTATTGTTTTAAAATATAATACAAAAACAAGAAATTAATTTGCTCATATGTAAACTGTAGCAAAGCAATTAAATCTGAGAAAAATATCTTCAAAACTGTAAGATCAGCTTAACAATGGAAAAAGCTGCTTATGGAACCGCTGAAATTTTCATTGGTGGGTTTCAAAAATAGCTTGGGTACAGATCTGTGCAATGACTAAGAATAGCAAATCATGTATTTTTGCAGAGATTGGGCTAGATGGCCTCTGAGGTTCATTACAATTCTGATTTATAAAGTAAACAGAACTCTTTATTTAATAGCCCTGAAGCTCATTTTAAAGGAAACCCTTGCTTAGCACTCTGTCATGGGATGGGGTCCTTAAGGATGGCTGTGTTACCCCCACGGCCCCTCAACTGTGCCACTTTGGCCCGATGGGCACCCTCTATTCTCAACCGCCACATCTCGTTGAAATAATTGATATAGGGAGGCTGCTTTTAAGCCTATCTGAGCACGGTCCTGTGGATTTCCCTGGGCCCCGTAAGTTCCCTTTCATAATAGATGTCCCTGGACAACCCAGCCTTATGGGCTATATGCGTGGCTCCAACAAGCCCTTTACCACGCCCGAAGCCTCGTAGATGGTACTGGCATTGTCTTGCCTAGGCCTCATTATAATTTGGCCCCTTGTCCTCACTGGGGTCTCCACAGCCCCATCTCAGTACTGGGGTCCCCAAACTGCAGTGGGCCCCCAATGAGGCCTCCTTCTTCCCCAGATAGCCTCATCCATGCCACCAGTTATTATGACACAGAAAACAAAACAGAAGCCCCTGGGTTATAATATAATACAAAAGACAAGGGTGTGGTCAGCCCCTTTTAAAAGCATTGAACTTCATCCCTGGCACTAAGTATCTAGTGAGCAAGGGTACCTGCGGGAGCTCATAGAGCCCCATTAGTCCTGGGTGCAGCATATTAGGTTGTTGCTGTGTCACTGGGCACTTCCTCCTTGGAGGTTCCTTCCCCTCTGGCTGCCAGCAGGGAACTGAACTGTCTGGTCCCAGCCCTAGGGTTTATATTGACCTAGGGCCCTGTCTCTTCCAGCCAGCTAACCAGCTGCAGGTGTGGCCAAAACCCTTCTTAGCCAGTTGTCATGGCAACTTGCATCTGGGCTTTTATCTGGCTCTGTGTTCCCTCCCTTGGCAACCTCTACTTTAATAGGAGCAGGCACCTTAGTGCCCTGCGACATGCTCTTAATTAGTTGCTGAGAAACTGAGCATTAAGTAAAACGAGCATTAAGCAAAACTGAAAGTATCTGATGACCCAAGTTGGTGACGCAATTGTTTTTATGGCGACCATGAGCTTTATAATGAAACTCGTTGAGAGCTAAGTGAAATCAGGTATCAATTTCAAATGAACGTTATAGCAAAATAGTGCTAAGTGAAACAGCGTTAAGTGGGGGTTGCCTGTATCTATCCAAAGGGCACATCTACGTGCACATATTAATGCGGAATAATAAACTGTGACACATTATGCCAGAATTTATTGCTCCAAGTGCTTTATTCCCACGTACACCCGGGACTGCCCCGGACCCCACACTTTGGGGGCCCTTGCAGAGCAGGATGGAGCAGTGGCAGCATGGAGCCGGGCAGAGTGGTGGCTCTGCTTGCTACCCCTCTGCGCTGATACCAATGGCAGCAACAGCTTCTCTGGGGCAGGGGCAGGGGCAGGGCCCTGCTTGGGTCACCTCTGGGCACAGGAGGAAAGCTGGAGCCTGCTGACTTCCCCATCCCAGCCAGCTCCAGCGTGTGGGGCTTCCCTTCCATGCTATGCGAGTGTGGAGGCTGCACGTGCACAGTAGAGGAGCACTGATGATATAGACAGCTTGGTGTGAGCTGCCCTTCTTGCTGTGATGCATGTCACTGGCTGAAGATGGGAAAAGGTGACCTGAGTGCCCCTGCCTGCTGCTGTTGGAGTGAGCGGGATACCAGGGGAGCCGAGGAGGTCCCATGGTGACTGCTGTAGCGGCACCAGCAGCCCTGGCCAAAGCCGCATGCTGGTCAGGCCAGCATGAAGGTGGAAGCGAGGAACAATAGGGTATGTTGAGGTGGTGTATATATGGGCACCTTGCTCCCACCCTTGTGCGTGGAAGGGGTGGGCAGGGTACAATTCACTGGTGGGTACTGCAGGCCAGATGGAAGTGCCTGATGAGCCAGATGTGGCCTGCAGGCTGTATTTTGCCCACCCTGATTTATTCTGAGAGAGAGCTGCTGCATTATGGAAATGCGTTCCAAAAATCTCAAAATATGAAAATACATTTTTAAAACTTTGGCTCAGATTTGCTATTACATAATGCATTAATGTCTAAAGAAGAAATGATGGTGCCTTAATTCCTAGGAAAGAGGGGTGTTTTTTCCCCCCAATTACTTGAATGTTTTGATATTTGATTTCTTTTCATTCCTTAGATATCTTACAAGTAACATCATGTGATTTTTTTACATAGGGCATGGCTTTTACTTTGGAAGAGAGACAGCAGTTGAATATTCATGGACTACTGCCACCTTGCTTTCTTAGTCAAGAAGTCCAGGTTTTAAGGATTCTCACAAATTTTGAAAGACAGGCATCTGACCTTGACAGGTAAAGTACTGCTAACTAACTATCCTCTTTCCCAAGTAATAGTTCTATTGTTTTATTTCTTTGTTTTGGTATTTCAGAGGAAAGGAATATCCTAGATGGTTATGGGCTGATGCATATTTTTCCATGTTTTACTGATTAATTATTCTAATCTGTTTACTAGTAATATCTGTTTACTAATATTCAGCTGAAACTGCTTTTCTTAACTGAAATCAATTTCTTCTGTCAAAAAATTGATACAGGACATAAACAGCAGGAGCAAATAAACTTCCCTGAAACAAAGTTCTGCTTTAAGAATAACATCCTTAATATTAAGTATAAGAGAAGAGAAATGTAGAACATATGGCACACAAGTGTTTTGTTTTTTGTTTTGTTTTAAATTACTGTATTAGAAGGGGACCTTTTAAATTTTCCAATTCTAAAAAACCTTGGCTGGAAGTGACCTCATGTTATCTTTTCTAACCCCCTGATGATTGGGATGATTTGATTGTTTGGATGACGGAATAGTGGTAGATGTTATTTACTTAGATTTTAAAAAGACCTTTGACACAGTGTCACACCAAATTCTTATAAATAAGCTAAACAGTTGCAATTCAGATTATTGCACAGTCCAGTGGGTGGAAAATTGGCCTATGGGATGCACCCAGAGCATGGTGGTGGATGAGTCAGTTTCTACGTGGAGGAATGTGGGCAGTGAAGTCCCCTAAGGCTCTGTCCTGGGACCAGTACTGTTCAATATCTTCATTAGTGACTTGAACAAGGGAGTCACCCTAGAAATCACCCTGTCCAAGTTTGCAGACTATGGGGGTTGGTAAGCAAACTAGAGGGCAGGGAGCGAATCGAGGTGGGTTTGGAGAGGCTGGGGAAGTAGGCAGAACAGAATAGGATGCAGTTTAACAAAGGTAAGTGCTATGTGTTGCACCTAGGAAGGAAGAATCATCAACACTCCTATAGTCTGGGAGGTACCATTCTAAGTAGCACAACTGCGGAAAGGTATCTTGGAGTTGTAGTAGACTCCAAAATGAACATGAGTCACCAGTCTGATGAGGTAATAAGTAAAGCTAACTGCACTCTTTCTTGCATAAGTAGGTGCATCACAAACAGGTCTAGGGAGGGCATTGGTCCTCCCTAGTCCTGAGGGGAGGGCATCCACTCTGTGCGGCATTGGTCAGGCCACAGCTGGAGTACTGTGTCCAGTTTTGGGTGCAACAGTTCAGGTAGATAACCTGGAATGGGTTCAGAGGAGGGCCACCCATCTGGTTAAAGGCCTACAAAAAAAAAAATCTACAAGGACTGATTTTGTGGGACATGATCCTCTTCAGCCTCCACAAGAGAAGGATGAGAGGTGATCTTGTGATTGTCTACAAACTCATCAGGGAGAGACCAAACTTACACTAAACTTAGAAACTATCTTATTAATGATCCCACTGAACTGTGCAAGATTAGACAATTATTAATTGTTCTCCTGGATCAAATAAAGTATCTGTAATTTAGAACTACATGAAATCTACCACATAAAAATCAAGGGAACCTGTCTTTTAGATTTCATGTTCTCCCAGAGAACAGGCTCTTCCTGGGGGGGTGCAGGCCAACAGCAGGCTGTCACTTCAAGGTAGGCCCAGCAGCGCCACTGGGTTCTCCCTGGTGCTTGGCAGGCAAACTGGGGGGAAGGGGGGCTGTGGTGAATTTGGGGTGGCACTAACCCCCCTCCCAGTGCCACCACCTCATTCCTGCAGCAAGGCTTGGGCTGGCGGCAGCATTGGACTCTTCCTGGTGTTCAAGGCAAGGCAGTGGCTCTGGGAGAGGGCCTGCTACCACCCCAAAATTTGCTGGAGCCCCCCACAACCTGTCTGATGCTGGTCTGGTGGCACTGCTGACCCCAGCCTGCAGCAGCAGCCTGTTGTTGTTCCACGCATAGATCTGGGGGCACATGACCCTGGGGCAGCCCCCCAGCCCACAGCCCTCCCAGGGACATGTACCAGCAAGGGCTGCACCCCTGCACTCACTCACAGTTCCTGCTGCCTGCTGCAGCCCGAGGTCTCTGCTTCTCCCTGCTCACCCCAGTCCCTGCAGGAGCAGCCAATGCCAACTGCCTGTGGCTGCTGGGCTGCACCATGCTCTGAATCTCCTGGGGCTCCGCTTCTTCGCACTCACCCTGGCTGCTGCAGCAGACCTGGGAGCAGCTGATAACCACCTGCCTGCACCCCAGCACAGTGCAGCCCAAGGGCTGGGGTGAGTGGGGAGAAGTGGAGCCCCAGTCACATAAAAGTGATTTTTACCTTGCATATGAGGAATGTTGCATAAATAAAGGGTGATCACATAAGAGCGAATTTGCTTAAATGGGATCCGCATAAATCAAGGGAAACCTATAGTGCAGTTTTCTTAAGAAACCCCACACTTGCCCTTTGAGAGCTGTTCCATTTTCCTGCATGAATAATCTATGTGCAGCTGTATGGATTGGTTCTTTTCAAGAGTGGAGCTTCAGCTACTGCCTAGTGACCTGCTCTATATCATTGCTTGTGGCCAGATGTAGAAAAGAATGTGATACAAATAGCCTGGAATAACTGGGAGCATCCAAGGAGAGCACTTCCTTTGCTTCTATAGCAAGTAAAAAAGGGGTCAAAAGAGGGAAGATGCCTCCTGCATAGGCTATGCTACGTCTGTTAATCCCTGCTGCTTTTGCATTTTTCCCTATGTATGGGCCTGCTACTTTGCCTAGACTCTGTGATATGAATGAATATTTTTAAAATGAATGCTTCTTCCTTTGATCATAACTATATTTAGAAGGCTATGTGAAACACAGTTCTGTAGTCTCATTGGACAGAACTTCCACTGAAATCCATTAATGAATTTGGCTGCGTAAGAACTGGCGTCTGCCAGAACACATCTGTAAGCATGTTATCAGGGTCTGATAGAGGGCTATAGACCCTCTTCCTCCTTCCCCCTCCCCCTCCCAATGTGTCCTTGCTGTTCCATGGGATTTGCAAAGAGCCCTCTCACCCCTGCTGCCCTTTGAAGGTCTCCTGGTACTAGCAGCCCTTTTGAAGGTCTCTGCTGACAGACAGTTTTGTCACCCTTGCTCCCAGGGGGTAGTGGCGAGGGCTGCTTGGGGAATCTCTCCTCTCCTCCTTGATCAGCCCCTGCCACTTGAGGCTGCTGGCACACAGCTCTGTCACTGTTGCTGTGGAACAGCTGTGGTGACAAGGCTACAGTGGTGGTAGGGCTTAAATAGGCAGCTGAGATCATGTCTCAGCCCCTATACCTCTGTGGACCAGATTGGACTGGATGGTGTTGTACATTGATAAGCTATGATTTAGTTCCAAAGACAGATATAGTGTTGTCAAATGTTTTTAGTATTTTTTTTATCTCTGCATTGTCTATGGGTAATAGCAGATGATATTAGTGTTATTAGCCTAGTTAATGTCTCTAGCTTTCAGGACATATGGGTCTTAGAGCCTGAAAGATGTTTGCCGAGTGTCCAGCAAAGGACCTAAAGACAGTTTATAAAATTGAATGTGGTAAATTGTTTGTCAAATCTGGTTGGATAGAAAACTGGATGGTGGCAGGGAAACTATTATTATTTTGCATTTGTGGAAAGCATTGAATTTTCATTGGAACAAATGAATATCCTCAAACTGAAATACTTGAAATGAAAACGATGGTTTCAGTTTGGAAATGCTTCTATCCCTTATGTCCAAGTTCTCCTCTATGAGTTGTGCTCCTTGGCCAAGAACACTTCCTGTAAAATGTGTTTCAAGGGCAGACTTATACCTAGCAAATTTAGTGACCTGGGCAGAGATCACAGAATCATAGGAAAGTAGGGCTGGAAAGGACCTCATATGAAGACATTCTAGCTGACCCATTGCTAAAGTCAAGATCATCCCGACTAAACTATCCCTTCCAGCCAAGTGTCCATCTAACCTGTTTTTGAAAATGTTTCTAGATAGCCTGTTCCAATGCTTAGCCAATTTAATGAGAAAATTATTCTGATATCTAGCCTAAATTTATCTTGATGCAATTTGGGACCGTTGCTCCTTGTTTTGTCCTCTGCAGCCATAGAGGATAGTCTCCCCATCCATTTTATAACAAATATTTGAATGGTTGAAGGATGTTTATCACATTTTCCCAAGAGGAAATTCCAGTTTCTCTAAGTAGCCCATTTCCATACTTGACCACCTTCACAGTGATCCAATCAATTATATATTCACTTCAAATACAGTTTGCTTATCCAGTGTATTTCCTTAGTTTGTTAATGAGGGTATTGTGGGAGATGATGTCAAAAGCCTCGCTGAAGTCAAGGGGCACGGGTGTGGCACAGGCGCTTAGGCACGCAGTTGACAGCCCAGAGGTTGCAAGCTTAAAGCTACAGCAAAAGCGCTGACAGCTCAGCCTGTCAGATTCTAACAAATCTGCAAATTTTGCTAAATACCTTTGCAAAAGGACATGAAAAAGGAAAGGAAAGGTCTCTGTCCATACAGAGTTTGTCACCTTGTCTTAGAAGGAAATCAAGGTGGTCAGGCATTCTTTGCTCTTTGAATCCATGCTAGCTGTTCCTGATCACGTTCTCCTTTAGATGTTTTGCATTAGATTCCTTGAGGACCTGCTCTATGATCTTTCCAGGTATGACGGTCAGGCTGACTGATCTATAATTTCTTTGATCCTCCTTAAAGGTAAGAAACTGAAGCTGTGGCATAGTTCTCTCTTCCATATTTGCTCTTTTCTAAACATCTAGGACCTCACCCAATCTCTGCAAGTTGTCAGAGGGTAGCCAATGGCTGTGCAATTTCCTCAGCTAATTCTGTCAGTACCTGAAGGTGAATTCCATCCAGCCCTGCCAACTTGAAACCATCTAGGTTTTCTAAGTAATCCCTAACTTGTTTTTCTATTCCTCTAGAGAAGGAGCAAAGAGCCAGTCTTTGCTGTCAAGTGTACTCAATATCTGGTAGATGACTTTGTAAGATTTCTCTGGATTATACATAATTAGATAGCCTTCTGCATTCAGTAAGGCATCTTACTTCTGACTCATATGTTGCTTTTTAGAGCTTATTGCATCCCTTGCCTGTTGCATCTCAAATCGGTGACAATCGCCAACTGTGCCTGCAACCTGGTGCAGTTATCTGGTATGATTGCTGTATTAGGTGAATATTGGTTTTTGCTGCTGTATTCCAGGGTGCTGTGGTTTGATATGTCAATAGTTCATGCACTAGGAACAAACCAGTATTAAGTATATGTTTGTATTTCTTATATACTAGATTTGTAAATAGGTAAGAGGTTAATGAAATATAATTCTCTTTTAAATATTTAATTTGGAAAACCTTTTTCTATGATTTTTGTTAGTGATTTCATGTGTCAGTTTTATCTCAAACTAACAAGTACTGGATTCTTTGAATAGGCTGGCATATAATATCTAACTTGAATAGATTCATATTATTTTTAATTTATTTCATGTTGATAAGTGAAATGAGAGGAAGATTGTTAATGTATCTGCCCCTCTGCTTGATTTGGTTGCATATTTTCTGGGTTTTCTTCCTCTGAAAAGTCATGTTGCTTTTACTTGCAAGAATATAGGAATATGAGGGGAAAAACCTGCCAGGAAAATATGGCCACTTTGTGCGGATTTTTTGTTATTTCTTACCTTGAGTATTATTATAAAAACTAATATTATTTTCTAAACATGTATACAACACAGGACATAAAAATACTGTGGAAATAATAACATATATTTAATGTCAGTAATATTTCCCTGGTGTAGGGAAGTGGATTATTTTTTAAGGTTATTTATGTGAATGTAAAAGATGACTCAGCTGATATTGCTGTATTCTAATATTAGAAATGTATAGCAATGTTGCAAAAAGAGAGGTCATGCCTTATAGTAACAACGATAGATATGAATATAGCCACTGAGCTTCAGCTGTACTGTGCCACATTATGTATTATGCCCAGTAAGCGTGTAGATCAAATTCCTAGTTGCAAACAAATTTTAGTGCTTGATTTCTTGGGAGTCCTGTATGCAGGATAAAGAAGTGATTCACTCAGTTTTAGAACCCGAAACAAACACTTCAGAAAAATATTAACTGTAATTCAGTCAGAACTGAGGACAGAAATCTTCTCTGAAAGGGCAGGCACACTTGGACATTACTGAGTGTGCCTTGGGAATGGTGTCTTCATGCTGATTCCTGTATCTTATGCCACCCATTTCCACAAAGACAAGTGCCTCATTTTCTTGAGGTGTGAAGGAATGGAACATGTTTTGTTACCTCTGATATCTCTTGGGGTAGATAGCTTTTGATATGCTATATTTTTGCTCCTTCTATGACAACATCAGCTCCAGGAAAAATCAGGATATTTAGTGCAGTAGAACTACTGTACTACTCCATAGGGGCATAATGTCTCTATTGAAGTTAATGGGAGTTTGTTATAGATTTCAACAGAGCTAGGGTTTCTCTCCACAGTTTGAAGATACAATCTAGCCACTGGATTTGCAAGATTATGCCAGCCATTGTTTTTATTGAATTTTTTACACAAATTATCTATTAAATAATTAAATCCACTCTTATTTGTGGATAAAAATATGCTTCTTTTGGCTGATATTTTATTGCAGTCGAGCACATTCTGTACAGGATAGCACTTTTAAAATATGGTCAAAATTATATTTTATACTTGTGATTTAAATTGTGATAACATTTTATGTAATACCACTGTATAGTTACCTGTCTCAGAAGACATAATCCTGAAATGTATTGTATGGCTGTGCTTTGTAGATCAGTTGGATGTTGGCAAACCATCTTCATATGTTACAAACAGTATAGTACATTGTATTCCAAACACATTTGAAGGAAATTTGACCAGAGAGATTCAGGGCAGCCTAAGGGCCAAAAGGGAGCACATAGAAAGTGGAAACGAGAAGAGATCACCAAAGACTAATATACAGTTAGACGGGCCAAAGCTACCATTGAACTGAGGATGGCATCCCAAGTAAAGGACAACAAGAAATTGTTTCTTAGATATATAGGGAGTAAAAGGAAGACCCAGGGAGGAATAAGACCCCTGCTAAATGGGCAGAAACAATTGGACAGGGGGGACAAGGCTGAACTCCTCAACGAGTTCTTTGCCTCAGTGTTTCTAAGTGAGAGGCACGACAAGTCTCTCACTGGGGTTGTAGAGAGGCAGCAGCAGGGCACCAGACTACCAGGCATAGACCCTGAGATGGTGCAGAGTCACTTGGAAGAAATGGATGCCTTTAAGTCGGCAGGCCTGGATGAGCTCTATCCGAGGGTGCTGAAGGCACTGGCCGACATCATTGCAGAGCCACTGGCGGGAATATTTGAACGCTCGTGGCACACGGGCCAAGTCCCGGAGGACTGGAAAAGGGCCAATGTGGTCCCCATTTTCAAGAAGGGGAGGAAGGAGGACCCAGGCAACTATAGGCCAGTCAGTCTCAC
>JAGPOW010003642.1:62767700-62790540 GCA_030014935.1 Caiman crocodilus | reverse complement strand
TCAACATCTTCATCGCTGACTTGGACGAGGGGGTGGAAAGCAAACTATCCAAGTTTGCTGATGACACCAAACTGTGGGCTGAGGTGGGGACACCAGAGGGGAGAGGGTGAGGCTGCAGTGAGATCTGGGCAGACTGCACGAGTGGGCAGACAAGAACAGGATGGGATTTGATGTGGAAAAATGCAGGGTGATGCATCTGGGGAGAAGCAACCCCCAGCACACATACTGGCTGGGTAGCTCTCCTCTTGCTAGCACAGAGGTGGAACGGGATCTTGGCGTCATTGTTGACACCAAGATGAATATGAGCTGCCAATGTCAGACGGTGGTTGGGAAGGCCAGCCGAACCCTGTTGTGCATCCAATGATGCATTTCGAGCCGGTCCAAGGAAGTGATTCTCCCTCTTTATGCGGCTTTGGTCAGGCCGTAGATGGAGTACTGTGTCCAGTTCTGGGCGCCACACTTCAAGAGCAATGTGGATGGCCTCGAGAGGGTCCAGAGGAGGGCCACTAGATTGATATGCGGGCAGCAGGATAGGCCTTACGATGAGCGTCTGAGGGACCTGAACCTGTTCATCCTCAGTAAATGGAGGCTGAGGGGGGACCTGGTGGCAGCTATACACTGCTGATGGGAGATCAGCAGGAAAGAGGGCAGGCTCTTTTTTCCTGGGCACCACCAGGGGTAACTAGGACCAATGGTCACAGGTCACAAGTTACTGGAGAGCAGGTTTAGGTTGGACATTAGGAAACACTACTTCACAGTTAGGGTGGCTAGGATGTGGAACCAGCTTTCTAGGGAAGTTCTTGCTCCTACTTTAAGCACCTTCGAGTATAGATTGGATAGGTACTTGGCTGAGGTTCTGTGACTCTGGCACTTGTTCCTGCGATTGGCGGGGGTCAGACTAGATGGCCTGCTCTAGGCCCCTTCTGACCCTAGATACAATGATACTATGATAATGTCTTCATCAGCGACTTGGACAAGGAAGCGAAATGTACTCTGTCCAAGTTAGCAGATGAGACAAAGCTGTAAGGAGAAGTGGACACACCGGATGCAGGGAGCAGCTGCAAGCAGACCTGGACAGGTTGGACAAGTGGGCAAGACAACAACAGAATGCAGTTCAACAAGGAGAAATGCAAAGTGCTGCACCTATGGAGGAAAAACGTCCAGCACACCTTCTGCCTAGGAAATGACCTGCTGGGTGGCATGGAAGTGGGAAGGGACCTTGGAGTCCACTAGGACTCCAAGATAAACATGAGTTGTCAGTGTGACAAAGCCATCAGAAAAGCCAGTGGTACTTTATCATGCATCAGCAGATGCTTGACGAATAGATCCAAGGAGGTGATACTTCCCCTCTATTGGGCGCTGGTCAGACCACAGTTGGAGTACTGCATGCAGTTCTGGGCACCGCATTTCAAGAGGAGAGAGTCCAGAGAAGGGCCGCTCATATGATTAAGGGCTTGCAGACCAGGCCCTACGAGGAGAGACTAGAGAAACCGGACCTTTTCAGCCTCCGCAAGAAAAGGATGAGAGGTGACCTTGTGGCTGCCTATAAGTTCATCACGGGGGCATTGAAGTGAATTGGTAAGGTTTTAGTCACCAAGATGACCCCAGGAGTTGCAAGAAATAATGGCCACAAGCTAGCAGAGAGCAGATTTAGATTAGACATTAGGAAGAACTTCTTCACAGTTAGAGTGGCCAAGGTCTGGAATGGGCTTCCAAGGGATTTGGTGCTGTCCCCTACCCTGGGGGTCTTCAAGAGGGGATTAGATAAGCATCTAGCTAGGGTCATCTAAACCCAGCACTCTTTCCTGCCTATGCAGGGGTTTGGACTCAATGATCTATTTGAGGTTCCTTCCGACTCTAACATCTATGAATCTATGAAATGGTGCTGCCTCTTCCAAATATCTTTTCAGGCCTGAATTATCTAATTTTTATGTGTCAAAAATAAGCTATTTCATAGTAATGTTGTTTGATATTTCTACAGAAGAAAACCAAAATAGTACAATATACCATAGAGGTGTGTTGCCTTATTTTTTTTTAATTTTATGTTATATTTATATTGCATTTATAATTGTTTTTATAAGCATACATTTGTGCCTGCATAAAGAAATGTTTATATCCAAGGCTGTAGGTGAGCTGTTATTGAGTACATAATATCTGTCACATTTGACTGCAGATATAATTATGGAATAGTCACCTTTTGAAAGCACTTTAGTATATAGCTTGCATATAAAAATGGCTACGCTAAAGACATCTTAATCTAGTACCCAACAGTATTTAAGGAAAACCAAAAACCGGAGTTGAAACACCTTTTTATGATTAAATACAGATTACAAATTCAGTTTGACTTGCAGCTTGGAGTCTTCCAGGAATTGTTTTTTAAAAATTCCTTCTCTGGAAAATCTCACAAGAAAACAGGATTGGCTTAAATAGTAGGATAGCAGAATGAAAAGATCATTTGGAGGTTTTAAACAGCAACAGTTGATTTAAAAGAAAAACATAATAATAATAAAAAGGGTTAGTGTTTGGAAACATAGATACTATTTCATTTACCTGGATTCCATGCATGCCTGAGTACTCCAGCATAAACCAACACAGTTCATGTGTAACAAATTCTCCATCCGTCACTCTTGAAGAATTGTGGAAATGAATTGCATATCTTCATAGACTCATTTTTTTTATAAACTAAGGTATTGATCATAATTAATTATGAATGAGACAGTTTGAGTGTAAATGCTAGGATGGTGATAATTTCAGTTATGGATGATTTTTTTTTGAGTAAAGTTGTATTTTTTTTTTACTTCAAGAGCATCTAAAGATACATGTTGCTTAGACAGAGATTGGTGGGATGACATATATGGATGCTTCCTAGTCTGTATATGTAAAATATTTTTGAATATATATTTTTTCAAAAAGTGAGAAATGCTTTTCTCACCAGGAGGGTAGTAAAGCACTGAAACAGGTTATCCAGAGAGGTGGTGGAATCTCCATCTCTGGAGGTTTTTAAGACCTGCCTAGATGAAGCATTGGCTGGGATGACATTGTTTGGTATAGTCTTGCTTTGAGCAGGGGGTTGGACTAGATCAGGGGTGAGCAGTTTTTTTGGCTCTAGGGCCACTTAATGCGTTTTTTGCTCAGCTGCCAAGGTCCACAAGGGTACACCTTTTGTCAAACTATTAAGCCCCACCCCCTGAGAGGTGCCCCACCCCCTGGCTGCCATTTTGGGATCAGAAGTCCCACCTTTAACCTCTTCCCCTTGCCCTAGAAGTACTCCTTTTGAGAGGGGAATTTGTAGTCTTGGAATTGGAAGTCCCACCCTGTCACACAGTCCATGACATAAGAAGACCCACCCATCCAACATCAAACCCCACCCGCCTCAACCCCCATGATAACTGCCCTATAGGCCACTATGTTAATCCCAGGTCTCCTGACTAAAATATCCATTAAGGTGCCTTGCAGGCAAGACCGACAAGAGAAGGTATCCCAAGGAGCTGAGGGGAGGCAAGAGTAGCTTTGCTACCAGGGGGCATCAGAGCCGCTCTTGGAGCAAGGGTCTGCTATGCTGTCTTTTAACTAGTATGTTGTTAAAGTGATTTTTTTTTTCCGCATTTACTGATGTATTTTTTTCTCTAAAACAAATTATTGTTCCCAAAGGCATGGGGAAGGTAATGCGAAAGAATTGTTGACATTTAAATTGCATTGAAGTGGTCCCAAGTAGATTTTGTTTAATTTACAGAGCTAAATTCGGGGTGAAAAAAAGGCTTCCATTTCACTGAAACAAATCGGATTGGGAAGAATCTTTGTTGCTGTGTAGTTGAAGGCAGTTTTTTGACAATGCATGTTGGTAAGGCATTAAAAGAAATAAAATCTCCAAAGGAGGACATTTATAAATACACATTTAAATGGTTTTGCAACATTTTTTGGAACGAGAATTTAAGATAGATGCGTTTATATGCTCTTTTTATATGTGTCTGCTGTAAACTGTACAACAAAGTAATAAGCATTGTAGACTTAAGTACAGCTATATTGTGAAGAAGATTTTCTCATGTTTTGTGGTGGGATTTTTAATGTAAACACAATTTATTTGTGCTATTTAGGAAAAGAAAAACTAATTTTGCTCTACCTGAAGTAAATGAGTACAGGCAGTCCTTGACTTGCAGTGTTTCCAGTTGCAATGTTTTGCACTTGCAACGATTATAAATTGAAACCCCATTTCAACTTTTATGATGTTAGTTTTGACTTTACAGTGCTTGATCCCATGTGACGCCATGCCAACGAACAAGTTCACTGCGTCGCTCATCTCCCTGGAAGCCATCTGTCCGTATTGCCTTGGATGCTTGCTTTAAGAAAGCTATATTACTCACTATAATTGATTGAGTACCAAATTCTGGGGTATTTTTGGTGAAAATAGGGTATTGGGCCTTGGTTCAGGAACCAATCCCCCATTTATAACAGTGTTACTTATGAGAAAATTGATTCCAAGTTACAGCGTTTTGACTTAAGATAAGGTTTTCAGGAACCAATTGTGTCGTAAGCCTGAGGACTGCCTGTATATCTGCCAGGTTAAGGTCCCTGTTAAAACTGACAGTTTGGGGGCAGAATCTCAGCTGTAGTAAAGTTAGTATAGCTTGAGGATCTGACCAGCAGCTTTTAAATGAACTTTTTTTTATCCTATCTGTCGATAAACTTCCTTGTTGGTACCACAGAAGAGTTATGTAACTTTACCCAACATCAGTGTTGCACTAGGTGGAGGAAGGCAGACCAACTCCCATTCTTTATTTTCATGGCCCTCACTTAGAATGATTATGTAACTGCTTCAAATGCATAATTGTTATTGATTAAACACTGTGGACTTCATTAGGAACTACTGAAAATTGCAGAAATGGCAGAATTGCTTGTGTTCCAGTACTTAAGTATTTGAAATCTGTTAGAAGAATGAGATGCATCCAGACACACATGAATGCACAGATGCACCCTTTACTTTGGATTGGGAGAAATTTCATAGAAAACCAAAGTAGAGAAACCTCTCTTTTTTTTTAAGCCACCAAAGTATCCCACTCAAAATGGACTAGTGTGGGTTAAGGTTTGACTGGCCTGCTATTTTAAAGCAATGTAATATCTAATGGGGATTAGTTCTCTTCCTGAGTGTGCTGAATATGTCACCTCTGCAATGGTTTCAGCTTCTGTCCATCTGGCTTAAATTTGTTATCCTTCTAGTCTGAAGTATTTAAGCTACTAATGTTTGGTAGAGTTTCACTGGGTTACACCAGAAAAAAGACTATTCAACAATCAGACTTTTAATTAATTATCTGAGCATCTATTTTATTTTTAAATGACCTCTTAGATGATCACTTCAATGCCTGTCTAATTATATTTAATTTCCACAGATACATTCTCTTAATGGGCCTTCAGGATCGAAATGAAAAGCTTTTCTATAAAGTGCTGACTTCTGACATTGAAAAGTTCATGCCTATTGTTTACACTCCCACTGTGGGTCTGGCTTGCCAACTGTATGGTTTAGCATTTCGGAGGCCAAGGTATGTAAGTTTATACTTCAAATAAAAGTAATTGTATCTCTTCTTTTGGCAGGTTTCTGCAGGGTTTTTTCCCCTTGACATAGCTGAATGTAATTCAGAACTGGAATATTTTAGATTTAATTCAGACTTCATTAACTACACTTTTACTTTACATCAAATTGTAATTTGTATTGTTTTGCACTACTAAACTGTTGTTTTAATATATTAAGACATAGATGAATGTTACAATCTTACTAAGCCAAATAGGGTTGTCTTACCAGCCCAACTGTTTTTCATATGCCCACAGAAAGATGAACTGACCCCAAACCAAATTAAAATTAACTAGGTGGAGAAGAAGAAACCAGTTGGAGATGAAGGATTGTATTCAGACTTTTTTTATAGCAATTTTTCTCTCTCTTTTTTAAAACTAGTTTAATTTGGACCACAAATATGTAATGGTACAGCACCTGTACCGTTTAGAAGTAACATCTCTCCTATTAGTCTTACCAAGCAACCCTTAGAATTGTGTTGGGGTTTTTTTTGAAGTTGTTTGTTTTAGGTTGTCTGAGTACATGACTTTGTATGCAATATTGTTATTAACAAGGACTGTCCCGTTTTGCTTTCTGACATTATAAATACTTTTTATGGAGGATTGAAACTATAAAATAAATATTAAAATATTACTGAGTTGAAATATTAAAGTAATCGTCTTAATTTAAGGAACCAAATTCTCTGCAGGTATGCCATATTGATCTGAATCCAAGATGACCCTGAATATATCATGACTCTCCAATAATTATAAATTCATTATTTTTCAGGTATAGTATCTAATTATTGGAAGGTCATCTTAAATTTGTCATCACCACCAGCAGGGAAAGCAATTAAGGGGGGCAGGTGGTATGGAGGTGGTAAGGGGGCAGGCAGCTTGCCTCTTGCCTCCTCCATCCCCTCCCGAAGCCTCTGCTTGGGCCAGGACCATGTGTGCCCCAGGGTGCAGTAGGGATGAACCCTTCTGGTGCCAGAGCAAAGGTAATCCAGGAGGGTTGGGCAGAGGGAATTTGGGAGGGGGTGGGAAGTGAGCAAGAGCTGAGGCTGAAGTGAGGCAGGGGGGGAGAATGAGGGAGGGTGGGGCCCTGAGGCTGCATCAGGGAGAGGTAGGGGGTACAGAGGCAGTGGGGGTTAAAAGAGATCTCCTGTGAAGTGCATATTGGACAATCCTCTGCTATTTTAAGGAAAAGAGGTAAAACTATGCAACTGTTTAATGGGGAAAGAGGTTTGCTGCTGCTTCTAGCTACATCTCTAACAAGTAGGATTCTGCCCACTCGGTTCCACTCTAGATTTGATAGCCAGAAGCTCCTTTCCCCAGCATGATACTACTGTACCATTCGTGGTACATGCATAGAATTGAGAGAAGTATGAGAGAAGATGGAACAAGATGGTTTTACATGAGAGTAGAATGTTTCTGAGTTTTACTTTGTTGTAAAGTTTGGGCATTGTATCACTGACAAACATGGCTTAAATCAGTGGTTCTCAACCTTATTTTGTACCAGGGCCCATTTGTAAACTTTGGCTAGACCCAACCCAGTAAATCGTTTAAGTAGAAAACAGCCCCCCACCTCCTTTACCTCACCTCTATGGCCCAGCCAGTGCTGCCGCTCCACTCAGGCTGCCCGCACTGCCCACCTTCCCTCCAGGGTAGACCTGTGACCTGAAGGGCGTGGCAGCAGCGGCTGGGGCATGGCCAGGCCATGGAACTCTGCCAGCCTGCAAGAGGAAATCCACAGTTTCCCACAGTTTTCTCCTTTTAAAGGAGAATCCATTTTTAAAGTTTGTTCACAACCCTTCCATAAATTCTTGCAACCAACTCTTGGGTCGTGAATGACAGGTTGAGAAATGCTGGCCTAAATAGCATTAAGACTATTTTAACTTTTATAATTAGCTTACACTAATAGATGCATATGTGTATTCGTTAGCAGAATTTATTTTGTCAGAAATACTTGAATGTCAATTTAATTATTTTACCTTTTTGTAATTATTTACACTACTATCATCTTACTGAGTTTGACTAGAAGTGAAATTTTATTTTTTCAGACCCTGAAAGTGTAGCAATACTGCTCATTTAAAGAACTCTCAGAAAATCTTTGTTTAATATCTTTTAGTGCTAAGTTAGAATTTCTGTTTGCTTCTAGCGAAATCAAAGAATAACAAATCATAAAAAGCATTACATCATTTGAACAAAATACACTTCATCTGGCATTTCCAGCACTGATTAGAGTGGAGACCAGTTGTGTGTTGGGATGCATTTAAAGTTGAAAAATCAGGTTACAAAATAACACTTTATTTTCTACTATTTCATTTCAGATACTTAAGCTAGCTGGCCCCAGGGTGCAGGGAAACCCTGGGGGCTGGAGGATTGCCATAGGGGCAATTCCCTCCTCCCCCACCCCTCAAACCCTGAGTTGTGGGAAACACCTGAACCCCTGGGGATTGCAGTTACCACTGTCCCTAGGGATCAGGGGTACGGAAAGCCCCCATACCCTGGGAATTGTGGCTACTGTAGTCCTTGGGGCTTGGGGGTTTCACTCTGGGCATGGTACACCCCTGTGGCTGGGAGTACCCTCAGCTTACAGGGCTCCCTGTTATGTGTTCAAATTAAAGCTTGATAACAACTGGTTAGAAAGTTAGCGCACATTGTCGAGGTCTAACCTTATAGCCAGTTGGAGATTTTGATGGCATGATGATAGGTACTTTGCACATGTAGCTGGTTTCAAGATAATTGTGCAGTTAACCAGTTAATTGTGCAATACCTGTAATATGCAGAGGGATCCTCAGTAAAAGTTTTGAACTCTTGGTGTCTTAGAACTTTTATTTTGCTTTTGTTTTGCACAACACTGGGTAATGAATGTTCTTGCCTTTAATATTTGCATGTTCAGGCCTAGCCGAACTTTAGTTTAACACAACTCCTTAGCCTCGCTTAAATCTGTTCTATAAGCAGTAAATTCTATTTTTTTTAGAGTAACATGTTGTAAAATGAAAATTTTTCCAATCTTAATCACGTCTAGCAATTGTAAATCAATCGGATCATAAAGCTTCATGGATCTTTCATTGATAATATATTATATGCAGTTAAATTCTTGTTTTCCTTTTGTTTAGTTTAAAAAATACATAAAACATTATGCCAGACATCAGAGAAAAAGACTTTTTAAAAGAACAAGGCAAAATGAATGGGATAAATGAGCTGAATTTTCTAGACCCAGAAATGACAGCAATAAAAGACTGAATTATGGATATAAAATCATGCTAAATTTCCATTATTTTACATACCCAGATTACCTGTGTCTGGGTTTACCGTTGAATTTATTGAAACCTGGATAGTAGGGCTTTTCATTTAATGTGTTATGCTTAATCAGGGCTGTTACAACTACAATACAGAAAGCAGGACAGTGAAAGAAAGTTTCTTGCAGTAGAGAATGTAAGAACCTAAGAAGTGCTATGCTGAGACCAGTGGTCCATCAAGCCTAGTAGCCTGTCACTGACGGTGACAACAGTGGATGCTTTAGAGGAGAGCATATAAACAGGGTCTATCCAGAGTGATTATTGAAAAAATGATCGCTTAGTTTCACCATTTGCTTCTTCTCTTTTATCCAGCTCTCAATAAAACAGCTGTCATAGAGGTTTTGTTTTTTTAAATTTATTATATTGAATAATATAACAGCTGAATCTCTTTGGATTTAAATATGGTAGTCTCGGATCAAGTGAATTAGCACTTGGTCATGTTTAGGGAATAAATGGGCAGTGGTACTGGAGCAGGAGGTCCCTTCAGTAGTGGCAAAACAGAAGGGTTTCCTGGAAGCAGTAGAGAAGAACTCCCTGACACCTGCAGGGAAAGATCCCTCAACAACATATGTATTGGTAGTGGAGAGAGAGACCTCCTGGCAATTGCATCAGTGAGGACAAATTCTCTAGTGTCAGTAGCCACAAAACTGCAGGGCCATGATGTTGAAGGCAGGTGATAAAGGCCTGACGTACAGACCCTTGGGCATACCAACCTGTTCTACCACCTAGGAGACTTCTGCTGAGACACCAGCTGCAAACAAGGAGCCAGGCCTCCAGCTGGTCTATCTGCCTTCTCTTTTCCCTGACAAACTAGTCTGCCATGTCTGCATCCTTCACCAAAACTGTATCTTCTGCAAGAACCTTCAGAAGCACCTATGTCACTCTTGACTGCAAGAAGTCCCTGGTATTTCTCTGTGCTTTCTTCTATGCATGCTTCCCAGTGCTGAAGCAGGTAACAGTCCATCCCTCACCAGAAGATCTGCCAAAAACTAGCTTGTAGTAGAGGAGCGCATTGTAGTGAGGCTTAAGCCTAACTTTACACCAGAAAGCAAAGCTGAATAGGGCAAGGGGGATAGTGCCAGGCAACAACTGCATCAGGTACAGGCTGCTGAAGAACTTGGACCTACCTAGGCTATGTTGTGCTGACATTCCCCTTCAGCCAGTTCAAGGAGTTCTGCACACCATGACCATACTCGCATGTAAGACAAGTGAGCCTCATGACCTTAGTAACTGAAAGCTCATTGCTTCATCATGGACAAACTGTATGACTACAGCCTGGGCAATGAAAGTAGGAGCCATCAGC
Source organism: Caiman crocodilus (assembly GCA_030014935.1). NCBI lineage: Eukaryota > Metazoa > Chordata > Crocodylia > Alligatoridae > Caiman > Caiman crocodilus. The sequence goes on along the minus strand of JAGPOW010003642.1, from coordinate 62,780,388 downwards.
TTCACATCCAGAAAGGCTGTGTGTCCAACAAAGGCTGCTTTGAAAATAACTGTATTGCAGATGCTCAGAGTGAGACAACCATAAACAGTGGCATGACTTGACCTATCCAGTGCTTTTTGGTTCAATGTCCCACCAGCATATCTCCAGCAGTCTACAAGAGCTTGAGATGCTAGACCAGTGTTCCCAACCTTTTCCAACCCAAGGCATACTTAGATCAATAAAAAGTTTCCATGGCACACCTGTTAAGGCATTCCCCATCCTTATACCTATTGTAGCTCATTGCCATGGCAAAATTCCGTGGCATACCTGCTCATTTTTGATGGTACACTTCTGTGGAGTGGAGCAAGGCTGCCTACTAAGCCCTGTTATTTTCAACTTGGCCATGGAGCCCCTCATCAGAGCATTTGCAGAAAACCCAGGAGAATACACTCTCTATGGGTGAAAGCTGAACATCCTGATCTATGGAGATGACCTGGTCATTCTCACAAGCAAGCCCAACAAACTCCAGAGAATGCTGGAAATAAGCTCCAAGACAGTTGGGTAGATGGGACTCCATTTCAAATGTGCTTCACTGAATATTGTCTGCAGAAAATGAAACTCTGCCCTGCTACCACTGTCAAGATCCAGGGTAAGACCATGAGGCAGCTAAAAGAGGATGAGACCTACCTCCACCTGGACACATCCATGGGACACAGGTCCAGGTAGATGTCAGACAACACCATACTGGAAACCATGCAAGATGCCTACAAATTCAACTTTTCTCTGCTATCCCCCTGACACAATTGTTGCATTAAGTGCTTTCTTCATCCCCAACATCTCATTTGTCCTGAGAGGCTCAGCTGTCCCCAAGAAAGTGAACAGTGAAATTTAAGTGGTTCCTGTTGAAACCTGCTGCTATAGTGAACTCCTGCACCCTCCCTAATGCAAGAAGGTACCAACACCTTTTGCATGGGAGACCTCTGTGATACCACAGTAGTGACCCATGCCTTCTGTCCCCTGACCTGCCATGATGAAATGGTGGGCAGCATTGCGGTCCGTGAGACCACCAAGGGGAGGATTGAGGGCTGCCATCCAACAAGGACCTACCACACTTGTGAGTGGGTTGCTAGAGGGAGAGTTTGGGCAAAATGACACGGACTTTGTGTGTCTCTGGATCTGTGTCCATGATCGTGTCTTTGGAAGCTCATTGGCTGCTGCTGGTTGTGGTATAATGAGCATTTGGGGCCCAAGAGCAGAGAGCCCACCAACTGACAGTCTGATCTCTGTTACTCCCAAGTGAGGACCTTCCTGCAAATGGAGGTCATTCAGACAAAGCTCTTCAGTGATGTGAGGGCAAAACGCAATCAGTGCGAAGTCTTTGAGGTCATCTTGAAGTGAGATGCCAGCAACCACTTCCTGCCTCAAGGTAACGTCAGATGTTTTACAGACTAGTGCTTCACTGGGCCCACCTCAACTGCCTCCTTCTCAACAGTACTGTCTGCCACTGTCACCAGGATAAAAGATGCCAGATCCAGCTGTAAGACCCAGACTTTGCCTGATATACTCTGTGTCTGCAAGTCCTATGTAGGAGTATGAAGGCTGTGCCACAGTGTTGTATAGCCTGTTATGTCCAGAAATTGTGGTGACTGATGAGGATGGTAAAAAGATCTTGATTATTGACCTGATTATCTCCTTTGAGAACTGGTGACAGGCTTTGGTTTCATCAAAGCCAAGGAGTGAAAGCTGACCAAGTACTGCCAATTGGGGAGGGCAAGGATACACCTTATATTACAACGTAATAGTGCAGGGTCTGATCATTGGAGCTCTAGGGGCATAGCACGTGTAGCAAAAGTGTCTTGAGAACCTGTACAATACCCTAGCACTGCTCTGAGTAAAACAGATCTTGGTATCAGACACCACCAGATGGTCCCAAGAAATTTAGGTTGAACACATCACTGGCCATCATCAATATGAAGAGAACTAAATGCGACAACCCACAGAAGCAAAGGTAGGGGGAATGACTAAAAAAACAAAACCAAACCAAACCCTTCCTCCCACCCCCATAAAAACTGCTTTTCAACTTATAAGGCACTGTGTGTGGCCTGCCATACAGATTTACTTCAGCTGCTGACTTTTTCAGTTTCTTGATTGTCTGTAATATAATGATAAAAACACATCTCTAGTTTCAACGTACCACATGAGGCCATAAATATCACCAACTTTTTCTGTCCATGAAAATGATCTTATTCCATGAAGTAATAGGGTTGTTTCTCAAAAGAAAATAACTATCTTGCTACAAACTGAAGTTGTACAAGAGTTATGTGATGAGATTAGATTGTTAAACTAACAAAGTACCTGTCAAACAAGATATCGTTAACTTTTAAGCACAAAGGATTGGGTTAATAGTAACCAGTCCATACTTTCTTACTTTTGTCGTGAAAAAGAAATGTTAAATTCTGGGTGATGCACCTGACACTTGCACAGGTTTAAATCTGGCTTTTATATGGGTGCAGGTCACCCTGTTATGGAACAGAGTTGCCTTTCAGAAAGTCAGGTGTAAGTATATGCCAGTGTATAGGCTATGCACCTTCAGCTCTTCTCTGTTTCGTCTCAGGATAGGCTGAGGTCAGATGGTCTATATTATTGGCTTACCTGTCACCTAATGGTAACGTGCTGTAACAGCCCCTATGGTAGGTACAGCTGATTGCCCATGGTTTCTGAGAGAATTTATGAGAATTTTAAGTATAGATCCAACTGCTCTTCCCCAGCAAATAGCACAGAAGTCTTTTTTGTAAGATGCAGGTTGAAAATAGTGTTTCAGGTAAGTTTACTTTAAGTTGCCCAAAATCAAAATCAAAGAATAAATAATTCTAGATTATTTTATAAAACTGTGTTTATAGTAGTTATTGTTGTTCATCATTTTCTTCAAGACCTTCTGTTTAAGGTTCTACATGTTCTGATGATATGCCACAGTGTAAGAGGAAAATACTTTGGTCCTATCAGTAGCCTTGATTCACATTTTTTCTTCTGTGTCAGTTTTTCTGTGTGCTTTTCTGGTCCACCAGTCATTTTGTTGACTAAAAAGATATAGGTTACCAGCTGTAACCTATTGTCCAGATAGGCAGGACTCAATTCTAGCAAAAGTTTTTAAGTGTTGTTAAGAGAAGATTATATTTACAGAAATGAAAAAAGATATTTGTAGACAACTAGTATCTCTGAAATAGAGGTAAATGAGTTAACATTAGGGAGAGGCAAGGATTTCTTAGGGTGATATCTTCTATTGAACTAACTGTATTGTTAGGATAGAGTTAGGCAAGCTTTTAAATGCAAGACATTCTGTATTGGGGAGAACATTGGGGAGGCATTAAACCAGCTCCCAAGTTAATGTTGGGTTGATATTTACATTTAATGAAGTATTAAACCAGTTCATATTCTCTCCTGATTCACAGCTGACTAATAAAAGTATATAAATGATGGTTAATTAGTGTGTTGAATGTCTTAAAATGTATTTATGCCCTAAAATTCTTTAGATCTCTCCAAAAAATAATTTAAAAATTTTTGGTATCTAATGCTTGATTTCTAAATAAGCTCAGCCTGTTCCAGTAAAATGTACTGTGTTTAATTCCTGCTTATTATCTTTATTCCTACCTGTCATGCAGTATTTTTTTTTTGTCTTCAGATTTTTTTAACTAAGAAATTTGCAGACACAAAGCGTTATTAATTTAGAATTTTAGCTTCAGTACAAGTATCAGTCCTTTTGAGGTATACATTACAGATAGTATTGAACTAAAAGTGTTAGGAAAGTGTTACTTTGTTGGTGTTCATTAGGTAACATGATGGTAAGAGACTAATGGAGTTTAGTGTTGTGTTGGTGTGAATGTTTAGTATGATATCCTTTTTTGCAGAATGGAGTAACCCTATCTCTAGGAAAGTTTAATGAACGATGGACAGTGCCCTGAGCTGAAAGGCACGTGACTGAACTGTTTTTCGCCATGTCTCTAGAGCACCTTTCCTCCTCTTACCTTCTGCCTTACCAATGTAAACTGTAAAATAATTGGATACAATTCCTGCTTCAAATGTGTTTTATAGGGCCTGCCGCATTGGATTTTAATCTGAGTTGGAGTTTGTATATGCTACTCTGATACAAATTGCAATGACTTCTGAACTGATGAATTTGGGGTGGAGGGAGGATTAAAGAAAAGTCAAAGTAGCAATTTTAATTACAACCTCTATTTGTTATGAAATTCAACAAATTAGATAAATATGTTACACATTTACTGGGAGAAGTGAAATAACAGAAATGGATTCAAGACCACATAGAATTTGTCATAGAGAAAATTATGGGAAAAAATCAGAAATGTTACACTAATAAACCAGGAAAATATGATATGCACCATAGCTCTGCCCTTCATATTGAAATTACTTGATCATTAGATATAAACATAGCATATTTAGATTTGGAGTATGCTTGTGTGCTCAGGCCCCTGGATACTAAGACTTGCTGCTGCCAGAAAGTAGATAAACCCATACAGACTAGTGTTGATTTAACAGAGCTCACATACTGACCCGTCTATTCTAACAATGTTTTCCAGTATTTTGCCAGATGCTAATTAAAAACCTAATGAACAGTGACAGCTTCTAAAGCAGTCTGAGTAATACATGATGGAGGTTCCTGGTAGATTAGCTATCGATAAAACAAAGTTAATTTTTGGTGAACCAACTAGAAAATAAATTTTCATTTTGGTTTGGTGTTCATTTTGACAACCGCTGTTGTTAGAATCTTTAATTCAAAACTTTAATCTTCGTAAAATTGCTCCAAAGGCTCATTAAATTTTGTACCAACTGCTAACTAATATTGAAATATGAAACAGATTTTGAAACATACTGTCTTGATACACAGGTAGTGGATCTAGACAAATGTCCAGGTACCCTAAGTAAGCTATAGATACAATTTATAGAAACTTGTTCTGCAAATATAACAGAGCACATGAATTTAGTTGTAGCAATTGGCATGTCTTCTAAGATTCAGTACTTCAGAATCTCTGCTAGGAATATGTATTTTGATGAAAAGTTTCCTAGAATTTTAAAAGAAAATTGCTTATTTGCATAAAACATGTGTGTACTTTTGTTAGCTTGTCAACAAGCAGTTATCAATTATCTTTTCTCTAAATGTCTCGTTATCTTTTGCAATAAATGGATTTTAAAAAAGATCCAGAACAGTTCTTTCAGTTACTTTATTCATCTAACATGTGTAAATATGGGAGAGTTTGATGGAAATTCCTGTTAAGAATCCAAAAATAACCTCATATGTAGTATATGGGACACCCAGGTGTTTCAGGTTTATGTGTAAGTTCAGCATGTGGACAATGGTGAAAACCTGCCAAATATTGCTATGGTTAAGACTTTAGAAACTGTTTAAATGTTGGATAACTCTTTGTATGCTTCCATCTTTGGAAAGAAAAGTGATCATGAATAGAATGTCAAAAAGAAGATCCTCATTATTAAACAGTTTCACATTTTAGCTCATCAAATTACCTCTGAAACGTCTTACTGTTGGTGTTATGTGCTGTTGCACTGATAGGCGCCATTTAAAAAAGCAGAGTAATATTGAGCTCCTGTACATTAAAGTGTAATTAGAATTTTCTTCTGTATCTGAAAATAAAATGTATGCCTGGCTTGTTTTTTAAGTCCTTTTTTTTTTTTTTTTGCCTACTATTATATCTCTAACTAGGCCTGTTATCAAGGGCCCAGGAATTCATTAAGTGCTTTGCTTGAATCAAGGCCAAAAAATGTCTTTGGCTGCTTATGTCCCTTCATGAACTGTTTTAACACACGGGTTGATATTGCTTTTCTGGCTACAGCCCAGATCCCAGAAGTTTTTTTTGTCCATTTTGGCCAGATTCTTCTCAACTTGATTAACTTCAACTCTTCAGAGGCATAAAATCATTTGTAACCTTGTTTAAAAATGATCATTTTCAGGAAAAGTAAAATTTTGGCAGCAATTATAATATCTTACTGTTTTGTTTTCTAAATAAACCATATCTTTATCATATAGCAAAGCAGTCATTTGAAAAAAAAAAAGGCTCGATCTTTGTGATACAATCTGTCCAATAAAATCCTTTTGTATAGTTAGGGATATAGATGAGCTTTTGGGTAAAAAGTACCCCTTCTTAGGTCTTTGAGAAACAGGCTAAATAGTTTTGTATGGATTGCCTGTGTAAAAATCCATATGTTACGAAAAGCAGGATATAAGAAATATTGCCAGGTAGATAATAGACCATAGATAATAGACCAGAGAAATGTAGTAAAAAGGGTCATTTGATAAATAGAAAAACAAGACCATTCAAGAGGATTGTTATCACTTGTGAAGTGCAGAGAGGTTGGTGGGAATTTGGTAAAGTCAATGTTTGTGTTAAGACCCTGGTGCTTAAAGTTCAGTAAGGTAATTAATTATTGTACAGGTCTGTCTTTTGAAAGCGTTTTGTAAATTTGTCTTGAGCAGAGCTGTGAGGTCAGAAACTGTGTGGTGGTTTTGTGAAAAGCATTCCATGTCTTGTCTCCGTTTGTTTGTTTGTTTATTCTGTTATTGTTCATTCTGGTTGTGGTTTTTATCTGGTTTTGCCCACACAGAGAAGAGTTTACAGGTTTTGCACCTGTTGTTAAGGCGCGGTTTCTTGCCATAGGTAGCTGTTGGTCAGCAGGGAGTTTGCTTCTGATGATTGGAAAGGTAAGGTTTTGGGGGCTGTCTGAAAGTGAGGAGTTGGGGTGGAGGGAGTTTTTCCTGATGTTCAATCTAAATCTATTTTGCAGCAACTTCCAGTCATTGGTCCTTGCCCTACTCTGCAGCAAGAGAAAAAAAGGATTTTCCCCTCCTCTTTATGGCAGTCTGTGACAGGATTTGAGTAGAGGGGCTCTCCATCTCAGTACAGGCAGTCCTGTTGTCCCCTGGTCTACTTTGAAATCTCCCTGGTCGCAACATGCCTCCCTAGAAAAATTTGATCTGGGGGGTGTCCTGCTTCTGCCTAAAGTGGAGCAGGAGGAGGAATCTGATGACCAAGTCTCATCATGCAGCAGAACTGTTGATGTTTGCTGGCTCCCTGGATTTCTTATCTCAAATGCAGCTTCTTTGGCTCTCCACTGGAGCCTGGCCTGTTCTTAACTCCAATTACTCCAGGCTCTCTCTTTGTCCTGGAATCACTTCTGGGCTTTTTCCTGTCTTGAGTCTAGACCCATGAATGTTGGGCTTGGCAATGCATTGTATGCCCTTTAGCCCATGGTGGCATGTCCTTAAGCCCTGATGCCCAGCTCAGGTTACTGTCCTAGGGCTTCTGTGCTTGTGTCTCTGACCTCTTCCGAAGGGAGGATATTGCACAAGACACTGAGGCACCCTGTTATGCAGCTTCCTCATATCCCTTATAGCCGCTCTTTGTCCACCACGTGTCTGAACAAATATCTCAACTTAAAGTTCCTCCCTTCCTCCGGGTAAATGGATGCAGTACACACACAGGGTTTTACCCCTGAGGTCTGCTGCTCAAACAAACACGAAAAAAAAATCATACTTGAAACTTGTTCTCCTTCCAGGAGTACTTGCTCAGGCCATCATGGCCTTCCCTTCCCATGGCAGCCCAGAGGTGGTGGTGACAGCACAAGGCAGCCCAGCATGGGCCTGCCCCTGCCCTAGCCTCTTTCCCTTTCTGGTCACATGACCTATTCTGCTCCATTTAGCAGGAGTCTCATGCTGTCTCTGCAGGAGTTGAGCTAGGGGGAGTTTCCTGCTTTATTTTCCTAGTCTCTCACTAGTCTTTTCCGGCCTCAGGCCTCTGCTGGACTAAAAGGCCAACTTTCCGGCCTTTTCCTTCCTTTCTCTATAATGGGAATTTGACTCCCTATTACACAGCCCTTCAGATATTTGAAGACGTTAAGCTGAACATGCCAAGCTCCTTCAGCTTGCCATCCAAGCCCTTTATTTTGTTGCCTTTCTGTGGACCCTCTCTAGAATGTTAATGTTGGTGAGCAGGTTTGTAATAAGCCTTTGTATAAGTTGTTTCTGTATTTTCTATCTAGTTTGTACCTTGAGAACAAATGTGAAAATACTAAATTAAATGCATCGGATCTAGTACAAAATCCATTTTTCTGGCTCCGAGTGCTGCCGCAGCCTAAATAATAGATGATTAATTGTTATCTTTTTACTATAAAGTGTTACCTTTTTTTATTATAGTGTTAATAAGTGCCCAAATCCTGTTGGTGGGACCTTAAGTCCTTTTGACTTTCAGTGGATATTAGGCTAAATTTAGGCCTTTAAAAATTAAATTAAATATTGTCTTTTAAGTCAGGTATTCTTTTTAAAAAATACCTCCCAGTTTTGCAGAATGATATATAACTGCCCTGGAGCAATTATTTAGAAGGTACTTACTACCTGATGGTACATCTTAAGTTAGGAAAAACATTTTTTCCCTAATTAACTGACTCCTTATCTTGTGCTGTTTTGTTGCATGTTTAATACAAATGGAATGGTACAAATAATAAAGAACAGTATACTATCAATTATTTGTATTTTTTTATATAATTAATTGCTGTATCTTTGCCAAAATGTTGATTCTTAGTTTATGAAACAAACAAAAAATTAAATATAACCATGAGGTCATTTATTTGAAAAAGAGAAAAAAGTACAGGAATATTTTTCGCTAATGGATGAGACTAATTTTTATTGACAGTGGGCCAGACAAATTCCAGATGCTTAATGCTTTTAAATATTACTTTAGGATTTCATCCAGTATTTTCTTTTTTTTAACTGAAAAGTATGTGGAAGCTGTTTATAGTGCCCTGTTAGGTCAACAAGTCTGACTCTCTCTGTCTCAATTTCAGTCCCATTTTATTAAAACATACTGCTACTGTAGCCAACAAAAAGGCAAGGAAATAACATTTTTAATATATTTTTTTTAAAAATGTTTGAATGAGAGTCAAACTGAATAATATATATTTTATCAGTTGCTCTGTGCATAAGACTAGAAATGAGGTACCTTTACCACATTAAAAATTGGTGGTCATTCTCTTAAACATGTTGTCTGGCTCATATAATCATGCATAATATAATTTAACAGGAAATTGACCTGAGAATCAAATTGTTCTGTATGATTTGTCAGGTTGCCTTACTACTTTGTTAGGGTTGCATTTTTCATTTCTGAAAGATTTTTTGAATAAGAGTTGAAATTGCCTTAGTAACTGTAACATTATGCCCATGGACAGTGAACTCCCCAAAAAAACAATGGGAGCTTGGGTGTGCAAGGAATGCAGGATTGAATCTTAATGTGAATACTGTTAATATAAAAGAGATGCTTTCACCTTTAAAACAATTTTTTTTTTGTATTAAAATAACATAGGGTTATAGTTAATACTCCTTTAAAGTTTTATTTGATGTTATGTAGGATTGTATTCATGGGATATGTGCTAATGATCCTTTGGATAACAGGGTTGTAAAATGGTAATTGATCCTGTAAAGACTTATCCATGTGATGAAAGTAAAGAAAATGTGTGAATGACTTTAGTAAACCTCAAGGACTTGTATTAAAGTACATCAAGGTAAATAATATACTTATTTGCTGAAAGATTTTTAAAATTCAAATTTTAATTTTCACTATTTCTGAAATTGTTCTTTGTGCTTTATTCCTTTTGGGCAGTCCACATACCGAATTCAGTTCTGCTTGAGCATAGATTGGCGAGTTTCAAGTCTAAGATTCTCATCTCCTCACAAAATGCAAAGTTAAATTGTACACTGTTCAGGAAGTTATTGAAAACTCCTTTTGGAGGTTAAAATAGTTTGTGGAAACATTGTATAAGCATAGGATTCAGAGAAACCTAGAAATTTGGAGGATTGGACCAAAAGAAATCTCATGAAGCTAAATAAGGACAAGTGTGAAGTCCTGCACTTCTATGAATCTATGATTCTATTAATTTTAGTAGTGTTGGAATGGGATAGCTGTGATAGTCCAACTCATATGCAAGAGGTAGGGATTTTTGTGGATGATAATTATCCTTTTATTGCAGTTGGTCTAATTTAGAAATGTTACCCACAAAAATCTTTGCCTCTTTCATTTCCTGGTGCAGCATCACTCCAACAATATCACAACCTGGAAGATATTGAAATTCCCTATTTACAGTGGAATCTAAATCTATCCCAACCATGCAGTTCTAGTATTGGTTTTAGCTGTTTTTACAGTGTCTGAATTTTGGGTCAACTTTTGGCTTCAGTATTACCCTAAAGAGCAAAACTCATCCATATAGAAAAACTGCATTGACAGAAATTTGTAAGTACAGGATGTGTACAAAGTTGTGGATTGTCCTAACTTAATTTCTGCTTACCACTGAGGATAAGCAGTGTGTGGATTTAATTGAACATAGTGTATAGTATCCATCTGCTTCTGCCCAGTTTGATATTAATACAGTTATGTGATAATTAGTATCATGTTTGGACCAATAGCTACCACATTTGTTATAATTGTGGAATTAAAATTTTAGTGGTATCAGTAACACTGCTTTGTGTAGAAAATGTAAAGTATGATTTTCATATGAAATTGGCAGTAGTAACTTAAACCCAAATTCAACTGGCTAAGTACAAAACAAAGTTGTTTTTTTTCCATTGGGTTCTGAGAACTACTGATGGGAGCTAATCAAGAGTTTTTATACAAAACGTGTTTTATTGGAAAACGCCAAGTGTGTTGAAAACTAAACTTTTTATGAAAATATATTGCATTTGATTAAACTAGCATCAGAAAGGTCTGTTGGGTCAACAAGAGAATATTGGGTAATGTTGGGTGGTAGGGAGATGAGTTTAGTCAGTAGTCCAGTAATTATGGGTTTTCATCTAGGAACATGACACAATTTTCAAGTTACCTTTGTCTGATTCAGAAGAGGGGCTGGAATCCAAGTGAATTTACTTTACCACTGGATTGTTGGCTTGTATGAAAACAAAGCAGACTGTGTAGATTCTATTTAGTCCACATTGTTTTGTCTTGCTTAGGAAAGCTGTTTCTTGATTATGTAGACCACGATCAAAGTTTTGATTACTGTAAAGTAATTCACACAATGCACAAGCAGTGACTCCTAATAGAGAATTCTGTTTTCTTATTAACTAAAATTGGTAAGAATAGACTTAACAGGTAATTTATATGAAGTGACCTTATAACAAATATCAGGAAATACTTTATGCAACAGATGTTAGTAAAACATGTTTAATGTTTTGAACAGCATTCTCCTTTTGTAAACTTATTTAAAAAATGCAACACTACTGATATGACTTGGTGTAGCTAATACTTCTGGATATTAAAATGCTTTTCCTCTGATGTATTCCCCTGTAGGTCCATTTGCACAGTGTGAATTTTTGTCAGTGCCTGTCCATACATGTGCCTCTGGTAGTCCTCGGTCACTGTATTGGTCTTTGGAGGTGTTGTATGAGCAAAAGCCACTCCAGTCTTGGTCTAAAACCATACCACCATGTACAGTTTGGTTAAGCTTTTTAATATCTTTCTACTTGTACATTGTTGGGTTTTCTTGGTTTCCATATGGCTGTTGTCAAGGGATCAAGTGCACTTGTGTTGCTTTATCAGCTGCTTTCAAATGGTCAGTTTCACTATAGGAGAGGCAAAACTATGTAATATGAAAATGCTGCATTCTCGTGTCTATCTTATTGTATATTTGCATCGTTGGCTATTAAGACAGGACATTAAAGCTTTCTGTTTTTAAGTCAAAATGCTGCAGATTACTACATATTAGGTCTGACTTGCATGTGATTGAACAGTTACCAAACTTTACAACATAGTAAGAGCAGTACTCAATATCAGCAAGATGGTCTAATAAAGAAAGTTCAAGTTTGTGGGATACATGGGTCACATGAGAAGAGGAAGACTTCCAATGCAAGGTTTGCAGGCACTGGTCCCAGAAGTAGAGGGCACCTGTGGTGAGTGTGGTTTGGTGATGTAACAGAATGGAAGGAATATAGTATGGTGTATTTTTCATTGAACATTACGTTAAGGTCACAGATTAGGAAGGAAAACTACTGGCTTATAGCTTTGTATATGTTGTATTTTCAGCTTATTGTGATGCAACTCTTTGGTGTTTTGCACCATGAAAATAAGGGGCAAAAGTAGGGCAGTGTGTGGGGTTTTTTGTTTGGTTTTAAGAATTTCTAAGTATTTTCAGTTGTTTTTATTGGTGGGAGAAGGAGGAATTTATTCTTAATTTTTTCACCCTCTCCCCCCGCACCCTCCATCTCCTTAGTTCCTTGCTTCTTTAACAGGTAAATTGCAAGATTTTAAGAATGGTGTGGTCAGTCATGATCCCATTTTTTTCCAGTGATTAACATGACACTTATTTTCATTGTTTTGGGAGATGTGCATCTCTTTATGTTGTGAATAACCTCAAGCCATTTTCCTAAAGGCATGATAAATGGTCTCGAGCCATCCTCCCGAGACAGGATACAAGGCAAGACTGGAAGATTGTTTTGTGAATTATGCCCATCTGCAATGATAAGGAGGAGACAGCTGTACTAGGCAAGGGGCCTCGAAGATAAACAGCGAAATACACTGGAAAATAGGTGAAAGGGCTCATTAGGCGTTCATTATAATACTAAAAAACATACCCCTAGGTGGAGAGAAAGTATGCTAATGAAACATACATGTATGGAAATGAAGTACATGGTAAAGGGACATGCTCA
>JAGPOW010003642.1:62730331-62767600 GCA_030014935.1 Caiman crocodilus | reverse complement strand
TGCTAATGAAACATACATGTATGGAAATGAAGTACATGGTAAAGGGACATGCTCAGTAGAGAACTTTTTGCATCATTTACCTGTAACCAATCACTGAATGGTATGCTTGTAGATTTTAGTATAAAAGATGCTTAGAAATAGTGTTTAGGGGGCTTGCTACCTTGCACCTTTATTGCTGGCAATAAAAGCTTTTTTTTCCTTTCAAACTTCCACCTCCTGGTATTTGTATTGGCTGATGCATACTGGGCGAACGAATCCAGACTTGGGCTGGGGCATAACATTTAAAGCAGGAACGCCAAACTCACTTGGGCTAAATTCAGACTGCAAGGAGCCTGATGGACTGGACCCAGATGTGGTAGTGGTGATGCAAGTGGCAACACAGAGGTAAACGCAGCCATAGCTCGCACCCCACTGATGGCACTTATCCCCAGTGGGACTCTGAAGCTGGGAAGTCAGTGGTGAGCCCTTCCTCCAAATTCCTAGCCACTCCAGGAGCCCTGTGTCTTTGACATTCCTGCTTTAAAATGATTGGTCAACATCCCAGAAAAAACTGTTGAGGCAAATTTGAGTTCAGATGTTTTTGATGGACTAGGTGATGAGGGCAGAATCGGAGCTTTGCAGCAGTCTCAGAAATTCAGTGATCTCCTATCAAACTTGCTTTAGTTGGCTCCTCAAGACTTGACCAGAGGAGTTCATAGGAAATATGATAAGGAAAAATCTGAACTAACTAGGAAGGGACAAGGCGCATTGTCTTTATCATCCTACTCTTAAAAAGAGATCCATTTCTCCAGCCCACTAAATTTGAGACTCTGCTTCCAGGGGTACAGGTGGGGCCCCTAAAGAATGTGATAACACACACTTTAACTCTTATTTCTAGAACTAGTACTATGCTGTCTTAGGTTATGGAACCTTCCTTAGTTTCAATATGACTAAAGCCTAGTGATCAGATGTTCTGAGTCAAACACAAATGTGGTGGATGGGATGGGTAACACTTAATCACTCAGCAGTACTAGGGTAAGCAATGGGCAGCAATTACACTTCCTTCTCCTATGATACTGACCTCCATTGTATGTTAGTCACTGATTTAACAGTTGCTAGTTAATCTTAACCTTTGTATGTTCCCATGGGGTAATTTCCTATTCCAGACAGATATTGTGTGCATACCTTAAAATTAATTAATTCTAAAAAAAAAGTCTTTTTAGGACATTGTCACTGGCACCGCAGTGCTCAGTATCCCCAAAGAACAGCCAGTGTGCATGAATGGTTTGCTCTCTGTGGCTGAAAACTGCCCAGGGTAACATGTTACCCCAGGTATGAATGTGTTTGATTTTTTTTCCATATGGGATATTAAATCACCCAAGCCCATGTTGACACATTGGGGTAACATTGGGGTTACTCCAGTGCAATTTCTATTTAAATGACAGGCCTAGATTTGTTTGGCCACTTCGGATGGATGCATCTGAAAGCTCACTATTCATTCACACCTCATTCATGCCCACTTCAGGTGTCCATGGTAAGTAATGGATGGCCATCCTCCACTCCGCTTTTGGAGAAGATATGGTAATCCTTTTTGCTAACCACTTTGTTTGCAGGCTGCAAGGTCATCAAAATACCCTGCCCTTTGCTAAAAAAAACCCCAAAACCCTTTGTCACACCCAAATCCATCTCTGTTGTTTTTTTTTCTCATGGCAAAACTCCGCCTCACTTGCCTCTTTCATAACATACAAGCTAGTTTGCCCTGCCTTTGTTGGAAATGAGGACAAGAGCAAAGGGACAGCAGAGAAGAAATAGAACAACATCATACTGCAATACAGTGTATGCTATGGAGTCCCCTTCAATGGTAAGGGTTTGACACCCCCTATGCCCCTTTTACCTGCTCCGAATAAGCCCCTGCATGTGGAGTTGCCAAACAGCATCCACCCATGTTTGGCTTGCCTGCAAAAGGTGAATGCTGGTCTCTGGCTTCTGTGCCCAGAAGGAGAGGGTGCTACCTGTGCTGCCATAAGGCAGGGTGGAATTGCTTCTCTGGCATATGTAGACAGGCTTGTCTTTGATTGTTATTTATATGCAATCAGCCGTAATCAATTTTTTCTTTTTTTTTCTGCAGTCCAGAATGAGAAGGTAGCTCATATTCAGTGCTGGAGTCCGTCTTGCACAAGTAACCAGGGATGACAGTGACACATCCACTGATGAAATCTTATCCCAAGTCAGTGAGGATGCTGACTTTGTTCCAGACATGGAACATTCAGAGAAAGAAGACCATGTGTCTGTAGAAGCTTCACCCAACTCAGATGAAGAGGAGTTGGTGCCACAAGCAGAAGGTGATGCCAACACTTCCAGTGGAAAAGGGAAGAGGACCAGCCCAGGGTTGCTGTGGAAGACTGAGGAGAGCTACAGTAGGACATGGAGCAGAACCATTGCCGCCACCCCCAGAAAACATTGCAGATGATGACACCTTTAAAGGAAGGAATGGCAGAGTGGGAAAAAAAATCCACAGCTAATACATCATCAGAGAACAGCCAAGGACGTAGTCCATGGAAGTGCTGGGCCAACAAGAGGAAGTAGTAAAGACACAGTGGTGGAAATGTTCCACCTGTTTCTCTCTCAAGATACCGTGACTGTTATCATAAGAGAGACAGAGGCAGAAAGAAGATTCAGGGAGTGGAATGACAGCCATCCTGAAAATAGAAAGGAGTGGAAAAATCTGGATGAAATGGAGCTGAAAGCCTACATTGGCCTTCTACTGCTGAGTGGTCTATACCACAGTGGTCAGTAGGCACTGGAGGAATAGTGGGAGCAATGCACCAGGTGTTCTTGCTGCTATGCCACCATGAGTTAAAACAATTCCATCAAATCACCAACTGCCTGAGCTTTGACAGCGAACTGACACGCGAGGAGAGGAGAGCTGTGGACAAGCTTGCTGCCTTCAGAGATATTTGGACACAATTTGTGGAGCAGCTCAGGAAATGGTATATTCCAGGAATACCCCTGATGGTTGATGAGCAGTTCATTGTGTTCAGGGGTCACTGTCCCTTCAGACAGTATATTCCCAACAAGCCTGTCAAATATGGCTTGAAAAATTGGTGGTGCTGTGATGCAGCAACATCATTTCCCCTGTCTGGAGACACCTACCTGGGCAAGCAACCAGAAGTTCCACACCAAAGTAATTTTGGTACCAAGGTTGTTGAAAAACAAGATGGGAAGGAATATTGTGAGTGACAATTTCTTTACAAGTACTGACCTTGCAGAAAAACTGCTATAGCAGGATTTGACATATGTGGATACTATTCAGAAAAACAAGGCCAATATCCTAAACAAAATGCAAGCAAATAGAAGAGGGGAAACTTCTTCATCCCTTTTTTGCTTTTGGTGGGGAACATCACTCTAGTTTCCTGTTTTACAAAGAGGTCCATAGTTGTGCTATTGCTATCAAGCAAGCACCATGACCTGTCAACGTTTGGAGAGCAAAGAAAGCCAGACATAATCCATGACTACAATAAAAAAAAAAAAAGGGTGGTGTGGATAACCTCAACCGCTTAGTCCGTATTACCACCTGCAGATGGAAAATCAACAAGTGGCCAATGACACTGTTTTTCAATATGCTGCATGTGGCTGCCATTGCCAGCCTCATCATTTGGCTAGGCCACAACACAAACTGGAAGCAAAGATCACGTTTAAGAAGATGGCACTTTTTTTTTTGCAGGAGCTTGGAGATCAATTGATCAACAGACAGATAAAACAAAGAATGGTAGATACACATAATCAGTCAAATCTGGTATGACTGCTCTAAATACAAATTGCCACAACGCACCCCAGTAGAACCTTCTGTAAGAATGAGTGAACAATGTGCTTTTCATCCAAAGACAGATAATGACAAAACCCAGAAACAGTGTGAAGATTGTAAGAGATTTGCTTGTGTGCACCACAGTACATCACTGCTGCTTTGTGGGCAATGCAGTATTTAGTTAAAACAGTTAGGAAATGTTTTTGGAAGTAATTGTTAGTTTGAAAACAGCGTGAACTGCAGACTTAGCAAATTGTTCATTCACATTTTGAAACTCTAAAAACAGTTAACATTTTGTTCATCATCTTAGTTAAGTAGTATTTATGATGATTTCAACCCCAAATATTCTTCCAAACAATCTGTATGTCTAATAAATAGTTTTTGGTACATTTTATACTGTTGTCACTGGTTCTATTTTGTCCATGCGGATTGGGTAACTAGTTACCCCATGAAACCAACAACGTTGAATTGCAGGGTAACAAGTTCCCCCATGAGAACAACAATGGTTATGGTTTCATGAGAACGGATGAGGGTTAATTCCTGTTGCTTTCTGAAAGTCTACATATGATACAGTGAGCATGTAGGTGATTACTGGCATTTCATAGATTTCATAGATGTTAGGGCTGAAAGGGACCTCGGAAGATCATCGAGTCCAGCCGCCTGCCCAAAGGGCAGGAAGTCAGCTGGGATCATAGGATCCCAGCAAGATAAGCATCCAGTTTGCTCTTGAATGTGTTCAGTGTAGGTGCTTGAACCACCTCCGGTGGCAGGCTGTTCCAGACCTTGTGGGCTCGGACAGTAAAGAAATTCTTCCTTGTGTCCAGCCTGACATGGTCTTGTAGTAGTTTATGACCATTCGACCTAGTTGTCATCCCTAGGGGCGCTTGGGTGAACAAACGTTCCCCCAGATACTGGTGGTCACCCCTGATAAACTTGTAGGTAGCCATCAGCTCACCCCTAAGCCTGCTCTTTTCCAGGCTAAAGAGCCCTAGGGCTCTCAGCCTGTCATCGTAGGGTCTGCTTCCTTGACCTCTGATCATGCATGTGGCTATTTTCTGGACTCTCTCAAGCTTCTCCACATCCTTTTTGAATTGTGAAGCCCATAATGTTCATTTGTGGAGGTATAATGTTAATCTCTAGAAATAAAGCAAACTTTTTAGCTTCCCCTGTATCTATAGTTTCTCCATTAAATTTTGAGGTATCTCAGTCCTCACTGCTTCACTAGACAATGGGATGATCCATCAGCCATTTCTTCTTTTCAGTTTAGTCCAGACCTAATATTAGAATGAGGTTTTAGCTGTGATGGTCCAGGAATTGTGTGAAATGGAAGGATTTTATTCGGATAAAGTTAAACAAGCATTCTTCATGTCATAGGAGGAAAGCAAGCACAGCAATTGTTAAGATGACAAGGTAGATCTATGAAATTGGAGTGGGGAGAAATTTTCATGGATAGCAGACAAACAATCAGCTGAAGAAAGGAAGCTTGATTTTTTTTTTTAGTGGGAGATTCTTCCACACTAGCTTCAGGAAAACTGTTTTTACGTATCCCATGTCACCAGCTTGTATACCAGCATTCCACCTTTGAAGATGTCTGCCTGAACTACCTATAAGACCTGTAGTACACTCAGATTTGCAAAAA
The DNA here is from genome assembly GCA_030014935.1 of Caiman crocodilus. Classification (NCBI taxonomy): domain Eukaryota; kingdom Metazoa; phylum Chordata; order Crocodylia; family Alligatoridae; genus Caiman; species Caiman crocodilus. Next base: position 62,762,177 of record JAGPOW010003642.1, on the reverse strand, counting down.
TGTGTTGCAAAAATCATTCACTTCATCCTCTCAACTTCATGTTGGACAGCCAACGCTTTGCCCATATTATGGGCGCAGCTATGGGCACAAGATGTTCCCATAATATGCCAACCTCTTCATGAGCGACCTGGAGGAGAAATTCCTAGAAAACTGCATCATACCTGTGTTATATGGAGGATATTTTTGTCATCTGGACTCGATACCTAGACTCACTTATTGACTTGCACAGATTTAACAACTATCACCCTTTGATCATACTTTCTCTGAAATAATCCTATGCTAACAACATCAGTTTTCGAGATACCACGATACACATGGAGGATGGCACCCTGCAAACAACCATATACAAAAAACCCATGGACCATCATATGTCCACAAGAGCAGCAAACACCCCAAGCACACCAAAAAGCTGTAATCTAGAGTCAGGATATCAGATAACACAACGTCTGTTTTGAGGAGAACACTTGTGATGCCCACCTGGCCAGCCTAAATTCTTCCTTTGGACAGCAAGGACACTCCAGTAGACAAATAGACTTCATCTTTGAAAGTGCCAACCAAATACCCCGCTGTAACCTGTTACAATATAAAAAGAAATTCCTGACTGCACGCACCTGGTGATCACCTGCTACCTCACACTGGAACCAATCAGAAGACTCATCAAACTCGTATGCTGTACTCAACAAAGATCAGACCTTGAGAGAAATATTCCCAGCTCCTTCTCTCCTGGCTTTCAAGCAACCTCCTACCCTTGCCCAACTATAATCAGAAGCAAACTCCCCGCTGATCAGCGGATATCAAATGAGATACAGCCATGCCTTAACTATAGATGCCTAACCTGTCACCACATCTCCAGTGCTATTGTAATCAATACGCTTTACAATGGACCCATCTGAAGCCATGGATTATACAGATGCCTTCTAACCCAAAGTGTAATGTATCTGATACAGTACACCAAATGCCCTCATGGTAATGATGTGGGTGAAACTAAACAGCAGCTATAGACCAGAATGAAGTCTCACAGAAAAGACAGAAGTGAATACAACACCATTAGGACACACTTTTTTCACAGAATAACTACTCCCTTTCTGACCTCACTATCCTTGTGATTAAGGGAAATCTATGAAACACCTTTCAAAGGCAAGTTTGGGAACAAAAATTCATAAGTTGGCTAGACGCTAGAAACCAAGGACTATAAACTGATATTAATTTCATCACATACTATAATCTGCCTAGTTCCTGAAATTCTTCCTACACACTATAGGTGATAATGACCCTTCTCCCTTTTGATAGGTTTTGATTTTCTAGTATTCAGGTTTCTTTTCTTTAGTTGATGGCTTGTCTGTTACTCATGAAAATTTTTCCTCCCCTGCAATTTCACAACTGTAATCACTGTTCTTAACAATTAATGTGCTTTATTTTACATCCTGTGTAGAATAAATGCAACTTAAGGAAATATTTTTTTTTTACACAAAAGTAATGTTATAGCTGCTGTAACCTGAATGGATCATTTTTCCCTCTCTGACAATGGACTTCAAGATATCCCTTAGTATGTTGGAAAATGTAATAAAAGCATGAATTCATGATAGACAAACTTGATGCTTATGAATGTTAACCAGACTACTTCTTTAAACAGTTCTCTATAGTATGGATGAAATGCTGGCCTTTTTAAATTGATGACAAATTTCCCATCGACTTCAGCGAGCCCAAAATTTTTTCCTGTACATTGACTTACGCTTTAATTACATTATCTGATACTAGTTTGTACACACAATTATTCATCCATTTTGATCTAAAGTATTTTTAATTATGCTTTTTGGATTGGTTGAGTCACTGCTAAAAAGGAGAACATTACCTTTCCTTCTTTTTAGCTAATAAATCATACTTCTAATTGTTTTTCAAGTCCCAAATTTCTTGAAGGCTTGAATAAAGACATCAGGTAATAAAACATGAAAATCGCACAAATGTCTAAAATTCCAGCAACACCCCCAGCTTATTACTGATCTGTCCCTGGATCTTTTACAAGTTGTTGACAACTATATCAAAAGATCAGGCCAGAAGGATATGTTCAACAATAACTTTAGCAACTGGTTGTTTTTAAAAAATGGCCCAGCTAGATTTTTAAACCTAGGATTGATAGGGAAAAATTGACTGCATGCTGCCATTTGGGAAATTATATAGAACTATATTATTTCCATAGTTGATATGGCTTAATTTATAATGTTGTTTATTTGTGACCTAGGTGTCCTCATCTCCATATTTTCCTCTTTTCATTGTTTAATTTCTACCCGTATACCTTTTTTGTAAATCCATCCTGCCCTGCCTCCTTTTTTCTTTACCTTTTGCTTTTTGTCTGTTATACTTAGTTTTGAAAGTTGGTGTATGAATTACATCTTGCTTAAATATCTGTAAAGAATCATGAATAGTTACAGTACTGAATAAAAGTTTACGTTCACATCTAGTAGTGTTACATATGAGCAACTTAAATTTGAGGATTTCAAAGTTCCTTCATTTGGGCCAGTTCCTTCATGAATCTACTTGCTTCTGAAGTGATTGAATTTATTTCTATTTTTAAATTGTTAATACCTATAACAAACAAACACAGGCATACAAGACTCAAGTTTTTCATCCTCACTTAAAATAGGAGAATGTTTTTGTTGATATTTCCAACCTGCATCTATCTATTATCATTTGAACAAATTATATTGTAATTTATATACAATTATGATTAGTTCTCTGTAAATAATTATACATAGAATCATGGGAAAGTACAGTGGGAGGGGACCTTGCAGTCATCTAGTCTAGACCCATGCTCAAGGCAGGATAATTCCTGACTAAACCATACCAAACAAGTGTCTTTCCAGTTGCTCCTGAAGATTTTCAGGGTTGGAGCTTTTCCAACTTCTTTAGGTAGCTTGTTCCAATGCTTGTCCACTCTCATAGTCAGAAAGTTCCTCTTAATCTCCGACCTAAACTTCTTCAGCTGTGGCTTGTCATGCAGTCTGATCAGTGAAAATATCTTTGAAATTGATATGAGGTTAAATTTGATACTTCTCACTAAAGGTTTCTGTGGGGCAGATGGTGGTTCATGATTCTATGAAAGGTCTTGATGATCTTTCATAGAATCATAGGGAAATTGGGATGTAAGCAATCTTAGAGGCTGGCATGGTCATCTAGTCTTCCTATTTATTGCTCCAGTGTATTGCTCCTGAGCGTGCCATTTGCACATGCACCCAGGACTGCAACACCTTAAGCTGGGCCAGAGCAGTTCTGTCTGGCAAGGAGCCTGGCAGGTCAACCTGCCATCCCAGGGCTGCTCTTGCTTAGCTCAGTGTGCTGCTGAGGGGCTGGCTAGGGTATGAGGGTGCTTCAGCACAGGGCTAACCACCTGGAAACCCCGACACTGAAGCAACTTCATGCCCCAGCCAGCCTCTCCAGTGTCTACATGTGCAGTGTTGCAGAGTAAAAAAAACAGAAAACAAAAAAAATCCCAAACAGGGTAGTACGTGTAGATACAAGTATTGTCCTCTGTGGAGTGTATTAGTTTACTCCAGCTTAATTGCCCTGAATGTTTGGCCACAGCTGTTTACTGGGTAGCTAGTTTGTCTACTCTGCAGTAAGCATCTCATGTAGACATGCCCTTTAAGTACGAGCACCTTAAATCTATAGTTCCTTTTCTGAAATTACTGAAACAAGAGATCTGAAGTCATTTGAGGTTGTTTAGATTCTAAACATCTATATTTACTGTTCAAAGCACAACATGTACTCTAAATGAGGGATCATATTAACATATGCAGGTAATGCTTCATGTGGTATTAAAATGTCATTAGCTATCCAGATTCCTATCCACAGAGAGAGAATGAAAAATCTGTTACTTAGTTTCCTTTTATCCTATAAATCCTTCTATCCATAACTTCTCATTGTAAAAGATTTAAAATGTTACTATCAGATTTTAGTTAATCACATTAATAAATTGCTTCACATTTTGCTGTCCAAGCCACTTTCTTTTCTCTTTCTATTATACAGTTTGCCCAGGTGGGAAGAGCCTTACCATGTGAATTTTCAAGGGTAAAATGTGTGTATTTTGTTCTGCTATAGCTTGGCTTTGTTTTGTTTTTAAAGATGATCATGGAAATAGAGTAGCCATTTGATTGCTTAAACAATACAATAGCCTTAAACAGCAAAGTAACTTTCTGTAATTATGATTACAGTTATTTTATCTAATATATTTTATGTTTATAAGACTTGTGGCCCAATTACATTTATTTTGATCATAACATGATATGCAGACAAAATAAAAAGAGCAACTAAAGAAAATAACCTGTCATTTCTTTATTCTTAAGAAATTTGTAAGAAATTAGTCCTCTGGCTGGAACAAGATCATAAATCAGTAATTAAGTTTAGTTTAACATCAGTCCATGGAGAAAATGGGATATAAATTATTATCACCATGTCTATCCTGCTTGTGAAGTCATAAAAATTACCTAATTTTCTCATGTGAAAAATACAAACTCCCCAGTCTGAAAGCGCCTTTTTAGGGTAGGATTACTTGTTAGCAGAGAAACTTCACATTGCTTTAAAGCACTAACCACAGTCTAAAACTTTTGGTCTGCTCTTAGGGATTCTTGTATTTCCCAGGAGCTGCCAAAATCTGACTTGCTGGTCATGAGGCCAGAACAACAAAATAAAATCTTTATATTAGAATGGAATAGAACATGTCAAAAGAATGCTTTTCAGTAGATCCACTTTTGAATAAGAAGAATGAATGCATTTTGATATTTATGTTGTCAATTAAGATGAAAAAATGCGTTGAAAATTATTATTATTACTTGATCAAATAATCCCAGAAACCTGATTGTAAAATTGTAGGTAAAATGTATAGAAACTGCTATTTTAGCTCCTCCAGAGTAATCAAAAATCTTTATTTTAAATTGTGCCTCCATAATCTAAAGAATTTGATCATTTGATCAGTTGATTGTGTTGATTTAGTTATAGGTTTTCATTTTGTGTGCCACTGTATTATTGGAGTCCCTCACACAGATTAATGAAATATATTCTTGTTACAGTTCTGTGAAGTAGGTAAGTATCATTTTTCTTTCTTTTACAGATAGGAAGATGTAGCACAAAAACATTATAGGCTTGACTTCCAGAAGGACAAACACCCAGGCATGAAGTTGAATCTTTTATTTGGTACATGTGAAAATTAGACCATAGTGGTTCATTTGAGGTCACACAGGAAGTCTGACTGCTGACAAAAGTACCTTACCATACAACAAATAACTTCTTTACATAAATAAATTCTTATACATTTACTTGCATGTTATTCTCACTAGCATTTTGCCTCTTAATAAATGTAATAGGCACTGTCAACTTACCGAGAAGTTAGTTTAGTATAGCAGGCCCAGCAAGTTCTGGAGTGGTCCTCCCTCGGTCATCAGTCCTCACCTGCCTGTCCTCCTGACATCCTGGTAACCTAATAGTTTCTTGCTTGCTGTGACTTTGATGGTACTTATTAAGGAGTAAGCCCTGAGTTCAGCCTTGGGTGCCTCTCTGTCTCTTTATATCACAGGACTGCCCTGGTCAGGCATGCCCCTAAGCAGTTTACTTGGCTTGTCAGTTGGAAATATCTAGCAAACAGTAAGCCAATGCACTCTCCCCAAGTGTCCTCAACTAGAGGTGTAACAGGACAGCTTCATGCCTTGGTCAGCCTTGATGCATGAGGCATTTTTGTTCCCCTCTCCCTCTGTTATGCTGTTGTCCTCAGCAACTTCTCAGCTCCTCCCACAACTGTCCCTTGAGTTGTAGTGTATGCTTCTGAGTTTGGAGTCCTCTTTCCAAACACAACCAAATTTTAATGGACTCCCGAGTGCCCTCTCCCCAGGCACTCACTGGGCTTCCCCCAGATCTGCTCTTCTTGTTTCTGCTTATAGTTAGCAGTCTTAAGTCCAGTTTCTGTGGCTCTGTCTCTGAAGAACTCCTCTCCCTGGATTTATCAAGGCCTGATCACCAAGCTCTACTTGGCGCAAGGATTATATAGTCTGGAGGAGAGAAGAGTGAGGGGGGGATTTGAGCATGGAGCCTGGATTTTAGGTGACCTTACGAGGTCCCTTCCAGCCCTAGTTTCCTGTGATTTAGCTCTACACATCTTCTGTTCTCTCCCAGATGTGTTAACACAGGTGACAGGTGCACAGGTTGCCAAGTGTTTCACCTTCTTTCAGTACTAGGATGGGATGGAAAGAGTTATTGTATTTGGATGGTTAGTTTTGTTTGGTGCAGCTGTCTTGCTTTTGTGTGTGTGGTGTCTGAGGTTATTAAAGTCACTGATCCACTCTTAAATTCATCTGGAATCTTCTAAGGTTTGAAAATTCAGTCTTCAGTGCATCAGAATTGCAGACTAGGTTCAGAAATATAGGTCTAAAACTTCCTGAATCTGCCAAGCTGAACAGTTGCAAGCAGTCCTCAAATAGGAAGTGAAATAGAAAATTTTACTTTAATTATCTTGGTCAAAAGGCTCAGGGATTGTATTCTTACCCAACACCCAAACAGATTTGCAACTCGTTTATCAGGGTTCCTACACGCATGTGGGGAGCCTGCTATAATGTGCTGGAAATCCAGCTTATCAGGGAAAGCTCAATTAATCGAGTCTGCTGGAGCGTGAAAATTGACATGCTCTGGCAGCCTCAGATGTTATGCACATCGATGTTGTGCATTTCCATACTGACAAAATGACGATGGGGCACTTAGAAATAAAACACATCCAATGAGCTTTAGTTCAAAGCACCCTGCCACCATTTTTTCAGTGCGGGGATGCGTGATGACACTGTACATCATGCACGGGAGTTTTAATTAGTGTACCTCACTAATTAAAGTGCCCGACACTGCATTTGGAAATGCATGTAAAAATGTCGTCAGTTACTTGCTTTAGATTCAGAGACTCTGTGTATTTGACTCTTTCATTTTCTTTTCTTTTACTACTCTAGGACTTCTAATATCTTCAAACCACAAAGTAACTGAAGATCTGTTTTGAAATGTCTTCATATGGGGTTCAGATTTTTGTGAGACTGAGCCCTTTTAAAGTACTTTGCAGCTGTGCACTTCTCTTCGTTCATGGCTATAGAACACTTTCCGGGGCCAGGTCAAACAAAAATTGTCACTCTGTCTGCACCCTACAAGTGGTTTCAGTTCCATTTGAATTGGGTAAAATGGTATGGTTACCACTAGAATGAGTAATGTATTACTTTAATTTATTTTGTTTTGGGAAAATATTTCATGACTAGTTAAGAAGATATTCTGAAATAGGCCAGTTTGAAAGACGACGTTGTTTAGGGAGAATGATACATACTGTAAGAAGCACTGCAAAGTCATGCTTATAAAGTAGTATGACTGTATATCTTGTCAGACAATTTTTGTAGGTAGAGTACCTCTAGTAATTGGAATTTCCGGCCAGCTGGCTGAATGGGGAGGTGGAGGGAAGCTTGCACGCAGCAGCAGCTGCCACCACCCGCCACACTGTGCTGGCGCTGTTCTGCGTGTGGCTGCTACCACCCACTACCACCCCTTGCTCTGCATGAGGCCCCCTCGCCCACTCTGCATCTGGGAGGAAACCCTGTGCCCTCGGGTAACTAGCATTTTTACATTACTGCCACCTGCCATTCCCCACTTTTTCTGGATATCAGGGATTTTACTGTACATTGGTTTCAGCATCAAGCTGCAGCAGAGGAAATTTAAACTGGAGATCAGGATGAACTTTCTGACTGTGACAGTGATCAGGCATTAGAACAAGCTTTGTAGAGAAGTTGAATCTCTATTCTTGAAAACATTGAAAAGCAGATTGAACAGACACTTGGCTGGGATGGTTTAGTCAGAGATGCTCCTGACATGAGCAGCGGGCTAGACTAGATGACCTTATGACAGATCCTTGCAGATCCTGTGGTTTAGTTTTTAGAAGTCCTCTGTTCTCTCTCCAGTGTATAGGCTGAGATGCTGGTTATCAGTTGTTTCACCTTCTAGATGACTAGATAATCTTGTGAGATTCTTTCCAGCCCTACGTTCCTCTGATTCTGGTTTTTTTTTTTCATTTGTATTTATTTATTTATTTATTTGTTTTAGAGTGCAGGCTCCTTTTTAGTGAAAGCAAAATGCAAGCTTTTCTTTTTAAAATTTGTTTATGCCTCTTCCATTGTGCTATTACTCTGCTGCACTGTAGAACAGTGCTTCTCAAAGTGGTGGTCCATGGACCAGTGCCGGTCTGTGAGCTACCAGTCGCCGGTCTGCAGCGAGTTGCCAGGAAAGAAAGAAATATATTTTCAGAAGCATAACATTGATATGTCATAGTGCCACAGTTCATACGTTTCAATGCTCCAGGTGATGTCACGTTGTGCAAGGTGAGTAAAGAGAAAGAAACAGCTGGTCGCACATTTGTGCAGTGCTGTTACATCCAGTTGCTGCCACCAGCTGAACTGAGCACCGGTCCCTGGCCCACTGGAAAAAAAATTGCTGGTCTGCCACATCAGATAGTTTGAGTAGCACTGCTGTAGAGTGTTTTATTGTTAGAGCTAAGCAGAAACTAACAATCAGTTAAAGTATTTATTATTTGAAATATTGGTATTCTTATCATAGAAAGATTGGGTTAGAAAGGCCTGAAGAAAGTCATCTAGTCTATCTTCATACTCAAAATACTCAAAATATCATCCCCAGCTAAGCCATGCCAGACAGCTGTTTATCTAATGAGTCAGAAAAAATCATCAAAGAGTAACATTAAAAAAGCAGATGCATGATAATAAAGATTGCTTTATTCTTTTTCCATGTTTTTTGATCCTGTCATCTTAATGTAGCAAGATTCATAGTACAGGAGTGATAATGTGATAATGGGGGTGTTGTTGTAGCCATATTGATGGTCTAAGGACATAGGCAGACAAGGTTATTTGTGTAAACGTGACATATTTTATTAGACCAACTGAAGAGTTGGAAAAATTCTTCTTTACAAGCTTTCAGACACAAGCACCCTTCTTCAACCCTTCTGCTTGTGCCTGAAAGCTCATAAAAAAAATTTTTCCAACTGTTCAGCTGGTCTAATAAAAGATGGTACCATTACCCAAATTATGTGATGATGTTATTTGTTAGTAGCATCTCTACCAAGCAGACATAGTAATAAAATAAAACTGTTCTAGTGATAGTGTACTGCTTCAATAGCTAATTTACCTCTCAGTAATGAATGTGCTCTGCTCTGAACTGTTTGTTCATTCACAATCCGTAAGTAGCTCTATTTGTGCCTGTTTGCATGTAAGTAATGAGTTATTTATTAAGCATCTCTCAAAAGAGTTTAGTGGCTGCAAAGGCAGAGGAGCTCAGTTTCTTAAAGTAAAATGTTTCCCAAGGTCTGCTTTTACTTTTCAAACAAATAAGGATGCTTTCTAATTGACGTATGTTACTATGATTGAGAAACAGATGCCTGAAAATGGATTGTCTCTCTACAATAACAGGGGAATATAATTAAGTCAGGAATCCATTTTTCAAGCAACAAATAAAAAAGCTTGCATGTCTTCATCTTTTTTTTTCTGTCTGACCTCTTAGTAATGAAAAGGAATGTGTTAGCTGTCTGAAGTATGCAAGCCAACAATGTGAGGTTTGTTTCTGTAAACAAAGGAGGTGATCATAATGTAACTCAGGTTTGTCTAGGTTCCTATTATGTTAAGTCTCTGAATATATATTGAAAGGTGAAACCTTGTAATTGATATCAGAATACCACATTTTTATACATGAAGAAAAAGTTTGTATGTAAAATACTCATTTTTAGTTGTATTCTATTTAATCTCTAAGCATTTAATGAGTTGCAGTGTATTTTAGTTAATAGAACTACTAAGACCAAAATATGCGGTAGTTATAATTATAAAAACAGTCACATCATGAAAGCAATTTCTCTTGCAAAATTTTTCTCAGGATATTTTCAAAATATCTGCTGAATGCCTCTCATTTTATATTTGAGAGTAATATATCGATTAGAATTTAAATTTGACTTACCATTTGCTTGAATAGTTGTTCCCTTGTCCATTTTTTATCATGCTTTATCTAGCTTTGGTAAAATCTCATGAATATAATTTACCTAGCTGATATGCTAGGTGGGTAATGTAGAAGTACTATCCAATTAAATTGTATTTTCAGTTGAAACAATATCTTTTATTCTTCCTTCATGCATGTATCTTTTTAAACTAGTAATTAAAAAATTGTTCATGGTGCTAGCTAGAATCTGGCTTTAATGAGCCAGGTGCAGTGGAGACAAGCTAGAGGGAGGGTTAATTGAAGAGATTACATGCAGGAACAGCCAGGGCAATGCTCTTAAGTGCTCCTTCTGCTTCTTTCCTCTCTTTCTACCTTTTTGTTTAGTATTTGCATGAAGGACACCTTCCCTTTTTTTTTTTTCCTCTCTTCCCGCCCTACCTTTTCCTCTCCCCCTTGCTTTTTTCACAGTAAGGACATTTCTATGCTATGAAGCCTTTTCCACACACTGCTTCTAATGCTGGAATTATCAATGGATGATGATTGCCCCATAAGGGGCTGTACCTCTGTCTCATATTACATAAGGTTCCTCTTATCTTATCCCTGCTATTTCCAGTGTGAAGGATAGTAGTAAGGCAAGATTTTGGCTTCAGTCAGGGTCTTATGGCAGATCTGAGGATGTAAAGCAGACATTGCCTTCATAGTCACCCTCAGGCTTGTATAGTAGCTGGGCCACCAGTGACAATTGGAGTTTGCGCTTTTACAAAGGATAGTTATGGTTAGTTAATGCCACTAGATAATACTTCTAAACAAAGATGTGGCCTACTTTAACCTTACTATGTTAAGTCCACATCAGTGTCCCACATCCATCGATATCCACTAAGCTTCATCTCTTGTCTCTCCTTAGTCTCTCTGGCACCATCTACATACTACATGTCTTACACAATTACCTAGTTTATTTGTGCAATTAATTTAGACCGGTTACATGTGCAAATTAACTATTACACCTTAAAAAGGTCTAACCAGCTGTAAAGTTAAGGCTGGAAAACATATATAACAGCTTTTATAGCTGGTTGCTATCAAGCTTTAATTTGAATGTGTGGCATAGCTACTGGCTGTGATGATTGGAAGTCGCATCAAGTGTGTCCCATGGGTTGCTCTGGCTGTGATTCCTGTCAGCTGATGAGACTCCCAACCACGGCAGCCCATAGGATGCTGCCGCAGCTGGGAGTTTCATCAGCTAATGGGACTCCCAGCCATGGCAGCCTGTGGGATGCACTTGACGGGACTGCCAGCCATGACAGCTCATGGAATGTTGCAGCTGAGAGTCTCATCAGCTGTGGGACTTTTGTTTTTTTCATAGATTCATAGACATTCGGGCTGGACCATGAAGGATCATCGAGTCCAGCCCCCTGCCTCAGGGGCAGGAAGTCAGCAGGGATCGTAGGATCCCAGCAAGATAACCATCCAAATGCATCTTGAAGGTGTTCAAAGTGGGTACTTGAACCACTTCCGGCAGCAGGCTATTCCAAACCTTGGGGGCTCGGACAGTAAAGAAGTTCTTCCTTATGTCCAGTGTGAATCGGTTGTGGTGGAATTTGTGACCGTTGGATCTTGTCATCCCTTGGGACGCTCTGGTGAACAGATGTTCCCCCCAGATCCTGGTGAACACCCCTTATAAATTTGTAGGTGGCCACCACATCGCCCCTGAGGTTGCGCTTTTCCAGGCTGTCCAATGACTCTCAGCCTCTCATACTGAGGTCTGTTTTCCTGATCTCTGATCATGCGTGTAGCTCTCCTCTGGACTCTCTGAAGCTTCTCCACATCCTTTTTGAATTGTGGAGCCCAAAACTGGATGCAGTACTCCAGCTGTGGCCTCACCAAGGCCAAGTACAGCGGGAGAATGACGTCCCAGGATTTGCTTGAGAAGCATCTATGGATGCAAGCCAGCATTTTGCTTGCTTTACTAGCTGCAGTATCACATTGAAGGCTCATGCTCATCTTGTGGTCAGTCATGACCCCCAAGTCCCTTTCATGTGTAGTGCTAACCATCATAGCACTGCCGAGCATATAAGGATGATGTAGGTTTTTCTTCACAAGGTGGAGAACCTTGCATTTTTTTGGTGTTAAACACCATCAGGTTCTCATCTGCCCATTTCATGAGCCTTTCAAGATCTGCCTGGATCACTCTCCTGTCCTCAGGTATAGATTCTTTACCCCAGAGTTTGGTTTCATCAGTGAACTTGGCCAGCTCGCTTGTGACGACAATGACTACATCATTGATGAAGATGTTAAAAAGTATCGACCCTAGAACAGAGCCTTGAGCCCGCTGGTCACCACACACCACAACGATTGACTTCCATCAACCACCATCCTCTGGGTCCTGCTGCAGAGCCAATTCCCCAGCCAGTGGATCATGGTGCGGTCAAGGCCACAGTTAGCCAGTTTTGCCAAGAGGTGATCATGGGATACCAGATCGATGGCTTCTTTTAAAGTCAAGATCTGTGACCTCAAGCTCTTCCCCCTTGTCCAGGTGATAGGTCACCTGGTCATAAAAGCAAATAAGATTGGTCAAGCAAGACCTACCCGCAACAAACCTGTGCTAAGTATCCCTCAGGATATTTCTGTCAGCTAGTCTGTTAAGGATGGCCTCTTTGATAATCTTTTCCAAGACCTTGCCCAGAATAGAGGTCAGGCTGATGGGCTTGTGGTTTGCCGGATCTACTTTCATCCCTTTCTTGAAGACAGGCACCACGTTGGCCTTCTTCCAATGTTTGGGCACTTCACCAGAGCACCAGGAGTTCTCAAAGATCCATGCTAAGGGCTGAGCTATGATGCTAGCCAATTCTGTCAGTACTTGCACCACAGGAGTTTGTTACTAGTATTCCTGTACAGGGGGAGCCTGGGATCACACACTGAGCTCCCCCTGCACTGGCAGTAAGGCTTGATAGGATCCAGTGCTGGATACCATAATCATGCCTCCTGCCATTTAAGTGTGGCAGGAGGTGCGATTGTGTGGATTGTACATCAGATCCTATTATGCCTTTATTTGAGCATGTAGAGGGGCCCTCTGAGTGCACTCTTCTAATAACAGGTCTTGTGTCATTGTCATCTTTTAGGGTGTAATCTTTTGCTGCTTCCGTTTTTAGGCTGCATCGACATTGCAGACTGTATTGTACTGTTGAGATGCCTGACTTTAGATACCCAAAGCAGCATGGATCATGGAAAGACAGAATAAATTTGTTGATACATTGATCTTATTTATAGGTAGTTTGGGTGTTTCTGTCCTACAGTACTTTTTGCAATGCAGATATACTTTTTGGTTTCCAGGTTTATAGCACATTCTGTAGGAATTGTGATTGCACAGTAGGTCTGTGGTCAGTTATTTTCTATACTTCCCTGCTGGAAAGATTGTGAATGCTGTGGTACAAAAGTGTTTTGGTTTTTTTTCTGGATTTTTGTTTTGTTTTGTTTCTAAAATGGTGTTAATCAGCATGTCTGCATTCGGACCTGTGAGGGTTTTGGCAGACTGCTCCCAGCAGTCTCTCTGCTTTCCATTTTATTCTGTTCTACAAGGATTGTAGGGACTGTTGTTGGTTTGTTGGGGGGAGCAGGGGAGGGGAGGGCATTGTTTTATTTTGTTTTTCCTAACTACCTTTTCCCTGCATTCCTAGGTCAAGTCTGGTTGCTGAACTTGCCATGGTTGGAGCTAAAACTTCCCAGCCATTGATACTTATGTTTGTTATTTTAAGTATTAGTAATTGGAGGTATCTGCAGTTACTGTTTTCCTGCATATCTACAGTCAGCTTCTGCTCAAATTTATCCCTGGCAAGCAATGTAACAGTCCAAACAGATAGTATTCATGAACTGCTAACAAGTAGCTTCCATATTTTTCACACTTTTTCTGGCCTTTTGCCTTTCTATAACACATTTATCATCTCCACAGAACAGAATAAGTAATGTTTTCAGTTATCAAAAATTTGCAATCTATTCTCTGTGCACTTTTGCTGTCGTGACTATGGTGTTTTCTGTTTTCTTTCATTTTCAGTTGCTTCTTGCTAACTCTTTTTTGGTGTTTTCTGTTTTGTTGTTTTCTCGGAATGTGAATTGGAAGTGATAGGAGCAGTCAGTTTGGTACAGTTAAAAGCCATGGTTCTTCCAGTTTTACAGTCTTTCATATTATTGAAAAGAGGGTATGAATCAGCAATATTTATTAGTTGCAGCATCAGGCCTTTCTATAATAAGAAATTCTGAATTCAAATAGCAAGATTTACTATTGTGTAGAGGGCTAAGCTGAGGTCTACAAACTTGATTCCGATTTTAAAGAATTTAATAGGCCTTGAATCAGAGACTGCTCTGTTATTTTGTATAGTAGTCAATTACACCAAAAATAAAATTTCTAATTCCTCTGAAGGACCTGGGTTATTGTCACAGAACAATATTTGCACTTAGACAACTGATCCATTTCCTTTCTATATCAAGGTATAAAACTGGCTGGATTCCATGACATGGATCCAGACCATGGGCCAGCAGCAGTTGCTGCTATTTCAATATGGCCCCATAATCCAGGGAGTTAACGTTGCTGCAGTTTATTCCCCTTCCACATTTTCTACCTGCCACCTATCTTGTATGCTAGGAATGACTAAGAACTCCAATTTCAGCTATAGTTAAGAAAGAAGGAAGAGAGCAGCATTAACTTCCTGAGTTACAGAGCCATTTTGAAATGGTGAGATTTTATGCTGCCATTGCAAAGGTTCCATTAGTTGTGGTGATGAGCCTCAGAGACTGAATTTAGCTCATGGAGATGAGAGATTAAACTTTTTATATACTTTCTATACCCCTGCTCTATATACTTTCTGAGCACCAATATGTAGTGGATTGCAATACAGGTAGTCCTTGGACTTGCAACATAATTGGTTCCTGAAAACCACATCTTAAGCTGAAACATCCTAACTCGGAACCAATTTTCTCATAAGAAACAATGTTATAAATGGGGGATTGGTTCCTGAACCAAGGCCCAATACCCTATTTTTACCAAAATACCCCAGAATTTTGTACTCGATCAATTACAGATGAGTAATATAGCTACATTAATGTATTTATATTGTAAATAGCAATCATATTGATTTGGAAGGGCTTCTTTGAGGTGACTTTTCTGGATTTTTTGAAGTACTTTTGGTTGGACTTCTTGAAGGTCTCTTTCCTGGAATCTTCTCAGGAGTCTTAGCTTCAGGTTTTTCTGCAGTCTTGTCTGGTTTCTTAAAGAAAGTGTCCAAGGAAGTTTGTACAGATGTTCTCTAGAGAGATGAATGACTTGTTTGCTGGTGTGGCGTTGCATCACGTCGGATCAAGTGTTGTAAGTCGAAACTGACGTTATAAAGTTCAAACAAGCTGTCAATTTATAAATGTTGTAAGTGTGAAACGTCGTAACTTGAAACGTTGTAAATTGAGGACTGCCTGTACAGGAATTTGAATTAAGTGTTGGCTAAGAAATCCTGGTAAACTGAACTGAAGCTGATTTGTGAATACAGGTTTCCCTTGCTTTTTGTGGGATCTGTATATGAGGTCATCTCATAAGAGCAAGTTCCTTTTTTTACCCAAAATTTGTCATATGTGAGAGAAATTCACTCCTACACGATCAGCAGCAGGTATGTCTGTGGGGGGCAGATTGAGGCTCCAGCAGTGAGAGGAAGAGTGGGGCACAGGCAGGAGTGGGGGCCGGGGTGAGTGGGGGCCTTGATCTTCCCCCCTGCTGCTGGTGAGGAAGGGAGTGGGGCTGGGGCTGTGGCAGAGGCAGGGACGGAGGGAGTGGCTTCTGCTGCTATAGGTTGCCACTGTGGGCTGGGGCCATGGGCCTGGGTGGCCTTTTCCAGCAGGGGGCTGGGCTGCCCTGCGCTCGGGGCGGGCAGCGGCACCCCTGGGAGGGGGACTACAGGGGTGGGCTGTAGCCACCCCAAAATTCTCCATAGCTCACCCAACCCACCTCCCAGCTCTGCCTCCACCTGCTTTGAGCACAGAATGGCCCAACACTCTTCCTTCCTCCTCCTCTCCCCCAGCTGGGAAGAGCCCAGTATGGCCCCAGCCCACAGCAGCAGCCTGTAGCAGCAGGACCTGTCCCCCGCCCATCCCATGCCCGCCCCAGCTATGCAGAGCCTGCCTCTGCCCCAGCTACAGCTCCATTCCCTCCTTCACCATCAGTGGTGGGGCAGATTGAGGCCCCACTCACCCCAGCCTCTAGGGCCGGCTTATTCCTGGCAGGGGGGTTGGTCCACTCTGCATTTGGGATAGGCAGCAGCAGTGCTGGGACAGGGGTCGGGGGGGGTGAGGGCTGTGGTGAATTTTGAGGAGGCTTCAGCCCCTTGCCTCCTCCCCCCGTAACTCCCTTCCCAATGCTACCACTGCCCACCCCGAGTGCAGCCTGGCCTAGCCCCCTGCTGGGAAGAGCCCGGCACCACCCCAGCCCCAGCAAACTTACCTGCTGCCAATGCAGTCAAGGTCTTGGGACATATTTCTATTTGTTACCTTGTAAAGTGGGTTCCCTTAAAGCAAATTTGAGTTGTGCGCAGTTTTCCGGGAACACGTGTATTGCATAAAGCAAGGGAAATGTGTATTTCTTTTTGAGCTTGTATGAGCTTTGAGCCTGTGTGGAAAAGATAATTAGTCACATCTATTACCTTCTAACCTGTTTAGAATGAATATATTGGTGTAAATATTTAGGGTTATGAGAAAAGTTTGAACTTTGTTCCACTGGAAAATATTTGGCATTCTTAAAGAAGACTTAAGAGTACCTCCCATTTTGATAATGGGAGGAGAAAAGGATTATTTTTATTGCTGTTTCACATGTGCTTTTTATGAAGTAGTCTAATGGAAAATAGGCTAACTTACTGTCAGTGGAATAATCTTTAGTTTAAAAGGTCATAAAAAATAACATACTTTAGTTATTTACTTTTTTATAACAAAACTTTTTTTGTGTAGTGTAACATTCTTGTGCCACGCTGCCTGGAGAATTTGGTCTATATACTTAACTAAACATCTCAGTACTGGGATGTTCAATCTTCAGTAATGAAGAGCCAGTGACACACTTTTTGCTCCTGCAGTGACTCAAAAGAGTTACTCTTTTACCATAGTGGTCCTTAGCTGTAGTTTCATCCTGTTTTTGATTGATTCTATCTGATGTAAATTGGAGTTCCTCTTTCTGGCTAGTTTAACTTGGCACAGAGGTTGCACCAGAGTCAGAGGAGTACAAAGATAGTGTTAATCCATCACTGTGTGTGTAAACTCTAACTTTCACTATTGGATCAGGTTCCTGATCCAAAAGGTTAGTCAAAAACTTTAGTCAAAATGTTAATTTTCCACAACAGATTTAGTTGGCAAGTGTTAGTTATTGCAATGATTATTCATCTTTGGAAGTCTCAGTGGTCCCAGTCTGGGCATATGTATGCTGGCTTCAACATGTGTATAGCACAAGATCAAGTTTGCCCTTTTTGTTTAAACAAAAGACCTCATAAGCAGGGATCTCGGTTTCCTGTTTTCTTTGGAAAAAACACAGATTTTCTTCTATATTTGTATCTAGTGTGTGTGTGTGTGTGTGTGTGTGTGTGTGTGTACATGTGTGTATGTATAGTGGTGCTTCATTTTAATCATGGAAAAATGCAGATTTAGGGGTAGAGAGTTTTGAGGGGGTTTATCAAAGAATTTTGGATTTTTTAACCAGAAAAAACAGGAATCCTGCTCATAAGAAACCTTTTATACCCCTGCAGGCTGAAAGAAAACATTGCATACAGTAGAACTTACTTCTCTCCACCCTAATATAAAAATGTATTTATGATTTTCTTCTTCCATATTTTAACATATTGTTGTCAGTACTTAATTCTTGCCTCTGCTTGTGAGGATATATACTTATTTTTATATCTACTGCGTACATTGCTATGGCCGATCCATGTAAAGTATTGGTCTGTGTCATATAGTTATCAGAGATACCATGCTGTAGGCAACTATGGTATGTATCTTATGCTGCTAATAAGTCATATAACTCATCTTTATCTGACATTCCAAACTAACTGATGTGTGTGCTTGTATGACTGAGAAAGTATTTAAACCAGATTCTTCCCCTGCTCTGGCCTCTTTTGGCTGCTTTGGTAGCTTAGCTGGGCCAGAAAACAAAGCTATATTTTCTCTTGCATTGTGAGAAGTTCTCAGCTGAGATGATAAAAAAAAATAGGGACTCTTGCAGTACAGGGGGTATTGCAAAAGCCCAGCTTTTCTATGACAGTACCAGGCTGACCTGGATGACCCGTTAGAAGTCTAAGCTGGTGGGCTGCTTAATAGTACTGTTGGGGTGTGGCTGACTAGCACAGTGCTGGTTGTAGGAGCTGGGATCTCTTACCTGTATATACAGTTTGAGTTGCACCCAGTCGTAATGGGACACAGCAGAGTAGCTCAATGTGAGAATTTTCTACTTATATAAACTGTTTAGCATACTAAAGTGAGTGTGTGCGTGCGTGTATATGCATGTGCACACCCTCTTTAGTTGAGCTTCATTCTATGTATCCCCTTCTTTTTCTTTTCATTCATTTTCCCTTCGTACTGCTATTAATGGACAATTTTGTACCATACATCTTTTTTAGATATAGAAATAGTCTGCCAATAAGACATTTAGGCAGTAGGTAGTACATTATTTTATGATGAGCTTGCAGTATTTTGTCATCTACCTTTCATGAAAAGTAGAGAGTATTTTAAACTGGGTTTTTCCTCAGTGCATATTTATCTTGGTGGTAATATCTGAGTTGTCAACTGCAGTGTCTTTTAAGAATTGTATTACCTGACACAATAAACCTCAAACTGGCTTGAAAGAGATATGCATTTGCTCTTTAGGGCTAAGTACAGACATTTGGGAAGGTTAAATCTGATTCAGAATGGCTCCCTGACTTAAACTTGGCTCATCCTGGTGTCAGCCTTACATTTACAGACCTGGTCTCAGTGACCTGTGGTCACTCTAAACCTGTAACTATGGAAGTTCCATGTACACAAATCAGTCGAAAAATTGCAGAACCCAGTTTAAGATAAACCTGGATACATGTAGTATCAGACTTGCTTGATTTTAGGTCATGCTAGTGCATGGAACTTGCGTCTGCTTCTCCTGCGCAGCCCTAGGGCTGGGAAAACCCAGCCACTGGCCCCAGCCCCTAGGCTTGTCTTTTCACTCCCTGCTCCTCCTGTACTGCTCTGTTCTATTGTCCCCCTCCCTTGCCTCTTCCCCTTCCCCTTCGTGCCCCACTCCCCCATCAGCCAGCCAGGCCTCTCAACCCCTATCCCACAAGCTGCTCTGAGTGCAGTCGCTTTTATCAGCATTCACTGCTACCAAAGCCAAGCAAATAAGTCCCAGTGGAGAGAGGGGTAGGAGGGATGGGGAGGGTGTAAATTCACTGTGGGGAACCCAACACCACCTGCAGGTCATGTCCCCCCCCCCCCCAATCCCTCACAGGTTGCGCCTGCCTCCTTGCCCCTACTTGGAAAGCATTGCTTATCCCCCCCATCCCTTGGCAGATCCCTGATCCCCTTGAGTTTGCCATTCCCAACCACTCAGCTAGCCCCCACATCCTGACTTACCTGATATTGGGCAGCTGTTTTGAATCGATTTAATCTCTGCCTAATGCTCCCAAATGTCTGTACTTAGCCCCAGTGAATAATGCAGAGCTGGTCTTGGGGAGATTCATAAGAAACAAAACAACAAACCCTAGGGCTGGAAAGGCTGTTAGGAGGTCATCTCAACCATTCCCTGCTCAGAGAAGGACCATCCCAGTCAAAACCATTTCACACAAATGTTTATCTAACCTGCTTTTAACAGTCTCAAGAGAAGAAGATTCTGTAACTCCTCTGGTAACATGTTCAAGTATTTAACTGCTCTCCTAATTAGACATACAAGGCTCTTTGGGTAAATCCAATATCTTTAATCTTTAAATCTTTTAATCTTTAAATCTTCAATACCAACTCAAATTGTTGGAAGAACTCTTCTTTGCAAGCTTTCGGGTACAATTACCCTTTGTCAGGCAGAGGAAGCATCTGCAGATAGTCTGTGCTTTACCTGAATGGAGTAGGAAGAGCATAGACCACCTGCGGATGCTTCCTTTGCCTGACAAAGCCCCCTTCAGGTAGTTGAAGCTGCACTTCTTCGAAGTGGCTGGCAGAGGAGAAGGAGTTGCGCTCCATGTAAAAGAGCTGTATGATAGCACAGAGCTCCAGTATGAAACTGGAGATAGACCTGTCGAAGGTCTACGGGTTAGGGTCAGAGGAGAGAGCAACAAGGGTGAAGTCATGGTGGGTATTTGCTGTAGACCACCAGACTAGGGCCATGAGGAGGATGAGGTTTTCTTCAAACAACTTCTTGGTTACAGGCCTTGGTTTTCATGGGGGACTTCAGTTACCATGGCATCATCTGGGAGGGCAATACGCAAATTCTCACTGATCTTCTCAAGATGAACACCCTGTAAAAAGTTCCCTTTTAGAGTACAAGGAGGATTGTACCCACAGGATAAGAATCTTGTTACAGTATGTTGTTCAGATAGTATTAAAATTTAATATTAACGGTCAAAGTTTTGACTGTGCAAGTTTGCTTGACAGTCTTTCAAATGTGCCATAATGTGCCAGGTGCTGCACAATGTTAGCCCTGTTAGGTGTACAAACATGATGGACAGGATAAACCCAGATTTTTCACAGAGGAATCCACAGTGTTCTGACCTGTTGTGATCTTTCTGGGGGTTTTGCAATGTAAGAATTGCTCAAGAAACCTTACTGAGGGTACAGGAACAAACCATCTTGGTGTTCAAGAAGAATAGCAAATATGACAGGCGATCAGCTTGGCTTAGCAGAGAACCCTTCAGTGAATTTAAACATAAAAGGAAGCTTACAGAAGTGGAAACTTGGACGGATGATGTCACAGGCCAGCTGGGCACTGGTGAGTGTATCGATTCTATTGCAAGCCAACTGGGTGCTGTGAGAGTATGCCACTGGGCTGTTCGATTCAGTTTTGGATTGAGGAGGCAAAGTTGGGAGTGAAGCAAAGGCAAATTTATTAGAGCTTACACGCACAACAGTTAACGGAAAGATAAATGCGATAAGCAAATAATGCGGTATTAAAGAGCTTAATAGTAAATAATAACAGATAATAACAACAGATAGATGGATCTATTCTGTCGCAGGCCAACTGGGCACAGTGAGGGTATCGGCCACTGGGCTGTTCAAAACAACAGACAGACAGACATGGGTTGGCAACTTATTGATAATCCCTTGATGCCAGGTGCATGTCAAGTGATTCCAGTGAAGTCAGGCATCCCCAATCAATGCTGTCGGAGGGATTACTGGGGAAGATCCCTTGATCAGGATCAGCTCTGCAGAAAAGGGCCTAGTGGGTACAGTGGACAGCAAGTAGAATGAGAGCCAACAGTGTGCCCTTGTTGACAGGAAGGCTAAGAACATACTGGGCTGCATTAGTAGGAGTGTTGCCAACAGGTTGAAACAAGTAATTCTTCCCTTCTATTTGGTACTTGGCAGGCTACATCTGAAGTACCATGTCCTGTTTTGGGCCCCCACTACAGAGAGGATGTGGACAAGTTGAAAAGAGTCCAACAGGGCACTGGGTTTATTTAGTCTGCAGAAGAGAAGACTGGGAGTGGGGGGGCATCACACTTATAGGCTCAGTAGTGCTACACTTGCTAGCACCATGGTCGAAAGCGATTTGTGAGTCATGATTGACCATCTGGTGTGATACGGCAGCCAGTAAAGCGAACAGAACTCTGGCTTGCTTCCATCGATGCTTCTCAAACAAGTCCCAGGATGTCATCCTCCCATTGTACTTGCCCTTGGTGATGCCGCAGCTGGAGTAGAGCATCCAATTCTGGACTACACAATTTAAAAAGGACGTGAAGATGCTTGAAAGAGTCCAGAGGAGAGCCATGTGCATGATCAGAGAGCAAGAGCATAGCCTCTCCTCGTAGGGCCTGTTAGCCATGGGACTCTTCAGCCTGGAGAAGTGAAAGCTCAGGAGGTGACTTGGTGGCGGCCTATAAGTACTTAAGGGGTGTGCATCAGGACTTGGGGGAACTCCTGTTCACCAGAGCACCCCAAGGGATGACAAGGTCCAGTGGTTGCAAATTCCTCCAAGACCATTTTAGACTGGACATAAGGAAAAACTTCTTTACTGTCCAAGCCCCCAAGGCTTGGAATAGACTCCCTCCAGGGTTTGTGCAAGCACCTACTCTGGACTCTTTTACAAAACATTTGGATGCTTATCTTGCTGGGTTCCTTTGACCCTAGCTGACTTCTTGCCCCTTGGGCAGGGGGCTGGACCTGATGATCTTGCAAGGTCCTTTCCGGCCATAATGTCTATGAAATCAGTGAAATTTCTTAATGGTGCCTTTGGAAAGGTGTTAAATGCACATGGGAAGGAGATAAAGGGAATAAAGAGAAAAAAATGGGCATAATGTTTTACATTCATGGTTCTGATCTATATTTCTCATTGTATGGATACTGCCCTACTTGGATAGATTTTTAAAACAAGCCCAGCATACATATGGTGGGTTCCTTATGAATGTTTTAAAAGTTCCCTCTTTAGCTGCTATTTTTTTATTTTTCTCTGTCAGAGAATTTACCAGTAAGGCTTTATTCCATATATTAGATTTAGAAAGGCCACTTGACCACTCTGTACTGGACTCAGCTCTTCAGAAAATCATTACAAGTGAAGCTTTTTGCTTCATTTAACACAAGCATATTGGGTCAGAGGAAGCCTGAAAAGGCTTTCTAGATAGCTATTCTTTTGCACTGTGCATTATTTGCTTTGGTGTGCTTGTTCCTAAAGAGGAATTTCAATTCTATAATTTTAGCAATACAAACTATCTTTGACTTGTACAACTAACAGTAGTTTATGCTTAGGTACTTTAGTGCAAAAAAAAAAATCTTACTATTGTGTGTATATATATACATTTCTATATCCCACATCTCATTTTCAGAGCTTCTAGTTATTATCCTTGTATTATCTGTACTTTTGCTGCTTGCTTTATGTATGAATGCATCCATTCTCCCCTTTCTATATTGTTATAAAAAAACAAAGTGCACTGTATACCACACTTTTTTTCATTGTTTTACTATGTTGTCATGTCATTCTAATCTCTATTTTATCTATTAAATTCTATAATACATGAATATTGAAAGATAATGAAAAAATACCTTAACCTAAACATTCTATTTAAAGAAAAATGCTTTTAGTTACGATAGGAGATCTGTGGTGGAAATGCTATTACAGAAATTTTCATAACACAATTTAACTTGACCTTAAAATCTGTTGTATTAAATTGTATATTAAACTTATTTTTGCACCAAGCAATGTAGGGCTTTGTTTGAGTTTTATAGGGCCGGGTGCTTGTACGCATGATGAAAATTGCCTGTTCTTGTAGTTTAATTGCATCGCACTTTATACGCGTAGGTTTTTTAATCGTGCCCCTTGCCGTGACAGTGACGATAACCCCTAACTTGAAATGGTGCGTTTTTAATCATCACAATTAAAAACCCGCCATTTCAATTTAGGGGACTAAATTCTTGTCACATGTAAAAGTGTCCATACAGTCTGCTTTACAGTAGAATAAAGAACTTATGCATTAGTCATAATGAAACAGCACTATTTGATTACCTAATGTACTTGCTCCCATATCTAAATAACGTTAACTGTACTGTTGCTTATAACTTAATTTTTTTTTTAAACTTAAGTGAAAACTATGTCTAATAGTTATCCTGTTTACTTATCTTTTGCATGGAATAGGTTTCAGTAGTATGTTTTAGAGCATTATTATGGGGAGAAGAGGAGGAAAAATGATTTTTAAATTCTTACATCATGCATTTATTAACCAGGATCCCTTTTTTGACTATATTCTTCAAACCTCAAAAATAGTCGTTTGTTTGTTTTGTTTGTTTCTTTGTTTGAAGAGTTTTTTAAATCCTGTTTAATATAGTTTCACACAGGTTCATATATGAGCTCACATGAATGCTGACCCATGCACATGATCCATGTAGCTGGGCCCACTGGAATTTCATTAAAGTTGCATATGGGCACTGGTCCACTTCCACAGATGTGATGGCTAGACTGAGACCTTGTAGTTGGAATTTTTTTTTCTCTTTGAGTCTTTTAAATAAGTTTTTACTTCATAAGTTTCATCTACAAATGTAATAAATAGTTTGGAGTAACTTCAACAAGAGCTCCAATTTGTGTCTATTTATTTGTGCAAAGTTTACTTAAAAGAAAGCACATTCAAGTATTGTTCTTGTATAATTTAACAGTTATCTCCTTTTGCCTTTTTTTTTTTTTTTTATGATTCTTAAAGCTGCTGGCAAAACTGTCCCTTTTGAAGTCAGTAGGCATTCTACCACTAGTGAATTCCTAGTATAATTTAGAAATTCAAGGTATTTTATTTATTGCTTGCAGAGGTCTTTTTATCACCATCCATGACCGTGGGCACATTGCTACAATACTTAAATCCTGGCCTGAAAATGTCATCAAGGTAGGTTCAGTTCTCTTTATGTGGTATAGCTGGCTTTGCTGTTTGTAACTGACTAAAATAATTTTGACATCATTTTTCATTTAAACTGGATTAAGTGGTATAGCAATATGAATTAGAGTATTTTGGGTTCTTAACTCATTCTTTGATAGAAGGCAGTTTTCAGTTGTGGCTTCAGACTCATGAGGCTTTTAATATTGTTTAGATATAGAACTTATAAGGTTTAATTTCATTATTTGCATCAGAATAGTTGCTATGTGTGGATCAATAAAAATCTAAGTGTAATATCTATATATTTAGGACAGAGAAAATCTACTTACATTTTACAGGTGAGGCAATTTGTTATAATACAGTCTAATGAAACCTCCTGTAAGGTGTAAGCTCTATCTGGTGCTGCTGTTTGGAGTTAAAAAGTGTGAAAAGGTCTCTCTTTATCTTAAAACATCTAAGAAATAATTTCCATTTTGGACTTTAATGTTGAATGTCCACCAATTAATAGTAACAAGGGGTAAATGCAGTACCATCAATACCAATGATAAGTGACTATTGAAAAATTGAGTTTGATTCAAATTATCATTATAAATTGGGTTTCTCTTTGCTTTTTTATCCTTTTTGCTCTGTTTGTATTACTTCTTCTGTAGACTAGGGAGTCTGGTGCTTATCTGTCTTGGTAAAGCACAGCTTGCAGACATTTGAAAAACCAGAACAACCCCCACCATTTTACTGAAAGAAGCAGCATGTTATTTTAACCCAACCCTGCATCATCTATATATGCACAGGCACTTCAGCTGGGCTTTTTGGTGCTTTAATCTAAAACTGAATACATTTTAGGTAAAAATGTAAAAAAAAACAAAACAAAAAAACAAAAAAAGCCCTACTAAAGTTCCCAGTCTCTGCAGATGTGTTGGCCAGCTGGGTCTTCTGGGCATGTGCTGGGCTTGGCACGGGAATGCTGTGTTTAAAATGCTTTAGATTAAAATGCTGTTCTTTTGGGTTTTTTAATGTCTGCAAGACCTACATTATTGAAGCTCCTGTATATGCAGTAGTAGCATTTACTGTTTTATTCTATTGATATGTATTTTGAAGTTGCTTTCCATTTTAGTATAATTTTTAAAATACTTGTTGATTTGAAAAAGTTAAAATCCTTTTTCTTGTCGAGAATTTGCTTTTTGTTACTTTTTTGTCTGGTGGCCGTATAGTCAAGGTTAAGCAGTGCTTGTATAACATGGAAAACATGTATAGATACTTTTTATACTGTTTAAAACCACTTAGAACAACTTGAACAGCTGCTGTTTTAAACTATTTCAGAGTTTGTTTTTAATGAGGAAAGATAGTAGACCAAATGTCTGTGTAAACAGTGTATTTACAAGGTAACAGAATGCCCAGTATTTAATTTTTATGAAGTTTGCTTTACTGTAATAAATTATATTTACAAATGTCCAAGTTGTCCTTTTTGAGTATAATGCATTAATTTCATCATAATTCAAATTGTCTCAGCAGAAATATCTGGCGCCCATTACCTTGTTCCTTAAACTGTCCATTGTCACTATTAATAGAAGGATGTTAAATGAAAGATCTGGTTCATAGCTAATTTGTAATCTAAATTAAATTAGCTTTATTAAAGGAAATGTTGGGGAATTCCCTTATAATTTTAAACAAAGGTGATCTGGAACAGAACTGAGTAATGATGAGTTATTCAAAACTGTATGTAGGTAGGTGGGATGTATCAGCTATCATCCTTAGTGATCTTTTTCCTAAGAGTTCTGTATAGCTCTGATTTATTTCCCTGTACTCTCTTTGTTCTGCAGAGCATGTATATCACCCTATAAATGCTAAAAGAAGCTTTTTAAAAAAACATTTGTGAGCTGAAGGGTCTGTTAATGTTAGTCATACCTCATCATGAATATTCAAGTGTTATGAGAGTCTTGTTCAGCTTTCTACAGCTACCATTTTAAAATAATTATCTAATTGCTTACCCAGAAGCAGGTTTAACATTTTATTTCCCATGACACTGCATCCAACTGCAAACTTTTTTCTTTGTCTCCCTTATCTTTTCTGCATAGTCTGGCACAATAGCACACCTTCCTATTTTTGAAGCTCTTCAACTCACTGAACAATTCCCTGGAGAAAATATTTACCATATTTACTTCAATCCAGGACAAGGTTCCCTGCCTTTTAACATGGCAGGTGGGGAAAAGCCCCTTGTTTGAGATTTGAGTACAAGGCCGCAAGGAGGGAGGCAGCTGCTTTGGCTCTTGCTCTAGCCCTGACCCAGGATTGGAGTTGGAGTTACAGCTGCTGCCTGTGCCCCTGCCTGCTCCCTCCCACTAAGTCTGCCCCTTCCCTACCTCCCCCACCAGCTGCCACTTACCCTCCACCTCTGACACAGCATTGACCCCTGTCCAGCATGGAACATACAGTTGCTGTAGTCTGGCCTGGTAGCAACAGTGACGGTGGCAGCAGGTCTGGCCCAGGCTGTTTCTGGTGCTAGGCTGGAACTGCCATTGCTACAAGAGATGCTGCTTGGCTGGGCTGGGACTGAAGCAACCATGTGTTCCATGCCCTGGGCTGGAGAGGAGCCAGAGCTGTGCCAAAGCCAGAGGGTAAGTGGTGGTTGTGCAGCAGAGGCAGTGAGGGTGGGGGCCAGACAGAGTGTTGCAGTGCATGCACAAAGTGGGCCTGGTGACAGGGGGTGCAAGCACAGTGGGACAAGTGGCAAGGGGCAGGAGCAGGTACCTTGGGGAGGCAAGCACTGGAGCATGCAGGCATTGGGATGGGTGTGGGGGGAGAAAGCTAACAGCAAGGGGCAGGGGTGAGGCCACTTGACTCTCCCTACTACCTGTCCTCCTCCCTGACACTGTTTTTCCTGCAGCCACACTGCAGGGAGGACAAATTAGTAAGTTGACTTTCCAATAATTAGGTTCAATACATGGAAACTTATAAGAAATGTATTTATAAATTGTTTACATATGGAACCTAATTATTAGGGGGGTTGTCTTGAATACAAAGACATCTTGGATTTGGGTAAATATGATATTGAGTCTTTGATATTATACCAGTATTTTGATTTTCTTTTTCTAATTCAATACCAGTATGACTTAAATCAAATCCAGTCCCAATGGGACATATTTAACTAACAATTCTGTAGGCTTTATTACTTGAGGCATTATTAAACTTTACTAGAAGTTGAAGAATCCCTCTCCTAAACTTAAGAAAGGCAGCAACAAGTAGTGGAGGTTTAGATTGGATATTTGTTCTTTTGACTGCATAATATTCAGTTTTGTTCTCTTATTTTTGCTTTTAATTAAAAGACACAATGAGCCAAACTATCACCTTTTTTTTTATTTTCTGCATTTTGTACTAGTATGGCCAGAAAATTAGATTTGCTGTGTAACTTTTGGTTTTGTCCAATTTAGTTTATTAAAACTTTTAAATTAGTTAATATAGATACTTTAAAATTCTCTAAAGCTTAAGCTTTAATCAGAAATTGTTGAACTGCATAGATGCACAGTTTGTCTGATGCACACACATGGGGAAACTGGGATGCTTGCTACTGGGAGGCATGCTAATGCCCAAATGGTGACTGTTCTACGTCTTTGGTAGCATAGTGTGGACACCCCTAAACAGAGACAACTGTGAACCACTTCCCAATTTGTGATGTCCTTAGACCAGTTATGTTTGTTTACACTTTCACTATTCTGGCCAGAAATTGCAACATGACCTAGCAGAAAAGGATGGTTCATTTTTTCCCTTGCTAAGTCAAAGATGTACAGGAGAAAAAAAACAGTCCTGGGAATGCAGCATTGAACCCCTATATGATAGGTGATACTTGCTTCATTCTTAGAGGATTAGCACAGAAACTCCTGTTTGAAGGAAAAAAAAGTTTTAAATCTGAGAATTGAAAATATAACTAAATGTAATTAAAAAAAAATCAGGACTTTTACTCTGCTCTGTTTTAATTTATAGATACAATGCCTTCTTCATTTAAAAAAAAAAATCAGTTTCTCAAAAAAATAGTGCTTGTGTTTCAGAAAAGAAGTCACTTTACAGTATTTTAATTTTTCCTTTAAAGGCTATTGTGGTGACTGATGGAGAACGCATTCTTGGCCTTGGGGACCTTGGCAGTTATGGAATGGGCATCCCAGTTGGCAAACTGGCACTTTACACTGCATGTGGAGGAATGAAACCTCAGGAGTGTCTGCCTGTAATGCTGGATGTGGGAACAGATAATGAGGTAAAAACTTTCTAGAGGTGCCATTTAGTATATTGATGTTTTAAATAATTGACTAAACTGAAGAATTGGATTTACCCTGGAATTCTTTTACAAGGTACACATAAAGAGATTAGGAAGAAGGTCTTACTCCCTCTTTATTTTTCCCTCTGTAAACAACTATATGCACAGCAAATAAACTGGACAGTTTAATTGTTTTTGTAGTTTTCCTTAATCAGTTTTCCAACACATGAAATAGATCATGCGTAATAGAGTCTTTCTTCTGATGGTTCATTATACTGAGAGTGCTCAGTTGAGCTCAGCTGACAGGAAGGCTGATACAGGACCCTTAGTGGGGAAATTTCATCAGGCAACTGAGCCTTCCCCTCATAGGAGAGCCCAGATGGTCAGTGGAGCCCTCCCCACCGCCCCCCCCCCCAAATATTGCTCTGCCTTTGAAGAGAATGCCTATTGACTTTATAACCTCCCCTTCATGGCAATATTATGCTCCCTAGGAATTCAAGCAGCCTCTAAGAACTACCACTTTCCTCTTCAAATAGTGTACATAGCTATGGGGAAAGTAGCTCTTGTTGGCACAGAAGAATGCTCTTTTCAACTTTTTGTGCTAACTAGAAATAAATTTGGTCCACTATGACTATCCTCTAATGATGCCCAAATTTACTACACTGTCTTCGTGAGCAAAGGTCCTATTTCATAGAATAAAAATTGTAGGTTTTTAAGAGGTTGTCTAACCTAGTTGAGTTGGGGAGACTTTGACTTGGGGGAACATTGGGACACCTATCATCAATAGGCTTCAGCCTTCCCTTTTCACTCAGGTTTTCAGCCTTGGGATGTTCCAGGTTGCTCTGCTGCATCTGGACCTGGTGCTGGTGGTGGCTAACAGTGCTTTTTGCTAACTCCATTGGTGAGAAGTCTACAGTGCTTTGTTTCAGGCTTGTATCTGGCCATTATCATTCATGTTTTAGTAACCTCAAGGCTAGGCTATTTCAGTATGCTTTATATATGGGGCTGCCTTTGACTGTTGTGCAGAACCAGTGGCCCATCTGATGGAGGTAGGTTGCCAGAAACGTATTACTCCCGGGGCTCTGCAGTCTGCACTGGTTTGCAGTAGCTTTTCTGGTGCAATTCAAGGTGTTCTTGACTGCTTGTGGTGGTTGACCTTTTTGCCTCACTGATCAGATGAGTGGTGCCAGATCTCTGCAGGCTGGGTTCAGGCATACAAGGTAGGTGTAGATGGGGTCATATCTGGGCACATACAGCAATGCCCCAGGCCAAGGCCCAACCCAGCTATGTGCAGCTTGGAAATTGGGTAGTAGGGAAGGTAGTGGCAGTTTTAATTGACACCTCTCCCCACCAAATTTCTGCACCTGTGAGGAGCCCTGCAGACTGGATGACATGGCTTTTTGGGCTGGATATGACTTACAGGCCAGGAAGTGATTTACCCCTGCCCTAAATGATCTGAGCCCTATGTGCCTAAAGAACTGCTTTCTCTCTTTTGTCCTACTGTGATCCCTGAGTCTTCTGCAAATACCATTCATAAGTCAAGCTACCTTAACAAAAACACATGGGAGGTTGTTCTTGGCAATCTCTTCTAAGTTCTGGAACTTCTCCCCTCCTGCTTGCCTCCCATGAGCCCCACCTGAACATGATCCTGGACATCTTCTGGACATGCTGTAACACCCCTTTTTGGGTAGGTGTTTAGCAAGCAAAGCTAAGCTGGGATATTATGTAGGAGTGTTTTATATTTTATTTTAATGTTCTATTTGTTTTTTATAAGTTGGTTTGATCTCTTGTTTTATTCCTGTGCTTGTTGTCTTGTTTTTTAAATTATTTTGCTCTTACTGTAAGCTGCCCTGAGCCTTTGGGAAGGACAGAAGATAAAATTAATAAATAAATAGTTTAATCTAGGCAAGGCTCTACTTAGGCCATCCATGAGAGAGTTTTCTTTAAACTGATTTTTAAAAATGTAAAGGACTCTACAACCCTTCTAGGTAGCCAGTACATGGAAATAGTTCATTATAACCTCCAATCTCTTCTTTCCTTTTTTTTTTCCTCCTAAACCAGCAGATTCAAACTGGTGGGCAGGATTCCTTGTGAATCATGTCTGAGAGGAAAAGGTATCCAGGAAAGCTGGTTATTAAGACTTTATTAAGGGAATGGGAGCAAACTATTAGGCCTTTATGAATAGGGAAGAATTGAATTCAGATTCAGCCAATTTAGAGGACAGTGATTCAATTTGGAGATTTGTATTGCTGTCCCAAATCGATTTGGCTGAACCAGCTTCAGAAGATTCAGTGCCGATTCAGAGATTAGGCCATAGACTATAACGGGGAATCACTGAATACCTATAACTTCGTCATTTTGGGGCAGATTTGGATGAAAATAGCAGGGATGGTAGTCTTCTCTGAGGTCACGAAGCCTGCCAAGTTTCAAGGAGATAGATGGAGGGGTTTCTAGGAAACTATACCTCAAACTGCTGAAAGCAAAACTCATGTCACTTGTGTGTTTTAAAGCAGATCTGGATGAAAACAGCAGGGATGGTAGCTTGTAACAGCTTCCTGGTGCCAGTTAGATCTCTGCCCACCCACCTGTTTCTGGGCTAGCTGCCTGGCCCTCTTTTGCTCAGTCAGACAGCTCACGAAAGGGACAGAAAGGCTGCAGACAGATGCTTATTTGCTGTTTCTGTGTCCCTCCCCCAGAGCACTGTGATTGGAAGTGGACAAGATCACAGTCACTGGCTAGCTACAGATGTCGGTCTCCCCCTTCCCACCACCCCTTGCTCCCCCTTCCTTTTCTCAGTTTCATGGTTGGGACCTGAGCATATCATCAAGTCCAATCCCCTGCTATGGCAGGAAAGAGTACTAGGGTCAAACAAACCCAGCAAAGTGTTATAGTATCATAGTCATAGTATCTAGGGTCAGAAGGGGCCTAGAGCAGGCCATCTAGTCTGACCCCCTACCAGTGGCAGGAACGAGTGTTGGGGTCACAGGACCCCAGCCAAGTACCTATCTAATCTACTCTTAAAGATGTCCAAGGTAGGAGCAAGAACAACTTCCCTAGGAAGCCGGTTCCACATCCT
>JAGPOW010003642.1:62714367-62730231 GCA_030014935.1 Caiman crocodilus | reverse complement strand
TTCCCGAGGGGGAATATAGGCTTCCAACAGGAGGGATGTCCCGGTCCCCCCTCAGGAAGACCGAGGCAAAGAACCCATTGAAGATCTCCGCCTTCCCATCGGCCACGAGCACCAGGTTGCTCGACGAGTCCCTCAGGGGCCCAACGTTTCCTGGGGCTCTCTTTTTGCTCCCCACATACTTGAAAAAGGACTTCCCGTTGTCCTTGATCCTAGTTGCCAGGCGAAGCCCTGCTCCCGCCTTGGCCTTCCTAACAGCCCTCCTACACTCCTGAGCACAAGAAGAGTACTCCTCTTTGGAGTCTGCTCCCTTCTTCCAAATATAGTAAGCCTCCCACTTTGCCCTCAGGGACCCCCGAATATCCCTGTTAAGCCACGGGGGCTTCCGGGCACTTTTGCCTATCTTGCATCAGACGGGAACGGTCGCCCCTTGGGCACGGAGGATCGTCTCCTTGAGGAACGCCCACCCTTCATAGACGCCCACGTCCTCAACCCTACAGTCCCGCAGCTCCTCGTCGACTAGCCTCCTGAGCTCTTTGAAATTGGCCCTTTTGAAGTCTGGGACCCTAGTCCTAGTGTGGGCCCTATCTACACTGCGCCGGACAGCAAATTCTATCAGGTGATGGTTGCTGTCTCCCAGGGAGTCCCGTACCTGGAGCCCTGCAACCAGATTGTCCCCCGAGACCAGGACCAGATCCAGCAGCGCATCCCCCCTGGTGGAGCCATGCACCTCCTGGACCAAGTGGATCTTAACATCTGAAACATTTTCAGCATTTGCATTGGCATTTCATGGTAGACATGGTACTAATGGTACCATAAAGGGTTTTTTGGTGCTTTAGCAATGAGCAGCTTTAAAAATATTCTCAGTATACTTGTGCTCAAGGCTGATACTAGCAAGTACTGCAGGATAAGGAAAATAGCTGCCTCACCATATTTTGGAAACTGGTGGGAATGAGAGTGCTATTTAAGACCAAAACCACAGAAAAAGAATTCCATTACCTTCCACAAGACATACTTATGTGCCTCTGCAGAATTCATGTTGCAGCTGGTGATATTCTGGTGTGCAGATGTAGAGACAGCATAAAAAAAGTTCTGCCAGATCGTGACCACAACCTACTTTGTCTTCTAGAGAAAAGCTGGGGAAGTAAATCTAAAACTAAATAAAACAAGTAAGAAGTTGTGATTGGCTGAAACACTGTTGTTAGGAAGTGCATTAACTTTACAAGGGCTTTGTCCTTAAACCCCCCCCCCAAAAAAACGGGTAAAGTAGTACAGCAGATAAAAGTAAACGCACCTAAAAGTATTAAATACATTTGAGGATTATTTTTATTTGTAAACTCTCACAAAATTTCTTCCAAGTCTCTTGGATATGTGCAAACCTGAAAAGTAACTAATGGACACAGCTGCAGCATCAGCTGCGTCTGGTTAGTTGAACATTATGTAGGCAGAGTGATATCCTGAAATGCTGTAAGGCTGGAAATAAAATAATATGGGTGGAAAAGATGAGGCAACCATACAATGTTATGACAATGAGACGGGGTGTAGGGCAGACGGAGTGAGTCAGTAGCTATTGGGTCAAGGTCACTATTGCTACGAGGGGAAAAGTATGCCTAAATTGCAAAGGAATATTTTGCAATGCTTTTTGCACGTGCAACAGTCAACTGATATGCTCAAGTAAGGAAAACCATTTAAACCATAAATAGATAGAGATAATTTTAAAAAGCCACTGATAGTTGCCCCAAAATGCATTTTGTACGTAAGACTAAAACTGCGTCTTGAGTACATGTTTTGTGTATATAGCTGACTGATTATCCAGAGCTACCTTGTTGTATGAAAATGTGGACTCTGAACAGAAATGAGATTCTTTATGTGAAAGAAATACAGAAAAAAGAAAGACAAGAGAGCCTCAGTCATCCCAGTGGTACATCAATCTGACCATACTTTAAGAAAGATTTACAATTCATTCAGATACCAGAAGAGACGGTTGAATTGGCAGTGAAACTTGTAATTACAGTATTAAAGAAAGATAACAAAACCAAAACAAATATTAAAAAATCATTTGATGAAGGCCACATTTACACCTTTAATACAGTGAGGTTCCATATTAATTAGAATAGTGGTGGGGCTCAACCTTTTTTCCCATAGAGCTGGATGGGCAGTGCCTAGTTGGTCTACAGGCCAGATCCAGCCAGTGCTCCCAATCTGGTGCCCAGAGCAGGTGCAGCAGGTTCCATGTAGCTGTATGGAGGAGAGCAGGGGGAAACCTGGCCTTCTAAGGGATGGGGCTTGACCTGTCCTGCAGGCAGAGGAAGGTGGTATGGCTCTATTTGGCCCTGGCAGGGGAAAAGAGATGTAGTTCCTCCACAGCCTAGCCCTGTGGGGGGAATAGGTGTGCCCCAACCCTACAGGGGGAGTGAGCATGGCCTAGTCATGGTGTGTGGGGGGGTGAAGGTATGGCCTGGCCTTCTTGAGGGGGGGCGCCCTCAGGGAGAGGGCATGGCCCAGCACCATTGTGTGGGGAGGGGACGTGGCCCAGCCTCAATGCAGCTGAGTGAGGAAGGGGGAATGGCCTGGGCCTGCATGTGAAGCATTTGCAGCGTGGCCTAGTTTCAACCAGTTGCGTGGGCTTAGGGTCTGGGAATTTGTTGGCAGGGGGGAGAGACACTCCCACTGCTTAATTTCCAAACCCCTAGAGAGCCCTGCAGACCAAATGCAATGGCTCCATGGGCTACATTTGACCTGCTGCGTGGAGTTCGAGCACCCCTGAATTAGAACAAAGGCTTGAACCCCAATATCCTATGTACCAAACATGTGCCGTAACCACCAAACTGTCATTATTCAGTCATTCTCTGCTTCTCTGAAATATTGCATTTTGTATATAAAAGTGAGTCAGTTTAAAGTTGCTTCTTTATATTGGACTATTATCATGCATAGTCTGTACTGTATATAAGGAGGTACAAAAGTCTGTTTAAAAGTGTATGTATGGAGTACCTGTGCTAAAACATGCACCAGTTTCAAAAAAAGTAAAATGCACCAGTTCTGGATGAACTAAGTGTATGGGTTTTATATGCACATTTCTACAGGTGGGTTTATTTCAAATTGGTATCTTCAGATTTGCCCCTCACTTCAGTGTGCTTAGGGGGAGTTGGGTCTGATAGTAAGAGGGGGAGAAAGGAGCTGCAGGGGAAAGAAGCTTGGAGACAGAGGGCAAGTGGGCTATCTGATTTATTTTCCCTGATGGGAGGGAGACATATTCAAAGCAAACCTCCATTAGATTCCATACCTAGAAAATTATAGCATTTATAAATTTTCCTTATATAGAATCTAATTATTGGGAGTTTACCTTATAATCAAGGTCATATTATATTTGACTAAATGTGGTATTTTCATTATTTTTTCCCACATGGAGATTAGTTGCTTCTTGTGTTCTGGAACAAAGGTTTCGTCCTAAGAAATTGTCCAGATTTGGACTGTGACAGCCAAGGGGATCACCAGGGGGAATAAATTTTGTCACCTTGTACTGCAAGCACACCCTCAACTAGCTTCTGTTTCTTATAAGCTGTCAGCCCTAAAATTGGTATGACAGTGAATGGAAGTTTATATATTCTGCTTTTATATTGGATGCTACCAAAGCTCACTGGAACATTTGTTTCTAAATAGCTAGTTATTTGGAAGTTTTTGGATTAATTTTTGGTCTCAATTATAATTTTCTATATTTATACAGTGGCAAAATATTAACTTGAGTTTGGTGTCCAGTTTGGAGGGAATAATGGTTTCGTTTACTTTCAGTGGCATAATCCAGTCCCTTCCATTGGTATTGCTCGATTCCACCGTATTGATATAAAATTGTTCTGGTGTACTAAACTGCATGTACTTTAGGTTTTTGTGTGTTAGGATCTGCAGCACTTAGCAAAGTGCTGCTTTTGTCACAGCTGTAACAGAGCTTTTCAAATGCAGTTTCCCTTCATACCTGCTGCATGTAGGGTGGCTGTCACAGAGGACTGTCCGGTTGTCCTCTGCCCTCTATTGATATGAAACCAGATGCCTTTATGTCTTCAAGAGAAAAATAGAGGACATAAAGGCATCAGGTTTTATATCAATAGAGGACAGAGTAGCAGAAAACCAGAATGTCCTCTATGATGGCCACTCTAGCTGCATGCCTGCCTGTAAACTCTTCCTCCTTTAGCAGTCTCCGTACCAACAGAAAATTCCTCCCTGTGAGGAGGCTTCTTCAGCCATATTCTTTCATACCTGCTTCATGGGCAGCCCCTTTTAGTACATTTATCTCTGCAGTCTGGGCTCTCATGGCTTCTGCTGCCATGTGGACAGGGCATTTTAATAAGCCTTTTTTTTCCTAGGAATG
This sequence comes from Caiman crocodilus, assembly GCA_030014935.1. Lineage (NCBI taxonomy): Eukaryota > Metazoa > Chordata > Crocodylia > Alligatoridae > Caiman > Caiman crocodilus. The sequence continues at coordinate 62,725,871 of JAGPOW010003642.1, read as the reverse complement.
ATGTCTCTTGTGCAGTAGCCTTTCTTGTAATGCAGTGCCTGGAATGCCACAAATCATCCTGTCTCTAAACAGATTCTGTCAAGTTCCTAAAAACTCGATTCTTGCTCGGTTGCTGTAGATCAGTAACATACTGATCTATACTTTCTCCTGTCATTTGTTTCCATATAAAAAAAAAAAAAAAGGATTTCAAGGATCTCATTCTGTTTTTGGTGTGCAGTACTCAAATTTGGATGGCATTACACTTCATGTTTTGGCCTTCTGTGAAGATACAGCTGTTATAAACAGCTAGGGCCTTCTCCCCTACAATATGTAAGAAGATATATCACTGACTTTATAATTTTTCTCCCTTTTGCCCCTGTGGCTGCTAGGTACCTCTTGAACCTTTATCTAAATACAGTCCCTTTCTCTGCTATATTACCCAACATGTAAAACTTCCGTAACTGTCCTTTTACTTAGACCATAACAGTCCTTGTCCTTCCATGTGGCTGCATTGCTCCACTTACTCTCAGTTACTGGCTTATTCGGTTTGGACCAATCTCATTTGCCACTTCTGATACCATGTAGTGATTGCTGGGATCAATGAAGACAGAAGCATGAACGAGAAAAACTAAACAGTAAGTTTTATTGTAAATCAGGAGGCAAGCTTCTTCTGCACTCCTTTAGTCTGTCTGACTTTCCTCACTGAGGGACCATATCTCAGTCATCAACTCTCCTAAATTAAGATGTCTCTAAATTACATTTTTTTTATCATTACTATATATGTATGTAATATTCAATTGTATGAAAGGTGGGAGAGAGAAATAAAGCAACTCATCTTAAATCCAGATTGTAACCTCCTTAAATTACTGAATCAGTGGAAAAAGAGATGCAGAGTGTCCTTGTAGTCCATCTTAGTAGCAACCTGTATAGTAGGGATGCAGGGTATCAATTTGGGAAAAAACAGACCCTGCGAGACTGCTGCTTCATTCCCTTGGGAATGGGCGAACCTAGCATGGAGAAGGCCCCTGAACTGGTGGAGTAGAAGTCAGCTGCACTATTAAACATTTTTTTTGCATCTGTCATGCCCCTATGTAGTATGTCCCCTACTTTTTTCAAGGCTCAGAGAAGAAAATGTTTTTTTCCATTAAGTCCAGATGCAGATAAGTACCAGTGCTCTGGGACTGGGATGACATGTCAGGGCTGAGGGCTTGGAGGCCAGGTGCTGTGCATCTGGGCTGGATGCCTGGGAACTACTGTGGAGCTGGAGACTTGGGGGCCAAAGGCTGCATGCTAGGGCCTGAGGTGTGGGAGTCAGGGACAGCATGATGGTGCTGGGCCTGATCTGACTGTGGAGGCACTGGGGCTGCAAGTGAGGCCAAGCAGTCTGGCCACGGTGGCTCTGGAGCCAGTACACAGGGTGGATGGGCTGGGCAGGTTCTAGCCATGGTAGCTTTGGGCCCACCACAGCTGGATCTTGAGTGGCCCCAGTGCCTCCTTAGCTAAAATAGGCCCAGTGCTGCTGTGGCTGGACCCTGCATAATTAACCCTGCACGCTGGCTCTGCAGTCACATGCAGAGGCCAAAACAGCACATTCCCAGACTGGTACACCGAGTCCAACCTGGCTTGTGCCTCTAGAGCCAGTGCGTAGGGCCCAGCTACAGGACAGTCCTGTGCAACAACCCAGTCTGGTATGATTTTGGGGAGGAGGGTTCCTTATGGTTCCAGATAATTGGCGGGGTTGGGGGGAGGAGGTGGAGTGGGGAAGGGAGAGGTGACAGCATTAATTATCATGGCTCAGATCCACCCCAGTTAATGCTGTCACCCCTCCAGCCCCCATCCATGCTGCTAAATGTTTGGACCCTCTTGCATCTTTTCCTCTCACATAACGCATATCCCAATTTTCCTCAGCTGGTTGGGCAGGAAAAGATGCAGAATATATGTGAGAAAATAGCACATAAATGCCAGACAGATTATCCTCTCCTCCTCTGTCAAGGGAGAAAGATGGTTAACCATGTTAGTCAGGTGATGAAATAGGTTATTTCCTGTGAAAGTTTATGCCCCTCTGAACAAGCCACTCTAAGGTGCGACCCTGCTCTACCTTCTGTCCTCTAGTAAATGAGAAACAGAAACTTAACTGAGTTAAAAGCAAATTCCTGGTCTGCTCATCGGGGATCATGACTGTTCCTCATTCAGAATTGCGCATAATGTAACCATTGGGCTATAGCTGTTCTGAAGTGGGGACTCTGTCCCTGTTTTTACAGTATCTAGCACAATGGAGCCCCATTCAGGATTGGTATTTCTGAGTTATTCTGTAATATCAATTATTAGTTCATTCCTGCATTTGGCAGGAGGGACCATTGTAATGCCATCAGACATAAAGAATGCATTACAGTACTTTTCAGTTGTATCTGAATCTCCTTATTTTCAGCTCTTACCTTTTTGAGTACTACCTTCATTTCCTAACATTGTTAGTTTATGCAAGATAAGTAAGGTATTTCTCATGGTGAGAGACAGTAAAGTCCTAAGTAGCCCTCATTCCTATAGCTTACATGCATACAAATAATAAAAGTCACATTATTTGCTAAAAATATGTCTTTAAAAATGTATGGATGTTTTTCATTTAGACAATATAAAGAAACAGCTGCTTTGGAACTTCCAGTGGCTATGTTAGAACAGAGCACTATTTGAAAAAATAGTATCACTCCAAAACTAAGTTGCTGTTTGGGTTCACTGTGTGGTATGCATGAATATCCTTCTAAAATAAATTTATTTTGTGGTGGCTGGTCTCCTTTTTTTATGGCTGATGGGAAGCTGTGTTCAGTTTTGTCATGTTCTTCTCTATATGTATTATAGTATCAAGCGTGCTCAACCTGTGTAGAGCCCAGAGAGCATGCATCCAGAAATTGGGTAGCGAGAGAGCAGTGGCCCCACTCCCTCATCATCAAATTTTCAGACCTCTGAAGAGCCCCAGGCCCTGCACATAAGCTCTATCTGCATGATCAGGTGGGAGCAGCGCTGTGCCCCAGGACCCACTCCCAGGGAAGGGTGGGGGGGAGGGCGTTGGATGGGGGTGGTTCCAGGCCCCTGGCACCCAATTCTGGCATAAGGTGGGTGGAACGGAGTTGTACCAGGCCTCACAGCCCAATCTGGCCCACAGATGGCCTGATTCAGCCCATGAACTGGCTTTGTGCCACCCATCTGGTCTATGGGGCCAAATACTTGAGCACCACTGTATTTGATATATATGTAATTTTGACATATCTTTATATTATAGCTAAGGTTATTTTGTGAGGTAGTAATTAAGTGACCCCCAGCTGTTCACACTTAGAAGAGACAGGTGTGCACTGAAGTACTTAGAGGGCAAGTCCTGCTCATGGCTTGTTCCCTGCCTGAAACGCACTGCAGCACTTGTTTGTGTCCCCGCACCCAAGCATATACCCTGATCAGTCTCAGCTGGGCTCCAGCACAGCATAGGGGGAAGGGAAAAAACTGAAGGACTCTTCTTTGCATGGCACAGACCCCATCCCCATCTTGCCTGAGCCTGATGATCCCTGCCTATATTCACTTAAAACAACCCCCAAAAACAAAACAAAAAACATAAAAAAGCCTGCAAAACTCTCTGCTGGGCTACATGCTTTAGGGGCTACCTAGCATCCACACTGCAGGCTTTTTGCTTCTCTATCTGAAATTCTGTACAGGTCATGATGCTAAACAAGAACTACTAAAGCTACAAACTTTTAAATCGGCAGATCTAGACAACTTACATTTAGGAGTTTTAAAAGGCTGAGCACTATCTTGACCATGGGTGCACAAATTCTGGTGTTCAGAACCTGTGGCCCTATATTATCTAACCTGCAGAAGTGGTGGCACTGCTCCCCTGCCATCAAATCTCCAGACCCATGGGGCACCCCAGGCCCCAAGTGCCAGATCCAGCAGGGCTGGGCAGTAGGGTTGCCAACCCTAACTGAAGCTATTCGGGGAGATTTTTTCCCCCAACATGATGTAATGTCACTAATAGGGGTGCACCGATAGAGATTTTTTTTGGCCAATACTGATGGCTGAAGGGGTGTAGTAGGCACAGATCATGGCCTCATGGTGAGGGAGGGAGTAAAGCTGGGGCTGAGCCTGCACAGCTGGGGCAGAGTGCAGTGTGGAGCCGTGAATGGCTTGTTTGAGGCATGGTGGGGTGGGGCTGCACCCACTGCTATGCGTAGCCCAGGAGGGCATGGGGGCATGCACCTCCAGATTGGCGTGCAGGGCAAGGGTGGGCTGCTGCTGCAGGCTGGGGTTGGGGGCAGTACTGAGCTCTTCCCAGCAGGGGGAAGAGCTGGTCTGTGCTTGGGGTGGGCAGTGACAGTGCTGGGAGGTGGGCTACAGGGTGGGCTGCAGACACCCCAAAATTCACCATAGCCCCACTCCCAGTGCCACCGCCTGGCATCCCTGCAGCTCCAGCTCAAAGCAGTAGCCTGCCCTTGTCCCATGCACAGATCTGGGGCCCCCTTATGCCTTCTCAGGGTGTGTGCAGTGGTGGGAGCCACCACCCCCTCCCAGCAGTCTCCTGGACAAGCTGCTCAGCTGTGCCCCACCCCAGCTATGCAGTACCTGCCCCTGCCCCAGCCTCGCTCCCTTCCTCACCACTGAGGCCTTGATTTGCCACCCCCCCCTTCCCTCACAACAGACTTACCAGCTGGACCTGGCTACTCTCCATGCTGTCTGGCTGCGCGCATACATGGGGCATTTATCAGCGACATTATTGGCCACATCAGCCAAAAAGGCTGATTGCTGATGCTGTCAATTTTCCTTGTATCAGTGCCAATCCAATATGGGACCAATGTATCAGTGTACCTCTAGTCATTAATTGTAATGTTCAACCCGTTCACAATATCAGTTTCCTGAGTTGCTTTCAATAGTCACCAGGAGATTGATACTGATTCTGGTAGACCCCTGGCCAGTACAGAAGGGTTGGCAACCCTACTGGACAGGGGTGGTGCTAGGCTCAATCCAGGTGCGAGGGGATGGAAAGGAGCGGCACTGGGCCTTCAACCTTATCCCAGCAGGAGGTGGTGGTGCCCAGCCCTTGGGACCTAATCCCAGTGGATGAGGGTGGTGCTGTTTTCCTTGAGATTCAATCCTGTCTTGTAAGGGGTGGTGCCAGACCCCCTAGGACCTAATTCTGTCATGGAGGGGGTGGCTCTAGGGCACAATCTGGCCTGAAAACAGACTGTGCAGATTCAAAATATTCAGCACCATTAATCTGGACCATTAATTCTCCAGGGGGGAGGTTCTTTTTTTTTCCTTAACAAGCTTTAGAACATGAGAGAAATTGTGAAATGCTTGGAAGAAAGCTAGTGTGCAAATATTAAAATAGGAAAATGGGATGACCTAGTAACCATATACCTATTGTGGGAAAAATTCTGGGTGAAATAACGGATTGGTTAATCAAGAGGATGGCATTAATATAATTGATTTATGAAAAACATATCTTAAGATAACTCCACTGAATATTTTGAAATGAGATGCAAGTTTTGCTTGGTTAAAAAGAATGGACAGATGTGATACATTTAAATAATTTCAGTTAGAAATCCAAAACATTTTAGTTAAGAAACTGAAGCAAAATGAAATGTGTATATATTAAAGAGGTCAAAAGCCAGCTGACTAAAATATAGTTGTCAATAGAGAATAATCAAATGGGTTTGTTCTAGTAGGATTTTGCAAGAACTGGTGCTTGTTCATTTGTTCTACATTATTTTATTAATGACTTGCATGAAAATATTAAATCATCACTGTTAAATTTTGCAGATGATACAGATCAAGGGAGTAGTAACTATTACAAGCATAAGACTAGTCACACCTTTGGCCCTTTCTCTATCATCTCAAAGTATACCTTATGAAGTCACAACTACTTGTATTCACTTCATTTAGAGGGTCATTTTAAATTTTTTTTCTACTCTTAGACTGGATGCTACAGAATAATCTGTATTTACCCAAAAGTACAGATTTGACTGGATTTGGGTTCCTCTTGTACTTTCCTCTAGGAACGTGAAAGTATGGTAATCAGACAGCTTCCTTAAAATTAAGTTTTAAAATTTAAATTTTAACAGTTGCAGCTGGACATAATTATTATGTCCCATTTGGACATAATAAAAATGAATTTTTAAAATAACAAAATATGTCTGTTGTCCCAAGCCTTTAATCTCTTAGTGTAGGTCTGTTTCAGCTCCCCAAAAATGTTTCACTGTTCATGAATAGCTCCTTTTCTTGAATATTTCATATACTTGTATCTTTTGTCTAAAACCAGGTTAATGATGCTCAGATTTGAAGTCCAATGGAGTTCAAAGTGAATGCAGCATTTCCCAAATACACTATAAAAAATACTATCTTCCCACTCTCCCTTCTTGACAGTTGGTTAACTGAGAACGATTGTTCCGCATTTTCATTATTTAAAAAAAAAATTGGGAATTTTTCAGGGTTTATTTTCCAAATATAAAAAACAGGTTGAAATTGGGATAAAAGGAAGAAAAGAAAAAAAGTCAGTTTAAATCAGGGAAAACAATAAGTTCCTGTGGCGGTGAGGGAGGGAGGGAGTAAGGCTGGGACTATGGAAGGGGTGGGGGAGGGGCATGGCTCAGCCAGTCAGCCATTGCTGGAGCTGCAGCAGGGAGCAAAGCAGAGGGAACTGTCAGTGGGTTCAGGGCGGGGGGGCGTGGTTCTCGTGGCTACATTGCACCCCGGGAGGGCTGTGGACTGGGGGACTGTGCCAGGCTATTCCCAGGAGAGGTGTGCCCCCAGATCTACACACAGAATGAGAGCAGGCTGCCATTGCAGTCTGTGGCCTGCAGCAGCACCAGGCTTTTCCCAGTGCTTAGGGTGGGCAACAGCCTGCTCGTTTGGTATGCAGATCTGGAGGCACATACCCGCCCCCAGGAAGAGCCTGACAGCCTCCCAGCCCACAGCTCTCCTGGGGTGCACGTAGCAGCAGGAGTCCCACCTCATGCCCCACACCCACTGACTTAGTTTCCTCCGTAGCTGGCACTGGCCATTCCCAGGGCCACTGGAGCAGGGGCTGGGGTGAGTGGGAACAAGTGGAGCCATGCGGCGCATGGGGTATGGTGCAGCTTGTTCCCACTCATCCCAGCCCCTGCTCCAGTGACCACGGGAGAGGCTGACCCCAGTTGCCTGCAGCTGCTGGGCTGCACCATGCCCTGAACCCCTCACCTGAGGCTCTGCTTGTGCCTACTCACCCCATCCTCTGTGCTGCACCATGCTGTGGTGCAGGCACAGCTGCTGTTGGCTGCTCCTGGGACCACTGCAGCAGGGGCTGGGATGAGTGGGTACAAGCAAGCAGAGCTCTGGAGCAATATACTCTGGAGTTTGTTTGAACACATTAATTGCAGGTGTAGACATGCCCAGTACAGCTGAAAACAAGGTAATCTATCTAGGAATGTAGAGTGTAGGGCATGCTCACAGGATGGAAGAGCTTTCTGGGAAGCAGACCCATGTTGAAAGACCTCATGGTCTTGGTAGATAATCAGCTGAAGGTGAGCTCTTGGTGCAATACTGTGTCTAAAAAGACTAGTAAGGTTCTAGGATATATTAATGGGAATATCAGTGGATACAGTGTTTCCTGTATATGTGGTCCAGTTGCAGTCATTACCAAGAGACTACATTCAGTTCTGATATCTATAGTTAAATGGAAAAATAATGAATGCTTATACAGGTTTTGTGAAGAACCATAACAAATGATTAAAGAATTGGAAAAATGTGATGAATATGGTTTGAGACTAAGAGAACTTAATTACGGGAGAACTTAATTTTCCACACACGTAGGGAACAAAAAGTAAAGATAAACTCTTCAGTTAAGTAAACAAATGTGTGGTGAGATTTTGGAACTGGAAGCAAAAGCTGCATAAACACAGTCAAATAATAAGATGTAAAAAATATAAAATTGAGAACAACATATAGAAGGTTTTGGTGTATTCTTTATCGGGGAGAACTTTAAACCAAGAATAGAAGTGTTTTTGAAACATATTTTCTAGCTGAAGTACAGCTGTTGGACCTGAAACAAGAATTAATTCGGGGAAGTGTTTTCCAGAAGTCAAAATCAGTAATCAGAACGGTCCTTTCTGACTTGAATAATCTAGGATTCCAGTAAGCAGCTAGAGACAGATTATGAAAGTGTGTCAACCTTTCCATGTGCAGGATTGCCTCAATACATTCAGGGTTTTCATCAGTAGTCAGTCAAAAAAGTTTACTAAAGAATAATTCTCTGACTCATCACTGGAAAGCTCTTCATTTCTTACCATAAATTTTAAGCTATTTCTTTATTTAGCAGCTGTCAGATTCCTTTACTTGTAAATATTAAACCGAGCAAAGAAGAAGGATTCCCATTATGCAGCTGTCAGGAAAACAGTGGCTGTTGTTTGCAGTGATTTGGAGACTGAGGAATCATGGGTTAGCATTCTATACTGTACCTTCAACAGCTTCACTACAATATCAGTTTTCCTTTTCAGACTTTTAAAATTGTTTAAAAAATGTGTAGCAGTGGTCACAGTCGCTTGGAATAAATCAAACTTCATACATCATTTCACTGACAGTTCTGGTACTTTTTTAGAGGAGTGAAATTTTTTATCATAATTGGACTAAGCAGAAAAAAACGAAGTTCAGGCAAAATACAATAACTTGAAAATTATGTTAGGAATCTGTTTCATTTCTATTCCTCTATATCAGGGTTGTCAACCCGGGGTATGTGTACCCCTGGGGGTACTTGAGGTCTAGGGGGCATGGGCAAGTGGGGATGGAGCACTGCCATGCACCAGTCTATGCTGCCGCACAGGTGCTGCATGCCTGGCCAGACGTGGGGGACAGGGGAAGGTATCACACAGCACCTGTGCCACCCCTCCTTCCAAAGTCCTTTCCAGCCCTAATGTCTATGAAATCTATTAAATCCTGTCCCCTACTCCATGTCTGGCCACCGGGGATATACTGATCCAAAAATGTTGAAAACCTCTGCTCAAAATATGCAATGAAAGTCTATTTCTGAATTTAGGAGTATAGGTTGTAGCTGTGTTGGTGTAAGGACATAGACAGACAAGTTCTTTGGGTAAATCTGATATGTTTTATTAGAGTTAAGTTTATTAGAGTTATTTATTTTCACGCATATAGCCCGCCTATGGGTATAAGCTGTACCCACATATAACCCGCAGAAAATTGTATTTTTATAAATAAGTCCATGTATACGCCAGACTCGTGTATTCCCATGGCGGTGTATACATGGGGAGGCAGCGCAGCCCGGCTCACCCTGGTAGCAGCAGCGCAGCCCTGGTCACCTGAACCCAGCAGGGAGGTGGTGCAGCCCACCGCAGCCCCTGCGGCAGTGGCAGCGCATTCTGGTGCAGCCTGCCCCGGCTCCTGCGGCAGTGACGGCACAGTGCCAAGGCCCAGTGGGGAGGCAACACAGCCCAGCCGTCCCCGGCCCCTGAAGCAGCGGTGATGTGGCCTGGCCCTGGCCTCCCGTTGGGGGGGGAAAGTCTGCTGATAGCCCGCACCCGTCTTTTTTTTTTTTTTGGTAAAATCTTGTATTCCCCGCGGGATATATGTATGAAAATATGGTAATTAGTAATTTGATTAAAAAATTTAATAAAAAAAATTTTTGAATTCTGTTTTAGCAGTGAAGAGTGTTGTTTTTTATTTCTTTTCAAAATTAAATGATAAAGAATTGGTTGCATTAACTTTGTTCTTATAACAATTCTGAAGTCTACAACTATTTTAATATGCATAATATAGTGAATAATACACATGTACAGTAGAGACCAGGCTGTTCAAACAGTGTGTATGTAGATATAACAAAATAAAAAAATAAATGATTTCTAGGACACCACTAACTCCTTTTGCTCTTTTTTTGCCTGTTATTGGCTTCTTCAAAGTGCAGAAGAGGACAGAAGGGGTTAAAGTCTATTCTGAACATGGCCACCCAAACTTAAAATAAAATTAGAAAACCCCATTATTGCTTAAGAATTTTTGCTTGGTAAGTAATATGAAAACTATGAAAAGAATAAAAATATAGCTGACTAGGATAAGGATTCAGCAGCTGCTTCAGTACCAACATATTTAACAAGATCTCCATATTTAGGACTCCTGTGACAATCACAATTAATATACAATTAATGTACGTACCAGGCATTTTTCTTATTTTTGCACAATTTCAAAGGGATCTAGCAAGAGGCTGTTATTTATTAGTCACAGGGACCTTTTGAGTGATTTGCTTGAGTTTCATTTAATTATTTTGCAGTTGGTCATTTTTTAGTAAATTTATAGAGATATTGTCTCAAACTATTTTCTGATGCCTGTTATGGGCCTTTTTTCTGAACTTGTGTGTGTAACTTTCACAAATGTAATGATAAAAACAGGTTATTTTTTGCCTTGACTTCTGGCTCAGTGGTATCAGAAATATAGAAGCTTAGTGGTAAATCTAGATTAATCAATGTGAGCATTTGAGTCTCAACCCACCCATAACTAGTGTTTTATTAAAGCAGGTGTATAACTGAAAGCAATCTTTGAGCAAATTATAGTTTATTCTTTTGTCCAAGAGGGTTTTTTTACATCAAAGACTGCTCAATGAATTCATAGTTTTCAGATTCTCAACTACTGTAACTTGTAACCTGAACTGCCTAGAAAGCACATGGAAAATAAAAAAAAAACAAAACTGGAAGAGGGAAAAATAAATGAAATTGCAGAGCCCTTGAGGTGACAGACAAGCAGTAATGTCATATGTCCTTACTGCATAGTGGAATTGGAACCAAATCAAGACTAAAGATTGATGGTTATAATTTTAATTTATGGAACCAAATCAATAGCATGGATTGGCTATTGTACTTTATACAAGGCAAGATATCCATCCATATTTTAAAATATTACCAGTTTTAAGGAGCAAGTATTTTCAGGGATTTTGCACGTGCTGTCTGACACAAAGTTATTTTATAATACCAGTACAAAAATGTGATAGTCCTCTAATATTGGCTTAATTACTGTATTTACTTGAATCTAAGATGATCCTAAATACAAGAAGACCCCTTCTCTCCCCTTCCCAAATAATTAGATTCTATCTATGGAAAATTTATCAATTTGTTATAATTTTCCAACTAAAGAATGTAATTATTGGAGGTTTGCCTTGAATTTGTCCTTCCCACTGCTAGAACAAGGAAAATAAATTTGGAGGATCAGGTAGTTCCCTTGCCCTCTACTCTTCCCCCACCCCACAACTTCTTTTCTCCTGTGGCCCGTTCCTTCTTCCTTGCTGTCAGACCCTGCTTTCCGTGAGCATATGAAATGAGAAGGAGATTTGAAAACACTGACCTAAAAATAAACATGCTTGTCAAAATTTGTATATAGAGAAATTACTACAGGTACCTATAGACTTTGTTCATCCACAGTTATCATAGTATCATAGTGTCTAGAGTCGGAAGGGACCTGGGCAGATCATCTAGTCCGACCCCCTGCCTTGGCAGGAAAGAGCACCGGGGTCAGAT
>JAGPOW010003642.1:62703636-62714267 GCA_030014935.1 Caiman crocodilus | reverse complement strand
TAATTTTTTCAAAGAGCTTACCCAGGATTGAGGTAAGACTAACTGGCCTGTAATTTCCCAGGTCCTCTTTTTGTCCCTTTTTGAAGATAGGGACCACATCTTCACAAGTAGTTGATGAAGTTTACCCTGCAGTTTAACTGCTGCAAGTTTTATCATAATTACTCCCTGATTTTTGTGTGCGTGTCTTGGGACAAATCATCTCTGAATTTGATTGACTGAGCAGGGCTCTGTTTTTCAAGTCTGTGTGGCAGTACCACTGGTAAGCACCATACCTGAGCCCTGGCCCTAGCCCCCTCTCCTGGCCTGCCCCACCCCAGCTGATCCCTACCCTAAGCAGGGAGAGCGGTGCCCAGCTCAGCTCCTCTCTCCCATCCCCCGCTTCCAGCTGCTGCCTAGCAAGAGTTGGGTAGTGCACTGTGTGTGGCAGCAGACTCTGCCTGCAGCAGCTGAATCCAGGACTTTTGCTTTAATTTACACAAACTGGCTGGGATGCTGGGAAGGCCTATTAAATCTGGGACTGTCCCAGTCAATCCAGGATGTATGGTCACCCTAAATTTAAATGCAACTCTCTAATGGCATACTTTGTAATGGCATACTTACAACAAAGAAAAAACTCCAGAGAAGTATTGTGTTCTCTTCTCTATACCTGGATGACCAGGTTTAGCTGTCTGCATGGCCATCTAAGTCCCCCAAATGCCATTTTATATACGGAGTGGTAATATAATCTATTTCTAACGTATTTCTAATTTCTAATCTAATTATATAGCCATTCTCATATATAATAGTATGTATGCAGGAATAGAGTATCAACCTGTGTGTAAGTGTCTTTTGTGGGACTTTGACTGTCAAATCTGATCAGGTAGGCATCCAGAAAAGCTGGGGGAAGAAGTTGGGGCAGCAGAAGGCAAAGGAGCCACCTGACCTCCCAGATTTATTTTTCCTGCTGTAGCAGTAGGGAGAGGACAAATTCAAGGCAAACTTCCAATGATTACATTCTATACCTGGAGAATTATAATTAATTTTTAATTTTTCCATATAGAATCCAATTTTTGGGAGGCCATCTTATTTTCAGGGTCATCTTATATTTATGTAAATATGGCAACTGGAACTATTCAGACAGTTGATTCTTTTTCTGTAGTGATTTGTTCTTTAAAAAAAAATCTGAAACTAAATTTAGGGTCAAAATAAATATTTTGATTCAGACATACTAACCCAGTACCTCTGGGTGCCTTACATCCATCATTCTTTTTTGTGGATTGAACAGACAACATCTCTCATAAAACACCAAAGCCATTTTCTTGCTGAGTTAATGAGGTGTGTCTTTGCAGATGGAATCTGATTAGGGAGCCTATCTGATTCAGGAGAACAGCATAAGAATAGGGCAATGTGGTGACATTTCCAAACTTTTTATTTTTTAGGTTTTGTAGTTTGACAGACAAAGTATTCAACAGAAAGCATTAATTTCTACAAAAACCCTTTGTGTTTAATTGAAAACCCAGTTGTCCAGTTAAACCATTTCAATGGAAGAACTTTCACTCAGCCTTAATAACAGCCTACTATATCTACCAACATCTTTTTCATTAACGGGTAGAGTTGTATAAGTGCATATTTTTTTCTTTTTTCCTGATTACAGAAGTTGAAAAAGGATTAGTTGCTAGTATAATTCTTGGCATGTTTCTTCTAGGTGTTGATGCCTCTCTTAGCAATGCTTTGAGAATTGCAATAGGATAGTAATTTATTTTATATATCTGCTTTTCTGACTTTTGGCAATTTTGTTTTCAGATTTTGGTCTGGCCACTTGAACGGTCTAGAATGATTATTGTAATTCCTTATTTTTGCATAATTATAATCCCCCAAAACCAATAAGCCAAGTCCTTGTTTTCCCTTGGAGCCCATGGAGGTAGTTAATGACAAAGTCATAGTCTTAGTACTACTCTCTACCAAGTATTGGGGTGAGCCCCATATATCTGATGATATATACATTCCTGTACATCTGTGCATTTTTTACTCTGGTGACTAGTTATAGTGAATGCTAGCTATCCTCATTTGTTCTGCACTTCATCCATCATTATGGATGAGTACTTTGAACTCTTGTGTGGAAGGTTTTCAGGCTTATGACAAATGCATATATTAAATTTTTATAGGATTTAATGGATTCTGGGTGTTAAAACAGACCATATCTACACAGGAAAGATCTCATGTTAACAACAAAATTTTTAACACAGAGCTCTTTGTTGCACAGGTTTTGGAATACTATGTTTTATTTGGAAACCGCACTTCCTGTTTAATCTTGCTCTGTGTGTGTCAGCCTGCGTGTCAGCTTCCATCAGACTTTTTGGCTGTTTTATTTCTCCATATGTTTCTTTATTTTCTATTCAAATTTCTCTCTGGACTGCATCTGATTTTTCCCTAGCAGTCTTTTCAAGTATGTACAGTACTAAGTACAGTCATGCTATATGTATGTTCATTCAGAGTAACAGGTATTAAATGCAAAAAGTGTTATCATTAAGAATAGTATACTGGCTGGCTTAATAGTAGGTCTTTTTGGTGCCATGAAAGGAATATGGCTTCCTACTCAAACTTAGTTTGTTTCTACCTAAGCAAGTGGGAAATGGGAATCGTACTGAGGTGGAACCTAAAACTAAGAAAGGGTGAATAAAGAGGGATTAGCATGTCAGCCAACATTTATCTATTTTTCCAGTTTTTATGGTATATTTTAGTGGGTCCAAAGAAACCTTGTGTCATAAAACTTTTCTCGCAAAGTACCAAAAAACAGTTTGAGATGGGTTTGGTGATGCTCAATCTCCAGGTGTGAGGCTGAATAGGGCCGGCAGAGTTCCCCCATGGGTGTGGAAATTTGGTGGTGGACAAGCAGTGGCATTGTTAATTGCTGTAGCTTCCAGAGCTATGGCAATGAACAAATGCCATTGTTCTGCACCCCAGTGGGGATCTCTGTGGACTGGGTAACATGTCCCAGCATCTGCCAAATTTGGCACACAGGCCTGGACTGGCACATGAGGTTGCAGCTGCAGACCAACCCCACGTATCAGCCACATACTGGAAGGTTGAATACCACTGGTCTGAAACGATTATATAGAACTAGCTAATTGCCTGTCAAGAATGATGGGGGGCATGGGGCGGAGTGGGCTGGGATGGAATGCTGCCACCTAATGCTCCATGCTGCCACTGTTCTGCCTTTTGCAGGGAGTGGGGTTCTGTCTGGTCCTCGGTGCAGCTTCAGAATCATGGCAGTGCTCCCCCACACTTTGAGCACTCCATCAGAATAAAGCGTTATGGACAGACGGACATAGGCTTTTATAATACTAGAATTATTTTTGGTGTCTTTTAGAAATCTGAAAGTGATTTTACCTTTTCATCGTTTCCTTAGCTAAAAATCTAAAATCAATATGGTACTAATATTTTTAAATTATTAAAATAGCAAACTCCCTAAATACCTCCTCAAAACTCTGCAAAACATTATTTAAATAATATAATTTCTTATGGGATAGATTTAAACTTTTCATCTCTTTAGCAAGTGTGGCAAATTTGTGCTATTCTAGGTAGGCCGAGAAGGGAGTTGAAATTAAAAATTAGAAACTGTTTGAAGGTCTAAACACTGTTTAGAAAGCTGGAAATTTCTGCCTTCTGACAACCTGGATTCACTTTCATTTTGCCTGAAATACTCAGAAATGCTCCAGCACACTACTGCTTTCCAGACATGTGCATATGTGTTCTATTAAGTGTTGTTTAAACCTCATTGAAGCTTGTTGTAGTTTGTCTCATTCTACATTTTTAGTAGTCTTCAACCTTTATAGAATAAAAGACAGAGAGAGACAGTTATTAGAAAGTCTAGTAATCTGAGTGGTGTACAACTCTTAAGCATTTATCCTGTTAAAACAATAGTCTTAAAATGAAACAGTCACCACTGCATTTTCTCTAAAGATAGAGTTGAATACCACTATTCACAAAATAGAACTGGGTTTTTTCACCATGTTTAGTTTTAACTTGCTTGTAAATGTGGAAGAATATTTGCTGTTCTTTTCTATGGCATTCTGGGAAGAATGTATTATTTGGCATGTTTTCCCATGTTTCGTTAAACAGAGCTCACTAAGTACATGCATGTCATCAGTGTTATTAAGTAAGCAGGTCATATATCAGAAGTTCAGATGTTTAACCAGTTTTGCATTTAAAGATTTTTTGCTCATGTACTTCAGCAAATTACTTTGCACTTCAATTTGCTTTTTTTAAAGTCACTTCTAAGTTCTGCTTTTCTTTAAAATGGGGGAAAGGCATGCAGTGTTTACAGAATTGCTATTAGTTATTTGAATATTTGTCCCCTTTTTAAACTTGAAATAAGATGCCTTGATTTACACACAGATTCACAGAAGCTTAGGGCTGGCAGGGACCTCGTGAGAATCTTTACTTTTTGCATTTTTTACTTAGTAATAAACTGACAAAAAGCTTAGTAAACGCTAACATAAGATTACTGCTAATATTGCATAACCAAAGAATTCTGTAGTTTAAAAAATACAGCATTTAAAAATATGAAATAATTAAGAGAAGTAGGTAAAAATTCAGAGACTTGCATTATTTTTAAAAGAATAAACTTTAAATATTTTAATAAATATTCTAAAACCAACCTGAACTGGTTATCCCTATGTAGTCCAGTCTGAGACCAGAGACCTTTTTTCACTTACTTCTGATCTTTTTTTTAAATTTTAAAGTGGTTTTAACTGCCTCTACCAGTTGTATAATCTGGACATCAAAAGGAACTCACGAAGCCATGTATTAGTATGCCTATTTTTAGACTTCCAGTTTTGACTAAGAGCACTTGCATATTGATTATGAAATGTAAAATGTATTTAGATGACCTAATCAAATTAAGTTTAATTATTGATATGATATGATGCACTTATATCTTCATTTCCAAACCAAAAACACTAAGCTGGAGTTACAGGTAAGAGCACTTATCTGTTACTTGAGGATAAAAGGACTTTTCATGGTGTCACAGAGCACTTGGGTGCCCTGCTTCTAAACTGGGGAAACGGCTAGGGAAAGAGCCCTAGCAGTGAGTAAGGAGCCCAGCTGTTGATCACCAGGGCAGCCAGAGTAGTTAGTGCCCACACCTGCCAGTAGTCAGCTGACTAAAAGGGGCAGGACCTGGCTCCCTTATAAACCCCAGGGACTAAGGCCAGAGGGAGCTTCCTGTCAGCAGCCAGGGAGGAAGGAGCTCTACCTGGGCAAAGCTGCAACGAGAGGCCTGACTACAGGTACAGCCCAAGCTGGGTAAAGGATGGCACATCCCTGGGGTGTTTGAGTAATGTGGCTTTAAGTTCTGTTATAGCTGGGGGGGCTTGTGTTTTGTGTTGCTGTTTAAAGACTGGTGGTTTGGGTGAGGCTATTAAGGGTTGGAGGAGGCCTCATAGGGGACCAACAGCAGTATGGGGACCCCAACACCAGTGAGGGCGCAGCAGTTGGGGTGTAGTGACCCCCCAGCCCCAGAAAGGGGGCAGTTGAGAGGCCCCAGAGAGAGGGGCATGGATGAGAAGCCCCAGTGTGGGTGTGGAGAAGGCCCAGAGGAGGGGGCAGAGCGTGGAGAAGACCGTGGAGAGCCTTAGCACCAGAGAGGGCACAGATCGGAAGAAGTAGGGCCTAGAGAGGACAAGAGACGAGATTATAATAAGGCCAGGACAGAACAACATCTATTCCATCTGCAAAACTTGGGGCATGGTAACGGGCTGGTTGGAGCCACGCATAGCCCATAAGGCTAGGGTGCCCCTGAAGCACCCGTTGCAAAGCGGGACCCACGAGGGGTCCGGGAAACCGTGGGGTCTTAGTGTCTATCAAGATGTGACCGACAGGGCGTAAAAGGCAGCCTCCTAAATATATGGTGTCATCAAAGATGTGGTAGGTGAGAATTTGAGGGTGTCCTTGGGCCAGCTTGGCATGGGAAGGGGGCCTTGAGGAGATCACTGCCCTCCTGCAGGACCCCGTGCCATGACACATGGATTTGTAATCACCTCAGAATAAGTTGTCAAAAGATGGAAATGTGTATTTAATTAATTATTCCAAAAACAATTATCTCCTGAAGCAATTTTTGCAGTGACTCTGAATTTATGATGTATGTATATTAATAATTTGTGGATCAAGATGAGATGAAACTGACTGGATGTTAACCTCTCTCTCTCTCTCTCTCTCTCTCTCTTGTTTTTCTTTCGGTCCTTGACAGAAGTTGGCCTATCCAGCTTCTAAGGACTTGAGGTTTACACACTGTGTGGACTCCTGCCCCCTATGTCGCATGCTTTGCTGCTGGTCCCTTCCTCCCCTGCTGTTCCTCTACCTTGCCCCTGATGGCACGCCATTCAGTAGGCACCCTCTAGGCTCCACAGTCCCTGCTGCTCCACCCTGTCCCCTAGCAGCAACAGGGGGAGGGTGGCTGGGCAGGAGGGACAGGATGCAACTTAACCCCTTCTGGCCTGCAACTTGGACAGTTCTGAATTTGAGCATCATCCCTTTGCTTTGCAAAAGACATCCAAGCCCAATCATGGGGAAATCAGGAAGACATCTCATTGTTATATGTTTTCCACTGTATAGATCAGTGGGGTTCTAGTCTCAAGGCTATATTGCAATATCAACAGTCAGTGGGGAAACTGGGCTGTATTGAGGACAGATAGGTTTGGATCTGTGCCCCAACAAGGAGGAGCAAGTTCTATAGAGAAGTGAGCCAGCCTAGCCAATGATAGGTCAGATGTCTGTCTAAAATAAGTAGGAGCTTAATTTATAAGTGGAGATTCAAGAGCCCCTGTATTAGGGAGCAAAGACTTTCTACTTTTTTAACAGTAAAAGGATAGTGATATTTTCAACTTGGCTTATTTCATAAATGTATTTAAATTATGCAGAAATTAGAAGTCACTGGCAATTTTAAACAGCTGTTGTTTGAAGTATTTTATTTCTTATATGGCAATAGAAAGGGGAAATCTTTATAATTTCCATTTTGTTTTGCTACTATAATTTAATTTTAGAATCTAAGTACTGGCAGAAGCTTGAAGTGCACTGGCTGCACCACCCGTAGTTGTTCAGAGTTTGTTAATAGATTGTTTAAAGTGGCTGTTGCTAAGGTAGCAGTCTTGTAGAGAAACAGATCGTTGTATTAAATATAAAGGCCTTCTTTTCCAAATCCAAATTTACTGATGAAGCCTTTTAAAGGTTGGCACTCAGACTTTGTAAGTTTCATAATATGTCATGAGATGCACATGTTTAAAATAAGGGCTGTGTACACATGTTCAAATGATCTGGAAAAATCCACCCAGGTTTGTTCTTCTGGTAGAAAAACTTACCTGAACATACATTTGAATGCTGAGCACTTGAAGAGCAGAGAGCTTGTTGTGCTGGTGTTGTGCAGCCCCAGTACATTATCTCAGTGTGCTTTGGAGGCTTTTTCAGTATGCCTGATGGCAGCCCTGATTGGCTGACCCAAGCTAGTTAGGGTTGGCCTGTGTCTCCCTGGAGCACAATGTGAGGTGTGTTCTGCTCCCTCCTTGGCTGGAGCGGAAGTCTAGCCTGAGCAACACAACTTCTCATGGGGGGTGCGAGTAGAGCACCATGGAATGCTGAATGACTGTGCTGTGGCTTCTCCCAGAAGAGAACATGTACAGACATTCATTCTCACAGGAGAAACTCTTCTGGGAGTGATTTAACACTAGTTGTTATCAAATTATCTTTCTCCCAGAGTGGTAATTTTTGCTTTGGAAGAAAAATCTTGAACATCTGTGTACTTATTGTTTTTCCTGGAGAGCAGTGACTCGCACAGGAGAAACTGAATATCTGTATGTGGACAAGATTAATTCTTTCAGTACACTGCTGAGCTCAAAGGGATGAAAGTCACTAACTCTGTACACTGCTCTTCATTGCCAGTTTGTATAAAGCAGTGGTGCTCAACCTTTTTGCCTGTGCGGCCAGATGGGCAATGCCCAGTCTTTCCTTGGGCCAGATCTGACTGGTGGGCCCAATCTGGTGCCTTGGCCATGAGCAGCAGGGCACTATCTGGCCATAATGGCGGGGCTTGGAGGAGGAGCCCAGCCACATGGCGAAATGGGCTTGGCCCTGCCCCAACTCAGCTCAGTGGATTGGAGGAAGAGAACCTGGTTCAGCCCCAACCTGGTAGGCTGGGGGAGTAGGAGGTGTGCTCCTTTTCCCTGGGGGGCAGGGAGGGGCATGGCCTGGCCCCACAGGAGGAAAGGACATAGCTTGGCCCCAACTTGGCTGGGTGGAGGAGAGGCGCCATGGCTTAGCCACAAACCAGTTGTGCAGGGGGAGGGTGCATAGCCCAACTCCATGGGGAGAAGTGGGCAGCTCCAAACCACTGTGTGGGGCTTGTGATTTTGGCAGTGGGGGGGATGATGGGATTAATTGCCACTGCTTCCCTCCCCCCCCTGCCCTGGCGCCAAATTTTCTAACCCTTGGGAAACGCCACAGGGTAGATCCCAAGGTTTGCTGGGCTGCATTTGGCCCACAGGCCAGAAGCTGAGCACTGCTGGTGTAGAGAGTTTAATGATTAGTGACCTTCCAATTTCTTCATGGAGTGTGCTGTTGTGTTGGGTGGCATAAGTGTCTTGTTTTCGACTCTCAAAACTGTCAGGCTACTCTTCTCTTTGTCTGTTTCATGTATGCTAAAATACAATTTCACTTTACAAAATCATTCCTGTGTATGAAGTCCTACACAGTGTGAAATTCTTCATGTCCTTTGTTTGCTCAATAGATTCATGATTAAATTTTACATGGAAAAACCACTGGCGTATAGACAACCATTTGTTTTCAGTTTAACTATATAAAGGAGTCATGCATCCTAAATTTGTGCCTGATGAAATGTTGCTCCGAGATCATGGTTTTGTATGTGCTCCAAGTTCCAACTCAAATTGCAGGCATTTGTAGAACTGGCATCATCCCTATTCTTTAGACAGATGTTAACTTTGAGAGCTCTCTGAGCCTGTCAAGCAGCACACAAAGTATTCATTTTATTTGTTCAAAATGCAGGATGAAAGTAGGTTTTCTGCTTTTTTTTTTGGTTTTTTTTATCTCTCTCCTTGCTCCTTTGACATTATTTTGGAGCCATGTACTGGACTATATGTTGAGATTAATACTTGGAGGAAAATATTCCTTGCATTCTGATTTATGTAGTATAGAGGCCATAAATTCTGTGATTGATTGATTAATTAATTCTGTTATAAAATTACTTTATAAATTTCATGGCTTTATACAGTGGAGGCAATGTAAAAGTGTTGTTGTTAAGGTAGAGAAGAAAAAACATGAAGAGGAACAGGCTAACTTCTAATCACTACCTGTGGAGAGATGTACTCTGTGGGTTTTCAGATCTGCTGAAGAGGAGCCGTTTTAGTGCATACTCTCCAGTTTGCAATCTTATATGAGAGGAAGGAGAGGGTTAGGGGAAGCTTTCAAAAGGAGGTAGCTGCCAATTGTACTGGAAGATGAACTTCCTCTGATAGCACTGATTTTTTTTTTTAAGTCACATATGATCTCTATACATCTGTATGCCTTCTGATGCTTTTTGAAACTTTCGGACCAGTGAGATGTTCCTGGGAGGATCCTGTACCATGCTTTAGCTTCCCTTGGCCTGCTACCTGCTGCTTCTGCTCCCATATTCTCCTGTGATGGGTGGTTAAGCTGAATAATTGGAACAAACATTTTTTGGATATAAGTAACACAATCAGAAATGTATGGTGCACTGTTAGATAGAGTGGCCACTAATATAGCTACTTGAGCAGTTTTATATAATTACAATTTTAAACAAGACATGGGTATAGCAGCTGAATTTTTGTAATATGATGCTTCAGGACATATGATATACGTGTTGCTTTAAACTTAAATTGTTTTAGCCACATTATTTTTTTTCAGAGGAGTCAAGGTTTTCTGAATGGTTCTGTATAATCCCCACAAAATTTTGCAATTCTGTAGAAATATGGACACTTATAAGGGTTTTGTCATGCGCAGCCAGTAACTGTCACATTTTTATTCCAGATGTCTTTTTTCAGTGTTCATTTATTATTTCTCCATATTATAGAGCCTGACACTCTCTATGTTATCAAAGGATGCAGAAGAGTGGTACAGTGTTCTTTATTGTACATACTTTGCTGCCTTTCTTGGCTCAGAGAAACCTACGGCATGTAACTGGTATTTCATAGACATACTTTTGAAATTTTCAAAAGGCTATTGTATAGATAGGTGCCAGAGGGTGACAAAGATATCCCAGGAGGGAGCAGGTACCATTTGGTACTGTATTGGTCCATTGTATGTCTGTGCAGTATGTCAGTTTTCCAGCATCCCACAATGCAGCATTCTTCCACTGTTCCTTCCCCCATGTTATCCTCATACCCTGTCAACTGCTGTATGTCCCCATTGCTTCTGGCACTCTAGCTGCTGAGTACTAGCGGGTGCAACAAAGTCTGTATGTTTGGCAGCTGCAATGCAATGTTTTTTTTGAAGGTTTCCTGTTATACTTATCATAGTCATAGTATCTAGGGTCAGAAGGGGCTTAGAGCAGGCCATCTAGTCTGACCCCCTGCCAATGGCAGGAACGAGTGCTGGGGTCACAGGACCCCAGCCAAGTACCTATC
>JAGPOW010003642.1:62596109-62679197 GCA_030014935.1 Caiman crocodilus | reverse complement strand
TCCACAGCCACCAGGAGAGACAGCTCCTCCTGCTTACCTCCCATGCTGCATGCATTTGTATAGAAGCATTTAAGGCTATGCACTGCTGCCTCCCCCTCCCCATGTGTATCCCCCAAGCTACAACCACCTTTGCTCGTCCGACTTACCCAACTTAGCAGCCGAGCATCCTCTCCTCTTCCGGCAGGCCCGTCCCCCGACGAAGCTAGTTTAAAGCCCGCCGCACGAGATCAGCCAACCTGAAAGAAAAGAAAGGCTTACGCTTAGGTGATAGGTGAAGTCCATCTTCCGCCAGCATGCTCTGCATAGAGAAATGTGGGCTGTGATTGAAGAATCCGAAGCCCACATCATAGCACCAACCCCGAAGGCGCTGGTTTACAGCCTCGATATACGCCTCGCGTCGCCTTCCCCGTTGACTCACGGTAGAATGGAAGAAAAACTCACTGATAGAATGGAAGAAAATGTTGGCATCTGGCCAGAATAATTGAACATATTAACTTGTTTTTATGCAACTGCCAAAACATCTGTAACTCTACAATAAGAATGATTGTGAAAAGAGAAGTAGTGAGTTGGACTGTAATCTTCTGATCTGCCCCATGAGCCCAGTAGCCAATTTCTTACCCCTATGAAGATTAGTGTATGGCATAGGAGAGTTCTTCTAGTTTCCCAAAGAAGGGAGAGGAGAGGAGAGCTAGGTTGTGTTAAACTTCCCTCTACATCTTTGCATTCAACCCAAGAACTCAGCACTTGGGTCCACCCTCCAGTTTAACAGCATTTTTTCTACATTTTCCAGCTAATGTAACTCAAACTGTACAAGTCTGTGCTGTAGTACTGAATGATCAGGGTTCCAAAAACTATTAAAAGAATGTGATTTAAATTTGTAAAATCAAGCACTTGAAAGTTAAGAAGCATCAAATTTATGCTTACATATTCAACATTAGTTCTGTCTTGTATACATTTATGATTCATTCTTTAATTATATTTTTTTCCATGGGACCTTATTTTATGAACAGAATGAAAGAAGGGACTGAATTAAGATTACGTAGGTAATCAGCTACCTCATGGTTCCTAAATTTTGTGTGCTTTATGCTACAAGCTAAATAACTCATTTAAAAAAACAAACAGGTAAAGTATAAATAAATCCTCATGAATATTAGGTTCCTTTGTTGTAGACGCTGTGCATACAGAAAATAATACCTGAGCTAAAGAGACAACTGCTAACAAAATATTGTAAGGAATAGGATTATTTTGTTCAAGTTGATTGTAGCTAAGAAAAGGAAATAATATCATATTGCTGCTTCAGAGCCAAATTTGTAAGATCTGATAACAATGAAAGCAAAAGCATGGCTTATGAACTTTTTAGATGCAGTAAATGACAATGAAAATTATTTTGGACAGTTAAAACAGACAGAATTAAAATATAACAGGCAGGAAAATCTAATCATCTCAAGTTTATTTCTAAAAGGCATTCCAGTATTACTACAGAACTATAAGTGTGCAAAAATTCTTAACTAACATCAACAGTGAAGTGTTGAAAAACAAGTGCTCTGTCATCCTCCATGGATAATGGAAAACAGTGAATGCCTAGGGACTCCATTTGTGTGAATGATTGTGGGTTGGGATACAAGGGAGTGACCACCTCCCCTTTTTTTTTTTTTTTTTTTTTAAATAGTAGGTAGGGGATGTTTTCGGAGGTTTCAGAATCTGAAACCTGAACTTTTACTTTGGTCTCAGAATTATAATTTATAAAAGTGGAATCTCTGGGTCTGTCTATAATAGCATGTAGTAAGTCTCTAAGTCTTACTTTACATTTATTCAATGTGTAGTAATTGCTGCAGAGAGGAGAACACGGACCAGTGGCTTGAAGTTGCAGCTTGTTCCCAGCCACAGAAAAGGCCGGGAACGAGCCTTTCCAGGTGGGGGGGGATTGGGCCCCAAGCCACTTCTGAGTTTAGCCCACGGCTTCCGTGGCTGAGGGGGCATGCTGTCATATTTAAGGCTGCAATATTCCAAGTAGCTACATTGTAAACTAAACTACATGCAGATGTGGTTTAGTTTGCATGTAACAAACTCATTTAAATCTCAATAACCCCATACGTGTAAAGCGTGCTGCAATTAAACCTCAAAAAGGAGCAATTTTCATCACATGTACAAGTGCCCATATTGACAACGTAGTTCCCATGGTTTTCCTGCTTTAACTGTAGATTAGGGTGTTGGGTCTGTGTTGTATCAGAGTTGATGGTAGTCTTATGTAGAGTGCAGATTATGGTTCATATGGGATGGTTTGGATAGGGAGGATCTTGCCTCAGACAGGGTTGGACTAGATGACCTCTGGACATCCCTCTTACAAATGTCATACTGTTTTCAAGCCTGTCCTTCTGCAGCTGTATTAGAGGGGACTTTTTGCAGTTCACAGTAAGTATTGGTAAAGTATTTAGACTATTCTAAAACTCCTAAGGCTACTATAAGTCCAGTGGCAGTGATTTTTAGTGATGAATTAGAAAAACATGCTGCATTAAAATAATTGTATAATACAAAGCGCCTAATCATTGCACCAGTACATGCTTGTGGTAATGTGCGCTTATTGGAGTTATAGCGCTATACCCTAGTATCTAGGAGGTGCATTATAGTTGTAGGTTTTATTAAGTATAGTTATATTAATTGTCAGCAGGAATAAACATTTTATTTATTTATATGGATATCTTGTCTGAAATTGGTTACAAATCCTTGAAAGAAATATTCTGGCTGAAATACTCCTTATGTCATATTTCCAAAAATAATTAAGAAGTATTTCCATCTGAATTGCAAATGGCACAAAAATATGGGGGGAGGTAAACAAACTAGAGGGCAGGGAGTGAATCGGGCAGATTTAGACAGGCTGGGGAAATAGGTGGAACAGAATAGGATGCAGTTTAACAAAGATAAGTGCCATGTGTTGCACCAAAGGAGGAAGAATCATCAACACTCCTATATCCTAGGAGGTACCATTCTAAGTTGCACAACTGTGGAAAGGGATCTCAAAGTCATAGTTGACTCCAAAATGAACGAGTCACCAATGTGATGAAGTAATAAGTAAAGCTAACTGCACTCTTTCTTGCATAAGTAGGTGCATCACAAACAGGTCTAGGGAGGGGATACTTCCCCTCTATGCAGCACTGATTAGGCCATAGCTGGAGTACTGTGTCCAGTTTTGGGTGCCGCATTTCACGACGGATTTAGATGACCTGGACAGGGTTCAGAGGAGGGCCATGTGTCTGGTTAAAGGCCTACAGAAAAAACTCTGAGGACTGAGGGACCTGAATCTCTTCCTGAATCTCAGCCTCTGCAAGAGAAGGCTAAGAGGTGGTCTTGTGGCTGCCTACAAACTCATCAGGGAGGGACAGCAGGAAGTAGGAGATAGAATGTTTACCAGGGCACCCATCAAGGTAACTGGGAACAATGGCCACAAACTGAAGGAAAGCAAATTCAGACTGGACATCAGGAAACAATTCTTAACAGTAAGGGTTGTCAAAATATGGAATGCGTTTCCGAGGGAGGTGGTGCTGTCCCCTTCCTTGGAGGTATTTAAGAGAAGATTGGGCAGACACCTGGCTGGGGTCATGTGACCCCAGCACTCTTTCCTGCCCAGGGCAGGGGGTTGGACTTGATGATCTAATAGGTCCATTCCGACCATAAAATCTATGAAATTTCAACCGCAGGCAAGGTCTAACTTATTTTTAACATGACTAATAGGGGTAGGTGTCTTGTAGTTTCACCCTCTGTTATCCAGTCCCTGTTCTCTCCCTCCTTCACCTGCTTTCTATCACTAAAATCATCCCAAAAGCTATGCTATATCCACTCCCAACTGTGCCCTGTAAATGGTGTTTATTAAGTTTAAAAAAAATTTTTTTTTCTAATTTTAGTTTCAACTAAGTTCACTGTGTTAAAGCCTGCTTACCTTGCACTCTACAACTAGAAATATTAAGTTAATAAGACAAGATCTGAGATTAAAAACTGTTTCAAATCGGCACTTTTTTTTTTCCTGTTCTTGTTGTTTTAGGATGCATTTCAGATGTTCTGAATTTTATAATGACACCAGGCTTATTCTGGGATGGAGGTTTCTAAATCCTATTGGAATTGATCCCCTTTGCGTAACTCTAATAAATATTGACTGAAGTAGTGAAAGAGAGGTTAACAGTAGTCCATAGCATTTGAGTACCTCACAATCTGTGTGTTTAATATACTTATTTTTTAGGTGGCTTGCAGCTGAAAAGATGTTAGGTGCCAAGATTTGCTTTGAAAATCCTACTGTGTGCTTATTTGTCTCTCTGATGCCAAACTTAATTCAAAACTGGCTCTAAGTGACTTAATAATGTCTTTGAGCCAGTGGTGGAGTTAGGAACAGGAGCTAGCTAGCTTCCTAAATACTCAGCCACAGCTAATTGATGGCTAGATAAAGGTATTTAGAGGTTTTCTTTTGGGAATTGGCTTGTAGGTAAAGTAGATATGCCTTAAAACAATGGTCCAGGGCAACTTCAAGGGTTAATAGGTTTCTAAAAAGCCTGTTTGTGCCTTCAAGGCCCACTGTGTCTGACAGGCAAGCAGACACCCAGGCTGGGAAATGGAAGACATATTCCACAGAGTTCCATAAGAAGATAAAGTGGCATTAGGTCACAGTGCCCAAGTGCAGGGCCTTTGGGATTTCTGGCTTTAGTAGATGGACCAAATTAGGAGAAACTAGAAAGCATAGAATTAGGATGTGTGCATGTGATGGGCTTGTGAAACAAAGGAGTATGATGACAGAACAGAATGTGGACACTATGATGACCGCAGGAAGGCCAGTCGGTGATGCCTAGAAATGAAGAGGTACCAGAAGGGGCAAAGAATATAAAAAAAGGGGATTTCATAGCAGCACAGTGTCTTGAGGCCATTATGCACAGAGGCTATACCACCAGCCAGTCTCACCTACCCTGCTGGGGGGAGGGTGGGCTTCAGCCTCCAACCTTCAGGCTGCTGACATCTGACATTCAAGAGAGACCCTCAGAGGGAAGCTTGTGTTCTTGCCAAATGTATCTAGACTCTGATGACAACTCTAGAACTGGCAGATATAGAATTGTTTGCATTATTTTTATCTGCTATCCCATCTAAATAAAATTCACCTATTATTGAATGGAAAGATCATGGTTGGTCTGAGGGTTTTGGGTCTACCTGGAACAAGGTCTCTGGGTTATAAATCCAGTGCCAGCACTGACAAGTGTAGAAAATATTAATTTAGTTTTATCTGAGGCTGTGTTTCTTCTTAACTTTTCACCCCACTTCGCTTAAAACATAAATTTTTTTTTTTTTTGATTAAGGAAAAAGAAATCTTTCTATCTGATTCTGCTGCCTTTTTGTGCGTCAGATACAGTGTCTATGGGATAGCTGAAGATTTATTCAGCTGACAGAAATTAAACTATTCTTCTGAATTGCAAAATAGCAGAATTTATTTGACTGATTTATTCCTTTTATAGAGAAGAAATGAAGAGCAGATTTGATGTGTATAATAGTTTTGACAGTTCTAGAAAAATCCAGACAATTTTTTCTGCGCGCGACTGTAAAGAAAATTAGATTAGCAATGGCTGAAAAATGAAATATGACATACTATAGCATGCAAGTGCAGTAAACTGATACCATTTGATGCTTACAGTGGTGCTAGTGATGATATACTGTGTGATGTTTTCAAACTTTAATGTACTTTGTTTAATCAAGCCCTTTGTGTTTTTAATACTAGTTTATTTAAGTGCCTGGATTATTTGAATTCCAATGTCACTGTGTTTCCAAAAATGGGTAAGAGCTAACCAGTAAGTTATTGTAACATAATTGTGTCTGAGTGAGAACTGGATACAAAGTGATCTGTATAATGTACGTTAAAATCAGAATGAGGCTCTAATGATTGAGAGAACTTTATTTTCTCTTGGTCTTTATAAAATCTTTAGGAAGAGAGAAAGTTCTGAATAATTAGTGGAAGAATTTCTATTTCCATTGTTATACTGGCTCTTGCAGAGGGAAATTCCTTTGTCTTCCCCAGTGCTATCCTGCCATTTTTCTGTGCAGAAACTGGGATTCAGCTCAGTAGAAAACCAGACACTTATCAGTTTCATATTTTATCCTTGGACATAATAATTGTCTAACTTAATTCCAGAGCTGGTGGGTTGGTTGTAACTTCAAAGTAAATCTCTGTTCTTCTTTGCCAGTTTGTCACCTGCCTAAGTGACTACTGGAAAAGATTGCTGCCTGACTCTATTGAAAGTGAACAATGCCAAGTTCAATATGAACATATGGTAAATGTAAATACACCAGCGGACAGAGCATTACTCAGAGGAAAGAAATAGCTATTTGAAAAATCCAGCTATCTCTTTCTAAAAAGTTAATCAAACAACATGACAAAATCAAGTAGTTTTTTATTATAATCATTACTGGATGGTTAATTATTGTTGACGGAAGTAAAACATACTTTATTAATTAACACTGTTCTACAGAGAAATGAGCTGTGGATATTTAGAAATTTTTTTTTTCTGTGAAGTGAATTACCACAGAACATTATTAAACACCAAGAGCTGATACAGAAGACATGCCTTGATTAGTGTGTTTACTCATGCATGTAGTTTTATAAGATTGGGTCCAGTATTAATCATTGATAAGATGAGGGGAGAGCAGTGGATGTGGTATAGCTTGACTCTCTAATAAGACTTTTAGTACCATCTGTTATGATATTCTCATAAATAAGGTAAGAACACAGTGTAGTTTTGTCTACAAGTGGGCTACCTGAAGCCACTGAAGGTGCGCATATAACTGTTTGGGAGTGAATAACTGATCATTGTGCTCAGGGACTGGTCATCAACGTTTATGATGTCTAACTGGGAAAAGGTATTAAGTTGAGATTCCCCGGGTGAATGACTAGGAACTGCTACTGTTTTAATATCTATATTAATTACTTGGAGGCTGGAATTGAGAGTTCACAGTTAGTAGCTTTGCAAGTGGCACCAACCTGAGGGTGGCAACAGGCTTTGGAAATAGGATTAGGATTCAGAATGAACTTGAGAAATTGGAGAAATGATCTGGAATGAATTGGATGAAATTCAGTGAGGATGAGCGCAAAATACTGCATTCAGAATGTAACAATCAGATGACTAAATATAAATTGGGGAATGACTGGCTAGGGCACAGCACTACAGAAAAGGACCTGGGTTATAGCAGGCCAGAAGCTGAACATAAGCCAAGAGTATTCTGATACTACCAAAGGAAAAAAATATATAAAGCTGATAGTATGCTAGGATGTATTTAGCAAAGGACTTCTCAGTTTGGGGCACTACAATTCAAAAACAGTGTGTAAAAGTTGGAAAGAATTTACTGGAGAACAAAAGATTAGACATTTAAAAACCATGACGTAGAAAGAATGGTTGGAAGAACTGAAATTATTTTAGTCTGGAAAAGAGAAGATTGGCAGGAAGTGGGTGGAGGTATAGATTTGATAAGTCCTTCAAATACAAAAATAGCTGTTTATAAAGAGGATGGTGATCATCAACTGCTCCCTGAGTCCTCAGTGAATAGGACAAGAAATAACAGTCTTAAATTGCAGCAAGGGTGATTTAGATTATATAACAGGAAAAACATTCTAACTATGAAAAAGTGGTGAAGTACCAAGCAGATTACTTAGGTTATGAACAGACATCACATTTGCCCCAGGATAAACCATTTTATCCTGGGACAAAGTGCAGTTGTTCATATGTTTATGTCTGTTGCCCCAAGACTCATCCTAAAATGGTTCATGGGATAAGAAGTAGTAATAGTTTAGTCCTGGGATGGTACCAAATGCATCTGAGTGGTTATCCCAGGACTGCATCTGAATCAATGGCAGAAAAGCAGCAGCACTTTCAGCTCCTCATTAAACCCTGAAGGGTGACATGTATACACATCAATTCTAAGATATTTTTGTTCTGGGACAAACATAGGCACAACTTGTCTTGAGACGAATGCAACATCTTTCTAGTCTTGGGAAGGTTGTTGGATCTCTGCCACTAGAAGTTTTGCTGCAGGTTAGATGACGCTTACCAAATATGGTTTAGGTAGGGAGCTTTCTGATAGGGAGTGTTGGACTAGATGACTTTCTGTGTTCCTTTCCAGCCCTATATTTCTATGAAACTATGGCTATTTTAGAAATGGAAATGTTGTATAAAAATTTAAAGTTGATATTTTAATATGAGGAAGAGCAGCTGAAGGTCTAGTTTATCTACAGAATTATCTAAGGAGAGAATATTTTTTTTAGCTTTTGTTCTACTAAATATCATTATTGCCACATGTAATTAAGCACAAGTGATACAGTAATTTTTGTATACCCTTTTTTGTACTATATCTTAAGTAGTTTTGTCTCTTTGAAGAAAATATTTTTCTTAGATGATTAATCTGGATTTATGTGATTGCTAAATCTGGTTGCCTCATGTATGTTTGCATTTGCATACCTAGGGATGGAAATCTTCTGTGGTATCTCTTACTATTTCAGACTCTCTCAGGGTTTGCATAAATTGCATTTCTTTTTAACTTGAATAGCTTGAATCTAACTTGAAGTTATAACTTAACTTATAAATCCCCAAAGGACGATGAGGTCTAATGGTTATAAACTATTGCAAGACTGTTTCAGGCTGGACGCAAGGAAAAATTTCTTTACTGTCCGAGCTCCCAAGGTCTGGAATAGCCTGCTATCGGAGGTGGTTCAAGCACCTACATAAACCTTCAAGACAAAATTGGATGCTTATCTTGCTGGGACCCTATGACCCCAGCTGACTTCCTGCTTTTGGGCAGGGGACTGGACTTGATGATCTTCTGAGGTCCCTTCCAGCCCTAATGTCTATGAAATCTATATTTAGCTTGAATAACTTGCTGTATTTACTTTAATCCAAGATGAAGTTTTTTTCCCCCCAATCAGCATTGGGGCAGAGGGAGAAGAAGGCCTCATCTTAGATTCAAGTAGCTGCCCAGGACAGGTGGTGGCTTAACTCTGGCTTTGGCTGAAGCCAGAGCCAAGCCACTGCCTGCCCTGGGCTAGAGTGGTTTGTTTGATGGGGAAGGGGACTTGCTGCTGCGGGGCAGTGTCAGGGAGAAAAAGGGACCTGCAGGCTTCCCCCTCCCCTGCCCTCCTGTCTGTGCCTGCCCCCCCTCCCCTTTTTCCCTCCCTCCTTATGTCATACTCCAGTCCCTCTATCCCAGACCTAGCTGAGCTGGAAGCTGCTGCCACTTCTCCGTGACTAGCCTGGGATGGGGACAACTTGGGGCCACACTGCTGCCGAGTGCCCCAGAACTGAAGCAGATGTGCAGCAAAAGGTAAGGGGGGAGGTATGGGCAGGGGTGGGGATGAGGCAGGTACAGGGAGATGGGCAGCGGGGGTTGAGCGTGGCACAGAGGAGACAAGAGATGTGGGGCATGATGCAAGGTGAAATGGGGTGGAGAAGCATGGAGTGGTGGTAGATATGGGCACAGAAGGCAAGTGATGGAGGACAGGCTGCATTGGGAGTAGGGGTTGGGGAGGCAGGGAGTGGGGGAGCAAAGGAGAGGCACAGACACAGAGAGGCAGGCAATGGGGGATCACATAGTATGGGGGACTCATGGATGGGGGCAGGCAGCAGGGGGGCCAGGCACTGGCATATGGGGAGAAGAGACAGGGGAGAAAGGGAGGGTAGGGTACTGGCCCCTTGCCCCTGTTGTTGCTTTCCCTATCACCGCAGTGAGGGGGATAGATTTAAGATAACTTTCCATTAATTGGTTTCTATACATGGAAAATTATAAGAAATTTACAACTTTCCTTGTATAGAATCTAATTTTTGATGGGGAGGGGCTCATCTTAAATTAAGAGTTCTCTTTGATCTGGGTAAACATAGTATTCATATACGGTTTAATTCTGCAGCTTTTGCAACAATGCAGGTTTTGCTGTTTAATTAGTTTCATAGTAGCTAGGATCAGGAGGGACCTGAACAGATCATCTAGCCTGATGCTGTGCCACAGGCAGAAATGAATGCTGGCTTTACAAGACCCCAGGCAGGTGATGGTCCAACCTCCTCTTGAATTTGACCAAGGTAGGGGCGAGGACCATTTCCCTGGGAAGTTAGTTCCAGATTTTGGCCACTAACTGTAAAACATTGGTTTCTGATCTCTAACCTAAACCTATTCTGCATCAGCTTATGACCATTCTTCCTCATCACCCCAGGTGGTGCTGGGGAGAAAAGGTTCTACCTATTTGCCATTGATCTCCCCTGATAAGTTTGTAGGCAACCACCAGGTCCCCCCTCAGCCTCCTCTTGCCAAGGCTGAACGGGTTCAGATCCCTCAGTCTCTCCTCATAGGGTCTGCCCTCCCACCAAGTGGGTGTTCCTCCTCTGAACCCTCTCCAGGCTGACCACATCCCTTTTGAAGTGCGGCGCCCAGTACTGGACGCCATACTTCAACTGCGGCCTGACCAAAGTTGCATAGACGGGGAGTGTCAATAATGACTCCAAGATCCCTTTCCGCCTCTGTGCTTTCAAGAGGGGAACTCCCCAGCCTGTATGTATGCTATGGATTCCTTCTCCCAGTGCGAGTAGAATCGTGACCTTAAGTCTCAATCTCACAGTGAACTATGTGTGGATAGACCATTAAGCCCAATCCACTGAGGCAGCTTTGTTCTTGATACAGGGTCAGGATTTTCTGCATAAAATATGATTTAAGGCCTAAGCAGATATTTTTCTCCCAGTGTAACTCTGTTGACTACAGTCAAGTTATGCTGCACAAATGCTGAACTAGTTCAGTCATCCATGAAATCTTTAATATCTAATTTAAGGCATTTTAACTGTTAATGTTAAGTATATAATGTTCTTTATTAAAAGTGTTATGCTACACTTGTTGAAGTTTAGTGCTTTCTGTTTTTAAGTCAGACTACTCAGCATTAGATTTTTTTTGTTGGTTTACCAGAAGACCACAGAAGCTGTAAATTATATATGGAAAATATTTTAAAGGCAGTATTTTGTGGCTAAGAGCACTGAGTGCAGCTGGTTTGGTGTATTTTCCAAATCGGATTTTAAAATGGGAACCAGCTGCTCATATTTTGCTTTTAGTTGAAATACAAGCAGATGTCAGATATCCTGAACTTGCCATTTTTGAAATTTCATTAGGGACAATAGACTTTAGCTTGATGTTGAATCCAGTTATAAATTATACTAACTTCCATATAACACTAAAGCCCAGAAGTTGAAGTTCCGTATTCCTAAGGAGGCTCATTTGGGTGGTTTGATGTGTAGGTCCCTAAATAAAAGGAATCTCATACTGTAGAATCCATCATTTATTTGAACAGGTTTTGTACCTCAGCTAATTGTGCTGATCAAGTTTATTTCCAAGCCTGATGCATCATTCTGCCAGGGAATTCATTGCTTCATTTAAAAAATGGTTCCTGTTCATTGGCTTTGCAGCATGGGACTCCAATGACCACTGAAAGCATATGTTTGATGCTTGACCAGGCAGGTATACTTTTTGGAACCATTCTTTGGCACATAAAGAGCACTGGTGGGAGACCAAAATACTCTGTTGTCTCTATTCATCCATTATCTCCTCCTGTGAGACTGAGTTCACAGACTTGATCTTTCCTGATATCATGATGCATTGCAGAAGACTAGTCCAGAATTGCCTTGCTATAGATTAAAAGTGTTTATGAATTAATAGGAAATGAGTCTGGGGTTACTTTAGATAAGTCGAACATTCATAACAGGGAAAAATTTGTGCATACCTGCAAATGAGGACTAGTTCAAAAAGACATTCTTTGCGTGGGCGACTAGTGACATCTTAGGCAAAGGGGGCATTTGCCCCCGACCAGTGACCAGGGGAAGAGGGTCTGCCCACAGGCAGTCTCACTGACTGGGGGGCAGGTCCCTGCGGCTGAACATGCTGACCGGGGAGTGGCCACAGGAGCTTCATCTGGCACTCCCGCTCTCTGGCCAGTGCTTGCAGGGAGTGCACTGTTGCTCCCGCCTGCCCCCTCTTCCCATTGTCTAAATGGGGAGTGTGGCCTCTCAGGGTGCACATGCACCCCCTTTGAGTCTCCACTGAGTCTTCTTTTGGGGTTTAGCAAGTGCCATAAGATCCTGACATGAGGAGAATACCCTCAAATATTTCCTGTAGGTTAGACCTATATGTTTTAATAAATTTGAATTATTTTAAAGTTAGATTTTACCAGAACCCTAAATATACCTGACACCACTTCATTTTTTACCATTCATCTTTTATGTTCATAAACGTATTCATGGGATAATGTGAATTTTGTTCACTATTTATTTGAAATAATAGTAAAATTGTTGTCTGTGGAATTCTAGGATCAATAGTGAGCTTTATTTTGGCTTTAATAACAGTTTTCTTTCCACAAGAAGGAAGATTTGCCCCAGTTTAAAGAAACAAGTTAATTCATCCAATGTCTTGAACTGAATTATTATTAATAAATTTTCTGTTACAGAAACTTTCTAAATAACTTTTGATATAACCTATTTTCCTATTTAAAAAAAAAAGAGCTCTTTCAGTTACAGTGCATCTCCCTTTATGTATACGATCTTGGGAATATCTAAAACTTTATAAAAATATTCATTTTCTTCAAAGCAGAACATAATTCATTGGTGCAGCCAACTCTCATTTAACTTCACTGGATGTTTCAGCTAATCCAAAGACTTGTCAAACAATTATTTTGTATTTGCTGGGCAGAGTAACCTAATATATTCGTATACCTATGCGGGTGCTCTTGTTGTGACTGAGGCATTATTAACTTTATCTGAAATTTTATAAGTGTATTGTGGGGTTTCAAACTGGTTTGAAAAGAATCTTTCTCTGTCTCTCCCTTTCTCCCTCTCCACCTCCACCTTGTGCTCACTTTTGCTTATTCTCACTTTTCTCTGAAGTTGTGGGGGGAGGAAATCTTTTCCTCAGCACAAAGAGTCAAGAATTTGTATTCCACATGCATTTGGTGCTACAAGATCTACCTCTTGGCACTAAGGGGTTAATGAGTACTTAAATACTTGAAAAGGTTACTATGGCTGAAATGTTTGTTTGGTTGAAGCTTGATGGCAGAAGATTTAACTTCAGTAACCAAGGCTCTGTCAAATATTCACCATATTTATTGAACATATGACATGAAATAGATTTGTGATAATGACCATAATCTTTGATCCAAAGAAAACTACTAAATAGTTTGAACTTTAGCACTGATATTAGGTAATTGCAGTATATAAATATTCTTTAAAAGATTTTTAACATTACATACAGTCTTGTATTTCTATCATTGAATGTATTTATTCAATAAAAGAAATATTCCTCGGTAGAAAACAGAAAAAATAAAAAACCCTGAATAGTTTTCTGGTTGTTAGATATTGCAATACTGTTTGTGAATAATCTGTTAAATGTGCTGTGCTTTAATGTTGCTAGTGATGAAAATATTGTGCTTACTTTTAGATGTTCAACTCTGGTTTTATAGACCTACTGGAATTGAATTTAATGTAGCTATTGTAAACTGAGGACAGTTGAAATGTGGCAAGATTATTTTTAAACATCAGCTCAATTGTGCAGGATAACACCTAAATTTAAAGCAGTTAAATATGAACGCATGAATGCCATGTGTCACAGGAGGCTGGGGGGCACGGTGAGCTCCCTCAGGCAGTGGTAGCACTGTTGGTGGCAGGAGCTTGACAGTGGCAAGCATTCCTAGCATTTGGCAAATGGAGAGCTCCCACAGGTGGCCACAGCACTGGTAGGGTGAGCACTCGCCAGCAGTCGGCAACCACCTATAGATGCTGCCAACGGAAGCAGTGTTTGTGGTCCGCTCGCAGACATGGGCAGTAAGATGGGGTGTGGAGAGCAGTGACCACCCACAGGTGCTGCTGGCAGTGTCAGCAGCACCTTTTTGAAGGGAGTACACATGCACCCATGTGTACCCCCTCCGCATTGCCAGTAGATGAACATATATTAGACTTTTTACATTTACAGCTATAATTTTTACCTATCAGGACTCAAAAGTATTGATTGTAAGTTAGTGAATGTTTCTGTTTCATTTCTGTTGTTAGTTAATAGGCGTAACTTTGAAAACTTGAATCATTTTATAACCACAGAAATTGCCATCTCTAGCTTTTGATCTTCTACCAAGGGAACAATATATATTACACAGGGAGTTGAGCCCTTTTTGTTACATCTGGCTTAACCCTCATATTATGATTTATAGCTGACTAATGACCCAAGCAACTTCACTGGTCATGGTCTACAAAAAACATTAATAAATATTTCCTTTGATTAATAAATACAGTTGGAATTAAAGCATTTCCGTTTTATCTCATTGTTTATATTTAACTCGGAGAAAGACAGTGCTGTATGTTACAGAAATGGACAGTAGTTCACTTGTTAGTTGTTACTACTCTTGATAAGGATGCACACTAGGCTTGCACTTAAAACAATGTCAGCATAATAATAATTGTGCTCTTTATTTATGATGAGTAAATAAGATGATGTTTAAATTCAGATTATGCCTGCACCTGTGGGAAGAGAGGAGCGATTTGGAAGATACTAGGATACATTAGTACAGGGATGGGCAAAATACAGCCTACGGGTCAGATGTGGTCCACCAGGCCATTTTATTCATAGACTGTAAGGCCAGAAGGGACCTCGGAAGGTCTTCGGGTCCAGCCCCCTGCACGAAGCAAGAAAGATAACTGGGGGTTAAGTGATCCCAGCAAGCTGACTGTCTAGTCTCCTCTTGAAGACTTCCAGGTTTGGTGATTGCACCACCTCTGGAGGGAGTTTGTTCCACAGTGTAGACTGTGAAGAAGTTTTTCCTAATGTTGAGCCTGAATCGATCTTCCAGGAGTTTTGGCCATTACTCCTGGTTTTCCCCTTGGGTGCCTTGGTGAGCAGCTGCTCACCAAGCCCTTGATGTACTCCCCTAGTGCAGTGGTAAGGTGCTACTAGGTCTCTTCTCAGCCTTCTTTCCTTCAGGCTGAAGAGTCCCAGATCCCTCAGCCTTTCCTTTTATGACTTGCCTTTTAAGATTCTGAACATAGGGGTGCTTGGCACGCCTGCTGGGGATTGCTGTGCCCTGGGTTACAGCATCACACTGCCGGCTATTGTTCATACTGTGGTCTGTTATTACCCCCAAGTCCCTTTCATTTGTGGTGCTAGTCAGTTTGGTACCACCAAGCCCGTGTGTTGGGGGTTGTTCATCCTGAGGTGGGGCACTTTGAATATCTCAACATTGAACTTCATGAGGTTCTGATCTGCCCAACTTGCTCGCCTGTCTGTCTGCCTGTGACTGTAACCTATCTTCAAGCATGACCATACTTCCCCATAACTTGGTCTGCAAACTTGACCAGTGAGATCTTCACTCTCACGTTCAAATAATTCATAAAGATGTTGAAAAGTACTGGACTGAGCACCAATCCCTGCGAGACATCGCTGCCCACTTCTTGCCAGGATGACACTGATCCATTCGCTATGACTCTGGGTTGTATCCTGCAACCAGTTTCTTACCCACCTGACTGTCTCGGAGTTAAGCCCACAATCCTCCAATTTTCTCACAAGGGCATTGTGGCATACTAGATCAAAGGCCTTTTGGAAGCCTAGGTATACAATGTCAATCTGCACTCTCATGTCTGGTGGCAAGTTACCTGGTCACAGAAGGAGGTGAAGCTGGTAAGGCAAGACCTGCCCACGATGACGCTATGCTGGCTGTCATTCAAAATTTTACCTTTTGCAAGCTTATCACAGGTAGACTCCTTGATGAACTTTTCTAGGATTTTCTCTAGAATGGAAGTTAGGCTGATCGGCCTATAGTTACCTGGGTCCTCCCACCTCCCTGTCTTTCAATGGGCACAACACTGGCCCTCTTCCAGTCCTCAGGAACTTCTCTAGAGTGCCATGAGTTGTGGAAGAGTTTTGCCTCCTTCAGCACTTTTGGATGAAGATCATCTGGTCCTGCTGACTTTTGTATACGTCTGGTTTTATTAATTGGTCATATACCAACTCTATGGCAATAATAGGAAGGTGATTATTCCTGTGTTTGTCCTCTACTCTACCTGGCATGGTTTTCTCCTTGGTTTGTTGAAAGACCAAGGCGAAGTAGTCATTCAGGAGTTCAGCTTTCTCCTGGGTGCTGGCAACGAGCTCTCCTGAGTTGTTGAGCAATGGCCCCACACTCCCATTTGTTTTCCTTCTGTTCCCTACGTACCTAAAGAAGGACTTCTTGTCCTTGATTCCCATTGCTAATGTGAGTTCAGTTGCTGCTTTAGCTTGTCTTATCTGTTCCCTGCAATTGAGAGCCATCATGGAATAGTCTTCCTTGGGGCCTGCCCTGAGCTTCCACTGTTTATAAGCCTCTTTCTTAAAAGGACTGTGAAGTCCCTGTTTAGCCAAGAGGGCTTCCCAGTCCTTCTGTTAACTTTTTTCCACATGGGTATGGACTTCCTTTGTACTTCAAGGATTGTGTTAAGGAACAACTACTCTTTGTGCACACCTTTTGCCTTTAGTCCCTGGTCCCACAGCACTAGACCTACTATTAACCTAAGCTTGTAGAAATTTTGTATTTTTGAAGTTCAAGACTTCAGTCCTGCTATCCCATTTGTCTGCGTTATGTTGGACAGTGAACATGATGTTTCCATGGTTGCTGTTGCCTAGACTTCTCTCTATATTTAAGTCAGTCACCGGGTCATCTCCTTTGGCAAGGACTGAGTCTAGCAGAGCATCACATCTGGTTGACCCATGCACCTCCTGAATCAGGAATCGCTCCTCAACACAGGTCAGGAAGGATTGTGATTGCGAGTGTTCCTCCCAGGAGATGTTGGAATAATTAAAATGGTCCATGACAATCATGTCATGAACGCATGCAGCCTCAGTCAATTTTGGGTGAACTCCAGATGGAGTTCCTCCCCCTGGTTTGGTGGCATGTAGTATAAACTTAAAGTTAGGTCTCCACTTAGCTCTCTCTTGCCATGCCCCCCCTCCCTGCCCTGCAACTTGGCCTAGAGGGTTTCAAGCTGTCCATTTTTGGAGCTGATGTTGGCCTCCAAGGAAGGGTACTGCTCTTTCACATAGAAAGCGATGCCTCTGCCTTTCTTCCCTGGCCTGTGGGACCCCCCAAAAATGTATTAAATTAATATTCATCTGCTCCTTGCTACTTGCCAAGGATGACAGGAGCCAGAGGCAGTAGGACTTGGCAGCAGAACCCAGAAACCAAGCCCTGCCCTCATCCATTTCCCTGCCCCTGCACTACTCCAGTACCATGTGTTTCCCTGCTGCATCACTGGACTGTGGGAGCACAGGGTCATGCCGGTACCCCAGGAGGTGTATGTGTGTCCCACACACACAGTGCACCATACACATGTATCCTGTCCCCAACATGCAGCCCCCTCCCCCACAAACTCCATACACACCTACGCCCCACATATCCACACACACGCATGCTCCCTCATACCCATACACACCTCACATACCTCACACCCACACCTCACATACCTCACATACTTATACACTCACAGTCCATCACAAACTTATATCCACCCCCCACATGATATACAAGAGTCCGACTTCATTTTAAGCTATTGTGCAATCACCTCTCTGTATACTACACAAACATGTAAATCGGGACAAAATATTTTTTAAATCAAATTTTAATTTTGTAGATTTTCAGTTTTTAGAATATAATTTGGTATTTTTCTGGTTCCAAGGTGTTAAAACCCCTTGCTTCTGGGGGGCAAGGGGAGGGACTTCTGGTAGCAAAGGTTGGGATTAGAGGGCAGGACTTCTGGTCAAAAGATGGTGACCAGGGGATGGGGTACCTGTCAAGGGACAGGACTACCCATAAAGCCCTCAATAGCTTGCCAGAACTCAGTAAGTGGCTCTCAGCCTAAAATAATTGCCTGTCCCTGCATTAGTACAGGTATTCCATACAAATAGCAGACTCTTATTTGTAGCAAACTTATTTGACTTGCTCATTCCAGGTATCTTAGCTCAAACTTTTAAGTTCAGAAATGTTACCTTGACTGGAATGTCCCTGCTTTGAGCTGGAGGTTGGACTAAATGACCTTCTAAGGTTCCTTCCAGCCCTAATTTTCTATGATTCTGTGCAAGTCTAGTTTAAATATTAATGCCCCTGTGAGTGTTCACTGTGATCCCTGACTGAAGGGATTTCTTTGTGGTGAGTGAACTGTGATTGAACCAAATGACTGCAGCTTCACTTACAATGGTGGAATGAGTGAGGCATGAAAGAAAGGGTTGACCAAAACAGCTCCAAATGAGTGAATAGCCAGAAATTACTGATTAAGCAGTTCTGATGTAGCAGCTGATAGTAATGACATACCATTGCACATTTTCCCCCTAATAATGGTGCAAGCTTGATCCTTAGCTAAAGTTTAAAATTTCATTGCAGATGTATTTTTGTGGTCTCTGTTTGAAGCTTTCTTTCCCTAAGGGGTAAAGGCTTTTAAATACAGTAACCTTGTCTGGTATGTTGTGGTCTGGATGTTTTCTGCTCATCATAAAAACAGTGCCTACCTTATCCTTTGAACAAGAACTGAGTCATGATACTGAATAGCTATGCCCTAAGCTTGTAAGTAGCTTCTTGGGGCCTACTTACATTCCATACAGTATGTGTGAAACTTCCCAGACTGCATGGGTGCAAGCTGGTATGGAATTTGGGACCATACTGAGTTGAAAGACCGCTGCCCTTTTGACTGATTGTTTTCACTTAGTCCAAGGGTGGACAATTAGTTGGGCTGGAAGGCCACTCAGGGAGTTTTGGTGAGCTGTTGCAGGCTGGGTAGGGGGTGGTACTGATCCACTGGGGCAGGGGACACTGGAATTCCTAGTGTGGTGGGCAGGGGGAAGGGCAACTGATCCTAACTGTACCAGGCTTGTGCCTCGCTTCCACCACCAGGGGTGGGCAGGCAGGTGAGATTTCCATGGAGACTGGCTGGGATCCCCATGGGCAGGGTATGCTCAGAAAGGATGGGGCTGCAGGCAGGCAGAGGTCAGTGTCTTGGAGCAGGACAGATAGGTAGGGCTGGGATCATGGGGCAGTAACAACATAGGGCTGGAACCCAGGGCATTTATTCCCAGTGATTTATTCCCCACGCATCTGGATAGAATCCTTTGGTGGGCCAGATCTGACCTGTGGGCTGTATTTTACCGACCCGTGACTTAATCCCTGTCCTGGTGTAACAGGGCCATGGCACCATTGGTGGGTGCACTGTGTTTGTTCTCCTGTTCAGTCTCTCCATGTCTGGTCTTGCCCTCTACCTGCCATGCCTTGATGGAAAAGCTAATATATTTAGGAGGTTGCCCTCAGAGATCCAGAGTTTGGAATTTGATGCTTTGCTCAGCCCTGCTTATCATCAGGTTGCCAGTCTGCCCAATACTCACACCCTAGATTTCATAGACATTAGGGCTGGAAGGGACTTCAAAGATTATCAAGTCCAGCCCCCTGCCCGAGGGGCAGGAAGTCAGGTAGGCTCAAAAGACCTCAGTAAGATAAGCATCCAAGCGTTTCTTGAATAAGTCCAGAGTAGGTGCCTGCACCAGTTCTTGAGGGAGACTATTCCAGGTCCTGAAGGCTCGGACAGTAAGGAAATTTTTTCTTATGTCCAGTCTAAAACGGTTTTGTAGAAGTTTATGACTGTTGGTCCTGGTTTTTGCTTGGGGCACTTTGGTGAACAGACGTTCTCCCATATCCTGATGAACACCCCTTGTGTACTTATAGGCAGCCACTAGGTCCCTACTGAGCCTGCGTTTTTCCAGACTGAAGAGTGCCATGGCTCTTGGTCTCTCTTGTAAGGCCTATTCTCCCTTTGATCAAACTGTGTGGCTCTCCTGTGGACTCTCTCAAGCTTTTCAACATCCTTCTTGAATTGTGGAGCCCAGTATTGGATGCGGTACTCCAGCCTCACCAAGTATAGCAGGAGGACGACATCCTGAGATTTACTTGAGGCATCTACACTTGCAAGCCAGGGTTTTGTTTGCTTTGCCAGCTACAACATTGCATTGGTGGCTCATGCTCATCTTGTGGTCAGTCATGACCCCCAAGTCTTTCAGCAGTGGTGCTAGCAAGTGTGGCACTGCTGAGCCTATAAGTAGGATGTAGGTTTTATTCCGCAAGGTGGAATACCTTACATTTATAGGTATTGATGTCATCAGGGTTATGTGTTGTGTCTGCCCATTTACTAAGCTTATCCAAGTCGGCCTGGATCACTAGCCTGTCCTCAAGTGTGGATGCAATGCCCAAAAGTTTAGTGTCATTGGCAAACTTAGCTAGTGCACTTCTGACACCAATGTTCACATTGTTGATGCAGATGATAAAGAGAACCAGTCCAAGGACAGAGCCTTGGGGTCACCACTGGTCACGGAGTGCCATAATGATTCGCTGCCATTGACCACTACTCTCTGGGTCCAACCTTGGAGCCAGTTTCCCTAACCTGAGAAGGGCTGTGTCTCTTCTTTCTCTGGCATGATTATCAGGTCTCTCTGGGCTTCTATACACGTGCAGGGAGACTACTCTGCTGCGCTATAATTACAGCACATTGGAGCAGACTCTGATCCAGCGTTGAATAAAGACTCCAGTGTTTTGTGTGTTAGTGTCCCCATACTGAAAAATGGCTCATCAAATGAACTTTAGTTTAAAGCACCCTCCTGCCATTTTTCAGCATGGGGATGCTAATACACAAAACACTCCAGGCACTTTTAATTAGCACGGGTCTTGGAGCTGTGCTAATTAAGGCATGCCCCCTCCCCCTGCCTCCACCTCCCGGAGCATGCCTATAAACACCCTCTGTTTCTCTGGCCTGCAGTCTTCATCATTCTTTGCAGTTCTCCAGGCACTCGTTCCTACCTGTCCCTGAAAGGTGGTCTCTC
This sequence comes from Caiman crocodilus, assembly GCA_030014935.1. NCBI lineage: Eukaryota > Metazoa > Chordata > Crocodylia > Alligatoridae > Caiman > Caiman crocodilus. Next base: position 62,658,299 of record JAGPOW010003642.1, on the reverse strand, counting down.
AGGGCATCTACCCCTATATGCTGTTCTCTAGGCACTCTCCCTAGTCTCAGTGCTTTGAGTATCACTGGGACTAATCCTGGCCTCCAGCCTTCTATATACCTTTTCTCATGTTTTGTGGGTAAAACAGTAAACATAAACTATTTATGATAAACAGAAGTGACTTTGCTGTCTATGTAACTCTTAGCAGAGCTCCTTCCTTTTTGGGCCGGACTAAGCCCTCTAGCTCTAGGTTTAGGACTAGATGGTCCCCTCATCCATCTGGTCACCTGGTCTGACTCCCTTGTAAGGGGGACTGAGGACCGCTAACTTCCATTTCAGCTGCCCAGCATTTGCTGCCCACTGTCTGAGTCTCGTAGCCCTTTTAACTGTGCTACTTGCACCTGCGGTCCTTTGCAGCTAGCCTTCCTGCAAGATGCATTTACTCTGCCTGTAAATAACAGGGGACCTTTCTCTCTTCATTAGCAATCTACCTTCTGCAACACTGTTCTTAACTTCACTCAAATAATTGGAATTAGGATAATAAAAGTCCCATGTTATACCTTGTAACTGTCATTTGTTCTTATCCTCTCTTCTGCTTCTATGCAAAAGTTCATTCTGAAGCATTTGTCTTTCCTTTCATCTTTTTTCCAAGGCCCAGATGCCTTTATCTTCTGTTCTTTCAATCTTGCTCTTCCTGAGACTGCTCAGTGCTGCTAATCTCTTGTACAGCCACTTCTACCACTCCTAACGATCCAGATGGATTGAGCTCCTTCTCTGATCTTGCTACATCTTTTCCTTTCTCCTTCTCACTCATTCTTCGCCCTTGAACAACATTTTATCCTTCTGTTCTCTCCCACTCTCTTGTTATCATCTATGAAGTACCTGTTTTTTCCCATGCTCTGCTTCCTTGTCTGGCTTTAACTAATTACTTCATATTCATTCAGATTTTCAGTTACTTGAACTGAGATCCCATCTGTTTCCCTAGTCTTCATCTCTTCAATTTAATTTCTTCATTTGATATGTAATTGTAGGTTAAGGTATCAATGTTTGTTGTTTGCTTGATTTTTTGTCTCAACCAAGCCAGGCTCCCTCTCTGATTTCTTCTTCTCTGACTACCATATCTCTTTCAGTTTTGCTCATTTTCTACTTTCCTTTTCCTTTTTATAACAGGCAACACTACCTCTTCACTATGATCAGCTTCCTTTTCAAGATCTCTCCTCTCCTGTTCCACTTCCTTTTGATTGATCTTGCTGATTTCTTTAAACAAAAATTTATAAAATATCATTATACCTTACAGTATAATGCACAAAACTAGAAGTTCTGTTGGCTTTTAATGAGATTCATTTGCCAACATACTATCATTTACTTCCTTTTGTCTCTTTAAACAAAGGACAGGGATGTTCTTTTTTTTTTTTTGTATAGTACTTGGCACAATGGGGCTCCAATCCCATTTGGGACTTTGGCAATCACCATATTATAAATATTTCATAATAATAATGGGTCATCAAATCTTCTCAGGTTTTATTCCAAAAGGAATACAAAAATGTAGTACCTTTGCTTAACACCAAGAACTCAACAAAATATAATCTTTGCAGTCTTACTTTAGAGTACAGTGATTAATACATCATATGTTGGAAAGAGGAGACAGCTCCTTCCCACAAACATCTGCTTATAATTTAAACACTGCAAAATATCCAAAAAAGATTGTGTGGTGAGTTCTGTCTAAGGACTTAGCCACGTATCCTGCTGTCCCAAAGACAACTCCTACGCATGTTCATTTTGCCAGTACAGTATCAAATCTTTTCTATTCAGTATATAAGTGAATGTGTTTACATAAACTACTAATGAAAAGTCCTATAAAAGCTTTGGAAGAATGTGTATGTAGATGATTTACAATTACACATTCATGTTTGTACTTCCATAACATTTGGGCAAAAAGATTTCTTTTTCATCAGTGTATCCTGTAAATAGCTATGAATATATTCATTATGTCAAGATTGTTCCACATGGTCCCTTTTTTCTCCCTACTTCTTGTCCCTTTCCAGTGCCTGTTCTCACCCACTCCACACAACTACCATCTGGTCTTAATTTCTGCAGTCTTGTCTTCAAAGGTTGCTAGGTCCCCCACAGACTAGTTAATTTTGGTTGTCATGAAATTTAGAGTCAAGTTATTTAAAGGGGTCCAGATTAAACTTAGAATTTTATGAGGGCCTTATTTTTTTCCTTCATTAAGAGCATTTTTATCCTTCCCTATCCAGTGTTTGACACCATTGAAAAAACATTGTTCCATTTTGCTTTTGTCATGAGAAATGTATATTTTTCCTGTCTGTACAATGTAGTATGGTGAGGAGCTGACCTTGGTGGTCAAGGTAAATATTTATGTCTTAAATTTCCTTCAGTGCCATAATTTGAATAATTGTGGGCCCTTTATGGGTTGAGAAAACCATGAAACGTTATCAGATGAAACTTAATTTGCACTGCTTAGACAAAATGTTAAGACCCAAAAAACCCAAAACAAAACAAAGTAATAGACGCTTCCTTGGATCCCAGATGGACACTGCTAGCTAATATGGTGGCATTTCACTGATTTAAAAAGTCAAAGATCACTGTCCTTGATTGGAGATGTATTAAGTTTTATGTATTTTGTTTGCATTGCACAAGTACACATACAGCAGTGCCTCAGCTCCCAAGTTCTTATCTAGTATCTGTTTGAAGAATTCTGTAAGGGCAGTTTCTTCTTTCTAAAATCCTGTCCTACTGTGTTACAGAATAGATATGAATTAAAGAAATATCAAAATCAATGAGCTTTATTATTGCATGGACGAAGATGAAAGAAAGAGGAGCTGAAAAACTTTTGAATGTGACTACTTTAAACTATAGAGTGGAAACTAGTTGTTTAGTTCAACTTATTCAAGATTTGAAAACTGGCTGGCTAAATTGAATGCCAGGGAATGTAGAGGTTTTAATTTGGGTTTTTTTATAAAAGTACAATAGCCTCAGAAGTGTAAATTTGGCCTACTTTTTTAGTTAAAAATAATAAAACTGGAGATATTGAATTGGAGTCTCATGGTAGTAAAACTGTTCTATGAGATTGCTTTACTTTTCTTATTTAGTGGAGTTAAAGCACTTTCAAGAGCTTATTAATTTGGTCTCTAGGGATAAGACTTTGTAGAGAGCTACAGTTATTGTACATCTTTTCTGACCTCCTCAAGGAATGGGTGCATATGGAAATATAGCCTGAAGAAATTCCATCCTAGTGGGAATGCCTTTTGAATATTTGATTGTTAAGCAGTTTTCACAAAAAAATGACGACAGTAAAAATAGACCATTTGATTTGGTCCTCTAAACAATATAGGGAAGAGAATAAATGTAGATTAAGGTGCAAACTCTTTGATTTGATTCTATTTATTTTTGCTAGTATGGTTAAAATGAGAAGTTCATAATGCTAATCCCAGTGAGCGATCTGGTGTTTAACTAGGTAAACTTACATTGTTGCTTATTAAGGGTATATCTATGCCAATGATTCTCAACCAGGGTGGCACAGCTAGCAGCATTAGGAGTGCAATCATGATTCACAAGGGAAGCTCAGAGTTCAAATATTACTCTTTAGTGTCAAAACCATTCTGATTTGTGGTCTTTCTGAGTTTTTTTGTAACGAGTATTTGCTGTATTTTCTGTAGTCAAAAATGAGCAAAAGCAAAGTGCTGGCATTTTCCCAGGGGTGTCTTGAGTTTTGAAAAGTTGAGAACCACTGATCTACAGTTTTCCTGGCATGTCCCAGCAGGGACATTCCTCACTGATCTGTGCCTATTGTCATGCACCAACTCCAGGAATACTGTATAGGGAAGCCACTCTAGGGACTTCCTGAATGGTTATTCTTGAGATGTCAGTCTCAGGTATATATGATATATTTGGTTAGAGACAGATTAGAAAAAGTGCTGTGTAGTAAGTGCTTAAACTGAACTGCACAGTGGGAAATTTCTGAACTTCAGTTGAACTTGCCCTCTTGCAGAATCCTGATGATATTTCACCACTAAAGAAAACCCTGATAATATAATCTAAGATGGGTAGGCAATGTTTTTGACCGGAATGCCGAAAAAACTGTAATGTCCACCTTAAAAGGTGCTGGAGTGCTAGAAGAACAAAACTGGGAAGGTGGGTACATGGCAGCGCGTACTGCATATTTAATATAGTTAATAAACATAAATGCTGCTTTTCTTTTTTTTACAGAAAATGACAGTTTTCAAAAAGTTCTAAACCTGGTGACATTAAATACAACTTCATTTACTGTCTTAGTTGTTGTGTATTCTTTTTTCATAAGCATGTGATGAGAGAGAAAGAAATAGAGAAAGAAGAGAAAAAGAGAAGAGGGGGAAAAAAGGGAGAAGAGAGAGAAACGCACGCAGAAATGCACAGGACCACAGACGTTCACACACAGAACCAGACACACGCATATGCACACCTAAGCACATGTAAACAGTTGCACACGTGTGTATGACCAGGCTGCTGGGCCGCAGTACAAAGTCCAACCTGATGATGCCTGGGGCCAGCCATATAGCCCCTGTGCTTCCCTGGGGAGCTGGAACCCAGGCCTGCAGAGGCCCTAACCCAGAGCCCCATAGCCAGCTGCAGGGGGTGGTGCTAGGTAGGGTTTGGGGGGCTCTAACCATGCCAAAATTCACCTTAGCCCGCCAGTACCATCCCTCCCAGTGCCCCCACACATCCAATGCAGCTGAGCCCACAAAGGTGCAGTGCTCCTGGGTTGCGGGGGGGACTGAGGCTGGACTTGGGGTAGGGTAGGTGGTGGCAGCCCAGGAGGTGCTGGAGGGATGGTTGTGAGGGGACTAAGGCAATATTTGGGGTGGCTGTAGCCCCCCAAACCTCCCAAAGTGCTTTAGCTCCACACTGGCAGTGACTGCATGTGTGCCTTGGAGCCCTGGTGGGGGAGGAAGTGGGATTCCACTGCCTCAGCCGTCCCCCCTTCCTCCTAGGGGGTGCATGCAGCTGCTACTTGCACGAAGCCCAGCTGGCGCTCAAGTGCACATGGGTGGCACTAGGGGAGTAATGGGGGGGCCTACAGTGACCCCCCAAAATTTGCCTTAGCCTCCCTTGTAGCCATCCTTCAAGTTTGACCTGCGTCATTGCCACCCATCTTGTGAACTTATCTTGCTTCTGCCCACAACACAGCCTTCCCCAAGCTGCTGCCACTGGGAAGAGGCTGGCGCCACCCCTACAGCCAGCCCAGCTTTCGGTGGCTGCTGGCAGCCCTGAAGCTTGGGCTGCTTGCAGCCTCCTAGCTGCCTGCTGGGAGCAGCTCCATGCTCTGGCACGCGTGCTGGGGGTTGCTGATCCCCGGGTTAAGAAATTACTGATCGTACATATGCCGGGTAGCTTTTCCCAGTATATTTTACAAAGTGCATTTTCCAGAATATCATAGATGTTACGGTCAGAAGGGACCTCAATAGATCATCGAGTCTGACCCCCTGCATAAGCAAGGAAGAGTGATGGTTTCAGATGACCCCAGCCAGACACCCATCTAACCTCCTCTTGAAGACCCCCAGGGTAGGGAAGAGCACCACCTCCCTTTGGAGCCCATTCCAGATTTTGGCCACTCTAACTGCGAAGAAGTTCTTCCTAATGTCCAGTCTAAATCTGTTCTCTGCTAGCTTATGGCCATTATTTCTTGTGACCCCCAAGGGCACCCCCATGATGAATTTATAGGCAGCCACAAGGTTGCTTCTCAACCTACTCTTGCGGAGGCTGAAGAGTCTCTCCTCTTAACCATATGACTGGCCCTTCTCTGGACCCTCTCCAGGTTATCCACAATCCTTCTTGAAGTGCAGCGCCCAAAATTGCACGCAGTACTCCAACTGCGGTCTGACCAGCTCCCAATAGAGGGGAAGTATCAGCTCCTTGGCTCGGTTTGTCATGCATCTGCTGAGGCCTGATAAAGTGCAGTTAGCTTTTCAGATTACTTCATCACACTGATGACTTGTGTTCATCTTGGAGTCCACTAAGACTCCGAGATCCCTTTCCGTTCCCGTGCTACCAAGCAAGTCATTTTCTAGGCAGTAGGTATGCTGGACATTTTTCTTCAATAGGTGCAGCACTTGCATTTCTCCTTGTTAAATTGCATTCTTTTGTTTTCTGCCCATATGTTCAACCTGTCCAGGTCTGCCTGTAGCTGTTCCCTGCCCTCTGGTGTGTCTACTTCTCCCCACAGTTTTGTATCATCCACAAACTTGGACAGAATACACTTCACTCCCTCGTCCAAGTCACTGATGAAGACATTAAAGAGTATTGGTCCAAGGACTGAGCCCTGTGGGAGCCCACTACCCACGTCCTTCCAGGTCGATACCAACCCACCCACCACCTTCTTATAAAGGTAGTACAAAGTAAATCGGTATCGTCAAAAACTGTCACACTTAATGAAAATGCATCATTACTAAAGTATCATGTCTTTTTGCAGCAGAAAAGATGACACATTGACACATTCTCAATGTACGGTCTCTGTTAACTTTTTTTTTTTTGTTAAATTATATAAAAAAACAGAGACCTATTCAGCTCCTATGCTCCAGGGAAGAATAATTAATTATTTAAATACTTATATGATTTATTGGTATAATGCCAACAAAGTGATAGTTTCTTATATTCCCTATATTATCTCCAGGGATCTGGATTTCTTTGTTTAAAACCCACAAATTCTCTGATTTTAAAAACAAACAAACAAACAAAAAACAACCAAAATTTGTGATTAAAATGAAACTCCACTAATATATATGGTATCAGATGAACACAAAGTTTTATTGACATGCTTACAATTTTAAAGCAGTTAAGAAGCTTACCGGTATCTCAATCACTATAATAAAGTATCTTCTAAATACCTATACATTTTGGCATTTGATTTTGGTCTTTTTATCATGGAAAATCAGAGCTTCCCCTGCCCCCTTTACTCACTAGGATGCAGGTCCAGGCCCCTCGCTCCCTACCCACAACCCCACCCTTTTGGGAGGGGGCCCTCCAGCTTCCAGGGTTACAGGGCCAGGGACCCGGGTCTGCAGTCCCCACAGCAGCACCTGAGCTTCAGCTGCTGCCTGTGGGAGGCAGCAGCTGCTGCAGTGGAGCGGAGAACCGAACACAGCACGCCCTCCCCCACAAGCAGCATGGCTGTTACAGGCTTGGGCTCCCTGTCCTGCTGCTTTTCCCTTGGGGCCTCCACAGCCCAGTGCGGCAGGAGGCCAGGTGAGGAAGCTTGTTGCTGCCGCTGGGAGCTCTGTGCCACCAGTGAGGTGCCCCCTGCCCACCCAGCACCAGTGAGGGGCACGACGCCTCGCCTCTGCCCTTGCTGCTTCCAGGGAGGCAGGGGGCACCTCACCAGGGCAGCATGGGGCTTGCAGTGGCAAGGCGTCATGCCCCACTCTGCCCTGCTGTGCCAGGTCCCACCCACTAGGCTGCAGAGCCTCTATGGGGAGAGCAATAGGGTGGGGAGTCCTATCCCACAGCAGGCAGCTAGCCCTTGATCTGGGGGTCATGTGCCCCCTTGCCCTTCAGGAGTGCACACAGTAGCATGGAGCCAGCTCCCTCCTGCCCCCCTGGACAAGTTGCCCGTGGCCCCGCCAGGCCCTCCAGCTATGCATTCCAGAACCCAAGCCATGCATCGCCCTGGCTCAGCAGCAGCCCTGGCCCTGCCCAACTCACTGCCTCTCTCCCTATGGGGACTTCAAACACCTCTTTCACCCATCAGACTTACCTGTGGAAGCTGCTTTCCAGTCTGCATGTGTGAACACACACATGCACCTGGTGTACCCCACCTGACCAACCTTCTTCCACTCTTCCCCAGCCCCTTGCAGGCTGGAACTCTGCCAGCCTGCACAGAGAGCTCTTTGCAAAAGTGGAAAATCTGTGCATTTTTCCATTAAAATGAAACCTCCCCATTTTTCTCTGTTAAAAGGGGACATCTGTATTTTTTTTTCTGTTTTTCAGCAGGAAAGGGAAAATCTGGATTCCTGATAATCTTTCTCTATATATGGTACCTTTTTGCAGTAGGAGCAGTATTTTCCTTTGCATCTTGTACATGCTGAGCACATAATTGACTTATACATGATATAAGGTTGTAGAATAATCTGTATGATTACTGTAAAATTTCTATATTGACTGCCTCTAGTCATTTCAAAGAACTGTTCATGATATCAGAGAAAAAATGAATGTATGGAATGAACACTAACAGATATCCAAGTTATTTTTTCTAGTTATAACTTTAAAAAAAGGAAACTGACTATAGAGGTAAAAAGTGCCAGGTAAAACTTGTAAGAACTGTTAATCACGATGTTAATTTTATTTTTCCATTTGAGAGGATTGTGGGGTAAAACCCAAAGCTTAACATTTCAGAGGAGACTTCAACCCAGACTATTTTGTACCTTTAATCTTCATACATGTTTACGTATGGACATAAACTAATTGTATTCAAATTTATTTTAATTTGTCAGCTATCTTGTCTCCAGTCCATGCATGTAATGACCATGACACTCTTGTATTAAAGAAAATACTTAATATAGAAGCATCATTGTATGATAAACTGCTCCATTTTTATTTATATTTGCAGTTGGCTAAATCTGCTTGCAAACAAGTATTCATAAAGATAAATTTTGGGCCTCTTTTCATTTCTCAAAGGTATAGATCAAAGAAAGGAACAAATTCAAAAACCATTAATGGAGAAAGCCATTCATGGAAAGCACTTTACTGATAATTCTCTCCCCCTTTATAACAAGGGAGCCTTCAGCTTGGGCATCTCCTGATACAAAATATATTGATATGGAGGTATGCCGTTTTAGGGCTTCATAGATCATTGGTACAAATCCTGAATTGCACCAAGAAAGTGATAGACAATGAATGCCCCAAAGTATAGGATTTAAGGCTTCCCATACATCTCTGATTTTAGTTAGTCTATAAAGTACAAATGTATCCTGCCTTATGCCTGATGTCAGACAAACACATTTAACTACTTCTCAAAATTATTTAGATATTCACTCATTTGCACACAGCCTGGAAGCCCTGTTAATGCTGTTAATCCAGTCCTCTCATGGTTTTCATATTCTTACTCTCCCATTTTCCAGATGTGCTGCATAAATCCTGCAGATTATATGAACAGAGCAGAGCAGACTGCCAACTGCCTTTGTGAGTGCCAAGGATAAGAGGTCTGGCATGCTAGCTTGAGGGGTTTTACAGTATCCTGGTAGAGCTGATTTTTAGATCTTTGTTTGTGGTCTAGTTAGAGTCTGGGGAAGGAGGTTTTCTGTATGTATATGCATGTCTAATTGCCTCTGTATATGCCAGAGAAGAGAAGAAAGGAATTGTGTGATCATCCAACCCCATGCTCTTTAGTGGTATGTAATTAAAGAGTTGTAACTAAATGTAGAGTTGTATAAGTACACATGCATGTGCAAAGTAGGACTGGTCATGTCTCTTACTAGCAGCTATGGGGCTATATCAGTGCATAGGCGAGAATACTATGCCAGCTATAGTCAAGATCCAGCTTGTAACTACTGTGCAGTCTTTTAAAATGGTATGCTTCAGCTGTGTTAGAGGTGAGGAAAACTTTCATGCTGAAGAATAATATAATAAATTCTTGTTATGGAACAAATTAATTATGCATTAGTTGCTTTAAAAAAGTAGTTCATGCTATGAGGAGATTTCTTGAAAAGAAGTTTGACAGATGTTATTAGCCATGTTAGTCTGAAGTCAAGTAGAAGTCAGGGTAGATTTGCATCTTTTGACTAACCCAGTGATTCTCACCAGCATGCTGCACTCCCTTGGAGTGCCTAGAAATCCTCTCTGGAGTGGCTGCAGGATGCCACACAATGTTCACACTGTTAGGTATGCAAATATGATTCACAAGATAAGCCCAGTGATTTCAAATCACTTAGAGTATTAAAATAATTCTGACCTGTTGTAGTCTTTCTGAGTTCTTTGCTACAGAAAAAATACTGAATTGTTTTTCCATGGTCAAAAAATGAGTGAAAAGTAAGAGTTGGCATTTTTCTCCCTTGGGTCTAAGGAGGGGTAGGTGCTTTGGGTCTAACCAGGGCCACCTGGAGCCTAACAGGATTGAGAACCACTGGCCTAACCAAAGTGTGTGTGTGGAGAGAGCACAAGCTTTTGTGTGCTGGAGCTTACTTCATCAAATGCTGTGAGAGGATGGACACAAACCTAATACTCAGAGTAATAGGTAATATCATAGTCCAGGGATCTCAGCCCCTAGCCCAGATCCAGCCCACAAGGGTCCCCATTGGCTGGCAAGGGAGCTATGCTGACAGTTGCTGCTGCTTTACTGCCACATTTCTGGACCTGGGGAGAGACCCAGGGACTGGAAAGTATGCTAGATTGTCTCACGTAGGGCTCATGCTCGATTGTATCACACAGGGCCCACGTAGGGACCTGCACTGACTAGTGCAGGTCCCAATCCTGCAGCACAGGGAGAAAGGAGGCAGTGTGGGGCCCTTACACTGCAGTGCAGGACCCCAGTGAGGTAGTGCAGGCCTGTGGGAGGTGGCTCAAGGCCTGATCCAGCTGGCAGCTTGGAACCAAGAGAAGTGGCGGGTCTGATTGGGCCAGTGGACAAGCCCTGTGCCACTCACCCAGACTATGGCACCAAAAGGTTGAGCACTACTATAGACACATGATGGTAATCAGGTGCCCTACTTTGTGCCACATAGTAACTGTCACACTAAAAGTTTGCAGGCAAAGAAAGCTACATTTTTAATTCTTTAGCCAAAAAACATAAGTGATCTAATGCTGAGGGTTTCATGAGAAAAGAAAAACTACTGCTTCTTATTTGCCTGGCAGTTACTGTGAATCTGCAATGTACTAACTATTCTAACACCATTTGTTCACTCAGTGAACAGTGCGTGAAGTAGCTAATTTTTCACACACGGGCACTCTTGTTTGGTGGAAATATTCAGATGCAGTGTTAGGGCATGAGCAGGCATTCATTTCCAGCAATGGAAATTTCTGGGAAATCTTTCCAGGAGAGGGAGCATACAGGCTTTCCAGGCTGCAGCTGCCCCTTTCCCCTATGACTTCCCCAGGCTGGAGCTCACTTTGGCTCCAGCGCAGGCTAAGGTGATCCCAGGGTGGGAAAGGCATCGGCAGTATGTGCTCCACTTCTCCCTGTCCTGGGGGAGGGAGGGGAGAGTATTCTGGTAAGGAAAGGTTCTCCACACCTTCCCCAGGTGAGGGTCACTGGTCAGGGAAAGTATAGGGAGCAGTAGCTGCTTCTCCCCAACTGACCTGTGAAGAGAGGGAGCAGCGGGACAGTGCAGGGAATGGGCAGAGAGCAGTGGGCAGCTGATCCCCCAAGGTCTCCAGGAGGAGAAGGGGCAGTGGGGCAATGCTTCCACCCATTCTCATTCCCTAGACTGGGGTGTCCTCTGCAGCTGGAGACTGGTGTCCCCAGTGTGGAGAATGAGAAGGGAGCAGCAGGTAGAGCTGTTCTTCCCCTCCGTGATTCTGGGAGGAGAGGGAGAAGCAGTACAATGCTCCCTGCATATTCCCCAGAACAGAGTCCCTTAGACGTGGTTGGAAACAAGCTCCCTAGACTGGAGTCCCCTGTTCTGGGGAAGGCACATTCTCCTGATTACAGGATAGTTAGGCTTTCTTGCAGGGGAGATCTTTAGCCTGAAAGATCTTTCACCGAGACGAAGCATGCTTCATCTGAGAGAAACTGAGGGTGCAGACAAGTTCAGCTCCCTGCTGTAACTGAGAACACCTTGCAGGAAGCGTTTTAAGTTGCATCGATCTCCTGGACCAAACAGAAGTTCACTGTTGGTTCCAGACAGGAAGGGAATCTAGCTGCTGGCTGCGAGCCTGATGCTGCTTTGCCACACCATCTCCCTAAATGTCTGTTTTCTCTTGCCCTTTATGCCAGAACTTTGAGTTTTGTCTGGAATAAGAGGCACCAGAAATGCCTCTTGTCATCTTTCTAATGGCAAAAAGTTCCATTCTTCCCCTTCTCTTACTGGTTTTCTTCTGCTTCCCACTTTATACGGCTTTCCTACAGAAAACGGACTTTGCAGGCAAAGACTCTTCAGCAAAGAATCTAGTCCTGTTGTATCTTGTAGGCAACTTGATACAGTATTTAATGTTTATAAATTGTTTTTAGGAGGAAAGGTCTGATCTAAATAGCTTATTAACAGATATGTTGCCTAAAATGTCAGAATTATTTTAAGAAATATAACACAGTGATCAATCAGTTCTAATTTTGTATTTTTTTTTTTTTTTAATAGTCTGGCACAAAGTACAAAAGGCATGAATATTTGGCATAGTTACCTCCAGAAAATGTATGGGTCTGTAAAAGTGACCATCAAGATGTGGAAAATTTGCCAAAAAATTAGAGAAGTATTTAAACAGTTCCTGTATCTGCTTGCTAAAACATATAATCCACTGAAGAAAGCAGAAAATGACCTAGATTAGAAAATCAGAATGAGGATCGAGGAAACAGCTTTCAAAGATTGATAACTAGTGCAGATATTTTACCCCAAATCCAAAACAGGGATGCTGGAGACAGTATTTTTGTTCCCCCCCCCCCCCCAAAAAATTATGTAGCCTGGTCTGCCAGCCCTGTAGAGTTTAATTGAATTCAATGGGAATTCCAGCTCAACTTTGAAAATCAGGTCTATTAAATCAACCAAACTAATCAAAGAGAAATTTATTTTTATCCTTCCAAAAATCTTAAAGGTAAGGAAGGGGAGATGCAAACCCCCCCCCCCCAATCATATGGAATGAAGTCTAGTAAAATAGCATTTTTGTCGTTAGTTAAAGTAACAGACTCTAGTTTAGTAGTATTTCAGGGCTAGAAGGGCTTATGATTATACCATATTCACTTGAATGTAAAACAACCCCCCAATAATTTGATTCTATGTGTGGAAAATTTATAAATTTTTTCCAGGTATATAATCTAAGCATTGGAATCTTAGCATCTAAGTCTTACATCTCACCCCCTCCCCACTGCTACAGTTGGGAAAGCAGCAGCTTTGTAGGGGAGGAGGGCCAGCTGGCCCCCTTACCTGCTGTCCTGCTCACTTCTCCTGCCACAGCCTGGGTCCCAAGTATTTACCCAGGGTCCTTGGTAGGCTTTAGACCTTTTGCTTCTGTTGGTTATGTTGTTATTACTACTCAGGTTAGCTAATGTAGTTAGCTCAGGTATGTCTACATGAACTGCAGTTATATCTCTGAATTCTGTAAGACTGCAAACAGACTAAGAGCTCCGGAAGTGTGCAGAAATCTTTCTATTTAAATGTCAGTACTATGTCAAAGAATGAAGGAGGGCATACATAGTGAAGACTGGCATACTTTTAAGTAAGTTCTATATGAGGTAGTACTTGAATTGTGGGCTGAGTTTGGGAATGCGCAACACCCTTTTCCACCCTCATTTGATTCCTACATTTCAAGAGCTGTAATTTTCAATGTATAGGTGCTAAGTCATCAGTTTACAGTTAGGGCATGTGAAGGTGTCAGGAGAGAATACTGGGGACCCTTCTAAAGTTTGAACCACCTTTTCCAAATGTTCAGAAGAGCCGGGAGGTTTATGGAAACTTAGTTTAGGTCCCTTCGAGTTTACAGGCTTTTTCCAATTTTTATTAATGCCACATTGTGGATTAACTATTTTGAACCCAATACAAGTAATTTTTAAGAAGGTTAGATATATGATGCTAAAATCTAACTATAGCCATAGACAGATTGCAGCTATGTGTCCATTGCAGGTCAAGGGGACATGTTGCTGGTTGTCAGTGTAAAATACATTATTCCATTCCTTCACTTTTTCCCTAGGGATTTCAGAAAGATCCTATTTCTATAATGAGAGCTAGAGAAGTTGCTGTTTTTCTGACTTCTGGAAAAAACATTACTGTTAAACTTAAACCATTGTATTGAACTTTAGTATCTCACTTTTTTTATAACAAAGTGTATTAAAAAAAAAGTTGGTCAACTGTCTCAGGCATAATAATTAAGAAAAAAATTAAATCTGAATGTGTGATTTCATTTTCATTTAAAAATCAGCAGTAATTTCAGTTTTATATCATATCACAATGCTTCACAAAATATTTTTCTCAAATTTTATGCTTCGTTTGATCTTCTTAAAGAAGTTTTTGCTATTCTGTGGTGTACATGAAGAATCATGTTATAAAGTTGTAGAAACATTAATTTAGTTTCTTCAGAGGTAATGTAACTTGCCTTGAAAATTCTGGCTAGAATTCCTGCACATGCCTTGTGAGTTATGTGCTTTAGATGCTTTTATTTTCAGTGTAATATAAAAAAAAGGATTAACAAAAATTCTTTGCCTTACTCTAAAATATCTTAGGTTGATTGACTGATTTTTACAAAAGAAATTCAACTAAATTTGTTCATTAACATATATTGGTCCAGAGAATATTTGTTCTCTAGACTACTTATTTTCTTGGCCTGTACCAGCTGAAGAGACACTGCCATCAACCTGAATTCCTAGAGTTCCACCAAGCCTTGCGTCCTGGTATCCTGAAATTCTGTGGTATACTTGCTGCATCTTTATGCACTGTACATTAATGAAAAACCACAGGATGTTGTGTTTGAAAGGCTATAAACCCTCGAGCTTCAGACCAGCCACAAAGAGTATAGGGCTCAAAAGAAGCTTCCAAAAACATACGCAAAAGTCATGTGGGAATCACCAGTGGGTCACTGCTCCAGAACTGGCAAAAGATAGGGCAGGGTGGGTATGGAAATTCACAAAGCCTGAGGCAGAATCAATCTAAGTGATATGGTTTTCTGTAAGCAGCATAGTTTAGATAGGTAGCAAACAGAACATGTGTTTTCCCTTCGGTGGGGGTGTAAATCTTAGACCAGATTCTGACTTTTTAAACCAGTCTGTGTGCTGAACTTCTGTTATGGGTATAGACCAGTTTCCAAGCACTTATACAGGAGACCCTCACCATTCACAAGGGATATGTTCTTGTATCCCTCGTGAATGGTGAAATCCGTGAATAAGGCACTGTGTTCATGAAGCTGGGGGGGAGGGGCATGGCTGCTCTGGCAGTGGGGGGAGTGCAGCGGTGGCAAGCATGAAGCTCCTGACAAGATCCTTTAAGTATATTACAATGTGGGTTCAGCATTTGCAAATATTTGAAACTGCTAATGCCAAACCCATGAATAGCAAGGGTTCCCTGTACTATTAAAAGTATGGCTGTACCTATCCACAGAGTAACTAATTCATGAGCTGTGAAATAATCTGATGAAGTAGTCTGGTTCCTATGAAAGCTTATGCCTCACTGAACCGGTTGGTCTTTAAGGTGCTACCCTGCCCTACCTTCTGTTGGCTTTTAGAACAACATGGCTAATTATCTTTCTGTTCCAAAATTTTGAGTTACAGTGTACCTGGGAATAGATTTTAATGTGTTTTAGCTATGGGAGTCCATCAATGTCCTTGACTGAATATGTTTTGCTACTTGTGTAACTGCTTAGCTTGCAAGAGCGGACCTAAAGAAAGTGGTATTAATTGGAATTGCTGCCACATTCTCTCCTTGTATGTCTGGAGAATGTTGCATAGTTTTGTGAGACTTCTCTGGCACTGCTGACATACTTGTCTCCAGAGTTTGGTAACAAAGAATGGTATGCAATCTTGTGCTACACACTCCTTATCCCTTTTCCCTTTCATAGATGTTCAAGGAGGAGCATATGACAATGGCTCATTGAGAGAAGGAAGAGGAGGACATTGCTTATGGAAAGTCAGGGCTTAGTGCATGGGTTCTCTTCAGCCCCAAACATTTCTCAGCAGTCATAGTTTTATAGTAGCTAGGGTCAGGAGGGACCTGATCAGATCATCTAGCCTGACCCCCTGCCACAGGCAGGAATGAATGGTGGGTTCACAAGACCCCAGACAGGTGATCATCCAACCTTCTCTTGGATTTGACCAAGGTAGGGGCAAGAACCAACTTCCTAGGGAAGTGGTCCCAGATTCTGACCACCCTACCTGTAAAATAGTGTTTCCTGATCTCTAACCTACACCTATTCTCCATCAGCTTATTACCATTGTTCCTTGTCACCCCAAGTGGTGCTAGGGAGAAAAGGGCTCTTCCCGTTTGCTGTTGATCTCCCCCGATGAGTTTGTAGGCAGCCACCAGGTCCACTCTCAGCCTCCTCTTGCCAAGGCTGAACAGGTTCAGGTCCCTTAGTCTTTCCTCGTAGGACCTGTCCTGCTGCCTTGTCACCAAGTGTGTGTCCCTCCTCTGAACTCTCTCCAGGCTGGCCACATCCTTTTTAAAGTGCAGCGCCCAATACTGGACGCAGCACTCCAATTGTGGCCTGACCAGTGTCGCATAGAGGGGGGAGTATCACCTCTCTGGACCAGCTTGACTACTGAGAACAAGCTGAGATGTGCCAAGGGGGCCAACTCCTTCGTTGTTGGTGCCTCAGCTCTATCTGTCTTACTCAGGCCGTGCCAGCTGTAGCAGAGGAAATTTTGCTAGCTGACAGAATCATACTCTTTGTCCAGCTGCTGTGAAAAATTATAGGTCCTATCTCCAATAGGAGAGACCACGCTGAATTTTATTAGGTTATCTGAAATCACACTTACCACAGAATTACAGTTCCCCAGGAATTCGATAGAAATCGCCAGGTGACCAGACAAGAATAAATTCTTAAGTGTGGCTTTTGGGATTAAGCTTTGCTTAAAGATCCCCAACAGTGGTTCCTTTATACATGCAGGTAGCTTATTCGCCTTTTTACCATGTTAATTTAATTGAGGACCCTTCTACATATGCAGGTAACTTATTGATCTTTTTTTTTTATGCCATTAATTGAATAACTGTGGCCAGGTGACCATTTAAGATGTCATTAACTGGTTAATCACACCTTAAGTACTATGCATATAATTTCCTGCCCCAGATGTTCATCTGTTTGACAGGTCAGGCATCTTTCCTGATCCAATTATAACTAGGAAAAAACCACTGGCAACATGTAGATTGGCTGGTGACACCCATGGGCAGTCACTGCTTGCCACCCTACCCCCTCCTTGCTGCCAATGCCACCAGTGGCGTCTATGTGTGGTCGCCATTTGCCACCCCCTCCTCACGACTGGTGGCGTCTGTGAGTGGTCACTGATCACCACTGGCTGCTGCTGCCAGTGGTGTCTGCAGGTGGTTGCCAACTTCTAGTCAGTACTCGCCCTCCTTCCTCCCCCCCCAGACACTGCTGTAGCTGCCTGCGGGAGTTTGCCACTGCCATGCCACCGCCACCTGTTGGTGGTCACTGTGCCCCTCCAGCTTCTGGGAGCATGCGTTGTTCATGGAAAAAATTATATCCTTTTAGCCATACAGACTACCAAACCCATATCCATAGGTGTTAATTATTAGAGTAATAATCTCATTTTTAATCAAGGCTATTTAAATGGAACATCTTTTCCCCACTAACACCTTTTCTTCCCCTTTAAAAACGGAAGTCTGGTTTGTCCTGGGTCTGACTGGTTAAGCTTTGACTTTCATCAAAATAGATATGGGACAGTTTATACAAAGTTTGAATAGTAATTAAATTAGGCTGTCAGAGGAAAAATGTTATTTAGGTCTTTCACAGGTCCCTAAATTGGGACAGTGAGCTTTGTAGGTCTGTACGATCCCAGAATAAAAGGCTTGGTTTTGGGAGAAATCTGATGTTTTCAGTTTGAGACCTACCCTTGTATATGGCAGGGGTGGGGCATCATGTAAGCACCAACAGTTTGGCAGGCTAATTGGCAGAGCTATCACAGATAGGAATTATCAGGGTTTACTTTTCCTAAGCTAGCTAGGGGCAAACATTTTTGTTCGAAGAGTAGCACCTAACCTAGTCATTGCCATATTGAGCA
Source organism: Caiman crocodilus (assembly GCA_030014935.1). NCBI lineage: Eukaryota > Metazoa > Chordata > Crocodylia > Alligatoridae > Caiman > Caiman crocodilus. The sequence goes on along the minus strand of JAGPOW010003642.1, from coordinate 62,640,460 downwards.
ATCCCAACCATACAAACATAAAAATGATAAAATTAAAGACAGCTTAATATTGGCTACAAACAGAAACCATACACTATATCAGTAAACTTAACACAGGAAACTGTGTGTAATGCCCCAAAACAAGCTACTTTAGGGGTGAGCTTGTGACATGCTAATAAGATGTATATATGTTTATTACTCTTTTTTTATTGCTGAGTCACTTCACCTAAGGAATAAGGTCCTGAAAACACATTAAATTAGAAAGGGTAATGAACATCCAATCTACTTCTGGATGGGAAGTAATAGAAGAATCTTTTTTTGTCTACATCAGACCTATCTTAGACAGCACTTCCTTGAACAAAGTTGCAGACCCTTGGGTAGACAGAGGTTTCAAAATGTGTTCATATTTGATAATATCCTGTCTGGATCCCTGTAATGTATGTTCTTCCTGACACACACCCAAATTCCTTTCAGTATATCCAAATCTGCTGCTAAACTAATTGTCTTTTCCTGTACTACTTCAGTCCTCTATGACTAGGGGCCTACTTAATTCACTGTTTGCGGAAACCATGAAAAATGCCATTGTCCACGATTGCCCGGAAATGCTGTGTTGGCTGCAATTTTCTGTGAAAGCAACCTAAAAAAATCCCAGTGTATTATTCATGTAATACACACATCTTTCCTGATTTTATCCCAGTGCTTGCTGCAGTACAGAGCCCACCATAGATCACATGATTGAAAGTTATTGTCTGCTAGTGACATAGACTGAATGAAGGTGCCAGTCAGTGAAGTGAAAATGTTTCTATTAAGTTTGGCAAAGTTCTTTGAGTAGATGTGATATCTTTTATTAGACCAACTGAGTAGTTGAGCAAAGTTCTTTGCAAGCTTTCGGACACAAGTACCCTTCTTCAAGTATAGGGAGACTGCTGCTGTTCTGAGATCTCCAAGGAATGAAAAGGCTAAAAGTGTGACAGGAGGTCAGTGAGAATGTAAATCAGTGGAAATTAGGGAAACAATGGGTAGGGCAGGGGGAACCAGAGGGAAAAAATGGGTGAAGGTCAGTGCTATGAAGGCTAGCATTAATTGGTATTTCTAAACTTTTTGTAGAATGCTATATATAATAGTAAATTTATGATGATGAAAGTTACAATTCACATTGTATATAAATTTATATTTATAATACATTAAATTTTAAAATTTAATTATGATATAATTTACTTTCTGTGGAATTTGCTATTATATAGTATATGCCTCTGCCAATCACGAGTGAGGGGAAGGACCACTGGAAATGCACACAAAATCAGCTTTTCCTGCTGAGACCAAGCCATGAAAATTGCTTTGTTTGACTGTGAGTTAAGTAGATGCCTGTCTGTGATGCAACTGCTTTTTTTCTTTCTCCTTTTTTTTGTTTCAAATCTCTTCTCAAAAGCAATCTGCAGACATTAGAAACATCTGCAGACTTTAGTTATAAAGCTAAAAAGCCTATTGGTATCATCTCTTCTGACCTGTCCATATAGTACAGGCAGTTGGTCTATCCAGCATTTATTCTTAGTCTGAGTTCAATAGATATACAGCGATAGAGCATATATTTTAGAAAACAACCCATTTTAAATTAACATGGTGACTACTCTTGATAAGATGCCTCAGCAATTAATTAATTTTGTTTCAGTGTCTTGTTTAAATTTGTTTGCATTCAGCTTTCAGCTGTTGTTTCTCATTACTTCTATTAGCAACTTTCCATTCTCCATGTACATATAAAACCAACTCTTATTTCTCCTTTATGTACCTAAATGCTACTTTGATAGCAACACCAATGCTGTTATTGGCATTTACACAGATTTTAGATTCTGTTTTTACTTGCATAGCTGTTCCTGTCTTGTGGGCTTGTGTAGAAGACTCCACTGTAGCTGGGTAGCCTTTGGTGTAGAATAGGATCTCATATATATATATATATGCAAGTTTGACATGGGGTCAGAGAGAAATCATGACCAGTGATTCTGGGGAGGGTGGATGTAGGGAGAGGGAATGCCTTGCCACATTTTAACTCACTAACCTAGTCCTTAGGACAGGAATGGCCAACTCCTGGTATGCATACCACAGATGGCATGGACAGCCTTTATTTGTGGCACATAGCAGACTGGAGAGGGGATAGGCAGCACAGTGACAGATAAGGCAGATAGGACAGGGAGCAGAAAGCAAAGCAGAAGATTGGGCAAGGCAAGGGGATTAGAACAGCACTTGGGGAGGGTGCAAGGCAAATTTGTGACACAGCTGCCAAAGAGGTTGGCTCTCACTGCGTTAGGGCATTTGCCCAGGGAGTGAAGGGACTTGGGTTCTAGATCCCATAAATCCAGAGGGGATTGAATCTACTTCTCTCATTTCCTTGCAAAGTAGTCCAACCACCAGGCCCTGGATTGGGCACTTCCCTGAGCATATGCAGCCCTCCTCTGGAACTGACCAGCTAGGGAAGTAAGATGGGGATGTGAGGCCAAGAGGTGAGTAAGAGCGACTTCCTGAGAAAGGCAAGGCCCTGAAAGGGAGGGGTTTTATTCTGGCCCTAGCTTCTGCCCCCAGTGGGGCAGAAACTTTGTCTTTCCATTTTATCCCATGAATATTAAATTCAAGCTACAGAAAAATGTTATGGAGGTGGAAAAATGGTTTCCTGTCCAGCTCTATGATAAAATAAACATTTTAAAACATGGAAAAATAAACTATGTGGAAGACAGAAACCCAACCACGTAATTTTACTGCCTCTTTTTCCTGTCGTTTTTGTATATTATGTCCAATCTGCATGGAAAGCTTCCTCAGCTGGGGTCTTTGGATATAATCCTGGTTGTGTTGAAGCCAATGGCAGTTTTTGCTTTGACTTCAAAGAAACCAGGATTTCACTGATGCCTCATTTTCTCCAAATTAGTTTTTTGCACAGCTTACTGTATAAACTGTAATAATATAAATAATAAAAGCTCATTCATTTTAGTCCAAATTATAAAAGTTTTACTCATATTTGATTTACATCTTTTTGCTGCATCATCCTGTATGTAGTATGATGAGCTGTTACAGTGTCTTTTTTTTACATGTGGATTAAAGCTGTGCTAGACACTTTTCAGACCATGTAGAGACAAATGATGTAATATAACTTTTTTCAACTTTTGTCTTTATTATAGTTCCACATAGATCTCAACCAATGCATAATTTTGATCCAATAAAATTAAAATTTGTTACATATGACATTCCATTTCACTTTTTTCTCTTCTGGGGGGAGTGAGTAAACATATTGCATATGATGGGTACTAGTCCTAAGGCTCTCTGATGCAGTATGATGGCGATGAGCTTGGTGTAAGAGCCTGTGTAGAACAGCATGCTTTGTTTTAGTCTCATTTTCCTTGGGAAAAGAGGAGTGTTGAAAGGCCCTTAAGTCTAGTTCCCTGCTCTTGTGGGCAGCCATGTTATATACTCCATTTCATGACCATGTTGCTTAGAATTCGCCTCCATGTGGAAGTCTTAAAACAACATTCCTTCTTTCTCCGGCCCCAGGTGTATGTCTCATTTAACAGTTCTCCACTGAAGTAAATCCTTCTTGCAATAAATGTGATGGTGTTAAGTACTTCTACAGCAGGCAGTCATAGGCATTTTGTTGTGGAGTGATAAAGTTTCATGCTCAGTTGAGGTGACAGATAAAATACAGCATGATACATTAAAGATCATTATGGGACTGCTGTGGAAATACTTACCAGAACAGCAATCTACTGTTGGGGCGCAAGCCTAACTACTGAGTCTTAAACACCTTCAGCCTCACTCTGCTTTGTCTCGGTGAGATTTGAAGGCACTAAGCATCTCATTGGGTCGGTGTGCGGATAAGAACCAGCAAGATCACAGAAACCTAAGATAAGGAGAGAGTGAAAGATAAGGATTTTGCAAATCAAGTTGACTCTGTCTCTTCTGAGACAAAAGTTTATTGTAATTGTATATAATATTATTAACACAAATCCATCTAGTTACTTTTTTCCTTTTAAGCAGTCCTAGATTGTATTGCTAAATTTGAGCTCATCTGTCATTGAGCTTTATTCATTTAGCACTTTCATAATAAGTATAGTATGGATTTCTAGATTAATTTAAAAGACATGAATGTGAATGTCTTCTGACAGTGACATTTAGAAAAGTGAGCCTGTTCAAATTAGAACTTAATTTGTAAAAAAAAGACAGGTTTTTTGAAGAGCTTTGGCGCTAGTCAAATAGCTATCTTTAGGTTAATTTAGACTAGAAAGGTGTTAAAAGCTCATACTTTTCCCTTTATCTTTTCCTGAAGAATTTCAGCATATAGCAGTTGATGTACCAAAAATGAGTACGTCTAATCATGACATTTTAAATAAAAATGTCAGTGTGCGAGACAAAAAAGATTAGGATGCTGATGGAAATAGTAACATTTACTACTTCCATTTGTCTGGTGTACCCAATAGACTTATTCCTTTTTTATTTTAAAAGGTAATTTGTGTTGCATGCAAATAAGATATTTTGACATTTTTTTAATAGTAAATCCACCACAAAGTTACCCTTATTAAAGGTGAAGTGCTCCCTAAGAACATCAAGCATTGTAAAACTTACAGACTGTGTTTAATCTGCTGAAAATACCTGAAGAATTTCTTTCTCAAGCTTTTCCTTATACTTTCAACAAATCATTATTTCTGTATTTTAATAGTCAAGGTGAAAGCTATCAGGAGTAGTAGTTATTTCCATCTGCTCATTATACTGTAAATAACTGCCTGAAAGAGCAGATGTGGTGCTCCAGGCTTTGACAAACTGCACTATCCAATCATTCCTTTTGAGAGAGAAGATTTCAAAATGCACACAAGTATAATCAAGTGCGTATGTGTGTATATATATGTGTGTGTGTGTGTGTGTATATAGATATGTGTGTGTGTGTGTGTGTATATAGATATGTGTGTGTGTGTGTGTGTGTGTGTATATAGATATGTGTGTGTGTGTGTGTATATATGTGTGTGTGTGTGTATATATGTGTGTGTGTGTATATATGTGTGTGTGTGTGTGTGTGTATATATGTGTGTGTGTGTGTGTGTGTGTATATATGTGTGTGTGTGTGTGTGTGTGTGTGTGTATATAAATAAATTAAGGTTTATGGTTCTGAATTCCTGAAGCTACTTGGCAATTTTAGGATCTGACAAAGGGCACTTTAAAAATGCTTTCCAGAAAAACATTTTTTAATCGTTCTAAATTCCTTGGGAACTTGCATCAGTAAGATGCCTAAGTGATGCCTAAATTTAAACACATTAATTGTTCTCTTGACTTCTGTGGGAATGCTTCTATGTTTAACTACCCTTTTTGAATTCACTGATTGTTATGGAAGTATTAAGAAACTTTGTTAGGCCCAGAAATAATAATAAAATTGAAAACTGGCATGAAATTATCAAATGGGAACCTCTTATTACCTTCAAAGCTAACAGACTTGACTATTTTCATTATTTACCCTTTTAAGAGGAAGGGGAAGCGAGTTAGTAACTTGGCCGTGAACATATGATTTGGGCTGAACTTTGCTATAAGGTAAAACTTCTTATTTAAACGAAACCTAATTTTTATGTACCAGATTTCAAAACACTGATTTAAAATTTATAAAGTAAGTGCAAAGACTGATTTGTACAAGTAAATGGAAACCTTTACCTACTTTCTACATGCAGTTTCCATTTTCATGTGTAAATCTAAGGATCTGCTGACAAAAAATATTTCATGCACAAATTTAGAAATCTATTTAAAGCTTTTTGGAAACTTTGAGTCCATCAGTAATAGCAATCATTAATAATCATACTTGCAACATAGCACCCTTCTTTCTGATAAATCTATAAAGTGTTTTTTCTGTCTCTTTCTATTACCAATTTGCTCCTGAAGTCAAGTCATATCTTTTATTTCCAGTAGATAGTTCAGTATTTCTAAATGTTATTTGCAAAGATTTATAGACATATGAAGTGCAGATTTTAAAGCTTTGTTCCTTTTTAAACATTCAAAATAAAGTTCTTGACAATAAAAGACACGGGGGATAACCATCATTATTTTTCATTTGTCATATTATTTAAATGTCCAAATCTTACCTTCTGAGCAACCACATGCCTATAAGCCAGGGGTGGCCAAAATATGGGCCACAGTCTGGATCTGATTCACGGATGGACTTCATCCAGTCTGCAGCAAGGTCTGCTTAGAAAGGCAGAATGAGCTGTGGTTGGCTGGAGCTGTGCGTTGGTGGTGGTGGTGGTGGTGGCAGGGAGGGGCCACAGGGTGCATGGGCTCTGGGCTGTTGTGGGGTGGGGGTGACCATGGCAGCTCCCCAGAACTGCCTGTGGGCCCACATAATTGCCCACTCCTGCTATATGCCCAGTGATTCTCAACTTTGTTAGACCCAATGCAGTCTTTAGACTCAGGGTACATCTCAGAACATGGAAGCTCTTAGTTTTCACTCATTTTTAACTACAAAAAAAAAATAGAGCAAGTCTGTTCCCAAGAACTCAGAAAGCCCACATCAGGTCAGAATGTTTTTGATGCTGTGTTAGTTTATCTTGCAAATCATCACGTTTACACACCTGAGGGTTCTACATTGTGTAGCACCCCACATCACCCTTGAAAAGGATTGCAAGCGTCCTGATTGAGAATCACTGATAATAAGCAGTTAAGGTCTGTCCTTGTTCTACAGATAGTAAATCATTCTATATGATGTAATTATTGCTCTTTTTTATTTTTTAAAGCTTAAACCATTTAATAAAGCATACAAGAGACCACCTTTTAACATGAAAAATACAGAATCATTTTTGGGGACTCACTTTATTTGCAGAGGACCATGCCCAACACAATCTTAGAAGCAGAAAAAGAATCATAAAGAATGATACCATTTGTAGATAAAGACAGGATTTCTGGTTTTTATATTGGATACAGTCTAATAGGCACTTTACCTGTCTGTCTGTTCAGTAACCCTAAAAGAAGCGTCTCTAAAAAAGACCTAAAGACTTTGAAAAGAAAGAGTTTCAGTTAGATCATCTCTGTCTAAAATTGAGGCTCATCTGTTAAATGAGAATAAGCCTAAAAGTAACCTGAGACTGCTGTTTAGTAGACAGCTGAAGCAGCCACAGTTAAAAAAACAGTTGAATAAATAGGAGAGCTAAGGTTATGTTTCAGGTTCACAGAGTTTTACTTTTGACTGTAGTGGGGACAGTAGTGGATGTGCCAGTAAAAAATATTTTTATATAAGATTCTTAAAAACAATATTATTTATTTAAAAGTTGTGGGAACATAAGATATGCCAAAATTTATAATACATTTGATTTTTCCAGATTTTAACTCAAAACTAACCCTCAAGTCTAAACGCTTCTACTTTTGGGGAAGGGTATACCTAGAACTGAATTTCATGTCTATTTCACAACTTTATAAAGGGCCAAAATAAAAAACCCAAGACTGAGTAAGCTGATACTAGAATATATTTGTCTGAATTATGTAGCTTTGATCCCTCTCTAATTTTAATAAAATATTAGTTAATCATTTGCAGGCTATTTAGTAACCTAAATTGCCTTGCTAGCCAAATGCCTCACAAACTTTTTACAGCAGGGAATGAAGTAACTTGCCTGAGGTCACTCAAGGTTGGCTCAAGACCATTGTTGCATAAAAAAATTAAGAACAAATATTTGAATAGAAAGAGGGAAATCAAAATTTAAGTGTTTTGGAAAATAAATTATTACCATTGATATCTATATTATTTTACAATTTCAGGCAGATCTCCCAGATAGAGGTATATTGCATTTCAAGTCTTTTAATTAATTATATCACTAATTAGAATAAAGATATTCCATTCAAGTTGAAATCCTGAATGATAGATTACCTTCCCCATTGACAATTATGGGAAAAAACCAAAAAAGATGAAAATGTAATCAATTATAATCATAAATCTGTAAATAGTGAAAACTTTATTTTGAGGTAGCATAAAGATTATATTCGATCTTTTACTATGACTCTTCTCTTGAAGAGGACTTTATAAACTTGCCCTGTGGTAAAACTGTGCAACTTAATACAAAAGCTTTAGGAGGTAAGGTATTTTGGAAATGTTTTCCTGTCTATATTTAAAAGTGTTTCCTATTTATCATTTTGTGGTCCAGAATTCTGTAAATCCAGTTGCTCACTCTACCAAGTACTGCTACAGTAACTGTGTTCCCGAGCTCATGGAAGCTGAAAATATAACGAATAATTTATATATTAAGCACTGTTGTTATAATTGGTATTTTTCAAAGGTAAATTGAGATATTTTCTTGCATTAGAAATCTATGATTTAAGCCTTTGATTTTTACAAGCTGTTTTCCCACAGTGAATTCTTCCACCAGTATGAAGCCCATTGACTTCAGAAGAGCGCCACATAGACATTAGGGTCTGCTTGCATGCAGCTGCGTATAGGACCATATTCTGAATCACAACTAGTTCTAAAGTTCAGAAAGTTCAAGATGGAAGTTTAGTCTGGGAACAGTGCAGTGTTCTTCTGGGCTGGTTGGTGGGTTGTTTGGATGACTGCTAAAGGACTTTAGAGAAGTGTGTGTGTGTGCGCGCGCGTGCGCACGCACGTGTGTGTAATGCACCCACATACATGGGTGCATTAAGGAGGGATTTGAATAAAGACTGGGGGCTGTCTGTGGGTGTTAATTTGAACGAAGAGTGGAGGCTCCCTGTGGTGGATATAAGGACAGATACTAAAGGCTCTCATCACAATGCTATGTAAACACCTGTATCTGTCTTTCTCTTGTTCTTTTTTGAAGGATTTGAATTTCTAGAACTGGTTGGAATTTCTGTCAGAATATTGTTTAGGGGAAGATCCCCTTTTTTCTTAGAAAACGTGTTTTACGAGAACTTTTGCTAGAGAAAACAAAACGAAGGGGACCCACTAAAATGGCTCTTGTCAATTCACTGTTGGCTATAGGAAGAAAGAAAAGTTCACACAACCCCCTCCAGATGTTACATTTATCACATCATTAACAAGTTAATCATGCAAAAATTGCAAAATGTTTAAGCAGTGCGTTCAAGCAATTTATCATGCAATAAAATTGGTGAACCAGCTGTTCATTAAATGTGGAACATCTTTGTGGCTAGTTTGTCTTGCAATTTAATTTGACCATATGGCATTTTAGTTTAAAAGGTGTACAGAGAACCTGGACTTGAGAGCTGCTCTCTGGTGCCGGGCTGCCCTTTCAACTTGCCAGTGCATGAGGAAGCCCACATTAGAGACTGCTGAGTTGCCCATGCACGCAGGGAGTATGGCACACAAGAAGTTGTGGGGCTCTCTGCACACCAGCACATGTTAAAGGGCACACATGCAGCCAGGGTATACACCCCTTGTAAAGCTCCAAGGCATGTGGGTAGCTTGGGATCAGAGAACCATTCCATAATCCTGGACTCTGCACACACCAGCATGTTGAAAAGGTACATGTGCAGCATGAATGGGGGAGAATGCCAACTTTGGTTAAAACTGTTTTGAGGAATTAGATGATGTGGGAACTAACTAATTCAAAAAAAAAAACAGTGGAAAGTACAATGGGATGCTTTCCACATTGTGTCCTGGCATATTATAAACAGTTTTAGATGACAGGGTTGTTGACTGAGACAAGAGAAGGAGGGAATTCCTTTGTGGCTGTTATTTTGGTTTTGCTTCTTTCTTGGACTGAGTGTCAGCAACCACTTCTGATGTTTTTAAAGCATTTATAGTTCCAAAACCCATGCGAACAGAGGAAATGGACAGATAAGATTTTGGAATTGAACATGAAGCTCTAGATCCTAAAAAGCAACCACTTGTTACTTCAGGAAAGAATCCAAAACAATGGCTGGCAGCAAGACTAAAAGACACAAATATGCTTCTGAAAAATGTTTTGTGAAGGTGTAAAAGCAACCCCCTAGGGTTTTACTTGTTAGTGAGAATGACACCTAGATTGTCACAGGTTCCACTGTACTCCCTATAGGGTTTTTTATTGCTTTTATTTTTTTACAGGGTTTTTTAAGCTTCTTAACACCAAAACACCCACCCACAGGAGTTAAGGGCTCATTGGTCAGGTCTGATTGGGAGGTGGAGACTGACCAATGAGCCCTTACTCCTGTGGGTGTTTCAGGCCATCCAGTCAATTGTTTCATGGTGGCAACAGCTGATCAAGTAGGTGTATCATCAAGCTTTCTTGGATCACTGAGGGAGGGGGAGCTAAGGAGCAGTCCCATGTAGACCTCTTGCTGGAGATTTTTTATCATTTTATCACCTTTATATCATTTTGTCACCTTCTTTGTCTCTGTAGTGTGCCAGAAATAACATCCATCTAACCCTTAGACACTTAAGTATAGGATAGAGACGGGGTTTTAAATTAAACAAGCTTTAATTTTATTTAATTTTAAATAAAATTGATATCAGACCATTATTTCAAAAGACAAGTAGCATTATGAATTGAGCCTTTTGTCAGCCAGTTTTTTCTAGTGGATCCAGATGGGTTCTAAGTTAGACTCCTGGTCAGCTCCCATTTTTGATGTGAAGTCAGAATTGTATCTGTTTCCTTTAGTCCTGAAGCAGTAAGGGAAGGATGACTTGGTATCAAAAATATTGAATATGGACACCAGAAATTTGAGTGCAACAATACCTCAGATGCAGACCTTCTGTGCAACTTCGGGCAAGTTGCTAATTAGGCCCACGTCTACCAAAACCCAAATTTTTAGTACCTGAGTGGTACTAAATTTTAGGCAGAATTTAGGAACTTGATTTAAGACTACAACCCTCATCATCACCATGACCCTGCTTCTTATAATCTTGTAGATATAAAAGTCTGTACTTACCAATTTCTCACCTGTAAAACTTCTTATACACCTAAAGTAATGTTTCTGCATGTGACTATGGGTGCCACTACTTTGACCAGGCTGAGTAGATTGTCACGTGTATACTTAAACCTAAGACAGATTAGAAGCTTTAAGTCTCCACTTGTCTTACTTTAAGGGTCCAATTCACTAGGCGTGCTCAGAGCATGCCAACAGACATTGACAGATTTGAACTCTGTGCAAAACAAAGCAGCCACAGCCACTTTCATTCAAAAATGGAGGAGCATGTTGCAATGGGCAGTGCCACTTGTTATCCAGTAGCTCAGCAGTTACAGCATTCACCCAGTGTGGGAGAAGTTTTAGGCACTACTCTGCCAACCTCCCAAAAGAGCTTTTGGCTTGGCTGGGACTGAGGAATCTCTATTTCACTTGTTATAATTACAGTTTTGCAAACAGAAACATATTAGGATTCTTTGGGCCGGAGAAGGAAAATATGCCTCTTTTGGCAGTAAACTGAGAGAGGGGTTCCAAGGACTTAATGCATTTTGATCAAGTACAGTAGTAGGTGTGTGTGGTGCAGAGAGAAGAGGATAGAATAGATAACAGAAAAATAAAGTCCTGCTAAAGGTTCTTTATTCTCTATTAAAGTCATTCAGCGGCAGCCCCTTAGTTAAAAGTAAGCTACTACTCTTCAAAAGTTTTATACATGGGGTTCCAGGGCAAGAAAAGTGATATTATAATACTGGCCACAAAGAGACTGAGGAAGAGAAAGGAAATGCCTACCTGGACTCCACAGTGATGTTTATTTTCTATAAGCTTGTCTATTTAAGCTAGATCATGCATTTTTTCTCATCTTTTTGAGTAAGAAATCTTCCCTATTTGCAATCTACCAGGCAGTTTCTCATTTGCATGTTGATTTGTTTGTACCACTTCTCAATAAACATAGCTTGCTGACTAGAGTGTGTATCATTTCCCCAGGCAGCTGCCAAATATTTTGCGGTCAGGATGACATGCTAGCTGGGGAAATATGTTGCCTTTATATTCAGCAATGACAAGGCATGCCTCCTAGTATATTAAATCCTGCCTTATCTAGTAAATTTATTATCAGGTCAGTTGTGTCTGCTTTCATCCATGATTTCCATTTTGGTGCTTTCCCTTATCCAACCTTCCTATACTGCAGACTACCCTTGACTGTAAGCAATTTGGGATAGGAACTTGCTTTTTTTATCCTGTAAAACACCATGAATAGCTAGAATACTGTAGAAGTAATCTATAACTTCAAATACAAATCTACGTTTAAGTATTTACTTGAATATAAGATGTTCCTGAATACAAGACAACTTCCCAATAATTAGATTCTACATATGAAAAATTCATAAATTTGATATAATTTTCAAGGTATAGAATCTAATTACTGGAGGTTTGCCTTGAATTCTTCCCCTTCCCACTGCTACATCAAGGAAAATACATCCTGGAGATCAGATAGTCCTCTTGCCCTCTCCCCACTCCCAATTTCTTCCTTCTTCAGCCCCTCTCCTTGCTGTCAGACCCTGGTCTCCCTGAGCACATGGAAGAAAAGAGCAAATTTGAAAAAAAAAATGAACTGAAAATAAACATAGCTATAGGAATTTGCATGCAGTACCCATAGACTTAGTTCATCCCAAATGGATGCATTTTACCATTTTTTTTTTTTTTTTTTTTTTAAACCACTGCAAGTTTTGGCACAGGTACTTGTGGAAACACACTTAAACAGCATTTTGGCACCTATTTATATGTAGTGTAAACTATGCATGATATTAGGCCAAAGACAAAGGCTCATGATTTACCATATAATGTATTGGGTTAGGCACCCAATAGTCAACAGCATTTCAAGCCATGGTGACCCCACATCCCATCACTGCTCAGTATGCATATGTATTCCAGCTATCCCCCACAAAGGATCCATGTGCTAATTACCCTTTCCCCCCCACACACACTTGTGACTGGAATCAGGTGTTTTTGTCACAAGTCCTGGGATCCTTCAAAAATTGATAAGCAGGTAAGGCACAAGATTACCTGGTCTGGCTTCACTTCAGGGAAGGTGAGGCCACAATAATCATATACAACAGGCCAAGAGAGGAAACAACAGAAAAATTCTGGGTGAACTCTTTGAGGCCCCATTTGGTGGTTTGCCAGACATTTGAGGGTGGTGAAGAAACAAGAATCATTGAAATTCAAAAGAGAGGTGCAGCTCAGCTGTACTAGTGAAGAAGTTGTCAAAATGTGGTTCATGTAGTGGCTCATCATGACTTGGATAAGCGTAGGTGCTAAGGGGGGCTGTGCTCAATGGGCACTACCATATATTTTATTCAACTGGATTACACTAATTTATTCCTGTGGTAGGTTCCTGTGAACATGTTTGCTCAATGTGGGCCTTTAATTCAAACCATGGGGCATATGATTGCCTAACTGTGATCAGTGTAGAGAGTGGCATGGTGGTGACATCCATTATCATTTGGCAATTTGAAGATAAGGTACTTTGGTTTGTATAATCTGAGATTAAACTAAACTGTTTATATTTTTCTCTCCTGATGCCAGTACAAGGTAGAGTTATAAATTATAATGTATTTTATCATTTTCAGAAATCTTCTAAAAGAATTTCTAGTATCTTCTGGAATCAAATAGAAGAAGTCGAAGTTTGGATAAAATATGCTATATTTCTATTGTAAATTTACAATCCATTTGTCTTTCTAGGTATGGGATGAATTGCCTCATTCAGTTTGAAGATTTTGCTAATGCTAATGCATTCCGTCTCTTGCATAAGTACCGCAACATATATTGCACTTTCAACGATGACATTCAAGGTAACAAGACACCTTTTTCCCTTCTTGCTGTGTGTTCTTATAGAACCAGAAAACTGAGTCTTGGTTAGTTCATAGTTACTGTATTGGAGCTAAAAAAACCCATGTAATTGGATTTGAAATGGTACATGAAGACACCTGCTGGAGGATTATGCTGTCTTGGGATATGTAAACTCATTATTTCTCCTCTTACCTTTTCCTCCTTTAATTTATGTTCCATGCTCCATCTAGATGCCTGCAATTTAAAGTATTTTTTAAAGTTCTGAGTGTTTCAATTTACTAACTTGAGTTATTTGTGCTGAGATCTATGAGCTAAGCACAGACTTTCAGCCTGCTTGCACATTAGGGGCAAACCAGACTTGAGGTCAATGACAGTTAATCCCCTACCCCCTTCAAAATTTCTCACCAGTTCTTTCTGCCTCCACAGTAGTTGATGGCTCTACTATCCCTTCCCATTGTGGAGCTGTCCTGACAGAAATAATAAATTCTGTTTTGAAGTTTCAGACCAGAAATGTGGTTCAATTCTGTCTCTATAGTATTGTTTTGATTATAAGTTGACCCTAGATTTTTAGGGTCAATTTTAGGTAAATAGTATTTTCCTTGTCTAAGTTGTAAGTTGATAAAAATAAATAAAGACATTGAAATACCTTTGCCCTTTCAAAATCCCACAGAAGAATCAAGTAACCAGGGAAAAGACCCATATAATTGACTAAAAATACTAAAATAAAAACTGCTAAAGAAAATTATAACTTGGAATTTTTATTGCATGGACAAAAGTAGTACAAAAGTCAAGACTAGAAGGGGCCCAATTATAGGTTAACCCCATATATGTGTTTAGTGCAGTTTTTACGACGATTCTTTTGGAGGTAAAAATGGTAGCCTTAATATCAGAACAATAGAGTAACTCCCAATGATTTTGGTTGTTTTCTAGGTAGCTGTGAAACGTACTAGCAAAAAATGTCTCTTGGCTTATGGTGGCAGGTTCAGATAGATATTAAAAAAGCCTTCTATTAGGTACTGTGTTATGTCAAGTAATAGATGTTCATGCTGTCTACCCTGCTGATGACCAACATAAATGTTAGCATGTCTCAACCTGTTCAAACTTCCCAAATATTTTTAGTTTGCTTTATTTATAAATATAAAAACTAAAATTTAAAAGGTGTCCAGAAAAAGAATGTTAAGATTACAAGATAGAATCCTCCACTGGTAGCCAAGACCAGAGCTCTCTGGCAGAAAGCTTACTGCACGTGTGCTGCCCAGTCAAAGGCAATCTGATCCCATGCATCCCAGATCCTCCCCTGCCTGCCTTAATTATTGCATAAATTAAAAAGTTCTCAGTGAATGAAGCAGAGGACTTCAGGGTGAGGTCTAGGCAGTTAGATGCCCCCCTGATGAAATGTATCTGGTTTTTTCCTCAGCTGCAGAAATTCTCTGGGACATTGAACAAGCTGCTCAATTGAGACATTTCACAGATAGTCATTAATTGTGTGTTCGTAACTTTCTAGGTGTCTGACTTGATATCCTAGGGTCTGATTTGCTAAAGTGCTGAGCACTTACAGTTGAAGTTGATGGGCATTATATTTTGAATTTATAAAGTGCTAAGTACTCTGAAAATACAGGTCTTGGGTATTGCAAATTGAGAACTTGGAATGAGTGGAAATGTTTTTACCTTACACTTACCACAGTTCTTGATGTGTTAACTAGGTACACCCCCTACTCACTGGAGTGTTATGGAGATTGATTGGTTTGTTATGAAACTAAGCCATGGTTATTTCAAGTTAAGCACCCCAAAATTAGTGTACATTTCTGGTAGTTATGGCCTTATTCTTTCTCTCTCAGTTCTCCAATTGTAAAATGAAGGCGATAACACATTCTCACCTGAATTTATGAATCTGTGAACATCAGACAGATGGAAAACTAAAATCATAATGTGTGATAAGTGCCATGGAACAGGGGTTGACACCTTTTTACTGCTGCTTACAACCTGAAACCCTGCTGCAAACTAATAATCACCACTCTCCTGGAGCATCCACACCACCTGTGCTTACCCTCACCACTAATTCAAGTGGCCATGAGAAACAGAAAACGTTATATTTGGCAGCAGCATGGCAACTGAACAGAGGGCCTGGGTGGCCAGCAGACACCATGGAGAAAACAGACAGAATGGCTATCTCAGTGAGCGGGAACATACGGTTTGCAGTGCCTGAAAGCCCATGAAATGCACATAGCACTCATGATTCCATTTGCCATGCTGCATATTTACATTGTGGCAGCAAAATTTTTAGATACCAGGAAATCCTGGTATCTAAAAAAATCACAGCAGAAAAAAGTGGGTGCAGCATGCACTGGCTGAAACTAAGGTCTGGCCAGCCAGAGCCACACTCCAGCTGCTGGCCAGGTTCTGTACACCCAGATTGCTGCCACTGCTGCCCCAGAAGGCCCCCAGGACCCTGGGTAAGACTGCTGGGGCCAGTCCAGGTGCTGGCCCCAGCCTTCCCTACCTCACCCAGGGCAACAAATACGTACTGCTGCTAGTTGTCCCCAGGGTAACGCATGTTCCAGCTCTTGGGGATGTGTCCAATGAAGCAAGAGGTAGGACCCTGGGAATGCCCCTTGCTGCCCAACCAACCCCTAACATAAAAGCAACTTTGAGGTCATTTGTGGTTCTGTTTCAGTGCAAAGTTTGCATAGTGTACAGTAAGGACAGAGCTATGCAGAATGATAAGGATCAAAAGAAACTTTGAGTAGGTGCTCTTATCCAGTGCTCACTGAAATAGTCCGAATCATTTTACCGATGTCAGTGGCCATTAGCTCATGCTGTCAGTGAGCATTATCCATCCTGTGCTGTGAATGAGACAGGAGTTCTGTGGATGAAAACTAACATGTAATGACGTGTTTTAAAGATGGTATTACCATGCATCTGCATAAAGGAGATAAATTAAGATAACACAAGCTAAGCTAGTCTGGCATTTCCAAAATATTGATTGAGTTTGCAGCCTTAACCACTGATAACTTTTTTTTGGTATGTAATGATTCTAATTAATTTATAACAATTTCACCTTTTTCCCTCTTTTTTTGAAAGGTGTCTGAGCCCGTGTTTAAGACAAAGACCTCTTCTTCTCCCCCACCCCCTCCACTTTTTCCTCATGAAAGGACCAGTGTTGATGAATCTGGGAAAGTAATTTTATTTTCCCACAAAATAGTTGCAGTATGGAGAGTCAGTGCAAATTTCCTGATGCTGCCATATCAATATTGACCTAGAAGAACTACTGATGAGGTTCAGAAGGCAGTTCAGTCTATGTGCTTAGCTTCTTTTAACCCTACTACACTCTTCTCTTTGGCATGCCTGCTGAAAATGTTAACAGGAGGACTAATTAGTGCTACTTACAGTTTTGATTGTGGGAACTGTTTAATAAGAATGGATTGAAAACCATTATTTACATCTTCTAACAGTCATCATATGGCAGCTACTCTGGATCAGAACTAACCCAAGATTTCAAGTGGTGGTGAAAAAAATCTGCATCTTGCTGCCATTTAAACGACTTTTTAAAAACATTTTTGATTAAGTTACTGTCTCACTGAAAATGATAAACTGATAAGAATGCACAAATGCAGTTTTTGATCCCTGCACATGGTGTATTTCTGTATTCTTTGGTTTTACCACTGTAACTATTATGCCAATAGATGTAATACTTTCCTTCATTTCAATGCCAGCAAAAATAATTCTATAACCTACCTTTGTAAATAATTGCAAAATTTATATGCCCTCAGGAAATTATGTTTTTAACAGATGTGCCATTTAAATTCTTTATTAAAAAGGTTTATTGAAGAAAATAGATTTAAAAGTAACTCAGAGCATATGATACAAGATTATTAAATGATATAATTAAAGTCAATTTCAACAAATATTCATCTCTCAATGAAGTTATGTTTTGATTTAAAAATGTTTGAAAACTGTATTTTTTGGCCAAAAAATTATTCTCTCAAGATCATGTCAGATCTAAATCATTCCAATTCTCAAATAAGAAATTCTTGTTTTGTCACAATATATTGTTTTCTTTTTCTTACATTGATTCTTTTAATGTTTGAAATGTAGAAGCAATAAAAACAAAGGTGATGGTGGTAGGCAGACCTCTTGACTTTGCGGTAATTGAGATGCCTATTATTGCTGGGGTTCATCCTCCATTGTCAGTCATGTTCACAGCCTTGGAGGTGGTCCTGATCCCCCATTGCATCTGGATTTACAGGTGGCAGCAGTTGCTTTTCACCAGCTCCATCTCGTGAGATAGCTATGACCCTTTCTTCTAAATTCAGATCTGGTTGCCATCATCCATGCCTTCGTAACCTTAAGACTAGACTATTGTAATGTGCTCAATGTGGAGCTGCCCTTGAAGACCATCTGGAAGTTGCAGCGGGTGCAGGATGTAGTAGCCCGCTTTCTGATGAGTGTGGATTGCCAGGATCATAATTCCAATGGTACAGAGTTTGCACTGAGTCCCAGTAGCTTTCTGGGGACATTTCAAGGTGCTGGTTTTGACCTATAATGCCTTGGGTCTGGGCCCTAAGGAATTGTCTTTTCCTTTATGCCCCATTGCAATCTTTAAGGTCAGCTGAGAGCAAGGTCCTAAAATACTATCAGTGCACCAGTTTAGCTTGGTGCAAACATATAGGAGGTCATTCTTGGAAGTTACTCCTCAGCTCTGGCACTCCATCCTTCCTGCAGCCCACCAGAAGCCAAGCCTCGACATCTTTCAGAAGTGCCATAGCACCTTCCCATTTGGGCAGGCATTTGGCAAACAAAGCTAGGCGGGGATATTGTTCAGGGGTGTTCTGTTTTATATTGATATTCTATTTGCCTTTTAAGTTGTTTTGTTCTCTCATTTGATAAGTTTTATCCTTTTTTTTTTTTTTTTTTTTTTATAAGTTATTCTATTTCCTTATTCTCACTCATGAAAGCTCATGCCTCTCTGAACAGGTTATTCTATAACAGGGCTGGGCAAAGATTGGCCCATGGGTTGGATTGGGCCTGCAGCAGACTCCATTTTGCAGCAGCCCCTGCCGCATTGCTGCAGCTGGTTTCCGTGGGGACATCAGCAGCAGTGGGGCCATGACAGCACAGGGGCAGGGTTTCCGTATTGTCAACAGATGCGTGCACTACACCCCCACTCCTTGCATAAGAGTGCTAGCTGGGGGCTGCTAACACTCCCACCCTTTGAGCAGCCAGAAGGGAAAAGCCTTGCATTGGTGCAGGCAGACCTCCCTAATCAGAGGTCCTGCTAGGGCCTGGCCATGCCTCCCTCAGCTCAGCACTGTGGAAGGAAGGGAGGGTTGTTCCAGTGCACCCTGGCTTCTAGCCTGAGCCACTGCAGGAATGTGCCTGAATTTCTTCAGACAGAATGTCTGTTTGGTTACAAACTGGTTTAGCCTAGCCAGGTTAGACTAACCTGCAAAGATTGAATGAATTCAGGCTCAGGCTTTTTTGAATGTCTGTCCCTAGCCTACATATAACACTGAACTGGTTCACAGTGAATCAATTTAAAAGAGCACTTAATTTTCCAGGTACACTTTTGAACCATTCACAGAAGCTTTAAACCAATTTAACAGGCTTCTATGTTCAGTTTTAAACTGCTTTAACTAGTCTAAGTGTTACATGTGCCCATGCTCTTAGTATAAACAAGATACCAGCTGTGAGAACACCATTTTGAAAAGGACACTCAGTACCATCAATAATCATATTAGATGTTATATTATGTTGTTTTGGAACACATCTCTGTATTATTGTGTAACGCAGGCTGAAGCAAGAAAGCTGCGGACTAGATCTTTAATCAGAATGAACCCACTTAAAGCAGGGGTCAGCAACAGGGCTTTGCCTGTGTTCATGCCTGTGACTACACCAGGGCCAGGCGCTGAGGAGCTGTGCTGGGTCTGGATAGCTCCTAGCAGTGCCTGTGCTTCTCCTTGCCCTCCCAGCTCGTCTGACATGGGCCAAGTGGTTCTGGGAGCACATTAGCAGCAAGGGGCTTTGCCAACACCTGTACTGGGGCTGGGATGCTTTGCCTATGTCACCCACACTTCTCCCAGCACCCTGCTTCTGGCTGCAGCACAGGTGCAGCTTCTAGCTGGTGAGAAGCTGTATTGGGACCAGGTATCTGCAAATTGCATCCATGCTACTACCACTTCTTCCACTCCCTCAAGCTGTGGTGCAGGTGCAACTTCTAGCTAGCAGGGAGCTTTGCTGGGGCCAGGCAGCTTTCAGCTGTGCCCACAGTACAGCTGGAGGGGAGAGGGGAAGATGGGAGAAACAGCAGCAGCACATACTTCGTTTGCAGATGCCTAGTCCTGGTATAGCTCCATACTAGATGGAAACTGTACCTGTACCACAGCTGGGCCTGGGAGAAGCAGTGGTGTTACAGGTACATGTCCCAGTTGCAGGGCTCCAGTGTGGACTCAAGGAAAGTCCCCCACTGCTGACGTGCCCTGGAAGCCTCCTGGCCCATGCTGGACTGGAGCCAGGTTGTTCTAGCCCTCAACTTGTAAAAGTTTGCCAGCCCTTGACTTAGTTTCCTTTATGAAGCTTCCTATGTTTAATTAACTCATTTTAGAAAATCCCAACCCATAGTCAAGTTCATCTATAAAATTAGATGTTAAAGGAGCTAAAGTTCATGACAAATAGCTGATTTTTTTAAAAAAGGCTTTAGAGCAGAAATTTTCCACTCTTTTGAACTAATGAAGTATAGCAGTGGGGTAGCAAATCTGGAGTTCTGTGCCATAAACCTTCCAACAATCTCTCTTTTGCCAGGGGCAAGAAGAGAAAGCATCTCAAATCCCAATAGGCAAGAGTATTTGTAAGGTAATGTGCATCTGCCACTTTTCAGAGCTTTAGCTGTGTTAAGTGAGACGGGAGCATGTTTTAGACCCCAGATGCACACAGTTCTGTACAAAAGAAACCATCTGAAGAGTAATGTTTCCCATTGGAAATAAATTTGGATTTAAAACAATTTCAATGTTTTAAGACTATTAGTGGCTATGCTGTCATAGAAGGAGTACAAATACGTGGCACACTCCATGAGAATTTCTGTTACCTACTGACTGGGGGAAGGAAGCAGCGACTACCAGCATGGGGGCAGCAGATTGGTCAGTGAAGAAGCTGAGATGGGAAGGAGGAGATAAAAACTACCAATCTGCCTACCAATCTGTGGTGTAGTCAGGACCTAGACTGGGAGTCTTGGTTTTTTTGGGGGGGCATTCTGAGAATTCAGGGATGGCCTTTTGATATGATAGTCTCATAAAAAAATCACTTAAACACTCAGGCATTGAATTTTTTCTTCCTACCCAAAGATAGGATAGGGTCTTTTCTCCTTTTTCTCTTCTTCAGTAGGACTAAGAGAAGTGAGGGGCCTCTCTTCTGTCTCTTTAATCTTTTTCATCCTATAGTTGGCAATACCGGGAGAGTTAGATATGACATGTTTTATGTTGAGATGTTAGCCACATAATCCAACATACAAAAATACCGTGCTGCCACATATGTACTTTATTTGTGCAATATGAATAATTGATGGATATCAAAACCAGAAGCCTTTTTAATTTCTTCTAAATCAAAATGAAACCAATAACAATAAATCTGTTTGTTTATTTTTTCACCTATGTATTGTCTTTTGTTGTAGCCTGAAATTTAAGCTGTTTAAGGGAGGCATTTTTCATTGTGTTTATAAGACCCTAACTCAGTAGTACTTCAGTGTCCAGACTTCATTATAAAAAATGTTAAATAAGATTTCCTTTCAAATTTCACACCCATATTGTTCAAGGGCGTTAGCATTTTAGCAAAGGGATCCTCTTCCTGATTAGAAAACTGTTTCATTATGTTAACTTTCACAGCTGCTTACATGAAATATGACAAGATGTTATTGTCTGTTAAATTTTCAGAGATTATGCTTTTAGAGTATTGTGGGTAGTGGACTCAGTTGTCAAATGAATATTATTGGAGACTGTCCAGTTTGCTTTTCCAGTGTACCTTTGACCCATGTTCTTAACTTTCTGATAGATCTGTGATGATAGACAACTGCATCATGATTCAGGTTATATTTTGTAGTGGTCACAAGGTCTGGTTATGCTTTGGCACTTCACAGTACAGTTTATATTTTGATGGTCTTTTCATAAACTGCAGTCAGTATTCAGGGTGAAATTTAAGGTCGTGCCATAGATCAGAGCAGTTCTGGTTAAACAGATCTGCTATTAACACTGACATTTTTTCCCCCTTTCCTGAAGGAAAAACTAAAGCAGACTACTGAAAAGGGGCGATGACAGTTACTGCCATCAATAAACAATGATAGTGAGCAGGGTTACCCTAATGAAACTGGGCAATTATCATTTAGAGAAAAATGACTGCCAAAAACAGACGTGAAATACCTTTTACATCATTTTATAAAGTTAATTCATGAGAAACAAAGCAGCTCAGATCAAAAGACATTACTGCAGTTGCACTTATTTTTGTGCCATATTAACTGGAAATCTGAAGATAATTAATTGTACTGTCCAAATATATGTAAATACCCGGTGCATAAAATGAAATATGACTGATCTTTATTATAATAATATGGTTTTTAAAAAAGCCTCCTTTTTCATTTAAAAGATGGGATATGGTAAAAATGAGTTACATTAGAACAGGGGTGGCAAACACCTTGTGCTGTGGGCCAGATCCAGATTATGGAGCTCCTTGCAGGCCAGATTGAACCTAGGGTACAAGGAAGCTGTGGCAGTCACAGCAGTTCTGTGCCTAGAGCATGTGGCAGCAGCAGCTCCAGCCTCCGCTGTGTGCCCCATGTTGGAGCTGGAGCTGCTGCTGCCATTGTGGCTGTATACCCCGGGTTGTGGTGGCAGCTCTGGCTCCAGCCTGGGGCGTATGGTGGGGGCTGGCATCTGGGAAGGTAAAGCCATGGCAGTGCAGACTGGTAAAATGGCTGGGGGAGGTAGGGAAACTGGGTCCATGACTGCTATGTCCACTGATGCCTGAGGGCCCCAGATTCTCTGGCAGGCTCCTTCCCCTGGCCATGCTAGTGGTCTACTTGGCTGGACAAAGCAGCTCTTCAGGCCATATCTGGCCCACAGGCCATGTACTATAAGTTAATAAATGGAATTGGCACAGCTGTAGTACATATTATTGTTTGGAAACTTTGTGCATGTCTATGGGACTTGGCAGCAGTGTGTCCGTCTTGCTGATAAATATTCTCCAGCATTCCAAAATGCAGTAACATTATTACCCTGTTCTTCTCACAGCTGCTTGAGCCAGCTCTTGCTCAGATGCTTCTGTGTATTTCTGATGTTGCAAAGAAGCATGAAGAATGGCTCGACTGGCTTCCTCTTGGTGGCATAGGGCCATCATTATCACAACTTTTGACCAATCCCAGTCTGTTATAAAGACCTCTCCCAGCTCAGAAGCTGGGCCTCAGCTAGTACAGCCCTGGGACTGTGGGTTTTTGTTTGTTTGTTTGTTTGTTTGTTTGTTTTTCTGGTGACCAAGTCAGCAGTCCCAGGCACAAGACAACGTGTTCCCCAACCCCACCAAACACAACAAAGCTTTAGTACAGCCAAGTTAGTCCCCAGAGTCTGGTGGCCCCTACTGCCCAAAAAAGAAGAGGAAAGAAATGTTTGGTATCCAAAAAACCTTGCATTGAGAGCTGTCGGAGACCCACTTAATAGAGTGGTAGAAGAAACTTGAAAAGAATTTTGCTTTCTTTGTTTTCTTTCTGTTTTTTGGTTTCTCCCAGCCTTGTACTTGCCAGGCAAGAAGGCTTGGTTTTATTTTTGCTTTGGACGAGAGGCAGGCAAATAGAAAACAATATCCAATCACTCGACCTTAGTTTGTATACAGTTTTAAGTGTCCAAATAGCTAATTTTAAGCACTTGTTTTGGTTTGTAGGGTGGGGGTTATTTTGGGTTTTGCTGAGCTGTAGGTTTATAAAGAGATTTGTCTAATGCCCTTTTAAATATCTTAGAGTATTTATAGAGACTGAGAAATGAGAAACCCTTTTTAACAACATTATTGTTGGCTCCATTTTAAGCTGCATTTAAAAGTATATTGATTCTCTCCCAATTTTCTGGTTCCTATTAGAATGTAGTACTTTTCCTTGAAAAAATAAAAATGATTTAAAATGGCTGTTAGATTTATGAAATGTAATAGAATGTAAAGAGAATAAGGGCACACATGTTTTCAGATAAAACCACAGAAAACTAGGGCTCTCAGAAAAGGGATCTCAGGAGGTCATCTAGTCTAACACTTTTTCAGGGCAGGATCATCTCTGTCTAAATGATCTCAGACAAATGTTTGTCTAAACCACGCTAAAACATTTCCAATGGTGGAGATTCCACAATCTCTTTGGGAAATCTGTTCCAGTGCTTACTTACCCTCACAGCTAGAAAGTTCTTCCTGTTATCTCATCTAAATTTCACTTTTTGCAATTCATGACTGACTTTTTTTGATCTCCTTTGAGCACAAAACAACTAAACAGCATCCTTTTAATAGCAACTCTTTTTGTGTCTGAAGACTAATTAAATCCCCGTTTTCTCCTTTCCAGACTGAATAATTCCAGTTCTTCCAGCTTTTTTTCTTCTTGTTATATTCCTAGACCACTAATCACATTTTTGCTGTCCTTTGGACTCATGCCAATTTGTCTGTCTTTTTTTAAATAAAGTATGGTGCCCAAAACTGAACAAAGAGTTCCAGGCAAGCCCTCAACAGTGCTGAATAGAGTACAAGAATCACTTCTCGTGAGTTGCATGCAATACTCCTGATAATACATCCCAATATGCTATTTGCTCTTTTTGCAACAATAGCATATTGTTGATTCCTGCTTACCTCTGTGTCCACCATAATCCTCAGATTCTTTTCTCCAGTGCAGCCTAACACATTCCTCAGTTTGTATTTGTGCATTTGATTATTCCATACTAAGTGTCATCCCATTTATTTCAGGCAACAAATCTCCATATCCGTTCAGTATGTCTTGATATCTTGTTTGGCGTGTTAGCCTGCCAGGTTTTGATAGTACATTGTGAAGATCTTTGAGGGATCAACTCTCACCGATACCACCTCACAGGATACACATGACAGGATTGAGCTCCCTCATACATGCTGGCTTTTACGGTGTTTTACTTTGTGGGTTAAACTATAGAAACTCAAAATTAGTGTCCAAATCTTAGGAGTTTGAAATCCTCAGTTCCTGAATAGTTTGGCTTAATAAGCTCTGATTCATAAGGGATAATAATACTGATGTGTTTTTTATTCTAAGCATTTCTGAACCCCACCCCACACAAAAAACAAACCCAAAACATTCAACAGCAATGACTTCAACTACAGTAGGGTAAATGATAGCATGCTAGATATTAACATTATCTTTAAGACAAGAAAGAACATGGATGAATTCTTGAAAAATGTACATTTTCTTATTTTTGCTAGTGCCTACTTGGTTACTTGATTTTACAATGCTGTAGGTGTATGTTATGCTTAAAAAACAAATAAAAGGCCAAGTCTCTGTGTTAAAAAGTATAACATATAAGGCAGGTGTGTCAAACTCCCTTGGCCTCCCCAGGCCAGATCTGGACCATGGTACACTTGTAGACTGGATCCAGACCAGTCTCTGATGGCAGGGGTTAATGCAGCCATTGCTCATCTCTCTGACACCAACATACATCCCCAACATGACTCCACATGCTGGAATTCAGTGGCAGGCTCTGCCCCTGAATTCCTGGTCCCACAGGTCAGATAGCACAGCTTTATGGGTTTGATCTGGCCTGCAGGCCAGATCTTTGACGCTTCTGATATAAAGGGTTCAGTCCTGGGAGCTATAGTATTCTCTTAAGTCCTATTAATTTTGAATTCTGCATTAGTTAGTACAAGGACAAAAAAGATTAGGCCCCAGTCCTGCAATAGATTCAGTTAGGATGGACCCATTAACCAGTGAGGGACCTTCCATGGGCACACACGGCCACCTTTCATTATATGACCTGAGGTTTATATGACAGCCACATAAGATTGCACTATTGAAGCTTAGCACTGCTCCTTTAGTAATCAGTCACCTGTGGCAGGATCTATATGGGTAGATGTCTGAAAGAGTACGAGATCCTTAGTTTAAAGTAACTGGGTTTCTTCAAGAAGGTTTTTCCCACATGGTCTCACCTCATTTCCTCATTTCCAGTGATGCAGATACCTTTACTCTGCTATCCTATATCACTAAGTTGGGGCTGCTCATACACTGGCTAAAAGATTCTAGGCTTGCACATGTGGTATAAAAATATGTCTTTCATGTTGCATATTCATTGCAGCCAAAGGATCTGTGGACCCTTCACCCTATTTAGTATGCATTCTGTCAGTGGAAATTTTCCATTTACCACTTTTCATTTCCATTATCCATTACGAATTAGGCCTGATGAGAACTGCCTGGATGATGTGTGTTGACAAAATAGAATGTATGTAAATGTGGCTTAAGGCAGAATCAAGACTAGCAACCTTTTTTATTTGATTTGATTCTGAAGCTTTTCTTACTAACTTTACATGTCTTTGAATGAATAAAAACAAAGCAAACCAGCTTTCATCCCATCGATCTTCTTTGCTAAATGAGTATGTTGAAGCTTTGAGAACTTCTATCTAATGCTGTACCATATAAGTAGTCAAGGAAATTCATTTTGTATTTTAGGAACCGCAGCTGTGGCTGTTGCAGGTCTCCTTGCAGCTCTACGTATCACTGAGAACAAGCTGTCAGATCACACAATACTATTCCAAGGAGCTGGAGAGGTATCTGTTAGACATGAGGAAACCTTCCGTGTAGTTTTTTTGTAGTTGTTACATGTCTGTTCCAAAGTAAATGGTAAATTTCTATGGAGGTCCACAGCCTGCAAGTACAGCTTGCCAAGTTTGCTTCATTCCATGGTCGCATCACAGGTTACTTTTCATAGGATGATTCAGGGAAATCATAATACCATATTAAAACTTCAGGTTTTAGCTACTATTAATCTTGCTTATTA
Organism: Caiman crocodilus; assembly: GCA_030014935.1. Lineage (NCBI taxonomy): Eukaryota > Metazoa > Chordata > Crocodylia > Alligatoridae > Caiman > Caiman crocodilus. The sequence goes on along the minus strand of JAGPOW010003642.1, from coordinate 62,613,809 downwards.
TCTCAATGTTGAGGAAGTTTGTCAAAAAAGGGTCGTGAGGCTAACAGAAAAACACTGTTTTCATTGGTATCAATTTTGTTTAGGACAGAAACCTCTATATTTCCCTACAGCAAGACAAATTTTTCAGCAGTCTTAAAATCATCAGATTTTCAAGTTCTTTTTGGTACATATGGCTCCTGACCCAAGCCTTCATCATAAGCTTTTCTGAGTTACAGTAAACCTTGCACTCTATTTGGAATTGAAGCTCTACATTGTGCACTGTTTGAATATAATGGTCACTTTCCTGTATTATTGTTAACTGCCATCTTTTTGATGAGCACTCAAGTAAGTTATAGATTCTGTACACTAATGCAGTCATGTGCTTTGTAAATTCTATAATTCAATGTAGATTGCTAATTTTAATGTAAATTAATGAAAATTTATTTAATAAAAACTGATCAGTACCCCCTCAAATTTGGCTCACAGTTTGCAGGAAGATCTGCGTCAGTGATGCATGAAACATTTCTGACAGCCTTGATATGCAAAATACTTGCCCTCCATTTTGCTCCATATTCAGCAGACTGAAACATATGTTAAATATTCATTAGTATTTGTTTATTATTACCAGTGTGTATGGTGCTGTACAAACACAATGAAAGGTACAGTCTGTGCCCTCCAGAGTCCATTTGGACTACATTTGTACATTTATAAAGAAAAAATTAATATAAATTGCTGCTAGACAGGAAAAATGGGGCCTCACTTGATTCTCAGTGAAACTTCATACTGAAGAACAAGAATCAAATTGTTTATATTGGGTTGATAGCCAATTGTTTGGTGGTCTTTTTTATATATGATTTGTGAAAAGAAAGATATTAGAATCCGGTACAAATAATATGCATTTGGAAAAATAATTAAAAAGTGGATGATGATGGGGTGCGGGGGCAGGGAGTAGCCAAGATTAGTCAACAATTACTGAATACATTATTAGTGGGTAAGAGAAACTGTTCCTTCTTTATGGGTATTTAAAAGAGATTTACAATCTAAAACCCTTGAGACTGTGTCTTGTTTTCTAAGATTCAGTGTTTGTATGTTAGTTTTTTGAAATATAATATATACCCCAAAATTAAAATCTGTCAATATGAAAATGTCCTCTTGCACCCTGATGTGATTGTTAGGGACCAACTGAAATCAAGGACACAGGTGGACAATTTTGCAAGTTGATCACAGGGCTGACCACCATTTTCATGGGCTTATCATGGCAGGCCCACCCCCCATGCCTATATTGGCTGAAGGGCCCTGATGGCTCCATTCCTTACTGCTGATTGGTTGAGAGCCCTGTCCATCATGCAGCCCCTGCTTCTTTTCACTGGTTGGTCAAGAGGGCTGTCTGTCATATGGCCCTGCCCCTCAATGCTGAGTGAAGCCTTGTGGTTAGCAGCCCTCTTGGCCAGCCGCTATCTTGGCTGCTCCCCTTTGCACCAGCCATGGGGATTGCTGGCTCCCAGTATGGAGCCAGCGTTTATTTTTAGTAAGTTTGGGGTTGTGTGGGGTTTTTTTGCAGATTTCATGGACAGTGCCCAATTTCATGATTTCTGTGAAATCCATGAAATTGCGAATTGAGTAGGTCCCTACTGATTGTGGGATAAATGTTGTAACAAATTTAAATGATCTAATAATGACAAGGTAAACAAAGTTCTATATAATACCTACACCCACGGTATGGAAGCACTGAAAAGAATGTGTTTTCTGTTGGCTTACTTTATGAAAACATCATTGTTCAATTTAACTGTCAGTGATTTAATAACTTTAGTTAAAATAATCAATGAAAAATTAGTATGTTTTTTTTTCTCTTCCAGTGTTTTGTATTAATACTCTTTCCCTCCTTTTTAAGGCTGCCTTGGGGATAGCAAATCTTATTATTATGGCTATGCAAAAAGAAGGGACAACTGAAGATGAAGCTATCAAAAAGATATGGATGGTCGACTCAAAAGGATTAATAGTTAAGGTAATGCAGCTTTCTCATTACTATAAACTCTCATTGGTCTGTTTTAGAGGCAGAAACTTTGTTATGGATATGATTAAGCTATTTAGTGTGCATGCTCTCTCTTTCTTTCTCTCAGTATATAAAAGTCCTTTGTTCTAGATAAAGAAATGAATATGTGGCTTGTCCTGCTTGTATTAAAATCAAGCACAGAACTCAGGTGACTGATAGGAATCTGATTGGGTACATAATCCTCATGTAATATCCAGCAGAGATGACTGCTTCTGGCACGTTTTGTATTATGTGGATTTTAAAGCAGTTCACTTAAATTGAAGAGAGAAATGTTCAGCTTGTGGTTTTTAATATTTCTCATGTAAATGTGATTACTTGTATGTTTTGAATAGCAGAAGCATTTGTGTTTGTGAGTGCACGCTCTTTGCTTCTGGCAGGATACTCAGGGAGAAATACTTTTTAAAGTGAAAAAATGCTGACATGATATGAACAATAATATTTTCCTGATGTTGTTGCAGATATCTTAGAAGTTTATATGAACTTAGCAATTCTGTCTCAAATAGCTTTTATGCATAGTGATAAAGCTCATGTCACAGATGTTGTGGTTTGCAGTGCTATCAACAGTGATCAAGAATTTGAAGTTGCTGAGAGACTTTATCAGTCACTCTTACCTCATTTCTCCCACGTGCCAACATAAAGAAACATATACATTCCATAAGCCAAAATAAAGAAGCCTGCATGTTTTAAAAGGTGGTTATGTATTTAATAGCTTGTGAGCTACTTAAAAGAAGTGTACAAGAGCTCAATTAACTTCGCTTTTCACCTTTTTCATGTGAGCGTTCATGATGCCTTTTAAATTTTAATGAATTGTTCCATGCAATAGCTTTTGCTTTTCTTTTCTGAATTCTTCTGTTTATTTTGTAATCGGTTACACTCACATCAACTGCATCTGTCCTGTGTTGAACTTGTAAAACATACACAGCCAACTGTGATCCATTATATTAAACTGAACTGCTTCAGCATTGTTCACTCTGCTTCGGTAATGATATTAGCATCACAGAAGTAGAAGTGTAAATATTTAAAGATTATCTATAATATACACAGAGAGGACTTGATGGAGTACAAAACCATCACAATACCTAATGCTATCTATCCACTACAATGCAATCTAGACTAGTTTTAGTCTGTCATATTAAAAGTGGTCAGTCAAAACTACTTGTCATTAATAGCCCATACATGGACATGGCCTCTTTTTCTAAGATGATTCTGGTCTTCTGCTGTAGCAATTTAGAAATGTTACATCAAACTTTGGGAGCTTCTAACCAGCAGTAACTGTGTCCAAAAAAAGAAATTTTGTGAAATCAGTTTAACCTCCAGTCTGTCTGTGCTTTTAACAGCATCTTTAATAAAAATGTTTATTGGTTTAAAAAGAGAGCTTTCATCTACTTTGGACACAATATTTCCACCAATGATTAGCCCTTGCCACAAATGATATCTAGGATTTGCTAACCTGAATATGTACAATTTTACATACAGCTTCTGCAGTGACAGCTTAGATTTTGTGGCTGATTTCCCCCCATCCCTTGTGGTTTTCTCATTTGTCTTGCAGTTGTGTCTTCATTTCCTTTTTTTCTTTGGAATCATCTTCATTATGCTGTATTTGGTAAGCAGCTTTTCTGCTATGTTGTGGTAAAAGAACCGGTGACTACATTCATTGGAATATTGGCCATTGCTATTTTCACTATGAAGACCTTATAAAATTGTTCATAGTTGAAAGGTTTGTAGAATCTGTTGTTAAGCATTATATGCATTTTGAAATTGTTTTTTTTCCAGAGGAAGTGAGAAATGGAAGAGGACTAGAAATTCAGGTGACATACGTCACCTGAATTTATTTAAATAGCCTTTCTTGATAGGAGTTTAAAACACCTGTCTTGAGTATCTTGATGCATTTGCAAGGATGGTTTTTAAGATTTCCTGAGTTATAGCTATTTATTACTTTTCCAGTTGGGATAGTTGGGGATTTTGCTAAACAGTAAAAAGTCTATTTAATTCAAAATTTTATTATAGGAGCTATCCTTGGGCAGAATAGATTTGAATATATGCATGTGCTAGCAAGTGAAGTGTCCCATATATTCCCCGCTCCAATGCTTTCATATTTCTCTTGTCATCACATACCAACTTACCATAACTTATTTTTCATGTTGTTGTTGTTGTGTACAGCTTTTGTGAACACTTTGATTTTATATTCTAACTCCACACGTGCTCCCAACCAGTTTCTATTGCCAATTCAAGATGGTGGTTTTTGGAAGCTGCCACTAGGACATAATCCCTACCTACATCAATGGTCACACCTCCATCAAATTACCAGCCAAGATAGTTGGGTTTCTCTGTGACAATATCAATAACAGAATTTAGGAGGTAGCAAGTGAGAACTAGAGATAAAACATTTAAGAAAGGTTGGCTGTAGAATTACTTGTCAGAGATAAGACTAAACCAGTATCTGATCAGTTTTAAAGTATGCTGCAATTTGTAGTATGCCCCACTATACTATACTATACATTTGGCTATAATCCATATAGAGCTTGGCAAGAATAAAGCACAAAAAACTCCAAGAAGCCCACCAGGGACACTAAACAAATCTAATTTATCAATGCAGTATTTTGAAGTTAAAGTGATCAATTCTGTAGAAAGCCCTGTGGCTGCCAAATTGTTTTGTCTTTTCATAGGAAATTCATCCCCAAGCTGACAGTCAGCCCAAGGCCTATCAACCACATCGGTCCGACTGAACTTTATAGTGTATCAAACTCATGCTGGCTCTCTGCTCAGAAATAAACTTCACCTTTTAATTTCTAAGATCTTAGCTTTTCTGAAAGTTCAGGTTTCCTAGGCCAATAAAAGACTGTGTTAAGATCTCATTAAATACTTTATATTGATTTAAATTAGAAGTTTTGAATGCTTCCAATAATATACTCATAGAAATTAAGGCCAGAATGGACCATGAGGATGTCTAGTCTGTATATCCTTTACATTGCAGGCCATTGTTTTGCCTAAAATAGTCTGTATCAAGACCAAAGATTTTACTAAGGCCAAATAGTTTGGCTTTCAGAAAACTTAACTGTATGCCACAAACATGTCACCAGTACCTCAGACCTCACAATAGCATGAAGTTAATTAAGATATGCCTGTAGGTAGCAGCTTAACAACCAGGGTTTATGCCTTGAGCAGCAGCAGGGACCAGGCTGACTGGCAGGGGCAGTGTCTTCCTTTCTTGCACACCCTCTGAGTAGATGTCTGAGGCTGGTGCCCCAATCACCCACCCCTTGTTATGCTACTGTTCAGAAGATTTAAGCAGTTGAACCATACTCCATGCTGTAGCCACAGAAGTTTCTATCAATCTGATATGGGACAGTGTGGGGGTGAGGGAGATAAAAATTCAGTGGGTTCCTGATTATAGGAGCAAGGTGAAACCCCTTGGAATATAACCCACTAAGTTATGGTCTACAACTTTGGCCAATCTCTGATGCTTCACAGGAATGTGGGTTGGGGGGCAGCATTAGGAGAAACAGGTTCTTTCTGATCTCAGAGGAGATCAGCTGAAGCCCTGAAGCATCAGATTTGATTATAATAATTGTCTTAGTTGTTTATATTCATAGAATCTTAGTGAAGTAGGACTGGGAAGGGCTTAGAGTCTAAGTCTGACCCAGGACTATCCGTATCCAAACCATCATATACAAATCATATTTTTAACCTATTACCAAAACTACACAGTCAACCCTGACACAAAATGCAAGACATAACACCCTAATCTGTCATAGTGGCCAATGTCCTGCTGCTACAGAGGTTGTTAACATGCACTCAAGAGATCCCAAGAAGATCCTCCTCCCACCCCCAACCTACCTTTCCAACAGAGGAAGGCAAAACACCCCATAGTTCATACCAGTCTGACCATGGAATAAAACTCCTTCCTGACCCCAGATACTGTGATCAGTCTGACCCTGGGTGGAGGGGTAAGACCCTGTAGCTAAGAACCTCTGGATTTACATGTAGCAGGGCAGGGGGTATATGAGGAATTTCCTTCTGGCCCCATGCAGCAATCAGCAAAGCCCAGAAGCATTGGGAATAGCTGTAGAAGAAGATGGGCCTAGATCATCCCTGGCCGGTGGCTTTTGAGCCTCTTTTTGAACACCTCCAGTGATGGAAAGTCCACAGCTACCTAGGCAATCGATTCCATTGCCTCGCTATTCTACCAGTGAAGATTTTTTTTCCCTAAACTTACTATGCTGCAACTTCAAGCCATTGGTCCATGTCCTATTCTCTGCAGCAAGAGAGAAAAGGTGTTTTCTTTTTTCTTTATGGCAGCCCTTCAGATATTTGAAGACTGCTATCATGTCCCCCCTTAAATCCCCTTTCTACAAACTGAACATGCTTGTTTTTCACCCTCTTCTCATATAACTTTCCTTCCAAGCCCTTTATCATTTTTGCCACCTGCTGGACCCTCTCTATCTTCTCTGCATCTTTCTTAAAATATGGAGCCGAACACTTCACACACTACTCTAGATTGGGGTTCTCAACGTTTTTCTTCCTGAGGGCCCTCCTAACTGACGTTAGTTTTTTTATTGTATTTGCCCTCCACAACCTGAACACCCTCTTGTTCCTACTGATGTCCTTCACTTCTGACCTGCAGCCCCCTGGCTCTGCCAGTCCTCACTTCTGACCCCCACTCCCTGCCAGGATCCCTTAATCCTGATCTGCAGCCCCCCTGCCCCCCCAGCCCTGTCAGAGGGGACTCCCAGCTGCCAGGGCTATGGGACCCAGCGGCTGCATCCTGCCTGCTCCCTCCCAGTGGGACCCAGCTGCAGCCAGCCAGTAGCACCCAAGCCCCAGCTACTATGTGTGAGAGGCAGCAGCTGCTGCAGCCTGAGTGGAGTGTGACTTCTGAGGAAAGACTGAGGGAATTGGGCTTATTTAGTCTAGAGAAGAGGAGACTGAGAGGGTATTTAATAGTAGCCTTCCAACTACCTGAAGGGGGGAGGGTTAAAGAGGATGGAGCTAGACTGTTTTCAGTGATGGCAGGTGACAGAACAAGGAGCAATGGTCTCAAATTGCAGCAAGAGAAGTTTAGGTTAGATGTTGGGAAGATTTTTTTCTCACTAGGAGGGTAGTAAAACATGGGAACAGCTAGCTTTGGTTAGGATGATCTAGTTGGGGATGATCCTGCTTTGAGCAGAGGGTTGGACTAAATGAGGCCCCTTCCAACCCTAAATTCTATGATTCTAAGTGCTGGAGCTGTTGAATACTGGTGTATATGTAGTCCTCAGTCTTATGACACAATTGGTTCCTGAAAACTGTGTCTTAAGTCTGAATGTTGTAACTTGGGACCAATTTTCCCAAAGGAACAATGTTATAAATGGGGGATTCATTCCTGAACCAAGACCCGATACCTTATTTTCACCAAAAATAACCCAGAATTTTGTACTCAATCAATTGTAGATGAGGAATATAGCTACATTAATGTATTTATATTGTAAATAGCAATCATATTGATTAGGGAGGACCTCTTTGAGGTGACTTTGCTGGACTTCTTGAGGGGCTTTTGCATGGTGGATCAGTGCAGGGAGATGGATGATGCAGTGAACTTGTTTGCTGGCATGGCCTTGCGTCAGATCAAGCATCATAGTCAAAACTGACATCAGAAAGTTGAAACTGGGTGTCAATTTATAAATGTCATAAGTGCCATTCATCGTAACTTGAATGTTATAGAGTCAAGGATTGCCTGTACAGTTATGTTCTAAGGGGTGGGGCTAGGATTGACAGACTGCTGTTTGTCAGTCCCAGCCCCCTTACTGCACCAGTCTCCTGGTCATATTACCTCTGTGGATCTGTCAGACATTAGCTCAACATGCGGTAGGTAACACAATCTGGAGTTACTTCACACTGGAAAGGTCCTAACTTTGTTATGCTGCGATGCCACTTATCATGTGTTTTACTCCTTGAACACTTGGTTTCTAGCATTTTAAGTGCAGTTAACACAACAGACGACAATGTTTATATTTGGTGGGAGGGAGGGCTAAAATGATGAGCATGTGGAAAGTTTTATGCATTTCAGGTAACAGCCCTCTTCCCAAGTGGGGCCAAAGCCCTTGGGCCCCCAAGTACTTGGCACCTCTGGTTAATGTCAGAGCAGAACAGTTAAAGAGATGCCTTGGCACAGCTGTGTTAAGCACATTGCAAACACGGGTGCAGAGATTTCCCCTGTAACGCGGGGAAAAACTCTCGGTCCAAGATCAGAGCCCGCCAAAACCTTGCAGTTGCACCACCAAGTGTATGCTCACGATTGGCTCACTGTAAATTATGTACACGTATTGGTCAGCAATTGGCTCACTGACCGCATAAAAGGCTTGGGCGATGCCCGCCCAAATTGGAGGAGAGCTCGGATGCGTGTGAGAAAAGATCCCCGTGTGCATATCCAAGCCACGAAGGAGGCCTGATCAACCGCCGACTCCCTGCTGGAATCATCTGATGCCCCATACCCTGCGGGATTGTGAGTATCAGTGTGCCTGTTTCCTGTTTTGTTTGTAACTCCATGAAACGTGCCTACAGTGTATACAGACTGTAAGTAAAGGTTTTTTTTGTTGTAACCGCTGCATCTCCAGCACCTCAATTCCGCTCCATTGGCGGCCCCATTCCGCCAGCGTTTCTCGACCCCCACATGGCATCACGAACAGGATCAGTACGCCGGGAAGACATGGTGGAGCTGGAATTGGTTGAGGGTTGCCCCTGGCACGGTGGAAAACACCACGTGCTAGATGCTGCAGAGTTGGGAGCGCACATCGCTTACCATCAAGTGGGTGGAACAGGTGGAAGAGTTGTAAGCGGTTGCCTTTCACTCAAGGGAGAAGAGGAGCCTGTAAAAGAGTGGGAAGTGAGCCTCCACCCGAGAGCCTTTGGATGTGTGATGGGGAGTGAACGGGTTTGGTTTAAACCCCAGGAGCAAGTGGGCAGTTAGTCCTCAGCCGGACAGAAGCTGAGTGAGGAAGATGTAGCTCTCAGTCGGGAGCTTATTCACTGTATGCGCTGTGTGGGAGAGTAGAGGACCAGTGCTAATTTAGACACGCTGTTACCGGAGTTGGGACAGCTGGAGCTTTCAGAGCTCTGTGGAGAAGCGGAGGAAAGCCGCTTTGTGGTTGAAGGGACTGACACGGTATTGGGAAAGGAGAAAATGCTGCGAGTAATGTTCAATACAGTCACGACCCTGATACGGGAAAGGATTGAGTTGGAAGCCCAATTGAGTGCCGTACACGCAGTCAAAAGGGTTGCAGCTACGGAGGAAAGCCGAAGTCCCCCATCGTGGCAAGATGGCGGTGAAACGGAAGGGGGCCGCCACGGAAGGGTAGAGAAGGAGGGCGGAGTTACCTACGGTGGGGCGGAAGTAGCGACTCCACTTCAGAAATACCTCCAAGGGAAGGGTAGAGAAGGAGGGCGGAGCTAACGGCGGGGCAGAAGTAGCGACTCCACCCCAGGAAATCCCCACGGGCCCACCTCTGGGCCGTAACCAGGAGATAACGGAGAGCATCCTGCAACTGAGTCTTTCATCAGATGCAGCGACAGCTCGAGCAGCCACGCACCCTGTGGCAACAGAGAGTCAAGTGATGAGTGCGGCCTGCACTACTGTCAGCACTTATCATGCCAGGACTTGGACTGCGATACAGGCCTTGTGTAAAAGCTCTAAGATAAGATCAGCGGAGACCTTAGCTGTGTGGATTGGATGCCTGGTTATGAAGTTTGGATCCGACCAGGTGGACCAGAACGAGGCGAGCTCTTTAGTCAGACGAGCCTCATGGAGCGTAGGACATGCTGCTGACATCAGCATGGTGAAGTATAATGTTTATTGGCTGATCTTGCTTCCAGCACTTGTTGCAGGTCAAGCCAGCCAGAGAGCCTATGCATGGCATGATGGAGGACCGTCGAGAGCGTGGAACAGATCTTGCAAGCGATCATTGGGATTTCATACTGTACGTGGAATCTGAGACAACACGCACTGGCACTGTCACCATCCCAGCAGCAGGAGTTGTGGCCTCACCGTTACCTGCAGGATCCTGGAGCTGTTCCAATCACTCTGACAAGTATCGATGCTTGTGATCCTACGGATTTTGTTGAACCCATTAGCTGGACAGCCTGCAAGTGATTTCTTGAGGCAACTTCTGCGACTGCAAGCTCTTGTAAAGCTGGGTCATAGAGAGTTCAACGACCCAGAGCAACATCGAGTGCATGAGTTGACCGTGCGATGATTCCAACCGATGCAGAGAACGCCAGAGGAACGAGAAATGTTTAGGTTCCTGATGCGGTACTCCAGACTCACCAAGCAGCAGTTGAGAGTTTTAGGCGATGATGGGTCAATGGAACCTAGCATATGAGATGGGGTTCCAATGCCAAGATGAGCCAGATGATAAATCATCTTGTGATAATGATTAATAAGTTTAGTAAAACAAGCTAATTAATTTTTTTCTGAGAGTTTTTTTCTCTACAGGTCTGCCGAAGCGTGTGCAGACCAGATCGGAGAGAGAGAAAGTCTGCTCTCTCAAAAATCTATCTCTGCAGGTCCACTAAGGAGTGTGTGCAGGCCAGACCAGAGAGAACATTTTGAGAGAGGGAGAACCTCGAGACCAGGATGCGATGACGCCCACTGAAGTCTTAGTGATTGAACTATTTATCACAAACCTATTGATGTGTAGTTGTGTTCTATTAGGCTATTGTTTAATCAGATCCTTGGAGAACAAACTTGCTTCATTGTCCGCTCTTGTTTACACTCATTTACAATGCGAACCTATTAGATGGTGTGAGTGTGATTTGACCGATTTGAATGTGCTCCGAACACAACTGTGCCTTCGGCAAGGGGGCATGTCAGAGCAGAACAGTTAAAGAGATACCTCGGCACAGCTGTGTTAAGCACATTGCAAACACGGGTGCAGAGATTTCCCCTGTAATGCGGGAAAAAGTCTCGGTGCAAGATCAGAGCCAGCCAAAACCTTGCAGCTGCACCACTGAGTGCATGCTCACGATTGGCTCACCGTAAATTATGTACATGTGTTGGTCGGCAATTGGCTCGCTGACCGCATAAAAGGCTTGGGTGATGCCCGCCCAAATTGGAGGAGAGCTTGGCTGCGCATTAGAAAAGATCCCCGTGTGCATATCCAAGCCACGAAGGAGGCCTGATCATCTGCCACTGACTCTCCGCCAGAATCATCCGACGCCCCGTACCCTGCGTGAGTGTGAGTATCAGTGTGCCTGTTTCCCGTTTTGTTTGTAACTCCACGAAACATGCCCACAGTGTATACAGACTGTAAGTAAAGTTTTTTTTTTGTTGCAACTGTTGCGTCTCCAGCATCTCAAGTCTGCTCCATTGGCGGCCCCATTCCGCCAGTGGTTCTCAGTCCCCCACAGTTAACACATCCTGAGTGTTGTATGTTACAAGGCCCCAAGAGCATTGTGATGACTACTTCAACTTATTACAAGCTGTGCCATGTGATGGGAAAAACTGTAGTTTGAAAATGCACCATTTGTGCTTCTTTCCCCCCTTTTTTCTTTACGTACAGCTACAGAAATTATTACTGGTAGAAAAACATCCTGGGAGTAGGAGTCTACATGCGTTCCAGCATCCTGGAAGTCCAGGCAGACTTTCCAGCCAGAGGTAACTGAAGAGCTGCTTCCTGAGCCACCTTGCCCCTAAAAGAGCCGGTTACTTGACAGCCTGCCTTTCCCTGCTTGGAAGGAGGCAGACTGTCAAATGGCAATTGGCCAGTATACTGGCAGTACATTATACTGGTCCTGAAAAGCACCAGCTGCCACATATAGCCCCAGAAGGGCTCTAGCCTTGGGCCCTGTCTCCATCCCACTGATCAGCTGATTGATGGAGGGGAAATTCTCCCATGTGGGAGCCCCCAGATTACTACTGCAGAATAGCCACTGTTCCTTGCACTCCTCTGGGCAGACAGAGTGGTGTGAGGAAAGATGGGGGTATTTTGCGATGGCAGCACATCAGCCTGCCTCAGCCACACTGTTCCAGGTCAGCCTGGAGCAGCGGGGTGAGGAAGGGACATTGTCAGGGTGCTGATTGGCAGAAGGGATGGGCCCTTCTCCCACAGGAGGAAGCCAATAAACTGATTGGCAGGAGAGAGGGACCATTCCCTCACAGGGGGAAGTGAGTCAGTCAGTTGGCTGGATGGGGGTGGAATTTTTCATGGCAAGGTCTGCACAGGGATCTCTGACAGCTTGCCTTTGGGCAGACTTATCACAGGTCCAGTGCTCCCCCTCCCTCCATGGATGGAGGGAGGGAGAACAGAGGACTGTGGGATATTGTGTGCCCTCCACACCCACACCAGCCTTAGGGATGATACACTGGGGTAACTTATAGGTGACCAGATCAACGTTCATAGGCCCAAATAGCGTACCTCAGAGTGGGAGTATCTGTGTTCTTTTTCTTTCTGTTATTTAGCATCCCTTACAGCAGGGCTGGCCAACCTGCAGCACAGGTGCCATAACTAGTATGGACAGCCTCTGTGTGGTGCGTGGCAGATTGGGGCAGGGACAGGCAGTGCAGTGACAGATGGGGCAGGAAGCAAAGCAGCAGATCAGGCAGGAGAAGGATCATAAGGATCTGCAATATTTATAACACTTGTTTTTTCTCTAAAATATCATCAAGGTTTGTTAATATAGTCCTTCATACATACATGTCATCTTTGGAGAAACCTGCTGTTGTTTGTTAATCTTTTCTTGTCATCTGATGATTAACACAGAGTTTGCACTACATAAAGCATTTAGCTCACGTTACCTTGTCTCCAAGATACTGCACTGGCTGCTAATCTAGCAATGTCTTTATTTTCAAGTTGCCTTATTCATTTTTGTGACTTTAAACCAGATTATCTGAGAGGTTGGTTGGCGCTAAGTAATTCAACACCGAAACAAAAAACAACATGCTAAGTTGTAGCTGACATCTTCAATTAGGCGTTACTGTTTTGAAGTATTACTGCGTGTTTGACCCTCAGAAAGTTTAGAGTTCTAGTTGATAAATGTTATCTAACTACACTGTTTGGGCCATGGGCACTGTGGTAGCCTTAGCTAGAAGTTTATTTCTGTTGTTTCAACTTTAACATAACCCAGTTTTGTAATTAATCCAGTAGTCTACTTATTAAGTGTTAATGCCTATGAAAAGTACCTTTCTGTGTCATGACAGGCCTGCCAAGCACAGAAGAGCAGAGTTTATTTGACTCTATACAATCTCCTTCATCTTTCAAGCTTTCTTGTTCTCCTACTGGATGTTTTTGTCCTGGAGCCAGCTGATTTTTATTATCTTCCCTCTCCTTTGTAACTGCCTCAAATTGGGAGCCCCCTGACTGGTCTATTGGTTTCAGTGTGAAAACACTTGTCTTTTTAGATTGTAAGCTCTTTTGAACAAGACCTGTCAATTATTCTTCATTGTATAGTGCCTAGGACAGTAAGCCCTGACTTGATTGAGGCCTCAAGTTGCTACTTCTATATAAATGGTAAACAGCAGCAGCATGGTAATATGTCTTTTGAAAGGTACTTTTTCTTAAGTTTATGGTGTGAAATTTCTTCCTAAAGTGACATACGTGAACTGGATGGCTAAAAGGATTGATAATAGGATGCATTTTTGGGTCACTGATTCAAATACGCTGAGGATTATTCCAAGTGCTTTAATTTAATTAATGTATAATGATGCTGGAGGAGGAAGACAGCGTATTACGAACAGGACTACAATGCAGTTCCATCTCCTGCAAGGAAAATGCATCTTCCTATCTGTACTGGAGAGAACAATGATTTTATTTAAGTTCTATTGCTCGGTCTTATAACAATACCAAGATTCTGTTCACAGTGTTTTAATTTTTCTGTTCTCTTGAAGTTTGTAGCAGTCTCTAGCATTAGGTACAGATGCTCTACTCAGAAAGTGTGTGTTGGATACTTTGGCAACACACTATACTGGCACCTCAGAATATTGCAATCAGATGAAGATCAAAGTAGTTCCTTGGTGTAAGCTCCCTTGTCCTTCCTGGCCCATGACAGTACTACAGAAAAACTTGAATACAGGAAGGCGGCAGTAACAGCTATGATAGGATGGGTCATCAGACTGCTGTGCTAACTCTGCTCAATTCAGTAATCTTCCTCATGTCTGTCTTTGTTTTAGGATTATGTTTCTCATTCTATGGAGACATGAGGACTAAACTTTCTCCTTCTCTTTGCTAGAGAATCCTTCTTTCAGCTGGCAGAGCAGTGGCAGTAGCTAGTGGAGCATAGTGAAGAAGTCCACTAGTTTTGCTGCCTTTGCTGCCGGGTGAATTGATAGCTGAGGGCTACTGGAATCCTGGAGTTAAGATGCTAAACTTTGGTTTGTAGCTCTTTCTCACTCTCAGCTACCTGACAGATGATCCTGATCACCAAAAATTTCAGTAATTTCATTTTTCTTGACTATATCTGGTCAAACAGGGAAGAACCACAGTGGATCACTCTGTGATGACTTTGAAGACCACACTGAATGAGCAGGTGGTTCCCAGTCCAGAGTTAAGTAGACATGGGGACTGCACACCTTTGCAACTATCCCCTCTTCATGCTGGTAAGGCAGTGAGGGGAGGGCAGAGGCAAAGCTATTGCCTCTGTCTTGCCTGTTCTGTGGATATCAGAACTTTTAAATTGAGATTTTTTTCAAAGCTGATTAGAAGACTCATTCACCCAGCTCTCTATTAAATTCTTCTCAAACTAACTTTGAAAAACTCAACCCCAGTTTTTTTAGGTCTTTCTGTTCAATAGGCCAATTGGAAGCTACTAGTATTTGCTTTGGATTCAGATTTGGCCAATTTGAGGGACAGTGATTTGATTCAGTGATTCGAACCACTGTCCTGAACCACTGGTTCACTGATTGAAACCATTGTCCAGATTCAGCTGAATCTGATTTGGAGATCTGGCTGCCACAAATCAAACAGGCCTCATCCCCATCTGCTCTCCCAGCCCCTTCAATGGCTGCCTGCCTGGCCCCAGGCAGGCAGTGGGGTGGAAAACAAAAAAAAATAGTTCAGTACTGCACTCACTAGCCCCTGCTAGGCAGGGGGGTGATCCTCGCTGCACCCCGCAGCCCCACGCTGCATCAGGGGTGCTCTGCCAGAAGCCCCAACAGCTGCTGCAACAGCTGGTATTTGCAGAGCTTTTTTAAGTGCTGGGATGCTGGGGCTGGGTGAGGCAGCCATTGACAGGACTAGAAGAGTGGGTGGTGGATGGGAGCTTGTGGCAGAGCCCCCCCCCACACACACACACACACAGCGTGGAGCAGTGGGAGGCAGCAGGGATTGCCCCACTGCTTGGCAGGAGCCAGTGAGTGAGAGGGGTTTTTTTGTTTGTTTTTTGTAGGTTTTTTGGGGGGTTTTTTGAAGAGCCAGGATGCTGGGGCCAGGCAGGCAGTCATTGACAGGGCTGGGAGAGCAGGCAGGAGGTGCTCGGTGAAACTGAGGGAGCAAGCAGGTGATGGGGCCTGGTGGGGGTCCCCCATGGAGTCTGAGTCCAGCTCCCTCTGGCAGCAAGTGGGGACTGCCCAAAGCTCTCTGAATCTTTTCCAAAGCAGTTTGGAGAGCTTCAAATCGATTTGGACCTTTTTATTGGTCTCCCAATTCGATTTGGAGATTCAGCTGCTGCATCATGCTGAATCTCCTCCAAATCGAATCAGCACCTGAAGCTTTGCACAGCCCTACTGTTCAGCCCCCTTTTAGATCTTTTAAGCTCATTTAAATTTTTTACAAATTTATCAGATCCTGGATCCCATCACTAAACAAGTTTGTGTAATGGACTGAGGTGCCAGTCCTGGAGGGGTCTGTCATTTTTGGCTTATTTAATGTCTCACCAGATGAGCTATTGAAAGGCAGGTGGATGATTTGGTAGGCAATCAGTCAGATTTTGTTGGATCCCTAGGTATTTGCCAGCAATTAGTCAGTCAGTCTCTCTCTTTTCCTGGAACGTGTTTGTCTGTTTTTTATTTATGTCATAAAAATCTCAAGAAAAGTGTTTAATATTTTTTGAAAAAACTCATTATTATAACCCTTTGTCTTAACTTTGCAAGCTTGCTTTGACTAATCTTTTTTTTTGTGTGAAGTAGGTAAATAAAGAGATTAACCTCAAAAAATGCATTTTTAGACTACAGTGACATCTGCTGGAGTGTTTAAATAGAAGAGGTTTCAAAGCTTCATTAGCAGTGCAGCATCTGCATTTTGAACATACCTAAGTGGCTAATTTTACTGCCCTCTCAAGAGGCTTTTCATTTTACCCACAAAGAAAACCAGGTGCATGTTTCACAGAATGTCTGTGGTGCTAATTCTAAGAGAATACTTAATACCCATATACAGGGATGTAGGTTGTAGCTATGTTGGTCTAAGGACATAGGTAAACGAGGGTCTTCGGGTGAATCTGGTATCTTTTATTAGATCAACTTAAATAGTTGGAAAACAATTATTAAGCAAGCTTTCGGGTTCAAAAACCCTTTGTCAGGCTAAGGAAGTTTGAGCAGTTGGTGCGTGCTCTTCCTGGATGGAATGAAAAGTAAAGAAGCCAGGGGCTGGGCTGGTGGGCATACAAGACAGGTAGTCAGTGAAAATGTAGACTGAGGAGTCAATGGGTGAGAGAGAGACTGAGGAGGAGGGGAGAAGAGAGAGAGAAGGGAGATGAATAGTGGAGAGATACCTGGGGAGTCAGATGTTAGGCAGGTTATGATGTGTCATAAATCCAATGTCTATATTTAGTCCATGGTTTTTAGTATCCAGGAAGCTGATGAAGTGGAGTGCATCAGCTTGTCTCTGGGGAGTGTTTTGTAAGTTTCCTTTGAGGATCAGGACTCGGAGATTGGAGAGAGAGTGGTTTTCTTGTGAGAAATGTGCCTCCACCAGTAATTGGGTATTTCTGTCTTCGATAGATTTCTGTTGTGCATTCATTCTGGTGCACAGTTGTTTGGTCTCTCCTACATATTTTTCATCAGGGCATTCGGTGCATTGGATAAGATGTATTACATTTCTGGAGGTGCAGCTGTAAGATCCAGGAATGCTAATGGCTTTGCTGTGGGGTATAGTAATTATGGGGGTGGTGGAGATGTATTGGCAGGTTTTGCATTTCTTGTCCTGGCATGGTCTGGATCCTTTCGGTGTGTTCTGGGCTTGAGGAATTTTGCTTTTGGTGATGTGGTTAGCAAGGTTCAGTGCTTGTTTGAAGGCTAGGATGGGTGGCTCTGGGAAGAGCTTTTTAAGAATAGGGTTTCTTTCTATTATGGGTTTCAGTTGTTTGAGGATTTTCCATACAGCTTTGAGGGAGGGGTGATATGTCAGAACTAGCAGTGTGTGATTTGGGGGTGGGGGTGGGGAGGGGGGGTTGTACTGCAGCAGTTCTTCACGTGGTATCCAGGTGGCTCTTTCAAACGTGTGATCTCTCTCTCTGGAGGAGTGTCCTTGCTGGGTGAAAGCCTTTTTAAGATAGGTGAGGTGGCAATACCAAGTGTTCTCTTAGTGCAAATTTGGTGGTATCTGAGGGCTTGGCTGTATATTGGAACTTTTTTGTTTAGGGTGATTGCTGGTTCTGTGCAGATATGTATGTTGGTCTGTGGGTTTCTTGTATAACATGGTCTGTATTTTATCATTCTGGATACTGATCATCGTGTCTAAAAAGGAGATGCTGGTGCTGGAGTATTC
>JAGPOW010003642.1:62524339-62589663 GCA_030014935.1 Caiman crocodilus | reverse complement strand
ATGCCTCCCTCTTTGCCCTCAGGGCCCCCCAAATATCCCTATTTAGCCACAGGGGCTTTCGGGCACCTTTGCCCCTCTTGTATTGGGTAGGAACGGTCAACTTTGACCTATAATCAACTTTGACCTATAATCAACTTCAACCTAAATGGAGCTACAGTGATATGATCTAGCTGAGGAATTGGTTCATTTGCTGTTCATAAAACAGAACAATCTTTACATGAATAGATAAATACCTCTTAGAAACCTTCCAGTCTTTTGTACGTGGCAGTAGAACATTGAGTGCATCCTGTTCTCTGGCACTGCACTAATGTGTCAGATCATGTACGCCAGCTCTATTCTATTTTATGTAAAAGGATCTGACAAAAGTGAAAGGAGAAATTTGACTGGATTGTGATTTATAATAAAGCTATCCAACTTTAGCATAGCTGTGGGCAACGCATGGTGCCAGTGTGTGGTATGCTGCAGGGATGCTCCTCCCCCCAGGATCTCCTTCTGCTGTGCAGGCTGCACCAGCAACATGCAACCCACCATACCTGGGCTGCACAGATCCCTGGAATCCCCTTGTCACCTAAGTGGCTTCTCTGTCCCTTGTACAGGCTGTGCCAGTTGTGCATGCCCCCCTCCCTCCACACCCCCAGCCCTCCACCAATGGGTGGCAGCAGGAGAGCCATCCACTGGGGTCCATAGGTCGCATGTTAATTTCTTGCGGCTGCATGTGGTCTGCAGGTCACCAGCCAGACAACCCTGCTTTACAAGATCTGCTTTGTACTGGGGATGTTGATTGAACCTCATGATGATGATGTGGATGGCACTTCTTGAACCAATTCACCACAAGCTACTTGAGTTCCCTGACATACAAAACAATTCTGATCCTGCATCCCTTTTGAAAAGGATGCAAATGCATTATAGTCTGCAGAAGTCTTGCTGGCTACTGTAGAGAGTGAGGCCTTTCCTCACAGCAATTCCTGCTCATCAGTGGGTTGGTTAGCACAATAGCCTTTGCACTAAATTAAGTACAAGGCATTTAAACATATTTGACTGTTGTCTGTAGTTGTGACAGGGATAGAAAATCCTTTCAAATTATTTTACATGGTATTCAATTGTTCAAATTTATCCAAAGAAGTTTTCAAATATTAACTAATATTTTAATCTTCTGCCCTAATAGATTTAGGATTTTGAGGTTCTCCTCATGTAAAAGTTGTCCTTTTTTGGTTTTTTACTACTAACACAGAAGAACACAAAATGTTTACTTTTTAACTGAGAAGTTACAGTAAAAGAAATGTTATTCCATATATTTATCGGTATCTTGAACAAATTAATTCCCAACATTTATCTTACCTTATCTGGTTTAGGAGTTGCTGCAATTGGTGGTGCTTTTACAAAAGAAATTCTCAAAGATATGGCATCCTTCAACAAACGGCCTATCATTTTTGCTCTCAGCAATCCAACTAGCAAAGCAGAGTGCTCTGCTGAACAGTGCTACCAAGTAACACAGGTAATGGGAGAAGGTCAATCACTATATAATCAATAATTGTATTAGAGGATAATAATTGATTGTTATATTTATTTTAAATCAAATTTGTTGTAAAGGAAATTAGAAGGTCAACATTAGAAACACTTATTTAATTTTCTCTGGAAATATATAATGTATGCAACATGGCAAGAGGTAATTTTATCAAAGCCAATCAAACAAAAAACCCCTGAGTTTGGTTTAAGTTATAATTCAGGAATGTTGAAAAAATATTTTCAATATTTTTATTAACTCATTTTATAGATAAATAAGCTGTATTTTTGGTGTTAGGAGGTGCAAAGAAATGAGAGATGAACCTTTACTGAAAGTGTTCAGTACTTTCTAATTGTTGCTGTGTGCTGCTAACCCCATGCTGTATTCTGTGTAAGGAGGAGTGTCCTCTCAGAGTTAGGAGGGTGGGAGTGGGGTTGGATTTGGGTCTTCATATTAGAGGATTCTTGACTTCACCCTTCAGTATGTAACTTAACTATACATGACCTGTTTTCCCTAAAGATGTAGTTTATCTTCATAAACATTTAGGAAACAAAGTGTTAAGGATTTTTCTATATTGCAAATGGAATCTACTTACTGACCCCTTTTTGACATTACCAGTATTTGAATATATGTACTAAGGATGTGAAAGGTTAAATGTTTAAACTTTTAAACAATAAGTATATTTTATACCAGTATTGCATTACCAACCTGTTAATGTTTAGCATGTGGATGAGTCCAGCAGGGAATGGAAACAGCGCAGTGCCTCAGGAACAGGAAGGTGGCAGGGTGGGAGGGAGGGGGGAGGAAGCAAGAGGGAGGGGGAGGGGGTACTACTACCAATAGCTAGTCTGCTCTCTCCCTCCCAATGTGCTGGTGGCTCCAGTGGACTGGGAAAGCCCTTCTCCTGCTGCTGTCACTTGTGGCTTCATGTGACCTCTGTCTGGTGGGACTTATTGCCGCCACTGTCACCTCCTGTTGGCAGCCCCGGGGAGAAGCTTCCAGCAGCATCTGTGTCTGGGTGGATCTGTGCGTGGCCCCTGTCTCCCTGTGCTGCTCCTGGCAGGTGGCTGCAGCTCCTCCCCCATGGCGATGTGGGACAGGCACTGGGACTATGTTATAGGTTAACCATTTAACCAATATAATTAGAGAAGATTAAACCAATACTTTTTTAATTTATATTTTTAAATTATATCTACATCTGTAGTATGTACTAAGTTATTTCAAGTATTTAAACCCCAAGCTGATGGTGAGAAGCTGCCAAAACCATCTTGCAAACCTGAGGGAATGGGCAAGATAGTGACAAATGAATTTCAGTGTTGACTAGTATAAAATTATGCACACAGGGAAAAATAACCTCAATGATAGGTACATCATGCTGGGCTCTGAAGTAGCTGTTGTGATGCAAGAAAGAGACCTTGGAGTCATCATAGATAGTTCTCATAAAAAAGATTAACATAATGTGCAGCAATGACCAAAAAAGTCAGTAAGATGTTGGGCATCATTAAATAGAAATTGGGAGGAAAGAAGGGAAATGCTATTATGTAAATCTCTAGTGTACCCACATCTTGAATACTTTATTCAGTTCTGGTTTTCACATCTAAAAAAGGATGCAGTAGAACTGGGAAAAGTACAGAGAAGGGCAACAAAGATGATCACGGGTATGGAGCCAGCTGCCATACCAGGGGAGACTAAGGAAGTTAGGACTCTTCAGTTTGGAAGAGAGAAGGCTGAGGTGGGATATGATAGAAGTAGTTAACCATTTAGTCTGAAGTCAAGCAGAAGGCAGGGTAGGTAAGCACCTTACAGACTAACCAAACCAGAAATACATCATCAGCTTTTATGAGCAAGAGCCACTTCATCAGATGTTATGAAAGGGCATATCTTCCTAGAATTAATGTAAAAAAAGTCATATGAATATCTGACTTTATACAGTCTGTAGAATATTACTTGTTCTTTATTGGAGTTATCCCAAAACAAAGAGAAGCTTTATTAAATACTGTAAAACTGACATACAAACAGAAATTTACCATGTTGTTTTCCTACTGAAAAGTACACATTACAGTGCAATGCAAGACTCAAACAGGAAGGCATATAATATAAAGGACTAATTATAATCGGCAGTTACGTCTGGTAACCAGAGCTAAAGATGCAGTAAAAGATCTGCTTCGTCACACAATATATATAATAAACAGGCCATGATAACACTATACAATACCAAACTAAACAAACTATTCTTTGAGGAGCTGAAAAGGAACATTGGTACTAAAAAATCCCCAAGATAAACTTAGATAGTTCTGCTACAAGCAGAGTCTTGAAACTATTTAACAGTATACAAATTAAAATGTTAGCAAATGGATGAAAATGGAAAGTTCCATAAGACTGAGCATTGCCATGTACATCATAACCCTAGTTGAACTTAACATTTAAATTCTAGGGTTCTTTCTTCTCAGAAAGTTCAGCCTCTTGGGTGGTTTGAGCAGAGCATTGGGACCAGCCTTTTTCTGTTTTGAAATTACTTTTTTTTTCCTTACTGTGTATCAGAAGTTATATGGGGAAAGTATTAATGCAATCCTGTAGCACATAAAGCTTCAGTTACTCCCAGGATAGTTCTTCAGCTATCCCTAAATGATCTCTAGGAGAGGCCTTCTCTAACAGTGGAATTAATTCCTGCACAAAGCGCCAGGACGAGGCTTATGGACTACTTAAATCCTTTGTAAGGCCTATTACAAGGATTTACGTGGTGCATAAATTGTGCAGATCCTTCTGCACAGGATAGATTTCAGGCTGACTGAAAAACGTAAGACCTGAAAGCTTAACTGAGATGATCTGAAGTGTACAAAAGGCAAAATTAGATTTTTTTATTTTTTTTTTAAATGTACAGAGCTAAACATTTCCCCATATCTTTTCTGTACGCACCTATATTCCCCATCATGGCTTGTATCTAAAAGTATGTAAGCCTGTAAGCAAAACTTCTCTGGTGAAATATATGTAGTATCCCCAAAGAGTTTGAAGAAGATTCAACCCAACTTCCATGTGATAAATGGTTATATATGACCTTAAAGAAAGTTTCCTTTCAAAATAACCATTATTTCAAAGCATATTTTTTTTAGGGACGTGGTATTTTTGCAAGTGGAAGTCCTTTTGACCCTGTCACACTTCCAGATGGGCGCACTCTCTATCCTGGACAAGGTAACAATGCCTATGTGTTTCCTGGAGTTGCCCTTGGCATTGTTTCCTGTGGAGTGAGGCATATAACTGATGAAATTTTCCTCACTACTGCTGAGGTAAGATATTAAGGATTACATTTTTTTATTTTTTATAAAATGATTTTTTTAAATGATTATGTGATACAGAAAAATAAATATATAAATATCCAAAGCTATCTTATTTCTATAGCGAAGTTTATATTGCCGTATACTTTGTTCCATCATTCAATGATTGATGCATTTTTAAATTTTTTAAGATGCATTAAGGCATTTTTAAAAGGAGAGAGAAAAGATTTCTCATTGTAAACATCTCTGTATTTTTGAGCCTATATGCAAGTCTAGTTTGTAAACTTTTGTGCATGTCCTCAAGCATGCATCTGTGTGTGCTATATGGATGCATACTTAAATACAATATAATTCTAGAGTATGGAAAATTCCACAAAATATATTATCGGGGGGGGGGGGCATTTTTATTATTGCTTTCAGATATTTAAAATTCTTTCAGGAACCTTCTTCTTTTTGAATTCTTCAGTAGAGGAGCTGTTAACATTTTTCTGTTTGAGATCCTTTTTGAATGAAGGGATTCTTATCCTGTATTTTATTATAAGCAGGCAGTTTTTATTTCCATTTTATTTCTTCTGACCTTTTTACTTTAATTCTTGTCTTTTCCTTCTCATTATATATATATTTTTTGTATTTTTTTTCTAATTTGTCGTCTTTTTGGCTCCTCCTCCACTCAGCAGAAGAATGTATGTTGCTGAATGAGGTATAGGGAGGTCAAACACTGACACTTCAGGGAACACAGTTGCCTATGTTTCTTCTGAAGGCTTTCATGTATGTACATTCCAGTGCAGATGACCATGAGCCTCAAATATTCAATCTTGGTGACTGGTTTTTTTATCCTAGCAATACCTGTACAATATACATATACATTGCCTCCCATCATGCACTTCATTGAAGGTAGAAAGGGATGTACGCTTCCCACTGCAGGTCCTCAACTGCTTTGGCTTGAGAGTGAGTTACAAGAATTTCAGTCTGTATGTGTTTGGCCTTCTAGCCATTTTCAAGACCAGCTTTTTTTCCTAGTTATTGGACAATCATTAGTTTGTTCCTCTTTTTTTTCTTGTTTTTTTTGTTCTTGTCTCTGCTATTTTATTCAGTGAGACCTGGAGATGCTTGTGGCCTATGTCATGTGGCTTCTCTAGCTCCATGATGCTCCATCTTTCCCCTCACTCTGACCCGGCCCATCCATCAAGTTTGGACATGTGGGATGCTGTGTGAACTGCTTCTGCCATGTGCAGTTGGTGCCAAAGTTAGAACAGGTGCAGAGAGCTGCTGGCTTACAAACTCATATTACTCATTTCATATTTGCAAATTTGGAATATAAAGGAATAGTTTGAGGATTATGTAGTTTTTGCAAACTTCCCCACTGACTTGTCTATTCCCTCCACAGGGCTGGCTTTCACTTGCAATGGAAAGGATGGCTTGAACAATTGTTTTGGTCTTTCGGCCAGAATGTTCCCTATAAGATTGTACTGGTCTGATCTCATGATCCCTTTCTTCAATCTCTTCTTTTTATTTTTTTTTAATTTTGAACCTTAATTTCAGACTTTTCATCCTTTTACATGATCCTATCCACAGTTTTGCTATCACTGCATCTAAAATGCCTCTCACTCCTTAGACTTCTGTATAATTCTAGCATGTCCAATATTTTGGATAATCTCTCCTCTTTCCCATGTGCAAGGCAACTTTGCCTTTTCACCTTTAAATACCTTGAAATCACTTTTCATAAAGTCTTTATATTCTTGTCCAATGTTTCTGTTTTGTTGCAAGTGAAAAGAATCATAGAATTGAAAGGGACTTAAAGATCATCTAGTTCAACCTCCTATAGAGGTGCAGACTTCACTGCTTCTCTTCCCAAGGTAGCTTGTTCTGCTGTCACAGTTATTACATTTAGAAAGCTTCCCCCTACCTAAAATTAAATCTACTTTGCTATAGTTTAGATCAACTGCTTCTGGTTCTTCCTTCTGTGGCAAGGGAGAACAAATTTTCTCCATCTTCGTTGCAGAACTATTGCACTGTGTTTTCTCCAAATTGATAGCAGGCAAACTGAGGTATGCTAAGGCTTTTAGCCGTAGTTCAGGCCTTCCCAGAACTAAGCAATAAAATTGAACAGAATACCTTATAAGGCATTGGAAGAAGTAAATGCTGTAATCGGAGTACTATAGGTGAGCAATGTATAGCACTTTCCCTATAAGGAAAGATAACCAAGAGTAGGATAGGATTGGTGTACTTTGTGAGGAATGTGTGGCTTAGTGCCAAGGGATTGGACAATTTTTTAGGGAAAAAAACATAAAATTAGTTAACACAAAGGACAACGTGTGCAAGCATGCAGTGGTTCTGGGAAGACAGACACAGCTGCTGTATCTTTCACTGGACTATGGAGGGTGCAAAACATCATGCACCCAGTGAAAGACCTGGGGCCTGGTACCCCCAGTGGTCACTGCTAAGAAAACTATAAAGCTGCTTGTCAGGGAAGAAACCGGTAATATTGTCTAGGGGTTACTATTAAAGATTATCTGATACCATATTGGACAAACAGCTATGTCAATCCTTGGAGGTCTCTGTCAAAAAGAATCCTATTGGTAACGCTGAATATATCTAGTTCCTTCAGCTTTTCTTCCCATGACCTGCATTCCAACTCCTTTGTCATCATTGTCACTAGGTTTTAGATCCTTCCTTGTTTGTCTACATCCTTAAAATGCAGTACCCAAAGCTGGACACAGTAATCTAGTTCAGGCTTAATCAGTACCAAATAGAGTGCTACTGTCACTTCCGATGTTTTCCATACAAGATTTCTGTTAATGCAACCCAAAATGTCCTTTGCTTTTCTTGGGACTGCATTACAATGCTGATTCATGTTTAGTTTGTGGTCTAGCCTAACTTCTTGGCAGTGCTGTTGCCAAGCCAGTTATCTTCCACTCTGTATTTGTTTTTCTTGAGTTCAATGCAGTTGATTGTAGCCCAGTTCTCCAATGTAGTAAGATCCCTGTGAATTTTAATTCTATCCTCCAAAGTGGTTACCTCTTCTCCTAATTTTGTGTCAACTGCAAGTCTGATTAGTATATTTTCTGTTCTTTATTTTTATTATTTGACTTGCACATTACATTTCCTTTAGATTGTGTATGCTTTAAGAGATTCAGCAGCAACAGCAACGTACTGCTGTCTTAAACTATCTTACTTAAAAGGTAGAAACTGCATACTGTTCCCATAGAAGTTTTCCATGCTGATTTTAAGTAAGGGATGTATTGTGGCATCTTTATAAAGCCATCAACAGAGTGCCCTGTCAAAGGATTGCGTTCACAGTTTCCACCAGTAAATTTAGCAAAAGGCCCACTGTCTCCACTACTTTAACCATCCTAGAAGGGCAATGATCCATCTCACAAAACTTTGAAAAATTACATCCTGCTTTCTTAAACCTTCCCCTGTAATTTCAGTTGGATGCAGTGATCTTCATTTACTAGCCTAAACCACTGTGTATTGTTAAATGGTTGCCTCACTTTATTCTAGAAGCATCTTCATTTTAGTTTGGGTGAAGTAATTCCTATATAGTAAGCAAATGCTTTGGAATCCTTTTGGATGAAAGGTACTGTATGCATAGACTGAAATGTCTTCAATAGCAAGCCAAGGGGCTAGCAAAAACCAGTTGCCTCACAGAGGCACCGTTTAACAAAAAGTTAAGCAAAGCATTACTGTTAACTTTGGGAAACTTGTAAATGGTGACTTAAGACAAGTTGCCTCCTGAATGGCTGTATGTTAGTGCATATTTTGTGGCATAAATTGTCATTAAGTCAGCTTCTCATTGTTTCATGTGAGCAAACATCTTTGCTCTACATAGAAAGCTTTTGCAGTTGAGATGTAAATGGACAGGATACTCATGGGAATAGATGATACTTGCACCTGGTATTTATAATACTTGCATTGAAAACAGTAAATGTACTAGAAGCACAATAACATGTTTTAATTTTGAATGTGTTGAACTGTGTAGCCAAGCAAGGATTGATGGGTTCCAAAGGAAGCCTCTGAAGAATATCTTACGCTCTGAAGTTTGTCTGACTCTGTTCCAAGTAAACAGTTCAGTTGGTCCAATAAAAGATATCATCGTAAGAAGTCTTTGCGCTTTCATAAAGAAAAGCATTGAATACTAAAAAATAAGTCTCCACTAAAATCCTGGTCCCAAGGACCAGAAAAACAGACATAATTCTTCCATGGAGAATTAAAATCAAGAGAATCTCATGTAGGTTTTGAAAGAATCATATTAAAAGATGAATTACAAAGTCATGAAGAGATGTGCCTAGTATGCTGCAGATTTTAAGAGACCCCCAATATGTAACTGCTTTTATGGACAGACTTCTTAATCATGTAATAGAGATTTACCTGTAAAAGAGAACTGTAGAAAACAAGAAACCCAGTTGCATGCCCACAACTACTGTCCTCGTGTTTTGCCACTTCCCCAGTTAATTCTGATAAATGGAACAGTTGTTTTTTTAGGTGTTCTCCCCTTTATCCTAAGTAAAAGATAATGTGACTTTGACTTTGGCTGATAAATTTGTGAGCTAGAATGCCTCCTAACTGCAAGCAATTTCTGTTGGATTACAAGGGGTATTGCCTTTTCTTCTTAGCCCAACCAAGCACAACAGAGATGTCAGAATTATAAATGAATGAAATACTCTTGGCACTGGAAAGCCTACAATTAAATAATTCCTGAGGTAGTCCCATTAAAATGTTTTATTAAAGAACATAAAATCTCAAACAGCTAAGATATTCATAGTTGCTAGATACTGTATACTCCATCTTTGGATGGTATCCTTTTAAAAGCTGGAGTAAGGCATAACTGATTTCCCATTCTATTAAAAACATAAATTAACAGCAGTTGTTTTGACTTGATTATAATTGTGTATGCAGAATCTGACATTTCCTTTGAAAAATGTTTTTTTCTGGTTTATATGCAGCCTAATTTCATCAGGCCTCAGTTCCCTAACAACTTGCAAAGATCATCTCAGATATATTCTTCTAACAAATATAACTTCATGTTCTGTTCTGTCCTAAGGATAAGAAAATTGCCACCACCAAAACTGCAAGAGCAAAACTGGGATTGACTTTTTTTATTCCTTATCATTATAGCTCCCTCTGGTGGATATATTTTTCAGCATCAGTTTACAATGTTGATATTATGTAGACAGTTTGTCTGCATGTGAAGGTATTGGGTATAACCTCTCTTTGTCATAGTCTCTTGCATTAGAACTTGTTCCAGCAAACAATGTGTGACAAATGACAGCCGAGACTATTAGTGATTTCTCTTTTTAGCTCAGCCATTTAGCTAACATTCAGCCTTTTCCTGGTAGGAGGAGAAATGCTTGATACTCAGGTATATCTTTGATGCATTTCTGTTTATCTATGATATATATAAAGCTCAGTGTATATAAAGAGAGAGAATTTTTTTTTTTTTGAAATGAAAAATCCGTAATTTTACAAGAAGGAAGCATTTTGCCACCAGAAATGCTGATTTTTACGAGACGAAAGTATATCAGGTAGTAAATTCCTAACACCAGGCTCTTGCCATTGTTGGGGTAAATTTGCATCGCAGAACACAGAGAGACAGATACCTCACCACAAAAGAACTTCCTGCCCCAAAGAGCTTTCCATCTTCCCCCTTTTCTGTGAAATATGAAACATAACCTGAAAGAAATATACTTCTACATCGTGCTTGCCACCAGACAACTTCAAGGTAAAAAGACTTTTTTAACCTTTCTCTGTGTCTAGCCTGGAAAAAATGAACTATTTCAAACAGGAGACTTTACCACAGCTTCAGCTCTCCTGTGAATTTTCATTTCTACCTAGGAGAACTTTTACAATCTCTGCTCTTTCCTATGACTGATGAAGTGCGTGTGTCCCCGAAAGCTTGCAAACAAATAAAATAATTTGTTTGCAAATATCTAGTTGGTCTAATAAAAGAGATCACCTCTTCCATGAGTTTTGATGGAAGTGGCCATGCATCTCGCCTCACCTCAAAGTCTGGCTTTGCTCTGCCAGGTCTTTATAACCACAGCAGATGAACATTGATTTTTATTCTGGGTCTTGCTGATATATAAAATCTCTGAATGTGGTTCTAATGTTGCTAGATTTTATGTTCACTTTGTCAAAATAAGTATTTTGGACTCAGTTTATTTAGACAATAGTTAGACCTGTTATCTGCTGTAGGGTAGATTTAAAAGTCAGGATTTTAGAAATTGTGGTTTATATCCAGTGGTCTTTCTAGGATCATATGTATTATGCTTGAAGCTCTGTGAAGAACACTATCCTGAGAGTATGGAAGGAGGGCCATATAACTTAAATGGTGACTTTGGACTCTCTTACGTCAAAAAAGACCTGGATCAGTCAAAGGGTCTAAATATGAGATAAAAAGACTGTAGTGTCTCTTCGCACAAGAGGAGCCCAATAGGAAGATTCCAAACTTGTCACAGGGATGAAGTTCCCTGGTAACTGTATTCATATGTTTGATTGCTTAGTTAATAGATCTGACAGTTGCTGCCTCAAAGAACCACTGGCATCAGTTTCTGGGGTAAGATCTAAGCAAAGAACTTCATCTGGGGTGGCTCCAGACGAGAGGACGAAAGATGCAAAGGATCCTGTTAGCAGGATATGATCACATTCAGAAGACTCATCAGATCCACATTCATCATTTTGGAATCCTAAACTGAAGAATGCTTAATCATACACCTTAGTCAACAGTTTCAAGAACTGGATGAGATCCAAAGACAGCTTCACAACCAACAGTAGAATCTTGAATGGTATCCATTATTCTTAGGCCCCTGCCACATGCTACATCTATTACACAATTCACTGGTTAACCGCACAATAAATTTAGGCCAGCCACATGTGCACTGTAATATCATGCCATACAAATTTCCATCCAGCTATAATATAAAAAGCCAACCAGCTACAAAATTAATGCTTGAAAATGTGTAACCACTTTTTATAGCTGCTTTCTATCCAGCTATAATTTGGACATGTGACAAGGCTTTAATAGCTGAACTGCATCAGGTGGGTCATAAATCAGAACCAAGCAGCTCCTAAACTAAAGGAGAAAAAGGAAAGCTGTTGTAACTTGGGCTTCTCAAATCTCTATTCCCCCACAAGAGATGGTTGAAGGAGTTCTCTTTCTCTGCCCCTTCCCCACCCCCATTCACTCTCTGAGAGCAGTAGCTACTGAGGTTGGGGAAGCGCTTAACAACTTCCAGCGTCTTTCCCTCAATGGCAATTTCGGTGGGGGGGGGGTCACATAATGGCCCAGGGCAGATTGATAGAGCACTTCAGTTTTCTTGATGTTGAGAGGCCCAATGTTCAGTGGGCTTCTCTGAAAAGATCCAGAGTGATCTGGAGGTTTTCCTCAGCATTCACAAGGATGGGGCAGTCATCAGCATACTGAAGGTAAAGATGGTTGTTTTGAGTACTTTGGTCTTCTAATGATAATGTCCCAAGTTAAAAATCCCTTCATCCATTCAGTATTCAGTTTTAATTCTGGAAGGAAGATAGTCCTTAATGAGAAGCAGGATGACTGTCAGAAAAATAAAGAACAGTTGGGGCGATGACACATCCTTGCTTGACCCCAGTTCAGATGACAAATGGATCCGTCTCCAATCCACTACAAAGAACAGTTATAGTCATCTAGTTGTAGAAAAACCTCAGGACCTTAATATATTTTTCAGGATATCCAAACCTGGCTAGTACTTTCCACAAGGCTTCTCAACTGATGGAATCAAAGGCCTTAGTGATGTCAGTGAAGGCCATATACAGGTCCTCATGTTGTTCCTGACACTTTACTTGGCCCTGGTGGGCAATAGAGATCATGTCAGTTGCCCAATGGAATAGCCTGAAGCCACTCTGAGATAAGAACACACTCAGCAAGAGGTATAGAAAGTAGTTCAGAGAATGTGAGCAAGAATTTTCCCTGCTATGGAAAGGAGGGCAATATCATGATAATTCCCACATACAGACATACTTGCTTTGTTGAAGACAGTCACAATGTTGGCATTCCTCAGGTCCCCAGGGATCTCTTCTTTGCTTCAGATCTGAAGAATAAATCTGTAGTCTCAGTACCAGTTCTTTGCTGCCAGCTTTGTAGATTTCCACAGGTATGCCATCAGGTCCAGTGGCTTTGTTGTTCTTGGATTCTTTGATGGTTTGCCAGACTTCTAGGATGGAAGAGTTGGCAAGGGATCTCCTTTCAGGGTGCTGAGGGATATACTCAACGGTGGCATCCATCACAGTTGATTCATGGTTCAGAAGTGCCTCAAAGTGGACTTTCCATCTAGCTTGGATAGAGTCATTGTCTTTAAGAAGTGTTAAGCCATCCTGTGATTGTAGGAAAGTAGGACCACAGGACACTGTGCCATAGATTGTTTTTGTTGCCTGGGAAAAACTATTCATTTGTCAGCATAGAACTGGATCTCCTTGACTGTACCTTGCCACCACTGATTTTTGATTTTCCAGATCCTCTTCTGAGCTTCAGCTTTGTGGAGCTGATATGCCTCCTTACACTGAGATGAGGTGTCATCTTCCCAAGCGGAATAAGTCCTTTTCTTTTGGTCAAGAAAGGTTTGGATTTCAGCCTCCCTCTACTTTAACCAGTCTTGATGTTGACAGGTGGTAACCAATGGATTCAGCTTAGGCCATATGGGTGGCAGTTTTACACCCCTTCCAGAATTCTTCAATGTTACTTTCATTTGTGGGCAGATCAGAGAGCTGGACATGGAGATGCTGTTGGAGATCCTTACTGACCTTCAGATTTTGAAGAAATTTGGTGTTGAGAGTCCCTCACACTGCTTTTGCCTGTCCTTTGGTGTTTTGGATCCAGCTGGATGTTTGTAATGGGCCTGATAAAATGGTGATCTGCTGAGTAGTCATCAGTTCCTCACTCGGCTCACATGATACAGACATCCATTTGATAAGAGTAACATAGTCAAGGAGGTGCCAGGGCTTAGAGCAAAGGTGTCTCCAAGTGGTCTTGTATTTGTCACTGTATCTGAAGATGGTTTTTGTAATGACAGGACAGTGCTCCAAGCATTTGCTTGAAAGGATGCTGTTGGAGTTGGCTTTCCCTGTTCCTTCCATCCCAATGGTGCCACTCCAGAGTTCCAGGTCAGGTATGACGTACTTGACAGACATTTTAACATTTCAAGGAAACTCTTTGCCTCATTGGCATAGAAACTTTTGTATGCCTAGAGGATCTAGGAGAAATATATCCATCATTTTGAAGCTTCCCTGATTCAGCCACTTCTATTCTTAAAAAGCCTTCTCCCCTTATTTATCCCAGTAGTCTGCAAGAACAAAAAAAGCCTGTGGTTCAGATGAAATCAGAGCCATTTTAATTCTAATATGATTATCTGTAGATGTAAAGGTTGTGGAAGTTTGTGGCGACAATAGTTATGTCTTAAAAACACCTGACTAATATTAAAAAATCCCTCCTGTTCAGTACTTGTGATGTTTTAAAGAATAAGATCTCTTTGTTTATTTTAGGTGGACTGATACAGCCTATGAAAAGCAACATGGTCTGTCACCACATCTTTTGAGCCTCTCTCCAAAAAAGCAGACCAATTTGCCACCTAAAAAGTTCTCCTTCTTTCATATTCATCTTAAGCTAAATTTAATTGGGTGCATCTACACAAGACGGTTACTGCAGAGCTGCCTAATTAGGTCTGCAGTAAATGTCTCAGCATCTAGATGTCCACCCCTATAGGGGTACAGGAAATTAAAACTCCACTGCAAATTAATACTTGTAAATACAAGTACTATCCTGTGGCAGAGTTTTTTAGTTTGCAGCAACGCATGTATAGATGCTGATGGGGCTGGCTGGGGTGTGAAAGTCCTCCAGTGTGGGTGCTGCCTGTCATCTAGACCAGCACTGGAACACCCTTGTGCCCCAGTCAGCCCCTCTGCAGCAAGCACATTGAGCCAGACTGGAGCAGCCCTGGACTGGTGGCTGACCTCCCAGGCCCTCTGCCATCTAAGGTTGTTCCAACCCAGCTCAACGTGCTGCAGTCCCAGCTCTATGTTCAAATGCAGCACCTGGGAGCAATAAACTCCAGAGCAATATGTGCCAGAGTTTGTTTCGAATTAATTGCATGTGTAGATGCACCCATTGAGTGGTAGGCTCATGAGTAGACTTAGAAGGAATCATTTACATTTCACATTCTCTGATAAATATGGTGAAAGGAGATATTATATTAAGACAGTCTTCTCATCTTCTCTCATCATCAGGACAGCTAATTTTTAGGTAGTGAATGTGCAGTATCAAGCGGTATCAATAATACTTATTGAACAGCATTTCTGTGTTTTCTGAAGATCCATGCAAATTAGCTAATGTAGTGATAATTGTGAATTATTTTGAAGAAAAGCCGTTTGAGCCTCTTGATATTTCAAACTGAACAGCCAGGATAGTTGCATCAGCTGTTACAATCCGAAGATGTCTGGTTGAGATATTCTGCTCTGATTCCAGAAACTAAATCTAAAGGGAAAGATACATATTTAAAGAAGATGGGTTATTTCAGGGCTGTCCAATGTATAAGCAATCAGGGGTTGCATGCCATGTGGACTGCACCCCTGGAGACCACAAATGCTCTCCTGCTGCACAGCACCACGTGGGTACCCCAGCCCCCACCCTTGGCTCCCCAGCTGCAGACTCCCCTCACTGTATAATGAAGTGCCGCAGGGGCAAATGCAGGAAGCAGAAGCCAGAAGAAGGAGGGGGAGCCCAGAAATCCTGGCTGCTGCTACAGCTGAATCAGTAGCAGTAGCTGTGGGTGGGAGCTTGCAGGCAGAGATGAGGAATGTGCCCTGAAGGGCTAATTTGCACAAGTGAGAACGTGTACTTTCCCGAGAACAACTAGCAGCAGCACATATTTGTCACACATTTGTGCTGTTGGTAGGTTTCCCCAGGGAATGCCCCTGTACATGTGCTTTGGCGTGCAGCAAATTGCCCTGGGTGGGGTAGAGGAGGCTGGGGCCAGTACTTGGGCTGGCCCCAGCAGCCTTACATGGAGCCTCCCGGGGCTGCAGTGGTGGTGATGGCTGTCTGGCCAGGCTCTGTTTTTCAGGCAGTGCATGCTGCTGCCACATGCACTGTGCCACTTTTTTGTCCCCCCATTTTTATTTTGTTTAGATACCAAGAGTTCCACGTATCTAATTTTGCCACCAAGCTGCACAGATGCAGCGCAACAAACCAATTCACATGTGCCATCTGCGTTTTGCAGTGCATCAAGAGGCTTTCAGGTGCCACAAAGTGCACATTCCCACTCATGGAGATGCAGCCTCATGGGCCATATGGCCCATGAGGATGGCCCTGAGTTATTTAATGATGAGATATTAAAAAAGAGACAAGGTTCAGAGGTCACCCATAAAGTGTTCTGCACTTTATTAGATAAAACATCCTGGTCCTTCAGAAACCACAGACAGTTGTATGCACCACTGCCTTTGTCCTCCATTCATTCATCAACAGTAGCTTTTCTCTTAAACACAGTAGAAGAGAATAATTGACTCTGTGAATGAATGCATAGTAGCAGTAGGGAAGAGCAGCAGCTTATTGGATCAATTAAACAGTTATGAACTTCTCAAATAGTCAACAAGAAAAGCAGTGATAATAAGTAATATCATCAGCCTGTGGGGATTTCAGCTATAGATCTGTCTGACAGCAGACAAGCACCATTCTTATTTAAGAGCAGGCAGGGACCGAGTCCATATTGGACCCTTTTCTCCTGGATTGCAGAAGTCTGCTTTCTGTTTTCCTTAGTTTGCTTTAATACAGAAAGTGGTTGAAAGTCAGGTCAGGTTAGGGTCAAAATTATTTCAGTAGTGCCAGTATGGCTAAGGCAGTAATAGTACACAGGATTTTTGCATCTTTCAAAAGAAGTATAGCCATCTAACATTGCTGGAATTGGTGCCTAAGCAAGGTAGAATTCATCATTTGGACCTTCTGTTTTCTGCTTCTGACTACACAGGCTTTAAAGATCTTTCCCTTTTAAAGAAGCAACACATATTACTAAACTCTAGAAAATAGTGACCAGAAAGTGTTACAATCTAGGGCTGGGTTTGGGAAAGGATGCGTGAAAAAACAACACAGTCATTGCAATACCTGAACAGATTATTTATATCATGAAAGTGTTTTGGGTGTTTCAGATTATCTTTTGTTGAGGATCCCAAGGCAGCTGTATCAGCATACCTTGTGCCTGTTACATAACAGATCTGGTTTTGTACACAACAGATTTCTTGAAAGAGCTTATCAGTTTAGATTTACTGTTTGAAAGAAGTGGTCATCTGGGACCTCAGTTTGCACCTGACACAACTCCTGAAGTACCCTTTTAAGCCACTAAGAGAATGCTCATTATTACATTTGTTGATTAAAGCTGTTTTTTAGGCTAAGTACAGACAATGAAAAAAGCCCAAGACTGATTTGATTCAATCTTTGCAGGTTAGTCTAAACTGTGTAGATTAAATCAGTAAGCAAGTAAACATTCACTTTTGGTTCTGGAAATGGAGCCACATGCCTGCAGTGGCCTAGGCCAGAAGCTGGGGAGTGCTAGAGAATGCCTCCCTGCTCAGCTAGAGCAGACAGCTTGGGCTGAGGCTAGCCTACTCACCCTGAAAGGTGGGGAGGAGGTTGCAGGGGAAGCCAAAGCATTGTGGGAAGCTTGGGGACTGAGTTAACTTCAATCTGGAGGGGATCTGGCACAGAAGTTCAATAAACCTGTTTAACCTAAATCCATCAAGTCTGATTATCCATCTATCCAGGTTTATCTTAAAAAAAAAAAAAAAAAAGTGTTTGGCTGTTTTGAAAGTGGTTTATGTGCACTGACCTTCTGTTGTGTTACGTATTTGAACAAGTTTCCAGTCACTTATACCACTTTGTGTAATTCCCTAGCCTTAATGGTTAGATGGATAAGTGAGCTACACACTTCCCTGACCTAATTCAGACCCATCTCATTCAGAATCACAAAAAAGAAAAGGCGGTATTCTGTCCCAGCTGGCAGTTCTTACCTTGCACCCAGATTAGGCACTCAGTTTGGTAGATGTGTCTTTATGTAGGATATTGAATCCAACCTTACTACCATATCAAGAAAGTACTGCTTCCTGTTCACTTTCATCTCTTCTTCAGAATCAGCTGCTGCTCCATTTAGAAAGACCAGGGTGAGGAACAGGTACCCACACACTTTTTGCAGCCTCATCCTCAGAATATTTGCGTAAAATGAGAGAGTTGCATGGGGTACATGAGCACTACCAGGCAATGCTGCTGAGGTTTCAGTGTTTAAGTTGCACCAGCCAGCCAAATGGACATGGATCTGCAATGTTCCTCTCAAGGAGCTCTGGTTCTAACTCGAACTTTCATTCGTACATGATCAGAAATTGTTCCCCTACAGTAGTTTCTAACTGGGTAAAGTAAAATAGGTTTGTGGGTTTAATTTTAAATCTAACTTCTGTTTAATTCTAGGTGATAGCTCAACAGGTTTCAGAGAAACACTTACAGGAAGGCCGTCTATACCCTCCCTTAATGACTATTCAAGATGTGTCACTGAAAATTGCTGTGAAGGTAAAGCATTTAAATCCTTTGTGCCATCTCTTTTTCCCATACCTTTTGCAAGAAATAAAATATTTTAAACTGTTGTTACAAGTTAAACTTGTTTTAATCATTCAGTTGAAACTGAATGGGTAGAGAGGTTTTTTTAAAACCCCTTTCAAATTTGTATATAATGGGGAGTGTCTAGATGTCACCTTATGGCAAATTTGTTACTGCACCGTGCTTTAGTATTTCCAACAGGCACATTTAATTTTCACTGCTATTCACTGTAGCAGCATGCTAAAATAGGAGAGTGCACTGCTATGACGAAGTAGCTGCTGGTCACATGTAGACCCATGTCACCCTACATTGCTGCAGTAACACATTACAGTGATGTAGGGTGACATGGAGACGCACACATTGTGTATATATATTTTGATGAGTCCCAAAGTAACTGGATAGCCCATGTTCGACAACCCTGCAAAACACCTCAGAAGAGAACAAACTTACCCCAGTTCCAGTCTCTGTGTGGGATATATTATTTTTTGTCTGTCATATGCCTATTGTTTCAATTCTCAGTATTATCACTTGAGTGGGTCATCTTGTTATAGACAATGTCACTTACTAAATATCTTTTCAGAAAAAACAGTATAGTCTGCTATGGAATAGTTCCCTTTGACTCATTTGGTAACAGGATCCCAACTATATGTAATAAAACTCATTGTAGTTCACTTCTTTTCAGGGTGATAATAGCTGTATTTCCAGAGCTGTCAAAACATTTCCATGCAGATTTCTCAAGCTAAAATCAAATTGCCTTTATGTTGGCAAATCCTTTCCAAAACTGTGCTAGTAACTCTTCTCTTCTGACTGTGACATAATTATCTTTTTAATATAGATTACCCAATTTGATTTAAAACAGACAGTTTGTTACCTGCTGACTTCATTTCTCTGTCAAATACAATGTAGAGAAATTGGGTATAAGTTTCTTCCTAAAGAGTTCAAGTTTGTACACAGCCTCTGGGGCTTAGATCTAGCTTTCTGCCCTTATGCTAATTGAATCTTTTTGTAGATGTGCTGAGATACAAAATTTTTGTCAGGAATTTACTGCTTAAGAGGGATTTATTTAAAGGTGCTAAAATGCATTGCTCTTAAGAGCAACTATCCTAGAAATATGCCCAAAATTTGTTACATAGGGCAGAATACGATCAAGGTCAGAGGAAGCAAAGAAACAACTTTTGCACTTGGGACCTAAAATTCTCCCCAAAGTTAAAACATTAATTAGCATATAGAAGAAGCCAGGCCAAAAATAAAAGGATTGCTTTCCTTCCTCCAAAAGTAGTAGGCTTTGTCTGAACTGGGAATAAAGCTTGAAGCATCTTCCTGCCAAAAAAGGCTGCTGCCTATGACTGGGGAGTCAAGCCTGTATTTAACAAAGGTGCCGATGGATGACCTGGTAGAACTCTGTAAGATTTCTTTGGGCCAATGATCTCCTTTCTGAGCCTGCTGTGAAATGCTTGGGGCTGCAGTTCCTTCTAAACTCAGTTTTTTCAGCAGCAATACATACTTTGTTAATGGTGCAGTTCATTCAACTTCCTATGGAAGGTTTGGAAACTTTCAGGGCCAGGTATTTATAGGGTGAAAAGAAACAAAAATTGTGAAGGGATGCTTTCCTTAAACATTTCTAAAATAAAAGCAGCAAGCTGCTTTTTACATTTGCCTTTCTTAGTAATTCAGTTTTTTTGAGAGAATTACTGACTGTGATAAATCTTAGTAGCAGTTCTCATGTGTAGTGAGTGTTAAGGCTTTGAACAAAACTGGAGGTGTAACAGGACGGCTCTGCTCTTGGCATCGGCTGGTAGCCAGCAACCAGAGGAGTGGTGGCTATTTTTGTATTCCTACCACCTCAAAGGTACCGCCTGAGGCTGCTGCCTTGGTCTCTCCTGCCCCCTACCCCTTTTCCCCCCTGCAGTTACCACCGGGCAAAACAAAGCAAAAAATTTCTTGTGATGGGTGAAGAAAATAGAAGCCCTGTTAACAATCACCAAAAGTAACAAAGACAGCATCTCCGTGGAGAAGAAGCTAGTTCCATCAAAAAGCAAAGATTTTACATTTAACTTTGCTTGTGGCAGTAGGGTATATTTTACCCATTGCTGCACTTTAAAAGCTAGGATGTTATTGGATTGGGGAGAATGATTACAGAGTACAACGGCAGATGGATAATTCTTCAAGAGAGCAAAAACAGTATGGCTATGAATCCTGGTAATGGATATAAGCATTTACTACGCAGAAAATGGGCATAGATATATTGGACCAGATGCCACAGGCTGTCAGCGATATCAGGCTGGCCATTTTACACCTGCAAAGAATCTGGAGTCTTGTGCTGATGTCTAAGCTGTCATTTCTGCTCTTACAGCCTCTTCATTGAAATGCTGTATCAAAAGTAATTGTGAACTTCTGTGTCTGTTGTAGATTGCAGAACAAGCCTACAGCAATAACACAGCCTCTTTCTATCCTGAGCCCAAAGACAAGGAAGCATTGATTTGCTCTCAGGTTTACAGCACTGATTATGAAGACTTCATGGCTGAATCTTATGCCTGGCCTGAGGAAGCCATGAAAATACAAACTTAATAGAAAATGAGCAATGTATTAGAAGTTTAAATAATTCAAAGACTTAGTACTTTCCCTGCTTGTTCAATCTAAGAATTACTAGTTTTTTAAGTTGCAGAACTTTTAAAAACTGGAATTTTTGCTTAGAAATTGTATATCAAATTAATTGAGCAGATAAGGTAACTATACATGTAAGAATAAAAATTGATGGGCAACAAATGTGGGGCAACTGTTTTATTTCTTTATTTATGGCTTTCTGCTGTAGTATGTTACTCTGTTGTTTACACATGGTATAAAGAAGTATGTGATACAGTGCACTGAAGTATATCATCAATTATAGTAAAGGACCCCATCTTTTTCACTTAAATCATTGACAGCTTGGTACTACTATCCATAAAAGCCAAATTAAATTAGGTGATTTTTTTAAATTTAGATTTAAAGCTATTGAACCCTTCAAAGAATATGTATTTAGCCCCTTTGTGCAGCTGCCAGAGATCATTTTTGTTCTGTTTTTTTATGAGAGAAGTTAATGCTCATGCATTTCAGTAAAAATAGTGTATGAAATATTAGCTCTCGATTCAACTCATGAAAATCCTTCGACTGCAGTAGCTGATAAAACACGGTACACTGTTTTGAATAGGGATCCTTTTAAATAAAGACAGGCTCACTGACATTCTCCAGCTGCCTACTGTGCTACCTACGAATCTGTGTACTATGCCACTTAATATGCAGCGTATGCATTTGAAATATGAACTATTTCACAATGCAGTGTATGAATATTTTAGGTTAGGATGTGTTAAACACATACTACAGAAGATAAAATTTTCATTTTTGTAACCAATTTCCAG
The DNA here is from genome assembly GCA_030014935.1 of Caiman crocodilus. Taxonomy (NCBI): domain Eukaryota; kingdom Metazoa; phylum Chordata; order Crocodylia; family Alligatoridae; genus Caiman; species Caiman crocodilus. The sequence goes on along the minus strand of JAGPOW010003642.1, from coordinate 62,567,889 downwards.
CCTGCCAAAAGGAAAAATGATTAAAGATAAAAGCCCCCATCTTTAAAATAAATAAATAAATAAAAATAAAAAGTAAACAAATTGTTATGGTTTGTTCTTTGACATTAATTTAAACATCAAGCTGCTTTCTACTGTCTGGTTGTCAATTCAATAACTGGTCATTTTAAATTCTTTGACACTGTTTCTATAGTAGTCTTTAAGCATTCACTGACAATGCTGGGTGTGCATGTACGCACATGCACACTCAGCTGAATCAATGTTTTCATAATTTGTTTCGTAATCTTCATTTTTGAGCTGTCAACCTGCCATGAAAGTTCATACCTAGTGATGACATATTTCTGCCTCCTATGGACACTGAGGTTCCTGTTATCACCTACATTATTCTGAATTAACTAATATAAAAATGGCATTTACAAGTTAGCATTTAAATAACATCTACATCACATATATCCTTTTCTTTTAATATATCGGCTTAAAACTTCAACTATCCTGAATGCAAAACTGGTTCCATACCCATCTCAATGAAGATTTCTGGGCATCACTGCCACGTCCATTACTTTTAACTTCCCTACCACTGCTTGAGTTCTTATGAACAGGATTTATTTCAGAGCCCGTTCATGTTACTTTATTTTAAAAGTGTCTACTGACAACATCGTAACAGTAGTAAGAAGACACTATCTCTAAGGGTGCACTGATAAAGATTTTTTAGGCCAATACTGACAGCGGATATCAATCCAATTGCTGATATTCAGCCAGGCAGCTTGGAGAGAAGAGTCCAGCTGGTAAGTCCATGGTTGTTCCAGCCTCTCCTGGTGGAGGGTGGAGGCTGGGCCTGGGTTGCGCTCAGAGCAGACAGGGGCAGGTGACAGTGGTGCTGAGTGGGGAGGCTACAATATTTTAGGGTGGCTGTAGCCCTCTGTAACCCCCGCCCTGCCCCCAGTGCAGCCCCAGTCCAGCTCCCCCTGCCGAGAAGAGGCCAAAACAGCCCCTGGCTCTGAGTGCAGTGGCAGCCTGCCCTTGCCCTATGCACAGATCCAGAAGGCATCTGCCTCCATGCACACACCAGTAGCAGCCGCCCCTGCCTGGTCCCCGGATGAGCTGCAGCTCCACCCTACACCCTGCCCCACCCCATCCCAGCTGTGCAGCACCAGCCCCTGTCCCAGCCCCACTCCTTCCCTCCCTCACCATGAAGGCCTCAATCTGCGCACCCCTCCAATGCCCCTTTCCCACTAAAGACTTTCTGGCTGGACACTGCTCTCCAAGCTGCCGATACAATATGGACCTGCATATTGGTGCACCTCTAATTTTGTCAATATGCCAGTCAGGGTTTACATTTTATATGCAAAGTCCATGCGTCAATACAATCACATTACACCTAATAGCCTGAAGTAAGCTGCTACAGAATTATCACAATTATTAGTAGGCTTGTTAGTCTGAAGCCAAGCAAAAGGCAGGGCACTGTAGTGTGTTTACAGACCAGGGCTGCTCGACCTCTGATATGCAGGCTCCCTACAGGTAATTTGGTGATGGGGAAGCAGAGGTAACACTAATTGCCATTCCCCTGCTGCCAAATTTCTAGACCCATGGGCCAGATACCATGGCTGCATATGCTAAATCACAGTGGCATCCAGGGTCGCTCTGCAGCCAGATCCATACACAGGGTCAGGCTGATGTGCTGGATTGCACCCATGGACTAACCTCACACAATGACCCTTCAGAGGATCAAGTTTGTAGACTAATCCTGTATTACTAGTGCAACCCATAAGGCTGGAATTTTGGACATCATGGTTAGAAATGAATTGGTTCAGAGAAGCACAAGCTTCTATAGGATACAGCCTATTTTACCAGATGGTAAATCTAGAAAGATTAGGGCCGTTTACTTTTTTTCTCTTCCTTTCATTACAAAGTATTAGATAGTAAAAGAATTTTTCATTTTACCATACCTTTCAGAGTACTAGCTGAAAATACATTTATACAAACAACAGTGACCATTTTCCTGAGTAAGCAGTCATCTTAATTTCCATATTGAAAATCTTGAAATACTGCTGAGATTTTTATTGCCAATATATTTGCTATTTTCAAAAACAAAAAAAATCTCTATTTAAAGGTTTATTTTACTTCAAATAAATTTAAAGCAGATATTTGTGAATACCTATATGGTATTCTACCTACTCCTGAAGACAGTTTCCATTCATAGTCCATTTCCTCAGTTTTATACACACAATTATTACAAGCTTAGATCTGAAAAAACTACCATGTGACAAGTGACAAAATGGACTTTATAATTCAGAATAACTAAGTGTGTGATCAGACTATGTGGGAATTACAAATGTTGATTATTTGCTATCACATATAAGCAGCATTTCCCAACGGGTGTATTGTGGCACACTGGTGTAGTGTTGGGGAAGAGGATGTGGCTCCAGCCAGTGAATCAGGTACTGTGCCCAGCTCCACCCCCCAGACACTCCATGTCTGGCCTTGCCCCCCCTGCTCTGCATCCAGTGTGCTGCAATGTTTTTTTATTCATGTAAGTGTGCCATGGGATGGAAAAGGTTGGAAAATGTTGACATATAGCATTAGATACACTAGCTTGCGCACTTTAGAAGTGTTATGAGGTGTTTAGAACGGATGGAAAAATACACTATGCTTTCCCTACATTACACAGGTCCTTTTTTGTTAATGGTTGCAAAACACAGTGTATTGACTTTTATTACAGTATATCTATGGAGGACATTAACAATTATTTTTATATTAAGCTGCACAACATTAAAACTGTTCATGGAACTAGATTTAGTTGTCTGTTTGCCTTCAACACCAAATAGTATCCGAAAAACATGTTCCCTTTGATGTTGTTTCAGGAATTCTAGGAATTGGCCAAGATCCATGTGATAGTCATTCCTCAGTCCATAATCACCATGTGCTTGAAACTGTAAATCTTCAAAAGTAGTGAAGAGTCTAAGGTTATCCCCATTACCCTGAGTTTCTATGTTCTCGACATGCTTGCACGTAATGTGTTTCCAATTCGGATATCTACTAACATGCCAGAACTCCTCACAGTTTTCTATCCTCTCCACACAGATGATACCAGGTTTTCCTGTCAGGCAAAAACCAGTCAGATTTAACTGCTTTGCACAATCAAAAATCTTCTTTCTCAGTTCCTGCCTATATATATGACGGCTATAGATCCACATTCTATGAAATGTTCTTCTAAGTGCCTTTTCTTTTGGAGCTTCAAAAGAGACCTTTCTTTTTTGGAAGTAAGGTGTGGTATTGTCTTGAATCCACTGCAGAGCTGTACATATGCACAATTCTCCCATATTCAAAGAACTGACATGAGAAGTGAGATGCTTGTTAAGCTGAAGTTGTTGCTCTCTGTCTAGTGCATTTGATCTTGCAAACAGCTGTGGTGCAGAATAAGGGTACGTGTGAGGCAAGATTACCTGCAAATCTACTTTGACCTTAAAGAAGGAAAGAAAAAACAATCAGATTTATGACTGAAGTGCATGTTAATTAAAGGATTTTTCAGAACCATAAATTAGGCTCTACAAAGAAATGACTCTACCATGATAGTTATGAACAGTAATAGCTGTGATAGTTTCAGTAGCAAGGGCCAAGGTTTTTGGCAGGCATGCCACCATTTAGCTTCACACCCTCCATATACCACTCTTATCCCTTTTTCCTCCCTGATCTGCTGTTCCGCTCTTGCTATTCAGTCTTGTGCTCCAGGTTTGTCTGTTGCTCTGGTGTTTCCTTCTTGTGCTCCCTGCCTGATTTGCTGCTTTGTTTTCTGCTTCCTGCCCTACTTACTGCTGTGCTACCTGTTTCCTTACTGATCCTCCAGGTGTTGCACACTGGCTATCCATGCCACTTGTTGACCACCCTGGTTTAGAAAGTCACTAATGGAGCTCTCTGCGTCAGGTGAGTACTTTCTGGTGCTGGTGTGTTCTATGTCTCTGTTCTTATTCTGCAAAGACTCTGTTGCTCCTCTCATCCATCTCAAGCAAACATGTCCTTCCTTTCATTCTTCTCCTTCTGCCCAGGAAAAATTTTGTGGGGATGTATTGACATAAAATTACCAGGTTAGGAAACATGGCATATTTTTTCTTTTCCATAGTTTCTTTTACCATTTTTTTTTTGCCCGTTGTCTTCCTTTTTGTCCCTACATCATTGTTCCCAAGCTCTTTCCCTGTACCCGCAACTCTGAGATCTTCTTTACAGGGTTGATCCTTCCTGCCTCAAATGGCTACTTTTGAAGAGAAGATATCCCTGCCACGGTCTTCTATTTCTGGGCTGTGTTACTAGCTTGTGAAGTCAACGTAAGCTACAACTGCAGTAAGAAGTCAAGGTTTAGTGACTTTCAAGAATCCTACTATTGCTGTGTTTCTGTGGTAGCAGGATGGCAAGCTCTAAGCATGAGTTTTCAGTACTCTCAGCTATTTTTCCTAATCATTCCCTCATGCTATGTGACAGAGATTTTGTGACTTGCACATGAATAACTGGGAAAGAAGACAAGTAACATACGCTGCAAAAAGGACTGTAGCAGTTTAATGCCATTGTTAATCGGTGTGGCTCCTGATTTCTGGCAAAAAGAAAATGTCAGGTATCTGAAACCCTCTTGTTCTCCATATACAATTTGGGTGCCACCTGTGATTAAAGAGCAGGCTTCTCTTAAGACATACAGGTGAGACTATTTTAGGCTGACCGATTATTACAATGGACATCTTTGAACTATGTATTGTATAAATGAGTGAGATACTCCTAAGTCAATTCTCAAAAGAACCCGACAGACAAAAATGCAGAACAACATCCCCAAACATGAAATTTTGGGAGTGTATTTAGTATTTGAATTCAGTAATATAGGCGTTTGCAGTTATTCTGATTTGTTACCAGGCTATTTCCACTTTACTACCAAAAGCAGTGTTCTTCTGAGTATATGGGCTAAGGGACCAGAACATTTGCAACTCACATCCTTTCAGATGACTTTTTAGACATCAGTAGTAAATAATCACTTGCTTTTATGACAGTTAGTGAATTCTCTTTAAACCTCAGAATTGTGACTCAATTTTCCTAAAGTAGTTTGTACTAGAGTGACAAAAAATGTGTTAAAAAGACATTACCTTAAAACACAGAAATTTCTCAATCACACTTTGAGTTTAAATGACTAGCTAAGGTTACAGTTTAATTCAAACTGGTGCAGTATCAAAACATTTCTGCATTTGTAATAATAGGATGGCATAACCATTCTTTTTTTAGCTTTACATCATTTTTCAGGGACACAAGACCATTTGAATACATTTCTGTCAAATATCTTAAATATGTTTAATTTACTGAGTGGATGTCTGAATTCTGGTATCAGATTCACTTTACAGACATTGCACCCCCCTGGCTTTCTGATATGCATCCCAGCTGTTCCTTAGAACTCCTCTTTGCCATGACGTCTGTACAAATCTTGAAAATGGTTATGTCGTGTGTATGCAAAACTAATGCTGTATCATTTCCTTGTATTGACAATATCTGTATGAATCTGTTGTCTCTTGTTTCATGCTTAAATTATAAGCTCTCACAGTAGGGATCAACTCTGTGCAGTGGCTAGCACAAAAGGGTGCTTGGTTTATAGCAGGGGTGGGCAAAATACAGCCTGTGGGCCAAATTGGGCCCACAGCAGATCTTTGTTTAGCCTGCTGCAAGTCCCTTGGTCCTACCTAACCCAGGCACAGTTGACATGTGGCACATCCTGCCACTCCCTGGGCTGGGCCAGCTTCATAGCTGGCCTGCCTTTCTAGGCAGCCCAGGTGGTGTTGACTCCTTCCAGCTCCTGCCACCATAGGCCTCAGCCCCATAGTACTGGCAGGGACCCAAATGCACAGCCCTGATCCCACGTGCCCCATGCCCGCTCTGGGTTTGCCCATCCAGGCTCAGCAGTGGTGGCACAGGACAGAAGTGACAAGAAAAGAAAATTGGCTACTTACAGATGTAACCTCCTCCCCACCCCCACAACAAAAAAAAAAACCCAAAAAAGCAGAGGAGGACGGGTTCCAGGAAAGAAAATTATTGAAAAGTGACAGCCACCTTTGTCATTACTTAGCAACAGTTGTGAATGTTCAAAATCTTTCAGAATACAACTATACCATTACGTTTTAAGCACTATTTTCACTGATGATGCTTAAAAATGCTGAAATGACCTTGCCTCATCCTCAGCTATAATGTTAAAAACAGGCTGAGGGCTGTCAAAATACATTTATGCATTTCAAGGGCCTTGCATGCAAAAAATTATAGAAGGAATGATTTCAAATGCATCCCCAAGCCCTTCATGCACTAGTCTATTGCCTCTGTATGGAGGATAGAACTGACCAAATAGCCATGATACCAAAAGTTCCCCTAAGCTCCAGCCTGCCACAAGCCAATAGATGTAACAAAATGAGAATTAAAAATTGAAAGGACCTCTGAAGATGTCTGCTGGTTGGCATGGAGAACAGCAGAATCAGAAAGCCCAAAGCTTAGAAAAGCTCAAGAAACCTATAGTTCACAGGTGAAGTTGTGTGTTACATTTATACCATACAAAGGGCATTTGAAATGTTATCTACACATTAAAACTTGTTCATTTGTGCTAAGCCAGTGCTTCCCAAACTTTGCTTCAGCGTGACTACATTTATGACCCCATTTCCTCAGCATAGCCCCCACTCCCCACCCATAGCTCTTTGGCCCCCACAACAGTGCCTGAGCCCTGGCTGCCACCCGTGGGAGTTGGTGGCCAGTGTAGTGCAGAGCCTGGCTTTCCCCCAATCCCCGTGCTGTTCCCTCCTCTGCGAACAGCACTGCTAGAACAAAGCCCATCAGAGGCGAGGGTGGTGGGGAGGATGCAGGCTTGGGGCTCCCCACCCAGCTAACCTCCCCTCAGGGGCTTCACGGCCCAGTGGGCAGGATCTGGCGCAGGAGGGAAGGAGCACTGCACCATCATGGCTGCCAACCTGAGGCACCCTCTCTTCACCCAGCAGCAGCACGGGCACATCTCTACACTGCTGCCACCCCCCATCTTGGCAGCCATAGTGGTATACCACTCTCCCACAATGGGTCCCACCCTCTGGGCTGTAGAGGTGGCTCCTGCCTGGAGCTGGTTTGACCCGGCTGCAGCCCCACATGTCACTGTGGGTGGAGAAATCTCAGGGGGCAAGTTTTTGCAATCCCATTTGCTGATGTTGCAATCCCACTTGGCTGTGACCCACAGTTTGGGATCTGCTTAATGCTCTCTGAGTGTCTCAAAGTTGCACCCTTTGAGGCAAGGGTTAATAGGCCACAACTAACTTATGTTAGGATAACTGCGGTCTGCTCCACAGACATGAAACAAGCAATCTGCAATCCTCTAGTGTTGGGGAAGAAAGTTTCTTCTAATGTTTATAGGGTTAATCTATGTTGTAAGGATGGTTTATGGAACTGCCATTCCCTGGAAGCCTCCAGAATGAATGAACTCCTGACCTACTGGCCCAATTTACTAGCTGGACATGCACAACTGAGGGAATGCCTGTGGACAGGGTATGATTGACAGGAATGTATCTTGTGAGAGAATATGATCAGATTGGACATGATTGACAATGAGTGATAGGACCTTTGCCTCGGAGGATTGGCTGTTAAGGAAAGGGCAATTGTGGCGTATAAAAATCTGGAACTTTGGTAATGGAGTGCGAATGTACGGAAATGCATGGTGTGTGCGTGAGGATTCTGAGAGGTGCGGTGGTGTATGGGAGGGCCTGTCTTTGTGTGGTACTGCTGTGAATATTTGAATGAAAGAGAGGTTGTGTGTGTGGTTTGTGGTTCTTGAATGAGTTTGGTTCCATTCGGGTATTTTGATTCAGTCTTGTGATAGCTTGTGAGCCATAGTGCAATTGGTAGGTTACCCTGTGGAGGGAATGAGATACAGTGCACTAGAGCCCAATCTCACGCATTTGTCTCCTCAGATCATCTGGTTTCAACCTGACTTGGACTGGCTTCCTCTCAACTTCAGTTCAGACTGTTATCAGATTGATCTCAACTTTGCTTACTGTTTTAATACTCCAATATTGGTAAAGTATAAATTGTACCTGTCTGTTCTCTGTATTTACATCTATTTAGCTGTTATTGTCCCTTACCTGTGTTAATATTCCCTACTGTCGTCTCAATAAATCTCTGTTCATATTTTTAACTTTTAAATCTGATTCTTTGTGCATATCAATAATAACCTCAACAAAACTCAAGGCTGGCATGTCCACCTCTCAGTATACAGTAAACCCATGCTAAGAGTGAGCCTGACACTAACTTGCCCTAATTGCTCACCACACCAGTGGGTTAGTTTGCCAAATGTATTTGTTCCTCCCCCTGAACACAGATACAACCCAGGTGTCCAGACTCATAGCCATGCCCCTGTGACACCAGCCCTCTAGTGACAACTCAGAGCTGTACAAGCAAGAAATGGTACTAACCCTTAACCTGTGACTGCTCACAGCATTTTCCAATGTTAACACTGCTTAATAGTCCACAGATTTATTATCATCTAAGTGTAATGTTTACCTTTACCCTATAATCACTACCTTTGTGCAAACAGTAAAGCCATGGTTTTTTGATAAATTCCGGCTGAAACAAGACCCCTGAGCATACTTTTAATAGTGCATTTGGCTATACAAAAATGTATGAAACATCCTTTTTTAAACTACTTCAGTGAAAATTTAAGAAATCTGTATGGTTAACTAACACAAAAGGTAAGTGGAAATTCTCACCTTTGGCTTGTCTATGTTAACAGAAACCGAATAGTCAATTTGAGGTGGTAGCTCTTCCTTTGTGTTCTTCAAATAAAGCTGTATGCAGGTAACAGCATTTTGGTCCCGAAGGTTTATTTCTCCTTTATTAGAAAACATTGAAAAAAGCATTTCCATCTCCAACAGCTGAAGCTCAAGGCATTCTTTTATGGAGACAGCCATTATGTTGCAACTATAAACCTAGACACCTAAAAATAGAAGAGATCAAATTAGCAGAAGAGTTTAATACCCAACAATATTCCTCTGTCAGTGAAGGAAACATAAAACTGGGAGTTGTAACAAATTACACAGCTACCACCACCATTGCCACAAAACCCAAAAAACCCATTACCACAAAACTGTGTGCCCTGCCACTTAATCCAGGAGGTCAAGGCCTTGCTGTCACCCACTGCTCTCATCTATATCAACCAGGTTCTGTGCAAGGTCAATCTCTGCTCACCAAGTAGCCTCAGCCACCTGGAGCTCACTGTACAGTCTCTGCCTAGGCAGGCCCCAGAGCACTCCCTATCACACTATCTCAGTGGCCTGGTGAACACCAAGCCTGTCCACTTTTGTACAGTTCACTGCTGCCAGCTCTACTCACTCGTGGTCTGCATCCTCCAAACCATTCTTGCATCCCACCTAGACACCAAGTGGTGGAACACCCTTGGCAAGGGTCCCAGGTATATGAACCTAATCCCTAATCCCGCAAGCCACCAGTGATCTTGAAGCCACCGTCATGGGTGTGTTTCTGACATGAATCTCAGACACGCCCAATACCTGCTCCTTCTGCGAGCAGAGGGATACTCTGGCGAATGCCTACCCAGTGTGCCGGCTGCTGCCCTTTCACTGCCTCCTCCAGAACCTCTTGCTTGTGGTCCACAGGCTCCTTGAGCTTGTTTGAGGGCCAGCAGGCACTGTCCAGTGTGCTTTGCTCAGTGGCCCTACTCAGCATGCTTGTTTTGACCCTGACCTGCACTCCCATACCTGTTTTTTTCCATTTTGTCCTGCAAATTCTGTTGTCCTCTTTTCCTGTGACCTCCCCACCTACAGGAGACCAGTGAGTGACTTGGTGGGCTGGGCCCATGCTCTTTTACATGGGTCACTTGGTATCAACCTCTGCCTCTCGCTCCAGTCCTCATTTCCTTTTTAAGTTATCCCAAGCAGTCAGTGATGCCCTTTTAGTGGCCTCCCTTATTAAAGAGCAGCTTATACTTTTACTTGGCAGGCACTGGCCCATGATCCTTGTTGGCACATCAAAAGGCCTTGCCTTAAATTTCTCACAAAGTGAACATGCTAAAGGTCAGGTTGCTCACCTGCAAGTGCCACGTGATACGGCAATGCAGCAACTGCACCTAGGGTGCCATGATGCGATTATTTGATCCTAATAAAGGCATTTTCATATCCCAGCTCCAATTAGATTGAAAAAAAAACACGAAAGCCCACTTGTTTTTCCGCCCTCGGACTTTGAGTCCGCTGGGGTGCCAGGCGGTCACGGCGGGGCAGCCCCCGCCCCTGAGACGTGACTCGACCCTTCGAGCCAATGACGCTACTTCGCCACACGTTCAAACCTCGCCACGGTAACTGCCGCGAAGACGGGGCCTCACGCTCCCGCGAGAGGGCGGAGCCGCTGGGTAGGAGGCCGCGCATGCGCCTCCCGGGCGGGCCAAGCCATTGGCTGGAGTATTCGCTGTAGCGGCCCCGAGCGCAGAAGACAAGAGAGCGAACCGGCCCGGCCCAACCTTATCTGGCGGCTTCAACACAGCGCGCATGCGCAGACGGTGTCTTGCCGTGGTGTCCCTTCTCGGTTGGGGACGCGCCGGGCACTGCTTGGCTCGCGCAGCTGACCCCCCCGCCGCAACGGCTGACTCACGGTCTCACCGCGCGCCTGGAGGTGGGGCTTGAACCCCCGCTACGTCACAGGTTCCACAGAACACCCCTTTTGCGCCTCACCAGAGGCGGGCCCCCCCCCGCCCCCCCGCCTTGCATGGTCCTCAGAGAAGCAGAGCCTGAGGTGTGCAGCCGGGTGAATTGACTCTGCTGCCGTAAGAGCTGCATGAGCGGCACCAGAATGCGGCTGTACACGTGGGTTAACGCTGTGTCATGGTTTCAGAAAAGGTCAAGCTCAAAAAAGTGTATAAAAGAGATATTTTATTTCCAAAGAAAGTGGCATGTTCCATTTAAGTTAGAAGAGCGTGATTGTTTCAGGGAGGTCATGGGAGAGAGCCGAAATCACGCTGATCACCAGCACGGGCAAGATCTGGTCCTTCTTCCAAAAGCTGTATGCAAAAAGAAACCGAGGATTTCCAGGAGGCTTCTCCAGGAGAATTCCCTAATCAAGATCAGGTCTTATTAGGGTTCAAATTACGCTTTGACTCTTGGGGTCTGCAAAAAAAATTGGGCTGTCCATCATGTTGTCCTAATAAAATTGAAGCCCCCGCCCCCCAGTGTTAGGGTATAGCTTGTCATATTTTATGCTTTAAAGTTGCACCCCTTTTATAGAGTGGTGAATTACAGTATTGGTTAAAGTTTTTTGGTTTTTTTTTTACATTTAGGCTTATTTAATCATTGCTTAAGTTCTGTATAGCCTCTTTGTTATCTAAACTTTTCTGCAATATTAGCTGGCCTTGCCTCTTGCAAGAAGCTTATGGCCTTGAGTTTGCTTGCGTGATGTTTCTTACCTTTTTTATCACTACGAGAAGCTTTTCTAACACAACATTGTGATAGTTTTGTTACCGGCACAAATTAACTGAATATAGCACTAACTGGATGAATTAGAGGGATGAAATGATTGGATATGTTAATAAAAGGTGATAAGGAAGACCAATGGGCAATGCCCAAAGTAAGACACAGGAAAAAGCCCAGATTAAGAGGCATGCTCATGATGGGTCTGTTGAACAAAGAAATATGCTGACAGGATAAAATATGAACAATATGTTGACTGCCAAGAGATCAAGCTGAAAGGCAGGAGCCATCAAAGGAGTGAAGTTAAGGAAAAGCATAAAAGGTGCAGCAAGAAAGTTAAGTCTGTATCATTGTTGTCATCATTGTCATCGTAAATCCAGCCTTCCCAACCAACGACATACACTTTGCTTCGGGAACTGAGTGGCTGTCTTTTCTGTTGAGCAAAGTAACATCTGGGTTTGGGTGAGATTTTTCTACTAACTTTTTTCTCTCTGAATATAGAAACTGCTAAGAAACTCATACCAGTAAAGTTAGACTTTGATTTTAGGACACTGAGTTGTCTGTATTAGTATTTCATGTTCCATTTAAGGGTTAATTGTACTTTAATGATCCCTAAGCACTATCTGCTGGACAGTGGTGCTAATACCAGATTATGATTTTCAAATCTTATGGAGGGGTGGAGAGGGAAAGGGAGTCTCTTATGTGGGGGGTTCAGCCATAATTTGAACCCTGGGTGTTATTTGAGGAGCCCAGAAATAGATTCATATTTAGTTAAACCCTGATTCCTTAGTTAAGTACTGTGTATGTAACAGATCATCATGTGGTACCACGTGATTTTTTGAACACTACTGCTAATGTAAGTGATCAGCTGAAAAATAAAACATAATATAAAAATTCTGTCACTGAAATGGACCTTCCTTGGAAAATTCAAAGTTTTGAATTACCCATGTTTAAACCTTGGTTTTTTTGTTAAACTTAGCAGGAAAAATACATATTTGCAATCCACTGAACTGCAATGCCTAAAAGAGATTTTTTTTTAACTGATTTTTTTTTTTGCTTGGGCAAAACCAAGGAAATGATTGCAAGGGGAGGTTCAGGGAGCATGATGAGTTTAGGAATAACGCTGTTTACTAGAGGCTGTTGTCAGAATGTTAAATAAACTAGCATTTTGTGTGCTCAGTGCTCTGCGAATACTCAAAGTACTGGTGCTCAAACTGTGGCCCATGGGTTGGATGCAGGCCAATCAGCATAGTGCTGCAGCCTGTATGACATCCTGTTAAATGGATATATAGAAAGAAAGCATGGGTTCTGCCCATGTAACATTGAGAGTTACAAGGAGGCCCACTATGGCAAATAGATTGAGAATCACAAGCCTAAACACTACAACTTCAGAGTTGCTGAATCAAACAAGATATTCACTAGATGGCACTGTTAGACAGCAAGTGTGTGCACTGTAACAGCAATGGCATTTCCTTGGAGTGTTTATCTGAATACAAAGAAATTGCTACCATTGGAACAGGAACCAGGGATCCTGCACCTCGTCTGCAAACCAAGACTGGGCAAGTCTCCTGAAGGATGCTTCAGACAACGCAGCAGCTGAGCCCCACATAAGACCCCACATAATGTACGTCCGGTCTACACAGAGAGATCAGCAGAGGCTCCCTATGCCTGAAGAAGGGTGACTGCACCTGAAAGCTTGCCAAGATCTTTTTTCCAACTACTCAGTTGGTCTAATATAATATATCACATCTACTCAAAGAACCTTGCCTGCCTATGTCCTTAGACCAGCGTGGCTACAACCCTGTCGTACAACCTGCTACAGCCCTGTCATAGCAATAGCTCTTCAAGGTTTTATTTTAACCCTTCAAGGCTTTATTTGGCTTTTGGAAACAGTAGGCTTATATATAAATGAATAACAACACTCACACTTTTGCAAACACAGCCACAACTAACAGGCTCAGGATTCAAGACAGTGAAGCCTATGTGAGCACAACTGGCAAGCGCCCACAATAGATCTGGGGCTTGTGCTCTGCTTGGTGACTAGATTTCTTTCCATGTCTGAATCATGATAGACTGGCCACGCCGAACCACACCCAGCACAGGCAGCAGTTGGGGAGAGGGGGCTGGGATCAGCTCCGAGCTGCCAGCTAAGCTAGTTTTTCCACTGTTCTCAGAGAAGATAGAGCCAAGGCTGTTCAACACACTTGCCAATACCAGATGTGCAGAACACTCCAGGAGCTCACGGAAGTGTCCTCAGACAGTTTCCAAATCAAGCGCCTGAGAGGCCTCCCCAGCGGCAAAAGGCAACTCTTGGGCCAACCCTTCCAGGACGACTCCCCTCGGGTGCCGGGAGCTACGCCAATCGCGCTCCCGCCCCGCCTCCCGCTCAGCTCGGCCTGACGGGAGCCACGGGCAAGTGACGTCACAAAAGAGCTGAGACCCTGACAGTTTGTGGTGTGAGGGGAAGATGCGCTGTGATTGGCTGAGGTGAGAAGAGGCGGACCCCGGAAGGAAGGTGTTGGTTCCGGCAGCGGCCTTAGCGGCCACGTCGGCTGATGCTGGAGGGCGCGGGCAGGTGCGCGGGGGCGGGCCTGGGGGCGGTGGCGCCCGCTGCCATGGGGGGGCCTGGGGCTCGGGCTGCCCGAGGAACTGCTGGAGGCTCCGGGGGCCCTCCCTCCTCCCCGCCTGCGCTGCCCCAAGGGTCGCCAGGCAGCCCGGGGGCGCTCGCCTGGATGTGTTGGCGGGGGTTGCCTCCCGCTGTAGCACGAGTCGCAGATTCAAGGGGTCAGAGCTCTGCCCCCCTCCCCCCCGGTAGTCCCTTGGGCTACCACAGCTCATCTCTATCAGAGCTCTATCTATAACCTCTTCAGAAAGCTGCACAGTTTAGTAAAGAGAGGGAAAGACAACTGGATGCCTTGCACCCACCTGCCTGAACCCAAATTAGATGCCCCACAACAGGGGAGATGCTCAAGGCTTTGAGCTGCTATTGAGAAATCCTTCCTCAGGGAAGCAAATTTGACTACAAATTGCAGCTTTCCCATACAAATGCTGCACATTCAGTTTCATGTGTTTCTGTCTCTGTTGTCTGTAAGAATTCATAGAATCATAGAAAATGAGGGCAGGAAGGGACCTCAGGAAGTCATCTAGTCCAACCCCCTGCCCAAGGCAGGACCAGCCCCAACTAGATCATTCCAACAAAAGCTTTGTCTACCCAGGTCTTGAAAACCTCCAGGGATGGAGAGTCCACCACCACCTTTATGGTAACCTGTTCCAGTGCTTCACTAGCCTTGTGTGAAAGTTTTTCTAATATCCAACTTAAACCTCCCTTGTTGCAGCTTGAGACCGTGCTCCTTGTTCTGTCATCTGCCACCGCTGAGAACAGCCTAGCTCCATCCTCTTCGGAATCCCCCTTCAGGTAGTTAAAGTCTGCTATAAAATCCCCCCTCAGTCTTCTTTTCTGCAGACTGAATAAACCCAATTCCCTCAACCACTTCTCATAAGTCATGTCTCCCACCCCCCAAGCCATTTTCATTACTCACTTTTGACCAGTCAGCTCAAGGTAATGATGGGCCTAGGAGTCACCTGTAATATGCAAAATTTGTGCTGATGCTTTAGCTGTTGCTCCTCGGGTCTGGCCCGTTTCCTTTTTGTAGAAATGGATTTTGAGGCTGTTGGAAAGTGCTCTGCATTACACCCAAAACCTGCTGGACTCTTCCTTCAGTATGGAACTGCTGGCTTTCGTACCAAGGCGGAACAGCTCGATCATGTTATGTATCGCATGGGCTTGCTGGCAGTGCTGAGATCCAAGCAGACCAAATCTACTATTGGAGTCATGGTGACAGCATCTCACAACCCTGAAGTAAGCATAAATGTTTCTGAGGATAAGCTTGATTTAAAAAGGAGAGTCGGCTGAATGAGAATCAAACTCCTGCATCTGATTGGGATAGGTAGCAGTTCCACTCAGATTCTGCAAACAAAGCACTTAATTTAAACATGATTAGTCCCACTGAAGGAAGTGGGGCTACTTGTATACTTCACATTACTTCCCTACACAAACTCTTGTGTTGCTTGTGTCCATAGTGGATTTTTTTCCCCTTTCCATCTGGAAGGAGAACTGGTACAAGGCCCTGCTCTGTTGTAAAGATTGGGAACATCCTGGAGGAACAGCAAAGCCTGTCAATATTTGCTTTAAAAAAAAATTATAAGCATGGTATCAGAGCCCTTGCAGCCCAGCTAGGTTAAGAAGTCACGAAGCGTATAACTTTGATAGCAACTGAACATTTTATAAAGCTGCCTGAAAAAATGCATGATTAATATTCTGATTATATTATTTATTTGGGCTTGATATAGCTTTATTTGGAAACTAAATTAAACCTGTATGAAAAATGAAACATGTAAATAAAGCCATGTAACTGTCAGTCATCAATTTAAAGACATTTTATTTCACTTTTCTTCTTCAACATTGTGCATTTATTTTCTTCTAAGGAAGACAATGGTGTCAAGTTGGTGGATCCTCTTGGAGAAATGTTGAACCCTTCCTGGGAGGAGTATGCTACGCACCTGGCAAATGCAGAAGAGCATGAAGTACAGAGCGTACTGACTGAGATTTGCCAAAAAGAAGCAGTAAACCCGCACCAACAGGCCTCGGTGTTTATTGGGAGAGACACCAGGTAATTGTAAAATGCCGTAGCTATACACTGCTTTTATTGAACTTCTAAAATTCCATTCCTGGGCACTTATTTTTGCTGGAACTTCTATGCTCAGAGTTCAAGATTCTTTAAACACTTTTTATGAATTTTTCATTTCAAGGTTGCTAAAACATACTGAAAAAATTGTCCCTTCATACTCACAAATGTGCTTTTTAGACCTAACCTAGTGCCCATTGAAGACAACTGAAGGACTCCTTTTGACACCAGTAAGTACTACTGAGTCCATTGGTATTCATAACCCTATGCCGGCTGCACAATATCTAAGTCACTCCTTTCATGTCCTTTGGAGGGATGACCCCTCAGTGAGATTTGTTAAGAGGGTGAAATCCTCCACCTGTAGAAATTCTTATAGAAGCAGAACCTGTGTTGGTATTTATGCATATTATTTTATAACATGATTCGTATGCATAGTAGTTTGTAACATTATGCTGACTATCATTTACTGTTTTTCAGGCCCAGCAGTGAGAAACTTTCACAATCAGTGATAGATGGAATCTCTGCTCTACAAGGCCAATATCATGGTATGTTAGTCTATGAATTTATGTTTGAAACTCTTACGTGACTGTGAGATTCTAGTATAGACCCATTGTTGTAGCCCAGATACCATTTCTATTTCTGCTTATAGTGGTTTTTATTTGCAACAAGTGTGTCACTTTAATGTAAGTGGATTCTTTTCTACATAAAGAAAGTTTTAGATGGGTTTCTTACAGGGTATTTTTCTGTAATATGTAGTAGTAAATACTGTTTGTCTCTTAAGAGGAATGGATTTTCTATTTTATTGCTTGAATATTGTGACTTATTCTCTGTCAGATTATGGCCTGCTAACAACACCACAGCTGCATTACATGGTTTGCTGTCAAAACACTCAAGGGCGCTATGGAAAGGCAACCCTGGAAGGTTATTATAACAAACTATCCAAAGCTTTTGTAGAGCTGACCAAACAGGTAAAGGCAGTTAAATTTCTCCCAAAATGATTCTTACTTATGTTAATTTAAATGTACAACCTGGATATCTTTTGTTTACTGGTCCAAAAATGGAGCACTTAGAACAAACCTGCTTGTCTTTTTGCAGGGAATATGCAGGAAGTTCAGTTTATTATCCAGAATATTATAATTTGTGTTACTACCATCTTCCTTTCCTCTTATCTGAAGGCTTCAAACTCTGGAGATGGTCAAAGTTGTCTGAAGGTAGACTGTGCAAATGGCATAGGAGCCCTGAAACTAAAAGAAATGGAACATAACCTCCCACAGCAACTGTCAATTCACATATACAATGATGGAAGCAAAGAGAAACTCAATCATCTGTGTGGTGCAGACTTTGTGAAAGTTCATCAGAAACCTCCCCTGGGTATGTAGTCAGCCATAACAGTCTGTATTCTAGAGGGTGAAGCAGCTTCCTCAGCCATATCTTTGACAACCTAGGACTTGATGTGAAAACACAGTAGCGTATGACTTTCCTAGAAATAGGTGAGATTGCTTTGTGAGCTCTTTATTACATTTCTACTTTAACAATTTACAGCATGAACAAAGTACATTTTTGTTTCTCAACCTGGTTTGAGCCCTAAAATAGTTATTGCCTAAAGCAAATTATTTTTAGTTGTCTGGGTGCATGTTGAGAACACCAGAACTGGGATAGTTGGTAGAGTCTTGCAGTGGGCTTTTAAAGGATGACCAGGATAAGGCCATCTAGTCAGCAGCGTGGGTAATGTTAGAGAAAACACTGTATCTAAGGGCTTACATAACAACATTGTTGGTGGAATTAAGGGTCAAAGGTTTCATGTGTTTGATACATTAGGAGAGAAAGATCTGTGTGTAAAGGAAAGGACATGGGGTCCTTTCCATGCTTGGGGTGGGGCAAGGCAGCAGCAGCAAGAAATAAGAACAGGGCTCAAGGAGAAAAGAAGGAAGACATTAGAAAGCAAAGATCCATCCACCGTCTAGACAGTGATGTATCAAAGCCATGTTGGTCTTGGCAAGGCCAAGGTTTCAGGGGGGGGCGGGGCGTAATAGTATAAGCTCTGTGACTGTGAGCAAATGCTGGTGAGTTAAACTGTTCAGGTAGAGGGGGGTTGTATTTGGAAGTGAAATACATGAAGGTCCATGGATACAAATGCAGTACTGTGTGTTTGTTCCACTCGGGTTTTAAAATCAGACGTGATGCGAGAGAGGTTGTTTCTAGTGTAGCATGGCTCTGGCTGAAGTCACTTAGCTGCTTCCTAGTTTTTTCTGCTTTTGAACTTCCTATTCTCATTTTTGCAGACATTAGCTTACTTCTGTGAATTGCTGAGGGAGCATTAGATGTTTCTGACTTGTATCAATAGGTCATGCAGCTTTGCAAGTACACTCTGGTGACTGTTTCGAGGAAGCCGACATTTAATAAGACAGGATTTTATTTTTGGTGCTATAATTGATGTGCATTACCAACATGATATACTGTGACCTGTCCATTAGGAGTAGTTCTTAAATCACACAACATATATTGTTAGTAAGTTAGCAACTTAAAGAAGACATAGCACTGTAAATCTTTATAAGGCCAAGGTTTCAATTTGTTCAGTTTGAAATTAACACATGCTTTTCTTCACAATTGCCATCAAAGTAGCTTCCTGTACTGGAAGACTTGAGAGTGGGATTCTGTAGAAGAAGCAACTTCCTGCTTTGGTAATATGTCTCTGAGACTAGTTACTTTTTCATGGTTTAATGCAGTGGTTCTCAACTTTTTTAGACTTGGGGCACCCCTCAAAAATGCCAACTCTTAGTTTTCATTCTTTTTTTGACTACAGAAGAACAACTGAGCAATTTTTACTGCTGCAAGGAACTCAGAAAGACCTCAAAAAAGCAAACTGCTTTTGACATTGTGGATTTCTATTTCAAATCTCTGGATTTAGCTAGTGAATCATTATGAGCACCATTAGCTGTGCAAATTTGTATAGCACCCTGCAGCACTTGTGAAAAGATCTCAAGGCACCCCAGAATGCCATAGCATGCAGGCTGAGAATCACTGTTTTAATATGTATTTCTATAACTAATCTCCTCAATACTTTAAGCACACATAAATTAGGATTAATTAAGGCTTTGCATCCCATTCCACATCTAATACATACATTTGTAACCATGTTTGCATTAGGACTAGAAATGAAACCTAATGAAAGATGCTGCTCATTTGATGGAGATGCAGACAGAATTGTCTATTACTATACTGATGCTGCTGGTCATTTTCATCTTATTGATGGAGATAAAATAGCCACATTAATCAGCATTTTCCTTAAAGAAAGTCTTGTCAAGGTAACTTTCACCTGTAAAGAAAATTAGGTTGTTTTGATTTGCCAGATCATCAAATCTATATCTTTCCCAGTGAGGGGGTGGGTGGGTGGGTGCGTGTGTGTGTGCACGCGCGCGTGCATGCACGTGTTTGTACATGCATGTGCACAGCAAGTATTTACTAAATCTAGTAAATACTTGGTTTAGTACATGCAAGTATTTACTATATCTGCATAAAGATGAAAGCAAGTTTAAACAAAGATGACCTATGCATCAGTTGATGTAGCAAAAGGAAACAACTTAATTTTTACAAGACAAAGGGGCTGGCTTTAAATTGGAAACTAGAAAACATAGCACTAATATCTTGACCTGGAAGCATTTGCTAGGAATTGAAAAAATGAATGCCTCAGTTGGTAATCAGTGGAGCTTCCAACCCCCATAGCTTTGGTTTGACTAAAGTTAAATTTTAGGGCCCAATCCTCCATTTCTCTTTCCGATGAACTCTGCATGTCTACCCCACAACTTCCTCTGCAGAAACTCAGACCTGTGTCTGAACCTGTGTTCACAAAGCTTTCTAGTATTCCCGTTGAACATTGTGCTGTGGGTCTGTCAGTGTAACTATTTCAAAGCCTATCTGCCTGAGGTAGAAAGAGCAGATTTTTTGGAATCCCAACCCTGCCTTTTGTGTCTATGAGACTGCCCTACTGTGATGGAAACCAATTAGTTTCTGTTTCTTCAGACTGAGCTGAGCTGTAAACTCATTTTTCCCAGGACCACAGGAATATTATCTAGTGACAATGCTTGCAATTACAGCTCGCCCCTACCAGATTCATAAAGGTGAAGAAAACTATTCAAAAGTCCTACATCTGAGCCAGTATCATCTGATTTCCAAATGTGGAAATGCTCTGGAAAGGGAGAGAATAATCTATGTAGAAAAACTTCCAGAAAAGCAAGTGTTTCTTTCTTCTTCCCATCTTAAAGCTTGCTTTAGCTTTCTCATCCGTTCTGTGATTTTGTGAGAACTTGCTTGTCTGGCCATAAGAATTTTATTTTTGGTTTGCCCAGGTAGGACAAAAATTAATGATGGGAGTGGTGCAAACAGCGTATGCTAATGGGAATTCTACACGTTATCTTGAAGAAACTATGAAGGTACCTTGTAATCTTTTCTCGCTGTATCCTCCATAATTGCTCTGTACTTTTACATGGTGGACATCAGGTAAATGTGTAAATATCACTAATGCTTAAAGTTGTGGTAATAAATGAAATACAAGAAAATGCAGGTCAAGCCAATATTTTTTGCGGTTTTTTTTAAAAGGAAGAGTTGCAAGTGAGAACAGAAATCCTGTAACAGTTCTGACCATATTTAGGGTATGAACACTGTATATTGTTTTAAAGTTGGGATATACTGAGTTTCAGCGGAATCCATTCTTTTGCATATCTGTTCCCTTTCTGTGGTTAGTGGAAATTAAGCCAGAGTAGATGACCTTCATTGTTAAGATACCATGGTTTAGCTTCACTTGTTGAGCAATAGGAGTGAATACAAGAAGCAGTTACAATAGATTGCTCGATGCATGCTTTCAAGCAGTACGTCCCTTTACTTAAAATGAAAACAGTGTCATTGTACATCTGTCTAGGTTGGTTGGGAGCCTAGAGTTCTGCAGTATTGAAAGAGCTCAATATACTGCAGCAGCAAAGGGGAATAGCAAAGGCCTAATTACCTTGGAGACAGTTTTGTTTGTGCCTGACAAGGAATATTTATGGTTCTGATTTTAGCTTAGTCACTTGTTGGGCAAACTCTCCAGATAACCCAGTCTTTTGTTTCCTTCCTGAACAGAACTTTTTGGCAGAACTTTGGGCTACCACTCTGTAACATCCTGTTCAATAGTGAATCTTAATCTTTTTCTGAATAGCAAAGTTCTGGTGTATTCAGTGGATCAGGCACAGATCTGGGAGGTAGGATATTACTTATAGCCAGAAAAGGGAAACAAGATTAGGGTCACCTGAAAATCCAGGAACACATCTATTTCTGTAATGTGCCATCACCTAATTTTAAGATTCAGTCATAAAAAAAAAACAGCATGAAGGAATATCTTTTTTATGAACAACTTTTTTCAGGTCCTCAAGCAGGGGGCAATAGGATCATACTTTAATTAAGGACAAATTAATAAAATAATCTGTGTGTGCTTTCTGCTCTGTGCTTGCAGGTACCTGTTCATTGTGTCAAAACAGGAGTTAAGCACTTGCATCACAAGGCCCAGGAATTTGACATTGGTGTTTACTTTGAAGCAAATGGGCATGGCACAGTGAGTACTCCAACATGGATCATCGTAAGATGTTAGCCTGTATGAAAACATAACTACCAACTTAGCTTGAGAGGAGGTAGCTTCCTTCTGTGCCCTTTTTCTCATTGTCACTCACTGTTGAACATTATAAATATGAGAGGTCATGGAATTGAAACTCATAAACATTTACTTGGTTTAGACAACATAACACAATATTCTTTTTCTCCCTCTACTGTTGCAATACTCTGTTGTTCTTGAGATGTCCTATCAATCATTTTACATATCTTATCACCATATCTCTTATTCTAGGTCTTATTTAGCAAAGCTGCTGAAGAGAAAATAAGACATTTGGCAAAAGAGGGAAAAGATAATCAAAAAAGGGAAGCTGCAAAGATGTTTGAAAACACCATTGACTTGATTAATCAGGTAAAACTTGGAGATGTAGATTGTGAAGGGGATAACAGCAGTCTTGTGTTGAGTACTTGCTAAGTTGTAGGTTGGAGTTTATAGATCATCTTGAACAAGAAGGCAGCCCACAGCGGCAAAATTAGGAAATGGATGGCATATTTTAAATCTTTTGCTGAGCAGGCAGCAATGTTGATGCAACATTATCCTTTACATGCCATTTTCCCAAGTTTATACCAGGAATGAGGCATATTTGTAATTATTCCATTTTGAATTATGTCAAATGAAACATTTTGCCTTTGTACTATTTTGTCATGTCCTTCCTAGTTTGAAACTAGGAAAAAGAAAGAGGTTTGGATGGCTTGGAAGACAGGTAATGGGATGTGGAATCTTGCATTTCATTCACCTTTTTTTACTATCTTGCTGAGATTCAGCCAAGTAATTTTCATTTGATGGCTATTCACTAGCTTTGGTAAGGGAAGGAAATGGGATGCACTAGTCCTTGTAGCTAGATTATCATGGGAATCCTTGTTGGCAGTCTTAGCTCAGAGGGTAAGGTCTGAATGGGATGGAGCATGTGTATCTTGCTCAGCTGGAGGTAATGCTTCCTCTTTAGAGATCCAAGTCCCAATTATCCTTTCATTGGAACCCTGATGCCATAGCCAGGGTGGGGAGGGAACTGAAACCTGTTTTTGTTCAGTCTGGCCTCTTGTAGTGACAGCTATTGGGGTTCTACTGCAAGGAGGCTGCTAACATTCTGGCAAAGCATACTGGGTGCTCCACTGGCTGTTTATGGTAAAAAGTAGTAATAGAGCACATTTGTGACAGTGAATCAGTGAGCCTACATTTTAATTACTCTCTAGGTTTTGGGGTTTTAGGTTTATTTTTCATTCTTTAAGGTTGACATTCAGCTGTTCAACAAAATACCCTGGATTTTTCTCACTGTCACTGAGGTCTCCTTTGTTTTCTTCACATGCCTAGACAGTTGGTGATGCTATATCAGACATGTTAGTGATTGAAGCAATCTTGGCTCTGAAAGGTCTTACAGTGCAAGAGTGGGATGCGATCTACACAGACCTTCCAAACCGGCAGCTCAAAGTTAAGGTTAGTGGTACTATAGCATTGTGGGCTGAAGAGGCTTCATCCTCTACACAGAAGTAGGGTGACCATAATAATTTGAGGGAAATCTGGGATGGGGGATACCAAAGGGCAACCTGCCCAACCCTTCCAGCAGCTGCTTCCAGGAGTAGGGCAGCTCCTCCTTTTCCTCCCCTCCCCCCACATCAGTTCTACTGCACAGGCAACTCAGCTTGCAGCCCAGCAGTCTGAACCAGGGAGCAGAGCAGCCCATTAACTGGGCTCCATGGAGAAAGTTGAACCGGAAGTCCCGGATTGGCACAAACTTGTCTGCACAAGTCTGGCTCCTGACTCAGGAGCCAGGCATATGTGGGTTGGGGTCATGCCAATCTCAGATTTTTACTTCAATTTTCTCCAATGGCTGGGATGTTGATACAGCCTCTGAAACTCAAGGACATATGGTTACCCTACATAGAAGTCTTTCTGCCTGGAAATGAGACTTGTATGACAATACAATATAAATGCTGTTAGTTGGCTAGGATGTATTGAGGACAGGTTTGGAAGTGGAGGATGGACCTCCACTTCCTGAAACTTGGATAACTGATGTACTAATGTCACAAATTAGAATTTCACAACAAGGCTCACATTGGTATGTTGTCCCCTTACCACAGGTTGCAGACAGACGAGTTATTGACACAGCAGATGCTGAAAGACGTGCAATCTCACCTCCAGGACTACAAGAAAAAATTGATGACATTGTAAAAAAGTATAGATTATCACGAGCTTTTGTCCGCCCATCTGGAACTGAAGATGTGGTTAGAGTGTATGCTGAAGCAGACACACAGGTCAGACCAGAAACCATTTGTACATGCAGCAAACCTTTTATTTAAGCACCGCAGTTCTCTGAAAATTCTTGTCAGGCTCAGTGTGATGGGAGAAGTATATTTATATTGGTGACAGAGTTAGGAATATGTGATGAGAAGGAGTGTAGGCGAGTTAGAACCTTTTTCCTTTTAAGTATTTCCATAGTGGTTTTAACACTAGTTCATCAAGTGCTGGCTTGGCGTTGACCACTTGCTTTACAGAAGATTAAAAGTACTTGGGAAGTTAGTAAGAAAATCATCTCTACACCTATTGCTTTGACAAGCCCACTATGGTTTTATTTAGGATCAAGCCATCAGTGACTGAATATTCTCATGTGACTGCGTGGTGGCATATTTGAAATAAACCTTGGTCTTGTCCTCCATGACAACATAAATCAACCCTGCTAAATCCATACAATTGACTTGCTGTAATAAGTAGTAAGGGTGCAGGTGGGTCTTGAAACTAGACTTACATGTGATTTTTTTCAGACCAAATGATGCCAATTTTCTTTGGCAGTTCCAAATTACTATCTTTTCTATGGGTAAATGTGGCTAAAAAATAAAGGCTGAAATGTGGTGCCTTTAATACTTCATTCCTGTAAAAAAAAATGGACTCCAAACTATCAGTATTAGACAGAGTCTAGATTAAATGAGTATATATGTACAGCACAGTGTAAAATACTCTTTTTAATTGTCCATAGGAGAATGCAGATGCTCTTGCACATGAAGTGAGCCTGGCTGTTTACCAGCTAGCTGGTGGAGTAGGAGAACTGCCCCAGCCTGTATCCTGAAGGAGGCAGCTGAAGTAGTACTACATCACTTGATGGCATAGATTTTTCTTTTTGCTTTCTCCTCCCACCCCCATAAAGCCATTTTAATTGTAAAATAATGAAGACTGATTGGAATATTCTTCAACATGATGTCCTACCTCTTTGGAATTCTCTCTAATGGGATTCTCCTGCTGCCAAGCAAATTGTTTTTCTTAGCCCCTAGCCTTATTTTAACTTTTTACTTCTATTCAAGTACAACAGAACTGGAAGCGAGTAGCCAATGTTCTCTTTCTAGTTATTTTATCTAACTTGGAGCTGATTTCCTGCACACTGGTTCTGTGTGAAAGAAGTTTTTTTCTAGAGGAAGAAAGTACTAGTGTCAGAATACTAAAATGAAATTTTTCTGTTCTGTGGAAGTCTGGTTGCTTCTTTTACTTCCTGAAGCATGTTAAGAACACTGCTTGCTTGCAGCAATACACAGCACTGGCCATTCACTTTTACTGCTCCAGGGCAAACTTCCCTCTGTTCTTCTAAGCAAGCAGGACCAAATTCTCAGTTAACTACTTAATCTCACTTCTTAGCCAACTGTCCTGAGAGAGAAACCTTCATAAGTAAAAGCTTGATCCAAGATAAAATTTGTCTCATGCAACTGAGAATCACTGAATGTATTTTCCATGTTAAAAACACATTGACATGACACTCAGCTCTATGCTTAGGTTTCAACTGTTAACAAAGCTCTTTCATTAATATGAGAGACTAATGCTTTCATGGTAGAGTGATGAATGCATTATGGAAACACTTCCATTACATTCATTTTAAACTGGTTAACATTTTTATCTTACTGTGTAAAATTGTGGATCCTGTTATTCAGAATCTAGGCCAGCAGTTCTAAACTTTTCTGTACTTGAGGCACAAGGATTCAAGGCACCTTCTATCAGTCTTGTGAATTGAGTGGTACTCAATTTAAAAAACTAATTTACTTATTGCAGCGCTTACCTTCCAACATGGGCTGAGCAGTAGGGGTTGGGATTCCTTCAGGTAGGGACAAGCCTGAGCCTGCCTTACCTGCTCACACTTCTACCCTTCAAGGGGCCTCATGGCCCTGGCCACCTGTATGTGACTTTGGGAATAGAAATGAGCAAAGCTATAATATTGCTATACAACACTGCAAAAATTTCTTCATGCTAAGTTAGTTATGTAAAGTATTCTTCCATGCTACTAAAACAAGCAGTCCCCCAAAGGCAGCAGATTATGACCATTCAGTATAAATACAGCAGCCTCTACAATTTAAGCCCTAGTTCAATAATGTATTTAAGCATTTTGCTCAATTAAGCCTATACATTTTACTGCATTTTTAAAATAAATTGACTGCATTATTTCATATTTTTTGTGCAATGGGAAAACAAGCCATTTGGTACCATATACTTCAGTAAGAGAAATTGTTTAGTTCTTCTTGCAAACTGCTTCAGAAGGAGAGGCAAATATGCTTAGTTTACAGATGGGGAGAGACAAGTTAAATAATGTGCTTTATACTGGAGAACAGAATGCTGCCCTTGTAATACCAAGTATTATTTAGTGGCCTATGGTGTCTCACCACTATTCTCTAATTCCAGTATTTTTATGCTGTACAACCAGATGATTTGAGAAGGCTCTTAGTATGTAAGTCTGCGCAGTGGCAGTATTGTAGCCAATGAGGTTAATCCAAGGCACAATTTTTGCTAGTATGCAAGTCTGCACAGAAGTTTCAGAATAAATGGCTGGATGCATAATACAGAGACACTTTTTTCCAGGAGACAATATGTATAACCCAGAGAATTTCTCCAAGCTCATTGAAAATATTTACTTGTCACTACACAAAGCTTAAAAGTAAATAGTCTGCAGTTCTCAAAAAAGCACAAAGTCTGAATCTTACATACTGTGTCCAGTAGTTGAGTAAAGTGACATAAAGGATAAAAGTGAATTTAGTATCTGACAAAGACTCTGGATTTGTACATGTATATAAATCACAATGGGATCAGGAAAGGACAGACATGTTTCAGAGTACTTGTACTCATGGTGCCCTGGAAAAAGGTAGCAGAAGGAAAATAATAGACTATTTGTATTTAGCAAGTCAGTCTTGTGATGCAATCATACCCAGTGACATGATTATAACTTGTACTAGAAGATGTTTACTCCTCATTCTTTCAGGGGTATTTCCTTACTGTAACATCCAGTTAAGGGTTTGCTTCATCTTGTTACCTTTGCTGATTATACCAGTGTAAACTCTTTCTTCATCTCCACCCTGTTTCTAAGGTATTTTCTTGTCCTGTCCAAACTTCCTGTTAGCTGTAATATTTAATGGCATGATGCTAAGATTTAGGTCCTTTGTTTTGATTTGCTCTATTTTTTGAGCATTTCAGTCACCTAAGGGATCATTTTGCCAGGATTCTGCCACTAACCAAATCTTCTATTTTAACTGGACCTTGTGTTATTTTAAGTTGTTATGCAGACCAGTGGTAAGGTGTAAAATTTTAGGAACCTGGTAGATTTTAGGTGTGGCATTTGTCACTCAGGGGGGGTGATTCTTCAGGATACTTGCAAGACGTAGCATACTATTTTTCTATAAATCTGTGCATCTACATTGCAAGTGACAGCTTATACGATGGCTTGATGCAAAGATGAGGTGTTGAGATAGTGAAATTGGGATCTAAAACTTAAAGCTGTCTTACCCACCATAATATATCATTTCACTCCTTAAACCTGGAAATTGATGACATCACTGATGTTGAACCGATGCAGAGGAAGTAAATTAATTCCTTGCTCCATTTGTTGTCCTTCTTTATGAGATTCTCATATTTATGCCTCAGTATGGAGAGGTGGTGAGAATTCAGTCTCTACACCATCTGCTGCTTTTAAATTTCCAGCTATCATTAGCAAGAGGAGGATCTGGAAAGTGCTTCCCCCATTCAGTAAGGGATCCACAATCTTGTGACACAAGACACAGAAAAGGCTGAAGTACTCAATGTTTTCTTTGCCTCATCATTCACAGGCAAGGTCAGTTCCCAGACTACTGCACCTGGCAGCACAGTTTGAGGGGGAGGTGAGCAGCCAGTGGTGAAAGAAGAGGTTAGGGACTATTTAGAAAAGCTGGACATATACAAATCCATGGGGCCCAACAGGATGCACCCTAGGGTGCAGATGAAATTGCAATGCCAATGGCCATCATCTTTGAAAACCCATGGCTATCAGGAGAGGTCTCAGGTGACTGGAAAAGGGCAAAATGGTGGCCACATTTAAGAATGGGGGAAAAGGAGGATCTGGGGAATTACAAATCAGTCAGCCTCACCTTAGTCCCAGGAGAAATCATGGAGCAGATCATCAAGGAATCCATTTCTAAGTACTTGGAGGAGAAAAAGGTGATTAGAAACAGTCTGCATGGATTCACCAAGGACAAGTCATGCTTGGCCAACCTGACTACCTTTTATGATGAGGTGACTGGATCTGTGGATGTGAAGAGACCAGTGGATGTGGTATACCTTGATTTTAGCTAGGTTTTTGATATAATCTCTCACAACATAAGGTGGATAGAAAACTGGCTGGAGCATCAGGGACAGAAAATAGTAAATCAATGGCTCAAGGTCTAGGTGGCAGCCAGTATTAAGTGGAGGTTTGTCCTGGGGCTGGGTTTGTTCAATGTCTTCAACAACCTGGAAGATGGTATAGTGTGCACCCTCAGCAAGTTTACAGATGACATCAAAGTGTGGGGAATAGTAGATATGCTGGAGGGTAGTGGCAGGATTTAGAATGATCTAGACAAATTGGAGGATTGGGCCAAAAGGTTCACAAGGCTCATTAAGGACAAGTGCAAAGTCCTGCACTTAGGACAGAAGAATTCCATGCACTGGTGACAAAAATGCTGAATATGAGCCAACAGTTTGCAGTTGTTGCAAAGAAGGCAAACAGCATACTGGGCTTCATCAGCAGTATTGCCACCAGGTCAAGGGAAGTGATCATTCCCCTCTATTCAGCACTGGTGAGGCCACATCTGGAGTACTGTGGTAGCAACAAAAATACTGAATAACCTCCACTAGTGAACAATAGGCTTTAGCCCTGGCATACATTTTATGCATTAGCCCAGTCATCTGTGCATTAAATTGAAGGATAATACTCTGATTGGCTAATACTTACCCGCAGTTCAGAGTACTTGTGTGAGGTCAAAGCACCTCCTTGATTTAATGCTCCAGTACCCAGCAGAATTTCCCAGATTGCAAACTTAGTGACTTCTGAGGAAAAGGATGTCTGTAAGCTTCAATGGGTTAGAGAAATGGGGAACACAAAGATAAATGTGCAATCTCACCTCCAGGACTACAAGAAAAAATTGGTGACAAAGATAAACTGGAAACAAGTTAAAAAATGTACAACTTGTATTTCACAGGGCTTTTTTTTTTTTAAGACACAACTCAAGACAATTAAACAAGTGTACTGTAAATAGTAGGCACCATAATCAATATGAGCCAACAATATTTAAACTTGATTCAGGCCACATCCAGAATTCTTTTCTTATTTACAAATATTTAAATTAAATACAACATGAAGTATTTGTTACATACGAAGTAAGAAAAGAAGACTATACAACTTGAAAAGGTACAGTGTTTCATTTAAACAACTACATTACATTTAAGCTGAATAGTGCCAATTAGGGCTCATGTTTTGATGACTCCTTCCAGAAAATCCTTCTCAACCATCTCTTCTATTTTTTGCCTTGCTTTGCTAGAGAATGTCTTCTGGTTTTCCATTTTTATGTCCTTATTGGGAAAAGAGTTTGGGTAAAGTACAGGGCTCCCTGAGTGTCCAACACACTTGCTTGTAACTTTGCTATTAAAAACCTGGCTGAGTACATTGAAGAAAGGCAGAAGTTGTTCGATGCTGCGGACTGTATATATGGTTAATAGCAAATGGCCTGGTTCCCAACTTAATGTTTTCCCTGAGCTGTCTTCCTCGGGGTTTTTCTGTAAATACAGGAAGTATTAAGTAGCGTAGAACAAAATCCAATAACAAAATACTTTGTGCAGAGAGAAAAGACAGGGCTGCCCATTAAATAATTTCAGTGCATTGCTACCAACAAAACACATATTAAATGCTATCCTTTCTTCTTTGGAACCATTGTATCCTGGAGATTCAATTAGGCAGCAACTAAACACTAGTCACAGCTTTGCTTCCTATTAGCAATATTAATATACAAAAATAACAGTTATGTGCTCTCCACCTGGGGTTTCATACAGAATTTGAAGCAAGAAATTTCTGGAACCCCCGCACTTAAGGCAGCAGTCCTAAACAACTTGTTTAAAGGGTGTGAGAGAACCTACACTGGAACTTGGGTTCTTCATAGGGCTAGGTTCCTCCCCTGCAAAGAACAAGAGGTTTGCAATGTATCCAGGAGTACACACAGCTGCAGCAAATGCCTGTGTGGGACCATGGAATGGTGCCGTTTGCCGCAGGTTTTATTTGAAAGGGCACTGCTCGTCCAATAAACTACATAGGATTGTTTGTGCTCCACCTGATGGGTGAAGCAACGAAGCAAAAGATGGGTGAAGCACCCTTACCTACATGATAAATCCAGGTTCTACTGTGTTTGCATTAATCCCTACTTTGGAGTTTGCTATAGTGTTACTAAAATCTAAGCATTGATATCCTGTACTGTATAATGTAGCCTTTAACCATCAGTTCCCTTTCTGGATGATAGTATCAACAACGTTATATCTAAACTTAAGAAATACCAAGATAACACCAACACTTGAGAGCCTATGGCTGCACTACTTTAAATGAGCTAGTACAAAAGTCCAGATTTTGTGGTAGTTTCTACCACAAACTAGATGTACCTGGCCATTTTGCAAGCAATACCTGGTACTTATGTTATTTTTTAAAAATGACATGTTGCCCAAATCAAAACTAGCCTTGCCTCAAGCAGAGCACCTGGAGAAATGGTGTATAAACTTATGTTCTTGATATATATATAATTTTATAAGAGAATTTTAATTCTCTTTCCCACCATTGTGGAAAAGGCATGGCATTTATAGAAGAGAGACTTTTCAATGTTTGATTTTCATGATATTGCCTCATGGTGAACTGTTACGTACATTCTAAAATTCTGCGCATAAGCTAAAAATGCAAAAGATTGTTGAGCTCTTCCACCAGCTAAAACATGCACCACTGTGAATGCCACTGGTCTCCTTGGAAGTGTTCAATAAAGTGCTAATCTACCCCATACCATTTCTACTGCTTAGACTGCAAGGTGAAGAAACACATACCTCACTAATTTCTTGGATAGGGAAATGAAAAGTAATTTGGCACAGAGACTAGAATACTAGATATGTATTTTGGTTTATGTTGTGCAGTAGAAGTAATTTTGTTGTTTAAATTCTGTGATGGCATTGGGCTGTATTTCTTTCAGAAATTAATGAACTATTTGTAACCTTTATGTACTTAAATAAGCTGGCTTAAAACAATACATTTCTTCTCATTCACTGCTTATGAAAGAGAGGCACTTATCACTATTCTTCTCTGCCTTCATTAAAATAGACCTATTTTTGTCCTTAGGAAAGATTCATTACCTTTTGCCTCCATTATAGTACAGATACCACATAAGACTGTGAGCATCTGATGGTGAAAAACCAATTTTTGTTATACAACTCAAGCATCAAAGGCCTCCCTCACCTGATGCTTGGCCATCTCCAATCCCTCCAAAATCATCATCTTAAAGTCCTCCTGTTTGTCCTGTGGAAGGAAAGAGGAGAACTTTCAGACTATGCTTTGTGAATCAAAACAATACTTAGCCATGAAGGCCTTGCAGCTGGCAATTTGGGTGTTATGAGTTAGCAAAAAAGTTATATTCCAAAGAGCCCAAATCTGGTATCATAGCATGGGGGAGGGGGCAGACTATGGAATTAGCAGTGGTCAGAGGAGGTTAATATAGAAAGTATTTCCATTTTTGTTGTTTATTGTCACAGTGCAGAATTCATTGCCTACAGCTGACAGAAATGCTGAAATCTGATTATGAATCTAACTGAAACAAAGCTAAGATCAAACAAGGCTTCCTGCTGCTAAATTTTCTTCTTCATAAGAAACACAGGGCTGTCTTCATTAGTGTTCTTCCACTGCAACCACAAAGACATAATGGACTGAGAGCTAGTATTAGTTGCTGCCTTGACTAGAGGGTTCCAGATATTTCTGGAAGCTTTGCAAGCTCTTGAAGCACACTATAGAAGCTACAAGTTTAACAAATGTGGATCCTTCGTGTATGTTTTTACCAGGAGAGAATATTGTAAGAAGCACATGAACAGTCTATTTTGGAATGCATATAACACACGAGTGATGCAAAATACTGTATCTTTAAACTCCAAGTGAGGAATGTGCAGCATTTAACAACTCAGATAATCGTGTACATTATTCCTGAATATCATTTATCAGCACACCCATTAACTCTTTTGCATGGTTGGGAAAAAAGCACATAGGGTTCTTACTCCTGGCTTCTGAAAGACAAGAATCTGGACAGGCTCCAAATATACTGTGCAAAATTTCTGTAGTTGTTTGTTTCGGCACTAGATATACATTGACCTGTCACCCTTGAACATTTTTACATAGCAGATAGCTATATTTAACAGATTTCCACTCCAAAAGAAATAACTTAGTGGAAACTTTTTTACATAGAGGGGTTAAGTACAGTAAGTCAGAAAAGACCATCACCAACGATATTCAAATGAAGCCCCAGAACAATCTCAAAGTTGGTTTCCCTGTGCAAGTTTTAAGTTCCTTGTGTCCCTTCTTTCCTTGCCCTGCCCAGCCACTGTTCCACCTGAGCTTCTACTGCTCCCCTCAGTTCAAGCCCCAGTACTAGAAAATACTGGCTGGGCATGTCTACACATGCAATTAATACAACTGAATAAACTCTGGTGCAATCTGAGCAAGAGTAAACTAATCCTGATGTCACCATCTACACGTGCATTTAAGCACAGGAATTTAACTCCACCATCGGATAGTACCAGAGTGTCTGATGGGACTGTCTGATGGCACTGTAAATTAGTCTACACCACCCAATTGCTGTGCATGTGTAGACAGTGATGCCTTACTGTGCAGTAAAACACACGTGTAGACATGCATGTAGACAACCTGGTGGCCTTCTATGACCAGGTCACAAAATCCTTGGACGCAATTGTAGCAGTGGATGTAGTCTTTCTGGACTCTAGGAAGGTCTTCGACGCTGTCTTTCATCCCATTCTCATTAAAAAACTAGGAGACTTTTGTCAACACCTACACAATCAAATGGGTCACTAGTTGGCTGGAGGGCTGCGCCCAGAGAGTGGTGGTGGATGGGTCTTATTCGGACCTGGAGGGATACAGGCAGTGGGGTTCTGCAGGGCTCAGTCCTCGGGCCTGCACTGTTCAACATCTTCATCAACGACTTGGACGAGGGGGTAAAAAGCACCCTGTTCAAATTTGCAGATGACACTAAGATATGGAGAGAAGTGGGCATGCTAGAAGGGAGGAATAGGCTGCAATTGGACCTAAACAGGTTACAGGGGTAGGCTGATGAGAACAGGATGGGTTTCAACACTGATAAGTGCAAGATGCTGCACCTGGGGGGGGAAGAACCACCAGCATACCTACAGGCTGGGGAACTCATCAGTGCAGAGGCAGAAAAAGGTCTTGGAGTCATTATTGATGCCAAAATGAACATGGGCCAGCAGTGTGGGGACGTGGTCAGGAAGGCCAACCGCACCTTGTCGTGCATCCACAGATGCATCTCAAACAAGTCCAAGGAGGTGATCCTCCCCCTCTATGCGACACTGGTCAGGCTGCAGTTGGAGTACTGCGCCCAGTTCTGGGTGCCGCACTTCATGAGGGAAGTGGACAACATGGATAAGGTCCAAAGGAGGGCCATCCACATGATCAGGGGTCAGCAGGGCAGGCCCTACAAGGAAAAGCTAAGGGACACGAACCTGTTCAGCCTCCACAAGAGAAGGCTGAGGGGGGAACTAATGGCCATTTACAAAGTAGTCAGGGAGGGACCAACAGGCACTGGGGGAGTCCCTGTTCCCCTGAGCACTACCAGGAGTGACAAGGAATAATGGTTACAAGCTGGCAGAGGGTAGATTCAGACTAGACATCAGGAGGCGCTACTTCACTGTCAGGGCAGCTAGGATCTGGAACCAACTTCCAACAGAAGTGGTGCTGGCTCCTACCCTGGGGGTCTTTAAGAGGAGGATAGATGAACACCTTGCTGGGTCGTCTAACCCCAGTACTCTTTCCTGCAATGGCAGGGGGTTGGACTTGATGATCTGCTCAGGTCCCTTCCAACCCTACCAACTATGAAACTATGCCCACCAACTTCTTCCCATTCCATGGCAGTAAGGGGAACTTCTTAAAATAAAGGTAGGGTTTTGGCAGCTGTGGAAAAAGCTGGCTGGTACTCTGTTCAGTCCTTCATTCCCTATTCCAGATTTAACTACATGTGCAGGTCTCTAGCATTTATTGTTGCTTGCATTGGATAAATGTCAGCTGAAAGAAACTCAGTAGAAGGACCTTCGTGCAACCCCTGGGAAATGAAAAAGTCGTCCCTACCAAACTTTCCCCTTTTACTTGTAGTACCTGCCTTCCTCCATCTATGAGAACTCCTCCTTTTCTCAGATCTACTCCCACTCCACACAGTATCAGAACCAACATTCAGCCATCTCACTGATTTCCTCAACTCTTGCTTTTCAGAACTGCTGTTCTAAGCCTGTTCCTTGCCCATTCTATCCCATTCTACAATCCAGCTTTAGTAGTCCAAGTACCAGTAGTTCATATGTTCATCCTACTCATCTCTGCTGTGAAATAATTTCTTATATCTGTTAAAACACAATCACTTAACTTTTTGTCTTCTAAATATTTGTAAGACTCTAATGGGAAAAGACGTATCTTTCTTCTTTAATGTATATATATCATGTTCTCATCTATATAGAGATTTTTGTATGCAATATATTTAGAATTTGGAAAGTATTGTAAATGACAAAGGTATAATTAGATACCCCATAGCCAATAAAGAAAGTACATTTATTTTACATTATGCTGATCTGAGACTCATTTGTATATGAGGATCTAGCATCCTTTTGATTCTCCATTAAGAAATGCTATTCACTGCACGTATAACTTTTCAACATAATGGAAAATGGGGAAAATTACATACCTTTGCTTTCTTCCGCAGCAGTTTTGCTAGTCGTACCACATATGGTTTAAACTCCCTTTGATGTGTTCCCTGTCTTCGCACCTCCAAACCTGAATCATCTGATGCTTCTGGAATAAAAGCCCAGCGATACCTATCAAGAGGTGACATAGTTAGAAGTTGTTCATAGCTTTTCAAAGTTGACTCTATCCCAATATCATTACTATAAAATTAGGGAATCTATGAAATCATAGCACATCTAATATTTTTGTAAATGAAGAAAAAATGGATTCTTCCAATAGAGGAGGAAAAACCATATTCAGTACCTAGGGCAGATTTAGAATTTTGAAAAGGTGTGGAAGGGAGATGGGGTACAGATGGTGTGGTGCAATATCACATATAAACACAACACATTTTTATCCAGGTAAAAAGAAACTAGAAGCTTTAATAATACGTGAGGGGCCTAGGGCTCTATTATTCAGTATACAGTAAAAAAAATATGAATATAACTTCATTGGAGTGTGAACTAATTTTCTAGATTACATATTAAGTAAAAAACACAACAAATTAGGGAAAAACAGTCAAAAGATACTGTTTATTAGTCCTGTAGCCATTATAGTTAAATGTACATCTCTTATTCAGATTCATAAAACAAGATTTACCCTGCTTGAGCATCTTGACAGTGCATCCAACACAACTATCAATCATTTGTACACTTGAGTTAATGTTACTACACCTGAGTTAAGGTTTTTAGCTAGGACTAAAAACAGTCTTCAGGGCTGTGAAAAAGAAGTGATATTAACAGGGATAGCTATAGATGCAAAAACTGCAGAAACAATTTTATTAATGGAACATCAAGACCATTAAAAGGAGAGATGTCATTAGCACCTGAGATACACTGGAGTCAGGTATATTATAATGAACCATTAAATCAGTTGACCCCTTCAGCACTGCCTGAATAGAAGTGCTACTGCCCCTCCCAAGCAGTCAAGTTTAGGTTGAACAGGAATCAAAAGGCGGGGATGCAAGTGCACCACTGCATCCCCCTTGATCCACCACTGTTCAGGACAAGCAAAGAGAGTGTAATAACACTGAACAGAAACAAGTTTTCTTTACCTCTCTGAAGTTTCTTCACTAAGCATTTGTATGACTTATTTAAGCTACCCAAGAAAGAGGAAAAAGTAAAGGAAGATTTAAAAAAACTTGATACCTTTATTACTACTGTAGCCAAAAGAAAATTTGAGTGATTTTGAGGTATGTAACAACATGCTAGAGGTAGCTTTTTATATTTGCAAATTACTGCTATACCTTTCTTGGCCTGTAAACATTTTTATGAAAAGCAAAACCATGACATACTAAATACGTCTAGCTATTAACCAGTTTTCCCTGTCTACCCCTGGCCACTGTCCTCCTGCTCCTTCAAAATGAGGATGATCTTCCAATAATAGGGGAGTCATCAGTGAATCCAGTGATGATGAGTAGGTCAATCCCAGATGTGTGTGTTTAACTAGCAACTGGTTCTGGAAGGAGTGAGTCCTGGTAATTGCATGTCATGTGTCTCTCTTGCCTAGCCACCTCTATAGTGAGGTGAATTTGCTCAAATTGATCAATGCCTTGTCAAATATCACAACAGTACTGGGGGCAATTTGGTGATTGAGTCTCCCAAAGTACCAGTGTTAATAATGCATTCCTTCATATTGGCTTATTTTTGAATTTTTTCTTTTGCCCACCTCCAGAGTAATGGCCATCAATGAATTGGGAGTAGAGGACCTGTTTTGTGAGCCAGTTACCAAGCAACTTAATAACGCGTTTTGTCCAATGGAGCTGGTGTCGTATAAACACTGCTTCAGTGATGGTAGTTTGCTTGAGCCAGAACACTAGATTTGTTCTTCAGTCCTTCCAGCTGTTATGGAGGTTTTTTAAAAGGCATCACTGATGGCAACGTTCCAAAACTTTCAGATGTTTCCAATACATTGTTTAAGTCTCACACTCATACATCAGGATAAGAATGACGATAGCCTGATAGACGAGAACCTTGGTTTGAGTCAAGATGTCATGATCAAAGACACAATTTCGGAAGTGTCCAGAAGCAGCACGGGCAGACTTTATTCAATGTTGAATCTTGTCATCTGTATTTACTTTTTGGGAAAGGGGTAATGCTTAACACTCTCCAAGGATTGTCCTCCAACTGCAATATGTGGAGGATCTGTGGCTTGGCTTGGGCGGAGCTGGTAAAGCACCATGGTTTTTGTGAAATTGACAGATAGCTCAAGCATTTCATATGCTTCACAAAAGCAGCCTAGAGCTGTTCAATTCAGTGAGCACACACAACATAATCATCAGTGTATTGAAGATAAGTAATGAAGGTATAAGTTATCTTTGATTTGGAGCGTACTAGTTGATGTTAAAAACAGTCCCATCCATTCATGTGATACTGGATTCTAACTCTGGACAAGTCTCTTGCCAATAAAGATGTGGAATAGCTGCAATATAGAAAGAAGAAAGTGGTGGTGCAATCACACGTCTTTGCTTGTCTCTAGTTCTAATAGTGAAGGGGGCTATTTCCGAGCTGTTGCTTAATGGCATCCAAATCTCATCAGGTTTTTCCATAGAGAAAATTGTTGGTTGAAGCAAAGGTGTTAGGTCAAGAAAGTCTACGCAAAAATCTTGGGGTTGCTTCTGGCACTGCTGAAAATGTCTAGCAGCAAAAATCAAACCAACTGCATCTCTGAGCAGTCTGAAACTATACTGAGAGTCAAACAGAATCTTCTCAGCCAGGAATGTGACACTATTGGGGAGAATGTGGGTGTGGATCTTCCCAGCAATGGATAGGAAGGCAATATCAAAAATAACTGTTGCAAGCCATTTTACCTCCTTTCTTGCATATGGCAATGATTTTGGCATCTCACAGGTCACTGGGAACCTGTTTCGTGTTTCCAGATTTTTAGAATAACCATTTGCAGCTGGTGAGACCTTCTTTTCACTTTGCTTAAAAATTTCAGCTAGGACTATGTGCTTTGTTGGTTTTTCATCTACTTACTGATTTTCAAGGC
This sequence comes from Caiman crocodilus, assembly GCA_030014935.1. Taxonomy (NCBI): domain Eukaryota; kingdom Metazoa; phylum Chordata; order Crocodylia; family Alligatoridae; genus Caiman; species Caiman crocodilus. Next base: position 62,529,846 of record JAGPOW010003642.1, on the reverse strand, counting down.
CTCATTGTAAATTAGTGGATCTGTAGTCTGGAACTTAATGGGATGTTGTGAAATGGCTTTGATGGCATTGTCTTTGATGTTAGAATCTCAGTTCAGGAACTCTTAAAAGTGCTCCTTTCCACAGCTGTCTTTAAAGCATGAAAAAATGTCCCCCTGAGTATCACATACCATTGTAAGAACTGGCTAGTTGCACTGTGCACTACAGTAGAAGATGAAGCTGTCCTCTCTGAAAAATCAGGTAAGATTGTTCAGGAAACCAGGAAAGTCAGATTAATGGTCTGATCCGTTATGCAGAAAATGTTGTTTCGAGGAACATACAGTAATGAATAAAGAGAAATATCTTACTAGAAAGGACTTGTTTAATAAAGTTGTAACAACAACAATGAATAGTAGGACTCTGTAAACAATTTTGTTGGAAACCTAAACCTACCCATCGTTTAGGATTGATCCAAAATTCTAATCAAACTTAAATCATCACACCAGGCTTATGAAACTTGAAGGATCTAAACCTAGAGTGACACGTAGCCCCTTCCTCACCCTTATTCCTCTAAAAAAAAAAAGAAGGTAGAGAGGGATAAAGTTGACTGAATTCTGCAGAAGTTGTCCAAGGACAGTGGCAATTAGTCGCTGGCAGTTGATTTATACAAAGATGATTGAGTTGGAAAATGTAGCTCTTTTAGGCTCCATATTTTATAGCTCCCATTACTGGAGAGGCTAAGGAGGCATAAGGAAACAATTTGGCACTCATGAATAATCGGAGTCAAGAGGAGGTTATTAGTTCTTAACCAGCAGACATCAGTATGTTGCAACTTTCTCCACAGGATCCATTCAGGTGATGTCCACGTGAGATTGTTAGGTCTTCTGATCAAATACGGTGTTTATAGTAGTCTTGCTGAGGCAAGCAGACAATTGTCCAATATATTTTGGACAATTGAAAATTATTACAAATAAGTAATTTAAAACTAAGTACTTGATCAAATCGCTTATTTTGATTATAGAATTATGAATTCTGAGCTCACTCTTTCACTTGCAAATGCTGTAGTTATTTCAAACACTTCAAGGAAGCATACAAGTAGTACTCTGATCAGACCATCTGAAATGCCTTCAGATACTTTAGGAAAAGAGGAAAACCTAGTTTTTGGTTTAGATATGGTAAAAGAATCTCTTTGTTTACTTTTAAAATATATTTTGAATTTGAAGGATCCATATGCATTCTATTCGTAATTTCAGAATTCTATGTCAATACAACATTTCAGTTCACCTTTAAAAGGTATAGATTCATAGATTTTGCATAGATTGTAAGGGGCTGGAAGAGACTATGCAAGATCATTGGGTCCAGCCCCCCTGTGCTAGGCAGGAAAGACACCTGGGGTTAGGTAACTGTCCAGTCTCTTGAAGATCTCCAGGGTACATGATTACACCACCAATGGAGGGAGTTTATTCCACAGTCTGGACGGCCTACCTGTGAAAAAGTTTTTCCTAGTGTTAAGCCTGAAAAGGTCGTCCAGGAGTTTGTGGCCATTACTCCTGGTTTTCCCCAAGGGTGCCCTGGTGAACATTTGTTCGCCAAGCCCTTGATGTATTCCCCTGATGGAGCGGTGTACCATATATGGCTTAGTTGGGCAAAACCAGAAATGTTTTGAGTATTCCACCATTGTTCCAAACAGAGAGAGAGAGAGAGAGAGAGAGAGAGAGAGAGAGAGAGAGAGAGAGAGAGAGAGAGAGAGAGAGACACACACACACACACACACACACACTCTTCTGCTAAAGATTCTAGGTAGTCTTGTTCAATAAGCAGTGTCCTCTATAAGGTGTACTATTACCTTCATGTATTAGTACCTTCATTGGAAGGCATTAAAGCACTACAGATCAAATTATACCCCATGTCACCTCTATTCAAGTGAATGGAATTAAACAGGGGATAGATATGGCCCTCAATACACACATAACATTATACTAAGATTGGAAAAATACGTCAGGCCTGAGTCCTATCCCAGTTCCATCCCTTTGGGCTACCAACGTAGCACGAGGGAGAAGACTCATTCCCTGGCTGGAGAGTTAAGAATTCCATCAGTGTTGACAGCAGATGGGATAGAGCAGAGCTCCAGTCTTCTCTACTAACCCTTAACTGCCATACAGGCTATTAGCTTTTAAGAGGAGCTCAGAATGCAATGTACTTCGTATCTTCAAATTTCTCTTAAGATTTACCTTTTGACCATGATAAAGCATCAGAATTCCAGACAAAATGAAATCTATGATTTCTGAGAGACTGAAAATACAGGGGTTCAGGACAGAATGGTAATCTAAACCAGGGCTGTATGATGGAGACCGTAGGCCACATGTAGCCTGTGAGGAGTTAAGTTCCTGGCTACTGCTCCCCCTGTTGCTCCAGCTGCTCTAGGGGGCAAGGCGGTGTCATGCACAGTGCAGAGAGTGAGTCTGGGGCTGTGTGGACACATGGTGCAACAACAGTGGAGGTTTGTATGTACCTATGTGGATGTATGATGTAGCAGTCTTGTGTGCTGGGGAGCTACATGGGCGTGCACTGCAATGACGTGGCAGGGGGCCACATGGGCATGCACTACAGTAGCAGGTACATCCACATGGCCTGAGGGGCCCATGGCTTGCCCTGATGAGTCCCATGAAGAAATTAAAGTTTTTAAATCTTAGAATTTTACAAGGCAATAGTTAAAATTTGAAAAAATGTAAAATCTTTAATCTCCTTTTACTTACATCTGGAACTGTGGAAGGTTTTCAGATGGTAATGCAAGAGCCAAATCCAGAAATTTACAAGCAGACAAGTAAAGATTTAACCACCGTTGACTATTGTATGATGTGGAAAAGCCATTGCCTCCTGTGTATGTTGTCTCCAGACCAGCAACAGATGGGCCTGAAGTTCTAAAATTAAATTATAATGAATAACTGCACAGGTTAGTTATAATGACCATCAGCCATGTACGTCCTTTTTTAGCATTTTGTTTTACAAATAGGCATATCTAACTTGTTAACTTAACTGCAACTCCACAGATAACAGAGACTATGCTACTTTGTGATGTTTGGAGATGATAGACTGTGCTTAAAATGTATCAGATTCCTGCCAATCATCCAGGTTAAGCAGGCATTTGTTAACTTGCCAGTTGTAAGGATTTTACTTTCAGAAGAGATTTTCAAAAGTACAGAAAGGAGCTAAGAAAAAAAATGAATTGGAACGTAATTTCCCCTGTGCCTTTGAAAAATCTGCCTTTAAAGCTATAACTGTACAAACTAGACCATCTTCTTTTCAGAAGATGTGGGGATGATAAGCAGACAACAAAACTGAAAAAAGTAAGAGATTTTAAACTTTTTATGCCTTTTAAGCATTTCATCAAAACAAATATTTCCATTATATTTTCTAACGCACACACCCTTTGAAACGCAAGCTATATTACAAGATCCTATTTTGGTAAATCATTAGAGTAGCCCTACTGACTAATATAGTACTATTTATAGGAGTTAACATTACCCATGTGAGAAAGAGTTGCAAGATTCAATAACTGGTGGTGGTGTATTTTTTTTTAAACCGAGAGAGTCAAACAACATTCTGTTACTGCAGTTTGAATTAGGTAGTCCTCATTTGTTCTTTTTCTTTTGAACATGAATAACTTTCTAAATATTGATTGTATTGATTATTAGCATTGCAGAAGACAAAATATTATAAAAGCGAATGAATACCTAGAAGTTAATTTGATTTTACCTTGAAATATCTTCGTCAGCAGTGAGTTCTTGTTCCATCAGTAAAAACACTTGTACCTGAAGGTCAAAGGGCACACTTAAAAAAAATCCTTTTTAAGGGACAGTAACAAGTTAAAGCTTCTGCAGCTTTTAAAGGCAAGAAGTCACTGGGTTTAGGCCTGGAACACAGCTTCTCAGGGAAAGTATATAAAGAAAGGGGAACCTAGCAGAGAAGGAGAACACTGAACTCCCTTCTAATTTGGCTGGTTAAAACAGGGGAAAAGCCTCCAGAGAATTACTGATTTCTGTTTTAATGTATGTTTGGAGAATAATAAACAAGACCAGAGGCAAGCTTCAAGGTGCCTAAAGTTTTGAGCTTTATTTCCATTCTCTGGCTGAAGAAATCACTCACCAGCTTATACAACCAAAAATGGGTTTACAGAACTAGATTCCCTATAAATCAGGGGTGAGCAATTATTTTGGCTGGAAAGCCACTTAAGTTTCAGCAAGCTGTCGAGGGCTACACACACAAATCTTTTAGAAGATATATTAACAAATATAGATAAAAACAATTTGTATACTAAAAAAATCAAATGTCTACTATCACATTTTAATTTTATTTCAAAACATTATTTTGTCCTGATTTATGCTTTTTGAGTAGTGTATATAAAGGCAATTGAATAATAGCTCAAAATAAAACATTATTTTTGCATATTGTGTGGAGAGGTGTGCACATGTGTGCAGGGCTGCCCGCACACTAGGTCCCAGGAGCCAGCCAGAGGTGGAGAGAAGGAAGGGGAGGGACAGGGGGCACATGCAGCAGAGCTTGCTTGGGTGGTATGGTGCAGGTGCAGCTTCCCTCCCACCTGGAGCACTGCAATGGGGGCAGGAGGAGGAGGAGTTACTGGAGATCTGAGCATTACCTAGGTGGCTGCAGCTGTACCTGGAGCAGCCCCGCTGGGAAGTTATGCACGCTGGCCAGGGCTTAGACTAGGGCTGGAGGCAGCAGGTGTGGCCACGAATGGACTGCCTTGGTGAGGAACAGACAGGGTTCAGCCCCATGCAGAATGTTGGGGAGGCAGGCCAAATCAAATCAGTTGGTGGGCTGGAACCAGACTACAGACTGTATTTTGTGCACCACTGCTATAATGTATTAATTCTGCAATTAATATTACAGCAGGCAAATAATTTGGGTGCAGCTCTCCATCTGACAATTCTCCCACAAAAAACAATCCTCAGCTAATATAAAGCCTGCAGAGCCAGTTCTTAGGACAATCTTCTTTACCCTCTGCTATAGTAGAAGGCAGGACATAATCAGATGAAAGAAAGCATGAGAATATAGTTCCAGTCCCTATGGCAGTCAGCTGGAGTGCAGTCTTCAGGAGACCATAGTCAGCTCAAATAAAGACAGACAGCCTCTAGGGGCACGTCCACACATACAAGCACACACACTTGCAGCAGCTCAAATAAAAGCGGTGCAAATTTGAGCCAGGGCTTTTTGCCTCAGTGCACGTACCTGGACTTGCACTTGTGTGGGGCAAATTGTGCCACTTAGGGCAAAATAACCCTGACTGGTCCCTTCTGAATTTGCAGCCAAGGGGAGCTAGAGCCTGGGGCCAGCACCTATGCTGTCCTCATCACTACAAAAAGCTTCCCTGTCAAGTAGCTCAAGGGTACTCACTCAGGAGTTTCTGAGGCCCAGCCAATTGGTACCTGGGGACACTACCCCTTGTGCCAGCTGGACTGCTGAAGCAGCCCTGAGAGTTCCCTGCACCCTTTACCCACTGCAGCAGTCT
>JAGPOW010003642.1:62480720-62514788 GCA_030014935.1 Caiman crocodilus | reverse complement strand
TATCTGATCTGTCTAGCAGCCAATAAAAGGGAAATCAAAGCCTAGTGCGGGAAAAAGAAATTAGTTAGAGAGCGTTCGTTCTCGCCCTAGGAGTCTATGAAAATTAAGGCTCTCAAGGTGCGACAGAGACCTGCTCCTCCCCCCCACAACCACTGTTGCATCCCCCCAACTGCTGCTTTGGGCCTGCTCCCCTCTCCCACATCAGGCCTGAGCCCACTACTGCCCTTCCCCCACTGCCATGGCACATCTGCTCCCACCTGTCTGTCTACCCACCACGCTTTATTTGCACTCTGACTGGCTGACAGAAACAACCAACCAATAAAAGTGTGAGTACAGAGTTAGGACAGGAGCTGGTGGTGTAGTATAGCACCGCCATGACAGTGGGGATACAGTGGACAGAGTGGGGGGACCCTCATCTCTGCTGCTTTACTCCCCTACTCCCTAGAAGCAGTGGTAATCGAGCAGACAGGCCCTTGCTCCTTGCAGTGGCGGTGTCAGGGAGGGGAGCAGGGTTGAGACACTGTGGGGAGAAGGCAAGGACAGCACCCCCCCTCTGCTCCCTGTGCTGTTGCCTCCCAATGCAGGGAGGATGGGGGGGGTGCACCAGGCTCAGCCCAGCTCTGAAATGGAGGTGTTGAGGAGCAACTTGGATTGGCTCCGAAATGGTGGCGGGGATAGTGGGGAGGGAGGAGGGGGAAGAGGGGCAAGTCTGACACTGGCCTCGTGGGGAGGGTGCTGGGCCCAGTCTGGTCCCAAAATGGAGGGCATGGGGGGTGCACTGGGCCCCGCAATGACGACAGGGAGGATGGGGGAGGGGCAGGCCTAGCCTGCCACAAGTGGGGGAAAAGGGAGGAGATGGTAGCGGTGGGACAAGTGACAGGAACAGGGGGTTGGGGCTGCCATGGCGAGATGGGGGACAGGGAAGCAGCCCTGAACCCAAACTGCTGGTGGGAAATAGGGTTGGGCCCGCATTGGGGGGTGGGGGGCAGACAAGGAGGGCAGGGTGCAGGGCTGGACACTGGGCTCTGTTCCTGCCGGCCCCCTGGGTGGGGGTGGGGGGAATAGGCCCCAGCCCTGAAGCAGTGGGGGCGAAGGTGGAGGGAGCGAGCCTGGCCTCAGGCCTCTACCCCCACCTCTCCCAGCAGGCAACAGAGCAGATGGGCCAGTGGCACTGGCCCTGCTCCCCAACGTTACCAGCACCGCTGGCACTAGCCCCCTGACCCTGCAGGCAGCGATGAAACAGATGCAAGGCCAACATCGCTGGCCCCATCCCCCCTGCTCCCAACAGGCTGCAATAATGGAGAGGATGGGGGGAATTCCAGTGACACTGGCCAGGACCCCTGGTAGTGCAAGCTGTGGCGAAGTGGACTAGAGGGCGGTGCCAGCAGATGAAGGTCGGGGAGGCAGCCCAGCCCCGAAGCAGTGGGGTGGGAGAGGGAGAGTGGGCCTGGCTCGAACGTTGCAGGGGCAGGGCCAGACGCAGGCTGCTATCCCCAGCTGCCCTCCCCACCATCATTTTTGACAGGCATTTGGCTAGTATATCATAAAACTGATGTCAAAACCAGCATGTGCTCAGTAATGGAAACCAACTTCAAGTTGATTAAATGTAGCCAGCATTGAACACGACTACGGAACACATAGCCCATATTGCACAAACATACCTATGGGAACTTTCCTACAACAAGGACAGAACAGTACAGCCATGTGAATAAATTCTGTAGTAGTGCCCATTGAGCACAGTCCCCTCCCCCCCAGGCCCTGACTCTTTTTCAAGTCATAGTGAGCCACTACACTGCATACGTTTTGACTTCCTCTTCACTCCCACAACTGAGTGGTGGCTTTCTTTTCCAGTTCCAATAATTCCTGTTTCTTCACAGGCCATGTCTGGCAAACATTGCCAAATAGGGCCCCAAACAGTTCACTATGAATCCCTCTGCCATCCCCTCTCTCAGCTTGTTGCAAATGATTAGTGTGGCTCTGCCCTCTAGAAGATAGAGCCAAACCAGGTTACCTTGTCTGCATATAGATTTCTAGAGGATCCCAGGATTCATGACAAGAACACCTGGTTCCAGTGTCATGAGTGGGGGGTGCTAATTAGCACATTGGTCTCTTGTGGAGAGTATTTGGAGTACACACACACTGAGCAGCGCTGAGCTATGCAGTCACCATGTCTTGAAATGCTGTTGACCGTCTGGGATCCAGCCCAATGGAAAATCATGAGCCTTGTGGCTTTGAACTAATATTATGCATAGTATGTACAACATATAAGTACATGCTAAGTACAGACCAAAGTGCTGCTTGAAAGTGTGTTTATGGAGCACCTGGGCTAAAGCTTGCACCAGTTTCAAAAAAGATAAAATGCTTCATTTCTGGATGAACAAAGTCTATGGGTACCTGTAATAATTCACCTATATGCAAATTATAACAGGTCTGTTTTATTTCAAAGTCAGAGTTTTCAAAACTTGCCCCTCATTTCCATGTGCTCATGGAGAGCAGGATCTGACACTAAGGGGAATGGTGGGGGGGAGAGGCTGCAAGACGAATAAGTTGTGGGGGTGAGGAAGGGGGCCACCTGACCTTCCAGTTTTATTTTCTCTGCTGTAGCAGTGGGAGCAAATTCTATACCTGGAGAACTATAACAAATTTATACATTTTCCATTTATAGAATCTAATTATGAGGTGTTGTCTTGTATTCAGGGTAACCTATCTGAATAAGTAAGGTAAATGCATTCTTAATGGGTACTACTCTAGCTCTCATTCATACGCCAATTCTTATATATATATTCTTTATCTTGTCAAAAGTTAGCCTTGTCTGACATCAAACCACTACATGTATCTTGTAACTTCTACCCTGGTTTACACCTTGTGACATTCTCTAGCCTGAGCATTACTTTGCCTGTTCTTCTCTTAGTCTGATAACTGTCAAGCAAATACAAATAACTATGTACTATCATATCCTTAAAGAGCTCAAGGTTTATAGTCTACAGGAGTCAGACAGTCAGACACAGTCCTTTTTCTGCTGAGAAATTTCTGTCTGCAAAGTGCCATGGAATAGGGAGCCTGATGTGACTGAAATGTCACACATCCAACAAATTCCAGTAGGGTTTAGAGACCCGGTTCTTCAAAATTGTAATGATACCTGTGATTGCGGAGGTAGGGTACCACATAATGCATTATATTTACAAGTAAAGGAATAACTCTCTCTTTCTCATCACTGTAGAAAACCATATCCAAAAGATGAGCCAGAACCTAGGAAGGAAAAAAAAAAAGAAAAAGAAAGAACACTTGGTTTTACCAAAGTGTGATTCCCAACACAAGGTTTATTTATACAGCAGCTTTCCTGTAATATGTCTGTCAATAAAACAGTGCTCCAAATTCCATCTATGATGAATTATTACCATAGAAAATAAGAATAATCTCTTTGTACATTCTCTTTAGTAAAGTGAATTTGGTGTGTGTTCATCCTACAACTTAATCCATGCATACAGTGCAGCACAGCACGCTTTTGCATAGTTTCTTGCCAAAGAAGAGCAGTTTCTAGGGCAAGTCTCCATGTTCAGTAGCATGTTTGCCCAAACATAAAAATAGCATGAACTATACCAACATTCATTCATATTTAAAACTGAGGTGATTATAACTCATGAAATATACAGGTTCAAATACCCAAATGATAAATATTCATTACATATTTAAAAATAAATTAATAAAACCCATGAACTCTTAGCCAAGACCAAATATTACACCCGGGCTGACCCTCAGGCAACCGGCTGGACATATGCAGCTCACAAGGGGTTATATTATGGCCACTGTTCCCCCAATCCCTTGGGGTGGGGGGAATCAAGCCTCTGGGCTCCCCCTCCCTTCAACTGCTGTTTCTTGCTCCTGCCCCAAGAGGTGGGGAAATGTGTGGGGTGGCAGGGAAATGGAGGCTGAGTTTGGGGCATGTGGTGCAGCAGCTGGGGAGAGCGGTGCCTGTGTAGATGTGCAATGCAGCAGGGCAGAGAGGGGGGAAGGAGCCTGCACAGGCTTGTGGTGCAACAGCAGGGAAGCAGGGAACATGACAGCACATGGTGCAATGGTGAGGAAAGAGGTCTGCACAGATGTGCAGTGCCGCAGCAAGGGGGGAAGTACCAGGGGCGGGGGAGGACAGGGACATCTGAATGGCACTCATTGTTGCAGCCTCTATCCACTTAGAAATTGGACTTCCCTATATTATACATCTTACAAAACAGCAAAATATTGCTAGAAACTCATGAATGATATGTCTACATACCAAACACCCATGTCCCTTACCACATATACTCCAAAAAACCCTGATCCAAGACACTGAACCTTATAACATGTCAGGAGCTAAAAAGATCAACACTGAAGCACATGACAACCAGGCAATGGCTACTGTCATCTTACTTTATTTTACTTGCATTTATGGAAGAGGAAAAAAAAAAAAAAAAATCAGCTAAAATGCCCACCACAAACTGCTACAAATTAACACAACCATGCAAGTGAAGATCATGGCAGGTAATCAGGTCTCCTTTAGGCATCTGCCAGTAAGCACTATCCCTGAACCAAAGAGCTTTCTGATCACCTGGCCCCTGTACTTTTTTAGAACAGTGAGATTGGTTCAGATTTTTGGGCATTATAACAACCCACTTAATAAATAAATGAGGTTCACCTCTTACAGTATATGTACATTTCACATTTTTTTTCACCAGATGTATTAATTAGCATTTCTGCACGGTAAGTTTCACATTTAGGTGCATGTTTCTAAATGCTATAGGTCCTTTTGTAATACAATATCAATATTTCAGGATTTAGTACACTGGAAAACATTTACCTCAGAAAGCAAGGTTAATGCATGGACACTATATACAGATGGAGTTATGTTTGAAGTTTCCAGAACTGGCGATAACATATCTAAATTAAAAAGGGACAGCAAGAAATAATTAATTTTGGAAACTATTTCTATCAGCATCTATAAAAAGCATTTTAAAACAAATATTTTCAATGACATAAAAGTGGACTATTTAGTTTTTCCCTGTACATTACATATAACAGAGTTCAATATACCACACAAGCTCAAATTTATTTAGTAAATTCACACACACAGTGCAAAGCTATCATTTTCAGTAACATAAAGGTAATTGAACTAATTAAATCCATTATTTGAATAAATTCCATATAAACTACCTTCAACATCAGATTCCAAGTTGCTTCCATCAACCATAATCTTGGGGGAAGGTTTAACCTCTAGGTTTCGTCTTAGCCAAGTAGTCTGTTCTAAGGAAGAACCAGCAATTGCACCAATGGCATCCACTATTTTGTGAGTTACATCCTGAAGGAAAACAAAAAAAACGAAGCTTAAAAAAAACCTCCAAAAAACCCTTGTGTAAAATGGCATTTCTACTCTTCTGAGATGTTTGTTTTCTAGACAGAGATCCATTAGTTCAGTAGCAAGAAAGAAAAGATATTAATTGGAGTTGCATAATGCCTTTTCTATATACTTCCCTTATATTTTACCAATTACAAATATTTCTTGAAGTATGAGGTGAAGTTCTTTGCATCAAAACCATGGACTACTTAAGGAGTTAAGCAGAGTTAGAAGTATAGGAAAAACCTTAAGGAAAGTAGTCTAGAGCTTTAAATATACAATAAATTCACTTAAGGTACTTTTAAGAAGTACAGCAAAAATATGCACATCTGACTGCACACAGAATGGAAAGCTGATTAGTATTAGTGTCATACAAAAGTGTACAAAAGTTAGAGAAAAATGTAAGTTGAATATAAATTTTGGATTCAATGCCGTTATAAATACAAACTTGGATTAGTGTTTTATATACAAGTACCTCAAGCAAGACAAGTAAGGTACCAATCCTGTAACAATCCTGTACATAGGATTGTTTAGCTTTAGCTGGAATACTCTATACTGGACATTAAACTCTTAAAAAGTAGACAGATGATCAGAAAGGCCAGAGGACAGGAATAGAAATGATAAGAATTTGAAAAATAAAAAATTCCTCTGTAAAATTAAGAGGAATGGGCAAGGTTCTATCTGGAGAAGAGATGCCAGAGAGAAGTTGTGGACAGTCATAACATTTATCTTGCAGCATGTAGCTTAAAAGGTCAATAAAAATGAACAGACAGACAATGCACAGCACAATTATGCTGCAACTCAATGCAACTTGCATAAAAGATGACCGGAGCTGATGAAATAAGGGTAACTGACACACTTCAAAATAAAATACTTCAGATTATGCCTGTCCTATCCACCCATGCACAGAAAAAAGCTGGCCAGCTGAAAAGCATCCTGTGCTTAAGCTTCTCCTTCTGCCAATAAGGTTCTGCAGTTTCTGGGCTGGAAGACTGCAGAAAATGTGGCTGAAAGACCTCTGATCTCCAACCCCTAGCCATGGGGTGGTACCACAGAATCTAGCAAACTCTGAGATGTATTTGGTGGGACAGCACTGTATATTTGTATATTATTAATGAGGTAGCAAATAAAAGTGTTACAAAAATCTGCTGTCATCTGAAATGTTTACAGGAAGGAATATCAACAGTGAGAACAGAACAAATAATTATTTCACTCACTTTTTTGTAAGTTAACTATAAACAATAGAAAAAACTGCAAAAGTAAATAGAAGGCCTTAACAATAAAATCAGTTGCCTAAGGCTATTTTATTGCTGAACAGGAAAAACCATTTAGACTATACTACACTCTTAAAACAGCCAGTTGCTGAACTATATTTTCAATGCTAATTTTATACAAGAACATTTTCTCACCTGAAGGTCTCTTTGATCTTTCTTATTCTCCAGACTGGGGTTTTTCATAATAAATTCATTTAGAACACTAAAAGAAAATATATGAAAAAAATACTGGCAATGATCTTAAAATAAAATAACATCAGTTTTAAAATATTAGGCCAAAATCCACGAAAGATTCATATGCAGAGTACAAATTTAGTGACATTTTAGCTGTTTCCTTTAGTTTGCTAAAATTCCAGAACACATATTTCCATGTCTGATATGTATTTTATTTGTAGCACTATACCTTGTTTACTTAATATTTTATGGACTACCTGCTAACACTACTATACATCCAAAACATAATAATGATGATATTTTTAAACAAATTTATTAGAGACTACAAATTTAGTTTAATAACCCACATTAGTATTACTATAATTTCCAAAGACTGAGGTTTGATGTTTAACACATACGCATGAACATTTTACATTTTATTTTTGATGTTCAGCAAACTATTTGTATGCCGATAATTATAATTCCTATTTTATGGGAAACAAAGACATAATATATACAAAAAAACAACATAAGCATGATTTACAAAAGGCACGAGTAGAAGAACAAATTATAGAGAGTAAAAAGGTGGGGAGATCATTACCTTGAGTCAGCTGCTTCATGGAAACTGTTTGTTTGTCCACTCTGAATTTGTAGTAAGTTAACTATGATAACTTTGCCCTATTTTAATTATGTTGACCCAGTTTAGCTTTCATTTACTTCAGGATAGAAGACAATACTGAGCAATTACTGTTTCCAGTTACCACTGCTCACTTGTGGTAAATCTTAACCCCTTCCTTTGGTATATAATTTGTTCATTTGTCCATACCCTGAGTACATTTAGAAGATTAAAGCAGTGTTTAGGTTGTGTGATTGATTAAATCAAAAGTTTCAAATAACTTATATTACAATGATTTATATTTATAGTTTCTAATGAAATTAACTGCTCACCCAAGTATGAGAAACTGCCCCAGTGCTGGAAGACCAAGCTGTATAGAGTCCTTCAGAAGAAGCAATAGTGATGCCCAGCTATCCACTAAATTGGACACTGGTATCCTGCAAGATGAAATTAAAGTGAAAAAAAATCACATTGAGGCTGCCAGGGTGCCTGTAGGCTTGCTGGGATGTTGCTCTGATGTGCTGTAATTACAGCATGCCAGACTCAATTAATTGAGTTTGCTGGAGTGCGTCAACTAGTGCACTTCAGCAGCCCCCTACAGCTCATGTATTCAGTGACCCCACACACTTCAAAATATGGTCGGGGTGCTTTAACTAATGCTTGAACAAGCTTTAAAGCTCCCCCAATGCCATTTTGAAGCACAGGACACAATACATGAGACGCTGGGGGCACTCTAATTAGAGTGGATATCAGAGCTGCTCCAATTAAAAAGGCCCCCCGCAGCCCCAAAGTACATTTAAAGACACCCTATTTCCTAAATTCTCTTTTTAGCATTATGTCTTTCCTGTCTAAATGTGTCAGTTAAATTACTGTTTGTGCAGAGGATCAAAATTTAGTTCTCATCTTTCTCACTTGATTCACAGAGCAAGAGGAAGTGGTACACCAGGGACATAATGCACTGGACTCTGGAAGGAGGGAAAAGAACAGCGCATTCAAAAGGTATTCTGCCTGGCTTATAGCTGGAGGAATACCTACAACATTTGCAGTAACTGAATTCATCCTTCCTTAGCTGGATGGTGGTCAGTTGTGGGGCCTCTCAAGTTAGATGAAGGAACATGGTAAAGGCACATCTGGGGAATGGAGAAAATACTCTTCTCTCCAACAATTAATATAATTAAAAAAAAATTTTAAATAATTATTCACAGGCTCAACATATACAATTTTCAGTCTATAGTGTTATACCAAAAGGATGCAAATTTATTTGAAGAATTTATAATGTCCAGATTCTCTTTTCATAGATTCTCAGGGGCTGGAAGGGACCTCACAGATCATTGGGTCCAGCCCCCTGCTCTAGGCAGGAAGACAACTGAGGTCAAGTGACCCCAGTGAGGTGACTGCCCAGTCTCTTCTTGAAAACCACCTGGGTGAATGACTGCACCACCTCTGGAGGGAGTTTATTCCACAGTTTGGACACCCTGACCGTAAAGGAGTTTTTCCTGGTATTAAGCCTGAAGTGGCTTTCCCAGAGCTTGTATCCATTGGTCCTGGTCTTCCCCAGGGGTGCCCTAGTGAACAGTTCTTCCCTAAGCTCCTGATGTACTCCTCTGATATAGCAGTAAGCTGCTATCAAGTCCCCTCTCAACCTTCTCTTTTTTAGACTGAAGAGGCCCAGGTTCTTCAGCCTTTCCTCATATGGCTTGCCTTGCAATTCCTTGATCATATGGGTGGCTCTTTTCTGGACCCTCTCAAGTTTTTCCACATCCGTACTGAAGTGCAGTGCCCGGAACTGGATGCAGTACTTTAACTGTGGTCTCACCAGTGCCAAGTACAGCAAGAGTATCACTTCCTTAGTTTTACACGAGATGCATTGGTTGATGCATGCGTGTTGTCTTGCTGACCACTGCCTTGCACTGATGGCTCATATTCATGCGATGGTCCATCATTAACCCCTAGGTCCCTTTCAGCTGTGGTGCAAGTCAAGCAGTCACCACCAAGTCTGTATGTATGTTGAGGGTTGTTTGCCCCCAGATGGAGCACCTTACACTTGGAAGTGCTAAACTTCATCTGGTTCTGGTTGGCCCAACTCTCTACCCTGTCCAGGTCTACCTGTCTCTGCAACCTATCTTCTGATGTGACCACACTGCCCCATAACTTTGTGCTGTCCACAAACTTGGCCAGCGAGCTTTTCACTCCTCCATCCAAATCACTGATAAAGATGTTGAAAAGCACCGGTCTAAGCACAGACCCCTGAGGGACACCCCTGGCCACTTTGCGCCAGGACAACACAGATACATTCATGGGAACTCTCTGGGTCCTACTCTTTAGCCTGTTTCCCACTCACTGAATTATCCAGTAGGTGAGCCCACAATCTTCCAGTTTTTTCTAAGGATATTGTAGGATACTAGATTGAAAGCCTTTTGGAAGCTTAGGTATATAATATCTACCTTGTCTCCCATGTCCAGGTGGCGAGAGACCTGGTCGTAGGAGATGAGATTGGTAAAACAAGACCTATCCGCAACAAAGCTGTGCTGGCTGTCATTCAGAATCTTACTTTCCACAAGCGTATTGCACACAGATTCTTTAATGAGCTTTTCCAGGATTTTCCCTGAGTTAGAGATTAGGCTGACTGGCCTATAGTTGCCTGGGTCCTCCCTCTTCACCTTCTTGAAGATGGGCACAATGTTGGCCCTCCTCCAATCCTCAGAGATTTCCCTTGCACGCCACAAATTCTGAAAGAGCTTTGCCAGGAGTTCCACAATGATCTCAGCCAGCTCCTTCAGCACTCTCGGATGAAGTCCATCCGGTTCCACCGACTTAGAAATGTCTAGCTTTTCTAGTTGGTATTGAACTCGCTCAGCATCCACAGTAGGGAGGCTGCCATTCCTGGCCTGCTCCCCATAAGACTTCTCTCACGTGCGTCTATTTGTTTACTGCTTGATGACACAGAAGAAAGCCATGATGTATCCATGGTCTCTTTGTCTTACCTTTGAATATAGGCATAGAAAAACTGTAGCATACAGACTTCCAGTGAGAGATGCTTCTAGAAAGATATGAAAATCAGTGTCGCCAAGAAACAGACAAAAATAACAAATCAATTTCTATGTCAATGAAAATGGTGGATACTGAACTTATTCCCAGCTTTCTAATGGTAAACAACATTTATTAGAATAACTTGAGGTCAAATTAAATAATTTGCACTAAGATGGGAGCCTGGGCATCAAACTTTGATACCTACATAAAGATGCTCTTTATGCCTCTAGGCCCATTTCATACCCTCCCTTCTACATACGGCCATTGTGACTGAAGTATGGCATGCCATCCACTGGCTCCACAGTTACATCTGGTTTCTCCTCAACCTGGTATATTATCAACATAATGCCAAACCTTTTAAATAGAGGAATAAAGGAGAAATGAATGGGGAGCATAAAGGCATCCAATACCTAAAAAAAAATTAGAACCCATGGGGCGGGGTAAGAGTCAGCTCTGTTTAATTCATCTATCCAGTGCAGGAGTGTCAAATTCATCTCACGCAGGCTGGATCTAGACCTGCGGGGTTTCTTGCAGGTTGAACATGAACCTAGCAGTGGTTGGGACAAGTGGCAGTATGAGTGTGCTTTATCAGCACAATCATTGCACATCCCTTGCCACCGAAGGCCATTCCCAACAGAGCTCTGTAGTTTCAAATTCTGTAACAGGCCCCACCACTGAATTCCCAGGCCCACCAGGAGCCCTGCATGCTTGAGGAAACAGTTGCAAAGACCAGATGCAACCCATGGATCGTATTGGTTGATACTTCTAATCTAGTGGATATGTAGGAGAGTGAATTTTAAAATTAGTATCTGACTCTGAATGGATGCAAAACTGACTTGTTAACCTGAAAGCATTTATTTTTGCAAGCTTCATTAATTTTATAACTTTACTCTATATTCAAGACCTTTCACTAAATATACGTTAAAAATAAGAGAAATGAGTTTCCACACAGAAAGTTAAACTAATATTACCAGAACAGACTCTTCTAAAGAACAAACAGTACAGCAGAAGCAAGTTCCTTCACACAAAGAATTAAATACCTATAGCATCTAATATAAACTTCTAAAATAGCATCAAACAAACCAGCAGCAGCATTACTATTCTCATACCTTGTCCTTGGCTATGGCTGGAGGCTGCTTTAAAACCTCTTTCACTGTTTGTATAACTGTCTCTGTTCTCATAACACTAATAGAGCGGACTAGCTCTACCAGTAGAAGTTGTTCTTCACTGGCTGTAGGAATTACCTGGAAAACCCAAACATGCCACAGATTGTCATACAATTAGTAAAAACTGCCTGCTGTAACAGGTTTCCCAAGTGAAAACTTTCTAAGCAAAGAAGGGTCACTGAAAATGCATGACGACCCCCAGAGCACAAAAAATCATGAAAGTTACCTCCAGATATAAACAATTTACAATGGATGTCAATCTGTCACAACTTAGTTATAATCCCTAGACTGAGATACTGCAACCAAAAACCCACCTTCAAACAGGTAAGCATTCAAGTCAGAATATGTAATAGTGATGGTTACAGCCACAAGCTTACCTCAAACTTTAGTACATAACCTGTGTCATACAAAGCTTTAATTACATAAGCACATGCTGTATGATATCTCTCTTTTCTACTTTAGATGCACATTCACAGGATCTTCTAAAAGTATAGATTAGAAATGTACCTCACATTAGCAGGGTTCACCTAAGTCATTTATATATCACAGTTATGATATAAATGAGCCAAGCGTTCCTGCATATTGCTCTATTTACTGTACACCTAGAAAGAGATACGGTGATGGTTATAGAAAAAACGTAGGATAATATGGTTCATTGAGATTAGTGCACATGCAGAGGAGACAAAGGTACACACTTAGCCTTCAAGTCAACAAGAGATGCAGGTGGTCAGGACTTCTGAAAATTTGTGGCCCAATATGAATATTGGTGGCTTAATTCAGATACCCAAGTTTGAATATATTGCACTAAGCAGCTGTGCACTGCAGATTACTGTTATGACTCATGGACTAATAACTTTCCAGAATAAGTAAAATTATAAATTTTAACTTTTGGTTTTAAGCTTTGAGTCATAGTACGAGGCCTGATGTTTAATCTAATGTGTTACTTTTATTCCAAGCCTCTGCCTAAAAATTAGTCGCGCACCACATTGTTTTAAAAGAACTGGCTGATCAAATCTAAGATGCATTTGACCATGCAGTTATTTATTTATAAATTACCATCACATAATTCCTTTCCATGTGGTAAAATACATTTTTCATTTAATCGAAAGCCTCCCTTTTGATAGGTCTTGATCTCACAGTAAGCAAGCTTCTTTTCTTCTGCTAATTGTTTGTTTGGTACCCCTGAAAATTTCTCCTCCCTTAAATTTCACAGCTTTACCCACTATTCTTAAAAATTTCTATGCTTGCTCTCCTCCTCAAACCAGAAGAAGAATGCTTTGAATTTGAAAGCTTATGTAATTTTATCCCAATGATACAACTAGTCCAATAAAAGATACCACCTCACAAAATCCTTGCCTGAAGTTTTCAAGAAAAGTAGCAGTAATCTAGGAAATCAGTTCATTTAGGTAATTCGGTCACTTGACAATACACACACCTTTGTCCTAGAAGTGTTTTTGTTTTGTCTCCTTTCATTCCAGACAAATGCAATAGCAGCCATGAAGTGAACACCATGATTCATTGAGATGGGACCCAACAATTCAAGAATCTGCTGCCTCAAATTCTGAAACACAAAACCAGAACTTGTATATATTAAAACAGGCAACCAAATGGGGAATTCTAGTTGACTGGCAGACTATACTGGAAAATGTTTCCTCACCATTCATTTTCTGAGAATGAACATCTTAATCTGAGACATTTAAGGCAGTGCCTCTCTTCTGCTAAATCCCAAAGGCATCATAGAGAGATGCATGGAAATTAGCCAGATATCTTTTACATTTGCTCACACAAGTGCTTCCAATGGTACAATGAAGCATTAAAATCTTATCAATAAATTACGTAGATTTCTTTACATTACTGCCATTTATTTTGAATGTGCTGTGATAGGGCAAATGATCATCCAAATATTACCCTGCACTAGTTGGTTTCTTAACAAATTACAGTGTAACAGCTCTAAATGAGCACAGGCTAAGTGCTTTCTCAAGTACTGAAAGTTCAAACAAAGAAAATAATTTGTGATGTATGGAAGAGCTAATGTTTGGTAACCAGTTATTCTGATGTATAAAGGACGATTTTGCATTTCTGGAAAAAGTGCTATGGATCGTCTCTCGTATTAGCAGGGACTGATTTCATGGAATGTTCCTGTTAATGAATGACTGGGAAGCCTGACTTCTATGGAAAGGCAATACACGGAATTAGATGCCAACAGCTTATGTAGACAGGTATGAAAACCTGTTGAAGTGCCATCTTTTATACATGTGGATCATAAAAATGATATTTAATATATCAAGGTGAACAGCTATATGGTATGTATAGATAAGATAATGATAAACCTAAGTGAAAGTCAGGCTAATTTTCTTCTTAAAAAAAATAAAACAAAATAAACTTTCAATAGTAGGAGAATTTGAATCACTTCTGACAAGTGGATATGCAGAATTTCCAGCATCTCATTACTTTAATACAGTAGGGGACAATCTTTTTGCCAGGGGTGCCACCACTTAGCTCTGTGCCCCTCCTGAGAGCCATTCCAATTCTCCTCTGCTGCTTGGCTTTATGCTCCCTGCCCTATATTCTCTGCCTTATCTTCTGCTCTGTTTTCTGCTCCCTGCCCTGTACTTCCTGTCTGTTCTGCTGCTCTGTTTTCTGCTTCCTGTCCCATCTTCCTGCCCTCCTCCCAGATTGGCCATGTACCACACACAGAGGATACCCATGCCATTTGTGACACCCATGCCACAGGCCAGACACCCCTGATTTAATATCTTTTGAAAAGGTCTTTGGATAACATATTGTCTAGTTCTTCCCCAATTTCTTCTTTACATTTGCCAATGATCTGATACAGGTGACCCAAAGATTGCTGTAACCTGTTGGCAACTGGAGTGCCCAAGCTGCATGGGCAGCAAAAAAAGGAGCTGGGCTGCACTTTGAGTGACGTACATAGCCATGGCGGGTGGAGGGCTTAAGTAGTGGAGGGAATTGGGCCATCTGTGCTGTTGGGGTGGGGGTTGCTTGTATGGCACATGCGGTTGCAGGGGAAGATTCTGCAAGTGCAGCAGGGGGAGCCAGATTGTCTGGGCTGCTGTGGGAGGGGAAGAGAGATGCATGCTCAGTTATGAGGGAAGAGTATTATTCACACAACAGGAGAGAACTAAACTGCCTCTGCTGTGGAGGGGAAGCTACACCCAGGGGTGGGGAGGTGGGATGGGCTGCCTGTGCTGTGATGCAATGGGGACATGCAGCATTTGGCTGCCCAGAAGCTGGACAGCCCTGATTTTACATGACACCTCTACATGTAAATTATATCACCTACAGGAGAAGGATGATGCAGGGACATGGCAGATTCAGGATATGGTAAAATGGGGTGCAGAAGCAACAACCTACATTGCAGAAATGACTTCATCCTGCTCCCAGCCTCCACTCTCCCTCCCTTTCCTCGCCTTTTGGACAGGAAAACCTTGCCATGGGAGCAGAGCTGGGCACTTCAAGTCACTGAATCAGGTAAAAATTTCCTCACAATACCCACACTCAGCACCTCCCTTCCTTCCCCCTCCATACTTAGTGGCACATCTGGTCCCCTCCTTGCTCATTCCCCCACTTGCCACCTCCCCTGCCTGCCACTGATGATATGTATCCCTGGCTGCCCCGGGGTTTGCAGGAGCTCCAGAGCCACTCCTGCCCCTTTCTAGCTAGGTTGTGCCAGAAGCACAGCTCAGCTAGGGACAGTGGTGGTAGTAGGTGGATTCTCCCTCTCTGTGCCTAATCCTGGGCTGGCAGGGAGCAGCTGGAGGGTGGGAATCAGGCAGGGAGGAAGACCCACCCACCACCACCACCATCTCAGGCAGTGCAACCCAGTAGGATATGGGCACATGCACTATGGAGCTCCCCTACCCCTGGTGCAGCTGGAGGCAGGAAAAACAGCAGCAATGGTAGAAAGGGGAAGGGGAGAATAGGAGAAGGGAAATGCCACTGAAGGGAAGGGAGAATATATTCTTATTTAAATTCTTACTGATTTCAGGGACTTAAAAGTCTCTGGCTGCTGCTCCCACAGAATGGACTGAAAAGGGAATGTGTCTATGCCACTGCACCCCCTCTGGATCTGCCCTGACCACAGATATCTTATTTTGTTATATTTATCATTATTTTAAGCACATTGTAAGATTTTTTCAAATATTTTCAATATGCATCTTGTATTCTTAGAGACAAAACATTATTCTTAATAAATGTGCTGTGAAAATGTTTCCAGCTGTATGCCTTAATTCTTCTATATTACCCTGAGAGACCAAAGGAATCATATTATGACAAACTGGATACATTTTACTGAAGTAAAGCTTGAACATTTATTCTAGCCTGAGTTGGGAAACAGTTTAGGTGTTGCAACTGTTAAGAGAATTTTCTAAAACAACCCAAAAAACAAAAACTTGCAAGGAATACAATTAGATCTAGTTTGACAAAAGATATTAATGCACAGTTTAAACCATGCTACCCCGGTATTCAAACCTTGGTTGATCCAAGATTAATAGTAGTAACAGAAGCAGCTGCTGCAACAGTTATCTTCTCAGTAGAATCTGCCTGATGCAGAATGCTCCACAGCAGAGTCACAGAAGACATGATCATATGAAGGATGGATAAGATTCCATTGCGTGCTTCAAATAAGTGCTTCTGGTCTACATTAACCAAGAGCTAGCAGATATAAAGGAAAGAAATCATTAAATTTTGACAGACCAGATTGATCAAAATAGCATAAATTATGAATGAACAATTTACATCTGTAACTCTTCAATCTTAATATCTTTTCACTCTGATTTTACAATTAATATAATCTGTGTGGATTTTATTAGATGGTCAAGAACTACTTTATTTAGAACTGCTTCTTCTCATTAAAAAAAGTAAGTTTCACAGTTGGTAAGGTTGGAAGGGACCTGAGCAGATCATCAAGTCCAACCCCCTGCCTTGGCAGGAAAGAGTACAAGGTCAAATGACCCTGGCAAGGTGTTCATCCAGCCTCTTTTCAAAGACCCCCAGGGTAGGAGCCAGCACCACTTCTCTTGGAAGTTGGTTCCAGATCCTAGCCGACTGTGAAGTAGTGCCTCCTGATGTCTAGTCTGAATCTACCCTCTGCTAGCTTGTGACCGTTATTTCTCATCGCTCCTGATAGTGCTTAGGTGAACAGGGACCCCCCACAATGCCTGTTGGTCCCCCCAATTAGTTTGTAAAAGGGCCACTAGATCCCCTCCTCAGCCTTCTCTTGTGGAAGCTGAACAGGTTCAGGTCCCTTAGCTTCTCTTTGTAGGGCCTACCCTTCTGACCCCTGATCATGCAGGTGGCCCTCCTCTGGACCCTCTCCATGCTCTCAACATCTCTCCTGAAGTGCGGCACCCAGAACTGGACACAGTACTCCAACTGTGGCCTGACCAGTGTCACAAAGAGGGGGAAGATCAGCTCCTTGGACCTGCTTGAGATGCATCTGTGGATGCACGACAAGCTACGATTAGCCTTCCTGACCGCGTCCCCACACTGTTGGCCCATGTTCATTTTGGCATCAATGACTCCAAGGTCTTTTTCTGCCTCTGCACTGGTGAGAAGGGAGTTCCCCAGCCTGTAGGTATGCTGCTGGTTCTTCCCTCCCAGGTGCAGTACCTTGTACTTGTCAATGTTGAAACCCATCGTGTTCTCATCTGCCCACCCCTGTAACCTGTCTAGGTCCAATTGCAGCCTATTCCTTCCTACTAGTGTACCCACTTCTCCCCACATTTTAGGGTCATCTGTGGATTTGAACGGGCTGCATTTTATCCCTTTGTCCAAGTCGCCGATGAAGATGTTGAACAGTGCAGGCCCGAGGACAGAGCCTTGGGGAACCCCACTGCCCACATTTCTCCAGGTCAAATCAGACCCGTCCACCACCACTCTCTGGGTGTGGCTCTCCAGCCAGTTAGTGACCCATCTAACATGTAGGCATCGACACCACAGTCTCCTGATTTTTTAATGAGAATGGGGTGAGAGACCATGTCAAAGATCTTCTTAAAGTTCAGAAAGACTAATCGACCGTGACACCTGCATCCAGGGATTTGGTGACCTGGTCATAGAAGGCCACCAGGTTGGACTGACAGGACCTGCTTCTAATGAACCCATGTTGGTTGCCCCTAAGCATAATCTCCCCTGCTGGCCCCTTGTGGGCATGCGCCAGGATAATTTTCTCAGAAAGCTTCCCCAGGACTGAGGTAAGACTCACAGGCCTATAGTTTCCTGTGTCCTCCTTCCTCCCTTTTTTGAAAATGGGAACCACATTGACCCTTTTCCAGTCCTCTAGCACATCACCAGAGCACCATTAGTGCTTGTAAAGCCATGCCAGAGATCCCGCAATGACCTCTGCTAGTTCCCTCAGCACTCTGGGGTGGAGATCATCAGGACCTGCTGATTTAAATATGTCCAGTCCCTCCAGAAGTTTCCTGACCAGGTCCTCACTGACCCTAGGCCTGGGTGTGCTTCTCACGGGACCTACGGGGGTCCTGGTGAGGGGGATGACCAGATCCCTACTCAGAAAAATGGAAGCAAAAAATTGTTAAATAGGTTAGCTTTGCTGTCTGGTGTGATGATCAGATTCCCTAGCATGTCCTCAGAGACCTCACGTTACCTGGTACCTTCTCTTTGCCTGCTATGTATTTAAAAAAGGACTTCTTGTTGTCCTTGATCTAGGTGGCTAGTCCCAGTTCCATCTCTGCCTTGGCCTTCCTGACCACACCCCCTATAGCCCTGAGCAACAAAGTATAGTCCTCTCTGGTGATGGCCCTTCCCTTCCAAGTGAGTTAAAATAACTCATTATTTCTGAGATACATTTTGAAGAACTGTTTTATGTCTGCCAGTGATCATCTTTAAAATCCTTTGTAATTGATTAGGGTGATTTTAGAGTTGTAATATAATGTACATAACACCTTTTTCTACTTACAGAACAATTAGTGTTTAAATGACTACTTAAAAGGATTGGAGAAATAGAAGGGAAAATATATATTTAGAAAAAAACTAAAAAGCAAACAACAAAATGATTCAATAGGTTTGGGGCCAAATTCTCAAAATAGATTATATATACAGTAATTGCTACAAAATAGTCTCTGGTCAAAACCAGAATGGTCCTAATTTGTAAGAAAACTACAGGTTAGCACAAAAATGGATTAAAAAATGTTAATGTTAGATCACATAACAAAACTAGCTAGATAGGTGAACACTTAATTTGATTATGTGCAGGAATATCCATATGGAGGCAAGAGCTACAGCTGACTACTATAGTTAACAATTTAGAAGTCTAGCAATTTCCATCCTGATTTTGTGCTGCTTTGTATACTTAAGAGGCATATTAGTAGGGACCTACTGAATTCATGGTTGTGCAATTTTTGTGGAAAATGTGAACTGGGGCAAGCTCTGTGAAAAACAGCAGGCTCACAGGGGAACCCCCTCCCCCCCACCGCAAAAAAAACCCCAATTCCAACCTTACCAGCAAGCAACAAAAAGGGCAGGAAGCCATGTATTCATGAGAAGGTGTTGGGAGGCATGGCTGCTCGCAACAGAAGGCTCCAAGGCTGCAGGAAGCTGCACTGTGGTCCCAAGACAGCTGTGGCAGATAGCCAGGAGGTTGCACCAGGGTCTGGAAAGTCCTGGCCTGGCTTGTTCTGCATGCATAGCCAGTCCGGGGCTCCACAGACAAGGGAAGAACCCCCCCAGAAACCTGCTATAGCTGGCCAGGAACCATGGTGCAGCTGCCTGCAGCCTCTGAATCTCCTGCTGTGAACAGCCCTACCACCCACTCCTCCCTGGTCCCTACCCACCTGTGCTCCAAGACTGCATGGCTTCCTACTCTTTACACTGCTTGCCAGTAAGTTGGGGGCGTTTTTTGGTTTGTTTGTTTGGTTTTTTTCCCCCAGAGACCTCACCACTCAAACATGGCTTGAAACCATGGCTTAATTACCCATGGTATCTCACAGTTTTCTCCTTTAAAGCAGAATCCATTTTTGAAGTTTGTTCATCCATTTTTGAAGTTGGTTCATGACCGTTTCATATATTCTTGCAACCCACTTTTGAGTCATGACCTACAGGTTTTAAAATACTGCTCTAAACCCAAGTGTTATTTTCCCAAAATGTATTATTTATTTTATATATATATGCACATGTGTGTATTTTTACCATTAACATCTTAAGACTTAAGTAAATGCAATACTGCAAGCATCATTAATAAGTTAGTTCATCCTAATTTGAGAAATAGTGCATAAGAAGCTTCTTAGATCCTTAAATAAGCTTACCTGATGATATTGTGTAGATGGATCTAGTAGGCAGTAATGAATTATTGTTGTGATACCTTCTAATACAGTTAGAATCATATCTGGTGGGGTAACTGATGCCATCCAAATAGGCCTAAAATGCAACAAAACATTTGTAGTGAATTTGCTAGGCATTACTAATTAAACATTGAAATATATGATCAAATTTGCTGAAACAAAAAAATATGGATATACATACCTGCTATCAGATAGTCCCGTTTCATACTTATACTGCTGTATTAAATTATCTAAATTCTTGCAAAGCTGGAGGGTCACAAATACCACCACCTTCTGTAGAACTTTTCCCATATAAGGCAGAGTAGAAGTGATTAGGCCAATCCACTGAGGATGCATTTTACAGGCACAGTGTTGGTGTAAAGCTCTTATCACAGCACAGAGAAACATGCCTTGAGAGGTTATAGGCTGGGAGTGCAAATACTGAAGAGAAGTCATTGGCTGCTGTGCACTGATGTGCTCCAAGTCTGTTATGACAAATTCAAAGCCTGTTTCATTCTCCTCTGGTACAGTAATTACTTTATGCTCTAGAACAATTAATCGCTGAAGCACTTTTAAGAGCTGTGACTGTAAAGTACTGCCATTGTCGACTTCATCCTCAGAAAAGTTAATAAGGCTATCTTCAGCGAAACCTTCTTCAATAGCCACTATATTTTTTCCAGCCACCTTTTCACTATGCCATTTCTGTGCGCTGAAGATAGAAGATAATAAACAGTGCAGGACCACTTTCTGAACCTTGCACTTTGATAACATGTCTGAAATAAAACTAGGAAAGCCCTTTGCAGAACTTTCTATTACTTTTGCCAGTTCAGCAAAGAGGAGTGTCAAAATTTCAATGCTCATCATCTGCATATTGCGGTTTCCTATTAAGTCTTGAGGAGTTACCTTTACATGAGTTGGATAGTGGCTCCGCATGTAGTATAAACACAAGGAGATAAGAATTTCTATATACATGGAACTCCGAAAGTTGTGGTTAGAGTCTACCGGGATGTGGCTATAGAAGTCTTTGCCCATTACAGATATTCGATGCCTGGCCAAAAGATTTTGAAGCAAGGACAATTGAGGAGTGTATGCATTGTTGACACTGGTGGTTGAGATAGCACTTACAAAAGCTGAAGGATTTGTTTTCAAGATTGCTTTGATAGCAGAAAAAGCATACAATGTCCTTGAAGAGTCATATAATTGGAGATAAAGCAACACATGTTGATATAAAGGATGGATGTTAAAATTGGGAGATTTTCGCATTCCTGGAGATCCCACATCACTCTCTATTTCTGAAATTTCTCCTTCTCCACAACTGTACCAATTCTCTAAATCAAGCACATCACTAAAGAAAACACTGGTTTGTTTAAGCTTTTCTGTTTGTATTTTTTTCTTCTCTTCATCTTTTTTTTTTGCTATTTTCACCTTGGGCTTTGCTCCCGGTTGCTTACCAGCTTCTTTAACTATAGTTTCTTTTTCTGACAGCTTTCCTTTGAAGCTAAACTGAATACTACTGTGACTTCTCTGTCTTGACTTAGCTTCTGTTACAGTGAAACTGAGGTCAGAGAGGGACTGCTGGCTTACTGCAATACAAGGTGAAGAGTTGTTTCTAGAGATTTCATCCCTTGAGCTTTCAAGTCCTGTCTCAGTCGAAGCAGATAACAGCTGTGAACTGTCATTACTAAGCAAACTACTCTGGCTGCTTTGAATATTTTGTTCTTCACATTTTGTTACCTCCTCAGGATGATCCAAAGTTCTGATTTTAGATGATGCATCTTCAGAATGCAGATGATGCTTAACTGAATCAGTCTCTTCCCCAAGACCACTTACAACCTTGCATATCAAGTCAGTAACTACTTGCTGCACAACTTCATCAGGCGAGTCTTCTCTCAATGTCTGAGAACTATCCTGAGCACTCAGGCTCTCTGCTTCCACCTCATAACTCAGGTTGTCCCCAACAGATGAATGGGAACAGCCAGAATCAGAACTCTGGATTATTTCTACCTGATGGTCAGGAAGGTCAAAATCAGACACAACCATTGGAATAGTCTCGCTACTGGTACTTAACAAGGAAAGTCTGTCACTCAGTGGGTTGACAGTAAGACTGAAGTTCTCCATTTCATCCAAAATCAGCTGTTTGTCATTGTTCTCTTTGGGTGTAATAAGTTGTCCTTGGGTTACAGACATGTGGAAAAATGCTTTAAAAATGGTATTACAACAAAGTTAGATACGGTTTGAACTTGAGATATTATCTGTATAATGTATAAATAATAAAACCTTAATTTTATATAAAATAGTTAGCACCTTTCACCCTAGCTCAGAAAGCAATTTAAATAACAAATCACTAATTAGACCCAGCAGACTCCTTACCTACTCCTATATGACAGCACTTGTAAGATGTGTAGGAACAACTTTTTAACAATAAAAAAAAAGACTGCCCAACCAAAACTACTGGGAGACTTTAGTTAAACACCCAAGTCCTGGTATTGTAAACTGTGAAAGCAGTTCGTTACTCATGGCTCTTAGTATTTTCTTAACCACTTTTCTGTTATACCAAATAAATCACAGTTCTTCTTTCTGTTAATGTTGTACAACATATACAAATGTTAAAAAAGTGTCCATTATTATCATATTTACTTGAATATAAGATGAGGTTTTCTCACGCAAATCAGCATAAGGAAGAAAACCACTTGCATATAAGGAAAATACATTAAATACATAATCTATCTTTGAACTGCTGCTAAAAGCAGCATGTGGTCAGTAATGGACACTAACGATGAAGTTGATTAAATACAGCTAACACCAAGCACAAGTATAAAGTACACAGACCATATTAGGCAACCATACTAATGGAACCGTGTAGGTGTGGCGGTGGGCGCGTTTGGGTGTATGTGGGTGCTTACTCTGCAGGGAACTGTCACCAGGCTTAGAAGTACTAGAATACCAGGCCAGCACATGGAGAGCCAGAGCCAGCCCTGATATCCTCCCCTTGGTTCCATTTGATCTTAGCCAAAAAGATCAAAATGCTAATGGCAACCTACCATAAGAACAGATTACTGCAACTCATCTGAAGAAGGTATGTGGTACTGCCCATCGAGTACAGTCTCCCTCAGCTCTAACTCTTCTTCAAGTCATGGTGTACACTGCACACATTTCAACTGTCTCTTCATCCCTACAGCTGAGCTGCGCTTTTCTTTCCCATTTCCAGTGATTCCTGTTTCTTCATCAGACTTAAATGTGTGGCAAACATCGCCAAACGGGGCCCCAAACAGTTCACCCACAATCCCTGTCACCCCCTTGCTTACCCTGATGCATATGCTTAGTGTAGTCCTGCCCTCCATGATGTGGGGCCAGACCAGGTTGCTCTCCACCTCATCTGCATATAAATTGCTGGAGAATCCCATGACTCATGACAAGAATATCCAGTTCCATTCATGAGCAGAGGGCTACTTAGCATATTACTCCTTTGTGGCAGGTATCTGGAGTACACGCGCGCGTGCGCGCGCACGCACGCACGCACACACGCACAGCAGTGCTGAGCTGAGCTGTGGGGTTGAAATGCTGTTGACTTTGCTGGGACCCAGCATGATAAACTCCATGGTAACTAAGGAGCCTTCTAGTGTTGGACTCATATAAAGCATAGTTTGTACTATATGTAGTAGTGCCAATGTGCTACTTAAAAGCATACTTATAGAGTACCTGTGTTAAAACTTGCAGCAGTTTCAAAAAAGGTAACATGCATCAATTTTGGATGAACTAAGTCTACGGGTACCATCTATAAACTGATATAGCCATGTTTATTTCAAAGTCAGTTTTTTCAAATTTGCTCCTCAGCTGGGCCCTGGGTTCTGTGGACAGAGGTGCAGCCTCCCAGCACCCTGCTACAGTTGGCCTAGGACCACAGTTCAGCTGCCTGCAGCCTCTGCACCTCCCGCTGTCAGAAGCCCTGCCCCACCTCCCACCCTTCTTCTCTTCCCACCATGTTCCAAGACTGAAGGGTTTCCTGACTTTTTGTCTGCTTGCTGCTAAGTTTGTTTTTGGTTCAGAGAGTCTGCCAAAATCACAGAGTACACTACTTGAGGATGACCCAAAACTACCTTAATTACTCTAAACCCAGGGAAGCCCTTAATCCATGCCTAATTGCCTGGATTAAGGGTTTTCCAGGGCTTAATCAGGGTAATTAAGACAGGGTTTCAAGCCATGCAGCAGTTTGCGGGGAGGAGTGGGACTGCTTGGGCCCCTCAGCCAATCAGAAATGTGTGTGCGTGTGGGGTGGGGGTGGGACGGGACTGCTGTGTTCAGTGCATGAGAACAGCAGCCAACCCCAAGATCTGCCCATGTAATTGGCTAGCTGCCTCCTTATGTTCAGTAGACCCCTATTCATAGTTGATCAATAAAAAAATGTTACAATATTTCATAAATTAATACATGTATTAATTACCTTATATCATAGGTGGGGAGGTAGGTTGTAGTATACTTACCATCACCGCAGTTAAATTTTTTCATAAAGTGCTTTTCGTTTTCTTCTTCAGGGTAACACGGAGACTTATTCCAATAGCGCTCAGCCTGCACCCTTTGTACAGACACTCTCTGAGTTTTTGGATGAAGCAGCAGCAAAAGCAAAGGTTCAAGAACCCTTGCAATGTCATGTCTTTGAAGCACTTGGTTTAACCAGGCTTGTCCCACTGACCAGGTAGAACCATCTAGGCTGTTAAGGCTGTCCAGCATGATAAACAAAGACCTGGAAACAAACTGGAATAAATCTGTGCTGCTACACTACACTGTAGCCTATTTATTTAATGTAAACTATTATAAATATCAACATTTTCCCAATGACTAGAACAGCGATTCTTGACCAGGGTCCTGTGGTACCCTGGAGTGCTGTGACATCCTTTTAAGGGTACTGGCAGGGTGTCATGTAGTATTTGAATTTTTAACATGCAAACACCTACACGATTCACAAGATAAACCCAGAGATTGCAAATAGGAATCCACTAGTTTAAAAAATATTATGAGCTATTGTGGGCTTTTTGTACATTGTAACAAAAGAAAAAATACTCTATTGTTTTTACTTAGTCAAGAAAAGATGAAAGCTAAGATCTGGCATTTTCCAAGGGGTTTCAAAAGCACTGGTCTAGAAACCTCCTATGTTTTTACAACTTTCATGTGCAAATGTTTACTTTTCACACCCAAAATAATTAAGCAGAGAAGGCCTAGTTCTCATATCTCATCCTTGTATATAAACATAACAAAGAATGCCAAGATGCCCTAATCAGTAAACATGCCTAAAATTTTCAAAAAATTGTATTGCTCTATTTGTTACAAGACTGCATTTACCAGTTTTTAATGAATTGTCTATTAAGGAACAGTCTTACTTTAGCTTTATTCAAATGATCATTGTAAGAAATATATCCCATAGTTGGCTTTGTATACAGACAATTTATTAAAAAATCAAGTGGAACTTGCACTGAGAGATCCTCCATTTAAAAATGAGTTATATAACCTAAGAATATAAAGGGGGCTAGAAAAATTAAAAAAGCAAAGTGATCATAACAGAACCGTTACTTACTATGTCTTACTATCATTTTCTCCTTTTTATATTTTAGTCTTGTGAGTCCTTTGCAGAAAGGAAAAATTAATAACTATAATATCTTTTAAATAACATATGCACTGGCCTTTAATAGAAAAATATTTTTAATACCATTATGTGATACATTTCATAAGCCCTTCTACTCTGTGTAGAGACTTTACCATCTCCACCTGAGCAAAAGCAATAGTTCAAAAAAACCCTGAAAACTAATCAATGTTACTGTACTCTCCCACAGCTGTAATAAAGGGTACCAAATATAGACTGATTTTCTCCTGACACCTTCACAAAAAGTTTTTATTTGTGCGTGTAGTTCTAGCTGAGGAGAATGAGAATAGATTGCTTCTGATCAGTTCGTGCATAAATTTGGGAACACAGTCTCTTCTTCTGTGTTAGTAAGAAAATGTCCCATCAAAAATATAGGAGACCAAATATAGATGTGGCAAATTTATCTTTAAATTCAAGCAACAACTTGAGCATTTTTTTTAATTATTTCAGTCCTTCTGTCATTCCATATTCTGTCTTTGAATAAAACACTGTATTTCTATTCTGTTCTGGGTGGATCCTCTTTCCTTCCTTCACCTTTATTAACTCATAGCAAGGATGAGAACAAATAAGAGCAATGTTTTTTTTTTGTTTTTTTGTTTTTTTTAAATACAGTGCTCACATCTTTAGTTAAAATTGCTGGGCTGAACATGGTCCCAGATTACTGTTCCTGCCCTATTCTTCACAATACCACCAGTTAAATCTGTAACCTATACATTAAATACTCTCTTTATTGACTGTTACTTTTAACTTCAATTACACCAGTATTTTATAACAGTGCTTAATAAAATACATTAATTAATGTGTTTTTTTAAAACTGAACAGTCAACTTATTTTCCACAGTTAAATGTAATTAAAATGGAAATTATCACCAACTATAGACATGATCACCAACCTGTCAAAAGAACGTCCAAAGGAAGACGACTTGTTAATATGAAGGTCTCTGGTCAGATGCCAAAGAACTGCAAACTTAGC
Source organism: Caiman crocodilus (assembly GCA_030014935.1). Lineage (NCBI taxonomy): Eukaryota > Metazoa > Chordata > Crocodylia > Alligatoridae > Caiman > Caiman crocodilus. Next base: position 62,488,277 of record JAGPOW010003642.1, on the reverse strand, counting down.
ATGAGCTTCCATCCTTACTTTCTGTGGAACAAAACAGGTTAAATTTAAGTAGATATCATTGCCTCTGAGAAGAAGTGAAAAAAATAGACAACCTAAAGATAATATCAACATATTAAAAATAAATTAACATCAACTGCTAATTAAAATTTACTATGAGATTAAAAATATTTATTGAATTCTTAAAGACACTAACAGATTTGTTTCCTTGCTAGAACCCTAAAGCGATCTGTAATCTTAAAGCATAATATTAAACTTAGCATCTTCTTTCCCCAAGTTCAGTGTAAATAAAAGTATGAGCAATAAGAAAATATTTTTAGGAGAAAAATATTTATTTCTATTGCTCACCAAGCTTTGTTTTCATTGTATTACGATTGAGGGTGAGATACAGGCATAGCATGGGTCTCGTATAATACTGTACAGTGCAAAAAAAGAAAAAGAAAGCAAGACTAGACTGTGAGACACTGCTACATAGAAAAGAAAGAAGAGGCAGAAAATGAGATAAGCAGGACGATAGAACTATGGTTAATATATCGTACTGAAACTCAGGAAATATGGGCTCAATTTCGATTCAGCTCTAGCACGAATTCCCTGTAGACCTTTAGTTAAGTCATCACTTTTCTGTTACTTTCTGCCTCCATCTGTAAAACAGGGACAATGATACACTCTCTTCCTCAGTAAGACTTGTGAGGATAAAATTAAGTAGTAGTGCCAACGTGCCTAGATATTGTCAAGAGGCCATCAGAAAGTAATTAGGTAAAGAGACAGAAAGTTGTGAAGATGTGAGTGTGAACAGAGAAGAGGCTGATGATGCCACTTGAATGCAGGGTGAGAACGGGGGGGAGGTACACTGGTGCACTTGCACCCCACTGATTCCTGTTCCATCCAGAATTTAAAACCAACTGCCTGGCCATAGCAACAGCATTTCTGGTCAGGCATTGCTGAGAAAGTCGACTGACTTCGAAGACCATTCTAGTCTACAAGATCCCTTTTAAATTCTTCATCCCTAGGTGTTAGCAACTTAGTTTTCTTCTTTTTAATGGTCTTGACGTTTCACCAATCAAACTATCCTTTGTTCTGCAATGCTGTTGTTAGTTGCTTCTGGTAATGAAGCTCCTATTTCATAGCCCTGCAGATTGTTTTTAACCCCTTAAGTTAAGTTGTATTTGTGTTTACTTCAATCTTAAACTGAATAATGCAGACCTAAGTAGGCCCCTAGTGTATTATCAAAGCTTGTAGTAGGCAACTGTCAATCCTCTGGATCATGATGTATGCATAAGAGGTCTAGCCAGATACCTGATGAATTTGCTTGTATGGAGTCCTATGACCATCACTCCAGTATCTTCAACATGTATGCCTAGGGAAGTGTGGGGGCCGAGAAACGCTGGTGGAACGGGGCCGCTGATGGAGTGTGGCATTAGAGCACTAGACACGCGGGTTGTTGGAAGCAGAAAAAAACTTTACTTACAGTCCTTAGGCTGTAGGCACATTCCTTGAAGTTACAAAAACTTAAGCAGGAACTCAGGCACACATAAGCTCACACACACAGGGTATGGGGCATCGGATGAATCTGGCAGGGAGTTGTTGTCGGTTGATCAGGCCTCCTTCGTGGCTCGGAAACGCATGCAGATCTTTCCTCATGCGTGTCCCAGCTCTCCTCTGGTTTGGGTGGGCATCGCCCAAGCCTTTTATTCGGTCTGCTAGCCAATCGTCAACTGACACGTATGCATAATTTAATGTGAACCAATCGCAAGCATGCACTTGCTGGTGCAGCTGCAAGGTTTTGGTGGGCTCTGACCATGCACCGAAACTTTTCCCACGCTACAGGGGTAAACTCCCTGCTTTCGTGCTCATAATGTGCTCAACACAAGCTGTGCTGAGGCATCTCTTAACCATTATGCACAGACAGGAAGAGTATGGAGGAGTGGGGGCTGCCCAAGACCTACCATACCCTGCTTCAGACCACTGAGACAGAATCCACAGCCCAGACATTCAGTGCTGTGATGGTTGTAGGTTCTGCCCAAGAGCAACAGATAAGAATTGCTGCTGACTGCCTAACACATCAGAGAGGGCGTATTTCTGTCAGGGTGATGTCACTTACCTTTCTCCAAGCAAGGAATACCCACCAGGCAGTGGGGCCTAGAGTTTTGAGGCACCCTATACTTACCTGACTCAGGTTACAACATTGTAGTATTTTATAGGAGCTACCCTACAACAAGTAGACCTGCCACATTGCCACCAAGCGCTTCAATCAGATGCAGTTTACAGTCATACCCAGGACCAGCAAAGCTTTTAGTTTATTTTTAACTGGAGAAAAATACGTGTTGTTTTATACATAATGATGCATCTCACCATCTGCACCTCGCCCTTTTCAAAATTCTATCCCCACCCATGACTGAACAAATATAACATTCCGTATGTATAAAGTTTGGTCCTAAATATCTGGTATCTGCAGTTTTTGGCACACGCTCGAATGAATACAGGCAATCCTTGACTCAACGCTTTGAGTTGCAATGTTGCACTTACAATGCTTCTAAATTGACACCCTGTTTCAACTTTCTGATGTCAGTTTTGACTTTACAATGCTTGATCTGATGCAATGCCATGACAGCGAACAAGTTCGCTGCGTCACCCATCTCCCTGGAGAACATCTGTTCAAACTTCCTTGGACGCTTGCTTTAAGAAAGCAGACGAGACTCCAGAAAAACCTGCAGCCAAGACTCCTGAGAAGAATCCAACCAAGAACCCTTCAAAAAGTCCAGCAAAGTCACCTCAGAGAAGTTCTTCCAAATCAAGATGATTGCTATTTACAATATAAATACATGAATGTAGCTATATTACTCATCTATAATTGAATGAGTACAAAATTCTGTGTTATTTTTGGTGGAAACAGGGTATCAGGCCTTGGTTCAGGAACCAAGCCCCCATTACTAACATTGTTTCCTATAGGAAAAATCGGTTCCAAGTTACAACGTTTCGACTTAAGATGCCATTTTCAGGAACCAATTTCGTCGTAAATCCAAGAATTGCCTGTATATATAAATTTTACACGTGTGTGAGTACACGCCCCCCCACGCCTCCTTCACTCACTATTGAAACTGCTCACATTCACTAGTGAACCATCAAGTCCTTGATTTACACATGCAACTCTGTTGCTGCATATCCAAATACTTCTCATAACTGACTTTTTAACACCTGATAAATAGCTGAGAAAGTTTACCTTGTCTCTATGAGTCAGCTGTTGACTTATAACATCCTCACAAATGCTTGAAGATGGAACCAAGTTGTGTAACTGGTAGAAGAGCTCCACACTCTTCTGATGATGTTGAGGGGTTGTATCACCCAACTGGTCCCAGAGAGTTAAAGCTATATGCTTTGTAAACAAAAATAAGTTGTAAGAAACAGAATGAACGAATATCTTGCATTCTGCTTAAAAATTACTAGCTTTAAACTCTGAAGGGAGCCCTTTAGTGTCAGCAGCTGAAAAATATGACTAATTGGGACAAATTATGGGATTATAAATTGGTTACACCTAAAGAAAAACAGCCCTGAAACAGAGTGCTAACCTATTGTACAAAGTTGCCGAAAATTTCATTGTAAAGATCCAACGCTTTTTACTTAATTTCTGTAATGGCAGAATATTTAACTACCTGATTATTCATTCTTATGTTAAGAATTTCTAATGTCCTTGCATAACTCATCTCCAGAATGTTATATTTAATACTGTAATTATAATTTAAAAATTAAATATTTATTTTATAAATAAACTTTAAAAAGATAGTTCTCATTCTACAGTCACTAGGATCACTCTTCAAAATTGTTATTATTTAAATTAATAACTACTCTAAACATCTTCTACCAGTTTCATGTCTTTGCTGCCTCCATCATGTTCTCCGGAAGCTCAGTTACTTATTTCTTTCATTTACATTTTGAAAATACTGATTCAAATGAAGTATCTAACCTGAACTGTAGATAAAACACTTTTAGTCATAGTACCTAAATATTTCATTTAAACTACAAGAACAAAATATAACATATATCTTATCCTTAAGCTATATTTATTATTCTAAGAATAGTTAGATAGGTAAGGTTGCTGATCTCCACTTAAAGAAATATGCCTTGCTGTTGTCTAAAGAAAATAAGACAAAAATATTGCATGAACTGCAAAGGTAGCTTCTTATACCTTGAAAAAATCTGTCTTTTCTGCCATATATCTCAGGTTGCCTTGAGTCAGAGGTGGCCTGATAACGACAGCCACTCTTCCTTGGTTTGGACTAAGAGGCTGTTCAGTATCCACACTGTTCAGATTTTCTCCAGTGACAAGAGCAACAGATTGAGTCATTCCAACCAAGTCCATTATCAAAGAAATAGTTACACCTTGAACACTAAAATCACTTGCTTGCCTGCAAGCATTCATAAGGGTCTGGAGCCACAATGGAGGATGCACCTGTTCACAGTCTGAAATAAAAATCAAAGGAAATATTTTTTATCACAGCAATTGAAACTGCAATTACATTTTATTCCATTCTGCATACTTGCCACACATAATAACTTCTGGTTACTTAAGCTTCACTACAGTCCTCTCTCTTTTGTATTTGTAACTGTTTTTATCCTATTTTGAATAATGTTAGAAGCAAACAATAAAATAATTAATTATGTAATAATGCATCACTTTCTTTAAAATATGCAAAATTAATATGTGAAAAGACAGAAGATGAAAAGTCATTTTCTTAAGAATGAATATAAAAATCTGTTAGATAAAATAGTTTCCCTTTTCAAGATAAAAGTGAACACAAATTCTCTTGTTCTCAGCTAGATACTAGATTAGACCACCATATCTATAAAATGTGTGAATATCACCAAGCCAATCCTAGTATCATTATGTTAGTTTCAACAGCTTTGTGTATGACATTCGGTATATGCATTTTATTCAACGTATGAGAACCCCTGGGATTCAAACCTGTAGTCATAAGCTCAGGATGCAATGCCACTGCACAGTTGGGAAAACGCCACTCAACCTAATGGGGGACTCAGTAACTTGGGCAGGCGAGAGGAGGCAGAGACCAGTGTGACTATAAAGTGCCTGACTGGAGGGGTATAAAACCCTCCCACTTCCTACAAAATCTTGTCTGAGCAACAGCATTGTAAGGTGTTGTTGTCTTGAACTTTCCCACTTACACTTGGATTCCTGTCTTTGACATCTTGGCCTTCTCATCAACTGTTCCCCTGACCACAACTATGCCTTGACACTTGACTTAACACTCTGGCAACTAAACAGATACCTGGCTTTGACCATGGTTATTTAGGTTTTGGTAAACCCCAGACTCTGGTTCAATTGTTCTAGCCCATGCTAGTTGTTCCTGGGTCCTGCCTATTGACTCCTCTGTTTCAGATTGCCTAGCTGGCTCCTGGCTTAATTAAGTGACCACTTACATCCTGGTTGCAAGCCTGATAAAAATGTCACACGCATAACTGGAAGAGTTAGGATAGCACAGCTTTTAAATGTAGACTCTATTTAATGAAGAATTTGTGCTCACTTTATCATGAAAAGGGAAAATATCATGTACGTAATGGATTTATATTAATGCAGTCACTGGTCAGAATTGCAGCATTTTCTAGTGTCATGCCATAGAAAAAGTATGTAAGTAACCCTTAACTTGCAGATCATTAAAGCTAGGAAAGCATTACTATTTGTATTTTACAAAGGGCTCAAAGAGGTTGTGACATGCTGAAAATCTGACAGGCAGCAGAGGCAGAGTAAGCAGTAGATCCACAGAAGACTCTCAGAATTTTACATAGCTAGGAACTTAATTTTTAAGGGGCACAGCCACATTATTTTATGATTGAACGTATGTTAATCTACTCTTTTATAAAAGATATATTTCAGGTACTCTGGATCTAATTAAACTATATATATGCCATACCCCTAGGGAACATAATGAGGACACATACACTCAAAATTCAGTCTGAATGATGTGTCAAAACATAAGCTATTGCCATTAAACTTGGTAAATTACATGCATTTGAAATCCTTCATTTTCAAAATCTGTAAAACAAAGTAAAACCCCCCAAACCTACAATGTAAAGTTTCAAACATAAATAAACAAGAGCCAAGACATCAGAGACAAGACTTTATTTTAAATCAGGGGTGTTAAACTCATTTGCCCCTCTGAGCCAGATGAGTTGCCTGGGACCAGTCAACAGAACACATGAATGGTGTGGAGCTGGCCCCTCGCGCTGGCTCAGGTCCATGATCAACACTCCCACATATGCCTGATAGATGCAGCATTTGCGTTAGCCAGTCCAGGACTACACCATATGTGGTACCTGCTCCGGCCAAACTGAGATGGGACTGGCATGCAATGTTTGCTTCAGCTGGTTTGGGGTGTATGTCCTGTGTAGGGCAGGTCCCAGACTGGCTGGAATGGGTGCTGTATATAGAGCAGTCCTAGACTGGCAAGATTGTGCACTGGATCTAGCAATCCACAGAGACCCACAGAGCCATCTCCACCCCCTTTTGCACTTGCTAGATCAGTACCTAATCCAGGACTGGCAGTGCAGATAGTGTCAACCCCAGACCAGACAGAGTTTGTGCTGTGTACAGCAGTCCTGGAGGCACCATGGGCACTGGATCTGATATGTGCAGAAGTTGGGCCTGGACTGGCACTGTATGGGACCAACACTTTGGGGCCAGATGATGTGGATGTGCAGGCTGTATTTCTGAAACCCGTGCTTTAAAGGTAACACAGTTTATACCTTATACTCCTGTGTCATGCCGTGTAAGAACTTGTAATTACAAAAATCTTGAATTTTGTCAGATAGCATTTATTACTATAACTTTAAAAATGTTATTTTATTAATAAATTGATCAAGAGTAATTAATTATTCCTATGAGTTTGTGTGCATACAGTACTATATATTCTTCACCTACATTTTACTTAGCTCCACTATATTTGATTAATTTCTTCCGATAGATCTGTAACTAGTTTAGCTTTACTATAAGGAAATTATAGCTTTAATCTTTTCAACAGCAAAATACATTTACAGAACTCCAGACAGAGGTATATACTTTATTGATCTGAAATATAACTTAAACTGGCATATTTGTTTTATAGTGTTATTAATGTGGGTGTTATTATTAATATTATTGTGATATAAAAATATTATTACCACTGCTATTATCATTGATGTTATCATGACTATTTATTTTATGAATGTAGGTATCAGTTTAATATCTTGAAATGGGGTCAAATACAGACTAGCTATAGGCTTCTGACTATAACTTGTATACAATCACTGTTCAAGGCAAAAGAAAAGGACTATTAACAGAGAATCCTGAAAAAGCACCAATTGTATATTTCAATATATACAGTATATTGTTCGCTACAAATGTCCAACTCGGGATCCTTAAAATTCTAGTTTATTAGGCGGATTGAAACAATGTAATCATAAACCCTGGGGCTGGTACACACACACACACACACACACACACACACACACACACACACACACACACACACACACACACACACACACACACACACACACACACACACACAC
>JAGPOW010003642.1:62424803-62472341 GCA_030014935.1 Caiman crocodilus | reverse complement strand
TATTTTTTTAAATTGTTTTTGAACATTTTCTTTCAGCATTTTTTTGCATTAACAATAAAAATTTTTTTTTTTAATAAAAATATGCTTTTCCCTTCATTTTAAAATAAACCTTTTTTTTTTTTTTTTTTTTTTTTTTTACAGTAGGAGATTTAAGAGCTCAGTCATTTCAGTTTATCAAAACAAATAGTGAGAGATGACTTGAATACTATATGCAAATGCCTCCACAAGGAGGAAATTCTAAGTACTAAAGGGATTTTAATTTAATAAAGAAAAATATAACAAGAACTACTGGCTGAAGCTAGGCAAATTTTTGACAATGACAGGGATTAATCATTGGATCAATTAACCAAGGAGGTGATGGATTCTTTATCACTTGGTGTCTTCAAATCAAAATTCAGTCTTTTCAGAAGATATTTTAGCTGCAGAAATTAAGTAACTGGTCGAAATTCAATGGCCTATGAAACAGACGTTGACAACAGATGATGCAGTTTGACAATAACCACTAGGAACTTATGAATAATGTATGAAAAAAACTCATCTAAGACAGATCTTGTCCAGGGTGGAAATACTATTTACAGATTTAAAAAAAACCCTGACTTCTCCTCTACACAGTCGAGACATTCAGACATTAGCATAACAAGCAACTATTTATACTAAAATCCCAATATACTCCTCGCTTGGCAGAAGACTGGTTTCACTCATCAGGCATTTTGAATTAGTTTAATATTCTAAAACTAGAAGAAAAAAATCCCAGGGTATATATATATTGTTAAACAGATTCATCATAGCTTTTAGAAAATTCCTATCTTTGAGGAATGCATTATAATTCTTTACCCAATGCAGTTGTATTTATCTAAACCATACAAAAAGTCCTCTTGTAAATCCCTAAATTTCATTTAATTAAAAATCCCTGCAGAGGGGAAGACAGGTTTCATGCAAATTCTCATTTGGAGGAAGTTTAATTAGTGCACATTTAATAGTAACATGTGTCCATACATTATCCTTGAGCATCGCTCAAGTGTCCCATGGCCATAATTCTGATTCAGTGTGAAGCAATCTAGTTAAAACCTTTCTTTGTCTTTTTTTCCAATTCACACTGAAAAAGCAATTTGAAGAATATTAGTATACACTAATGAAAAAAACCTTAAGGTACTAAGAAAAATCACAATCTCAGGAAGTAGACTTGGTCTACATTTTGAAGTTGGGCCATCATAATTTTTCCAATTAGGGGTGTGACATTTTCATTTACACTGAAATGGTCAGCTCCCCCCTCCGCACCCCAAGACACTGTTTTGAGAACACTGCAAATGTAGATACTGTTCTATAAATATAAAGGTGACACAGGGTATGGCAAGACACATAGTAAAAGCACTCCAAGTGCTTTTTTGGTGGATCAATAGCATAGAGAGGTACAGTAAGCTTCTACCAAACCTGTTCTTAGTTTGCAGAGGCTGGAGGACAGGAAGGGTAGTGATCCCAGAACCCCTTTTGTCTGACCAACAAACCTATTGTGTGCTTGCTAAGTAGACAGAAACAATCTGTAAAGTGTGTCCAAGTTATACCTGTTCATTCAGTGTTAGTAGGAAGGCCAAACTGTTATCCATCCATTCATATTTAATTGATAAAATTTAAGCTCTTAACAAGTAATAAAAATTACATCTGTTCAGCTTCTTAAATTATTATACTAAATCCTCTTCCCGTGGGGAACAGAAATCCTTATATAAAGTACCTTTGCACCAATATAACAGCATCCATACTGAAAGAACTACACCACCTTAACAACACAAATAATGCTTAAAGGGTACAATGTTCTAGTATAGAACTTAACACTTGAAAATGTCTAGTAGGGAGCCTTACCCATTCCCCTGCCAATGCACAAACAGGAGAGAGTCAGGTGCAATTTTACACTTACAAGAATTAAATAGTGTAACTTACCTACAACATTCTTCAAACCAACGAGCAACATAATCCCACATATAATAAGGCTCAAAGGAATTAAAGAGAAGATTGGCAGTTTTAATCAGCTCTGCTGTTTTCTTGTTTTCCCTCAGTTTGCTAAAAATAAATAAGGAAAAATAATGTCGTTTAAGGTGTATTGCTACACTTCATTTTAAGAGTTATTGCATAATACTGATACTACATATTGATATAATATATGCTGATATTAATACAGTAGTTACTTTGGCAGCTCATCAGCTGAGTGCACAATTACCTTTCCCATAACAACCTGGCATGACTGTCCTGCTGCTCATCATTCTCTGTCTGTATTTCCTTTCCTTCTCTATGTACTTTTCCTGGATTTGGTTTCTAATTTTCATTCTAATATTTCATTAGTCCTCACCCCCTGTTGTTTTCTCACTTATCCTTTCCTCCAAATCTTAAATCTTCCAGCATCCAATTTCCTTCTTCGTCTTTGCTTTAAATTTTCTTCTCTACCTGATGCTCTCTCCCATCCTGTAGTTTTGTTCTTTTCTTAATAACTTTGCTTCCTAAGAATTTCCCATCTCTTAGTGTCTCCCTATGTGCAAGACAAGAAGCTCCTCAAGCTAGTGCCTGCGCCACCCCTCAATTATTGGCAACTGAAAAAGCTTTTCGTCACATTTCTGAAGGCAAATAATGTTCTTCATATTCCAGTATTAACTGGACATGTACACTAAATATTCCAAAATAATGTCATTGATACTGGAACTATTTTCACACAGTAAAAATTAAAAATTATAACTAGTGACCATAGGTCAACATGCTTTTGGGCCTTAATGCAAATCTTTAAGATCACTGGGAGCTCTGGCTTTAACTCTAAAAGAAGCAGAGGCAGGCTCCTACTTATTGCTACAAGTTTAGCATGCCTTTCAGACACAAACGATATTTGATATCTATTATTTTATAAGTTTAGAATTAAACCTCAGAGTGTTTTCTGCTAAGGAATTAGTATATGTTAAACTCTCTCTTCTTGCAATCCACCTGCTTAGCTGCGTGTGGTCTTTATTGAAGGAAGGTTCCACTTGTAGATCCAGCTCTGCTTTGCACTGTGTATACAACGTTCTAAATACTTCAATCAGTACATCTTCTAAGATTGCAGGCCCTAAAATACAAGAAATAACTGCAATGATAATCTTGCATTTAATGATACTGCAATAATGAGTAACTGAATCCTAATCAAATAAGTAGCTGCTATCACAACTTCATTTATTAAAACCACAGAATACTTTTATTCAGTTATTTTAAAAAACAAAACAATGCCAGAACTTTTGTTTTACACTCCTATGCACAGTAGAATTTAATACTGTACATGTTTTATACAATGGGATATGCAGGATAATTATCTGTGATCTCTGATTAGTTATGGGGATAAATCCTGACATATCATGATGAAAATTCATCTAAGTGTATAATGTAAACATTATGGCCAGGTACAGACATTATACTTTTACTGGTATAAGTGACTGGAAACCAGTCAATACCTGTAACAGAACAGAAGTTTGGCACACAAAACCAGTCTATAGCCATTAAAGAACAGAAGTTCAGCACACACAGACTAGTTTAAAAATGTCAGAACCCAGTCTAACATTTAATGGTGGGGGGCAGCAATTGGCCCAATCTAAGCCAGCAGGAAGGGGGGGCTGTACCTTGGTGTAACACAAGCTGAGTAACACAGTTCAGATATAACTCTGTCTTGGAGAGGTGTTAACTTTGAGCTGCAGAACGAATGCTCAGAACCAGGGGCAATGTGTAACGGGTGCATGTGCACCCCCTGAGAGCGCCAGTGCAGGCCACACTGTTTAGCCGGCAGGTAAGGGGGCAGGTGGGAGTACCAGTGCCCCTTCTGCAAGTGCTGGTTGGGGCTGCTGGGCGCCCACTCCACCCCGGTCAGTGAGATTGGCCACTGGGGGACCCTCCTGCCAGTCGCTGACTGGTGTCAGGGTGGCATGTGCTCCCCTGACTCAAGAGGCACCAGACGCCCATGCTCAGAATCAGTTTCAGGTATTAATGTGTGGGTTAAGAGCTCTAGGAGCTGCCTCACATTACTGCGTACCAAGGCCCTCTATTGGTCCTGTTGAAGCAATCTGCAAACACGATCCATTTAATGCTGCATACTCCATGAAATCTCAGTGTGGGCAGCGTCATTAATGATTTAAACTGCCTGGCTCAGAAATCATGAGCAACTGAGAAAAAGTCAAACTACAATCAAAAACAGCCTGGTGTACTGGTTTCTGTAATCAGCATTTTTGTTGTCCTCCCCACCCTCCCCCTACATTTTATATGGTTGCTTTACTTCTGTCTTCTGTTTAAAAAATGAGGACAAAGTAAACATATGCTATCATTTTGCATATCTCAAAACAATGGTTTAGGGGTGGTGAACAGACTTAAAATGGAATATATGGTTTTATTGATTTTAAAGTTGTACGCAAAACCACACCACTCAAAAAAAAGAAAAAATTAGTAATGTACAGTGCTGGTAATAGGCATCATCATTCCACCCGCATGCATCTTTTATCCAGATCCCCTCCATTTTCACTTTCATCTCATCAATAGTAATGTTTGCAAATATTAAGCAAAATTTAATTACTCCTTTTTGTTAAAAAGCTACAGATTTTCAAGGCCACGTGACCTTTATTTATGACTTTTTCTTGCGTATTAGAACAATTGGGATGCATCATGTTTTTAAACAGGTCTTATACATACATTTGCATATATCAGGAGAAATAAGAATAAGCCTAGGAATCCATAAAACAGAAATTACTGAGACATTTATTTTTTTCAAATGGAGTACTACCAGCTTTGACTTATTTTTCATAGATATTTAAAATCTAAAATAATATTCCTTGCAGTACTGTAACACCTTTGCATAGCTCCAATTTGGCATCTAAGCTACTTGCCAATGATACTTTTACTTCAGATTTTCTGCAACAATAGCAAAACTTAAGATTTCCTGGAAGGTGAGAAAGAAATAAACAGTTAGCTTAAGAAACTCTATGGTTTAATTCTAACAATTATTTACTGGAGGCTTCTTTTTCTTTAACCTATTAGCAAAGCAAAATGAAAAATGCAGTAAACGCTCAAAAAGTTTTTGGGAGAAGTACCTAGTTCAGGCTTATCCAGTAAACTTATAAGAATTCGAAAAGGCTTTAGGTCTTGCATTAGCGTACTTTCCTCTCCATGTCCGTTAACTTGCAAGATTCCCACCATTGCCTACGAAAAGCAGAAACAGATGAGAGAAAAAAAAAAAATCAAGAAGGAAACTGATTGTCAAATGGTTCAGCGCAAATCATATAAAAGGGAAATTATTTTTCATGGAGGGAATTGTTTTCTGAACTCATGCAGCTCTCTCTTCATACTTATTCAGCAGTGTTGTCCCCCTCACCCTGTCCCCCCAACCCCAGAAGTCATATTCTATTCCACAGTTTGCTTGTTCTAATATTTGTGGAGGTTGAGGAATATACAACAAAGTGATATTAATAGCTGCTTATTTAAAAATCCTTGAGAGTAAATACAGGTAAGGGAGACAAGTGATCAAGAAACATATTGAGAAGCTAAGAACTTTTAAAAAACAGTGCTGAATAAAATAGTAATGAACCTTGCCAGGGTGGAAGACCTTGCTCACAGTGAGAGCTTCAAAAAAGGAACAATGGAAAAAACATTGAGACCCTATCTTGAAGTTCTTTATTCTATGATATCAACTGCAGAAAAAAAAGCCTAGCTAGATTCTCACAAAGTCTTCTTAGTTTCTCTCTGCAGCTAACACAGCTGTATGAGTAGGAGCTATTCCATTTCTTCTACAGGTTCTAAAAAAGAGAAAAAGGAAAAGGAAAGAGAGAAGGAGGAGGACAAGGAGAAAGAGGAGGAATGAGACAGAAAAAAGGCTTGATCTGATCCGCTAAAAGGTGATAATCACTTACTATCTTGGAAAATCTTCTCTATCTGAGCATGCTTTTAAATGAGTAGATTCTCCATCATACAAACAACAAGAGAGTCCTCAAGTTTCATGAAAATACAAAAGGAGAAAAAAAAGACAAAGACAGAGAAAAGGAGAAAAAAAATATTTTTGAAAGGCCTTCTGTCATGGTATTAAACCAGGGGCAGGTAAAATCTGGCCTGCCAGGCCATTCTATCCAGCCTGCAAAAATTAGAAAATATTTATCTGCTCCTAGCTGCCTGTCAAAGATGACAGGAGACAGAGGCAGTAGGACCCAGGGGGAGGCAGCAGCAGGAGCCCAGTCCTGCCCACCCGCAGCCATTTCTCCACTTTCTGTCCCAGCCCTGCTCCAGTGCCACCTGGTTCTTGGCTGCATGGCTAGACTAGGAAGCACAAGGACATGCTGGTACAGTGGGTGTGTGCGTGCACAGGCAGGGACAAAGAGAATGTGTGTGTAAGCAGGGGGAGAGTGTGCGTCTAGGCAGGGCAGAGAATGAGTGAGTGTTCGTAGGGCAAGTCCCACATGCACACCCCACCACACACATGCATCTACACTCCCCTCGCACTGCCATACACACAGACCCCAAACCCACATCCCCTCACACATCCTAGTTGCCTCCCCCACACATCTCATACCCATCCACACCCCACATATTCACACACACTCTCCCACATGCTCCCTCACCTCACATATCCACACACCCATACCCCCCACAAACCTATACCCACCCCCACAATATACACGAGTAAGACTTCATTTTAAGCTATTATGCCATCACCTCTATGTACACTACACAAATGTACACAAACCAGGGCAAAAATACTTTTTGAAATCAAATTAATAAATGCTTTAGGTGTTCATTTTTTAGAATATGATTTGGTACTTTTCTGGTTCTGAGATGGCAAAACCCCTTGCTGAAAGCAGTACTTCTGGCATCAAGGGGAGGGACTTCTGATGGCAAAGGTCAGGGGCTACAGGGCAGCACTTCTGGTCCCAAGATGGCAGGGCATCTGTCAAGGGGCTGGGCTATCCATGCAGACCTTGACAGCTTGCCAAAACTCGGTAAGCGGCTCTCCACCCAAAATAATTGCTCGTTCCTGTATTAAGCAGTATTTGATGACAACATCTTGTATGTAATACTAACACAGTGTATCAGCACTTGTCGTAAGTGCATGAAAGAATATGAAATAGGGCCGCCCCCCTTACTGCAGAAAAAAGGTACCCTCTACTACTAAACCAAAAACAGAATGCCTTGCTTCAAAGTGGCATTCAGTTTAGCAGTATTGGAAAGGCAAATGGTTAAATGGTCACAGCCACAGATCAAGATGCATAGATCAGTCAGATTGGTCTGAACGATGAATCCTGAAGAACAGTTCTGTGCACCTTAACTACTGGAGTAAAAGGTAAGGCATTTTTAAAGGCAAGTTAGTCCCTGAACATCTGGGAAGACTTTAGACTGGGGAGGATTGAATAGGAAGAAATCTACTCCACCACTGGAAATCTAAAAGGTCACAGAGAAATCTTTTCCTTTCCCTAAATATTTCCCAGTGCATCATGCATCAAAAGAAGAGCTCTTCCTTTTTTCTCTTCACTTGAATCAGGGAGGTAGTCAGCCCCTGCTAGGCTGACAAAATAGCCCTGTCCCCCAAGATTTGGGGGGGGGGGAGGGAGGAGGAGGTGTTCATCATCAATACAAGTGGAAGAGCACTGCTCCAAATCTATTTGGTGGATGCACAGTCTATTGAGCTGTCCCATCAAATGCTACATTTACATAAGGGGAAAGAAAGATGGAAATGGAAGACAATTTAAAATTCTTCCTTATGCTATTATTGCTATGAAGAACGGTATGCTAACTAATACCTCAGGCTAAGTGGTTCTTTGAGTAATCTAAAAGTTTAGAAAGAATGGTACCAGAACAGGACGTGATTGTCCAAAAGGCAGAACCAAAAAAAAAAAAAGTTCCCAAGTTGAAAAACAACAATAACTACATGGTTATATCAAAATGACTATTAAGGGATGTGGAAACAGAAGTTTTGGTAAATATAGAAAGACTGCTTTAAGAAAGAAGATGTTAAAAGATGTTAAGAGAATAATTCCACAATGAGTAAGTCCCATGTAATAAAAAAAGTGTTATAGCTACCTGAACCAACATTTCCTTAGAAAAGGTATTGAAATAGTAAGTGGCATGCTCCTCAGGATTGCTATGTCTTGTGCTTCTAGGTCCTATAATGGCCCCATTGTTATCAAAACCTTGAAGCATACAAAAAAAGAAAACAAATTAATATTTATCTTTCTATGTATTATTTGTCAATTTCTTGAAACAGGAAATCAAAACACTAGCGCTCATAACTTACCAATTTTTAATCCAAGTTATGTGAGCAAGAGAAAGACCATTTTAAAGAGTTTAATACAAAAAACTAATAGCAAGGAACAAACTAATGAGCCAATCACAAAAGTGCAATCTAATGTTTTAGTTATAAGTTGTACTACCAAAAACATTACTTTCACAAACAAAACGAGGCTTCAGAAATACAGCATGTTCCATAGAATGCATTCTCTGCTACTGAAATAATAATATGGTCTATAGCTAGTGAAATAACTATTAAGAACCTTAGTGTTACTGATTTTTTTTTATAATAGAGGACAAAATATTTTTAAATATATGCATTAAAGCTGTATGAACCAAGACACTAAATGTATTGCCATATTATTGTTATTCTATATTGCTTTAAAATTTAAACAGAATATATATTTTTTGTAATTGAATCATTTCAAAGAGACTAGTGCTCTTAAGAGTCCAATTTATGTGAAAGAAATCTACTTAGTTTTATCTCAGAAAGGATGCACGCTTTCCAGAAACATTTCAACATTAATCCTATCAGCTTGTCACAACATACAATAATTCTTCAGAATGTTTTTATAGTTTTTCCAGAGAATGAGAGAGACATGGAAGAAGTTGCGAAAATGTGTGTCATCTATTTTAAATTAAAAATCATGTTTTAATATGGGAGAATACTGATGGTAATCTTAGATTAAAAAGCTTTAATGTGACTTTTAAGACTGCAGATGCTTAATAACTCTGTAATACAACATAAAAAACATGAAGAATATCTAAAGCCAAAATAGTCACATGAGAACTCAGACTTAAAGGAGCCTCAACAGTTCATAGTTAAAATAGACTCTTTATTAGTGAAATAAAAATAGCACAAAGATTAATTTTAAGGAGCGAAAAGTATTATATTATTTAAGACATAACACTTAATCAATTGGAAAATAGTACTTATATATTTGTACAAAATCGAGGACATGTCTAACATTTATGCACTTTATTCTGCAATATCTGCCTATATTATTATTATTGCAACCACTTTATTGCAGATATTTTCCCTCCTAAGATCCTATTCTGGGAAACTGAATACAAAGAATAGGTGAAGAATTAGCATTCTATTTAGAAAATGGCATGAATTTACATTAGAAAGATGTGTTCCACAATGATTTTCTTTAAAGTTTAAAGTTCTATGTTTATCAGATGATTGAAATTAAACATTAGGAAAAAAAATAGAAAAATGATCTAACTGTGCAAATGTGTCTGACTGTGACTAGCCTCTTCTAGAAAACATGAAGTAGTTTGAAAAAGTAAGACATTTTTTTTTTAAATTCTCCTCCAAACATTGCCCACTTAGAAAAATGGCGTGAGTTAAAATCAACCATACTAAAAAAACAAGTAGAACAAAACAATTTGTCTCCTAAATACATGCTGCTGTTGTTTTTATTTTAAGGATTACAATTTAAACATTTTCCATAGATAGTAATGCTTTTTCTGGCAGCACATCAAAATGAAAATTACTCTAAAATCTGACAATGAGGTTCTCTATACACATGCTTGGGGATGGTGTATTTTAATTAGGCTGGTTCCTCTTTTAAAAGCACCATTTAAATAGAGGAATTTAATTTAATGCATGTGTATTTAATACACGTGTGGGTGCATTTTAATTAGAGTGGTTCCTGAATGCCTGCTCTAATTAAAACGATTCACCATGACATGTATTAAGCTCCTATGCATTTCAAAATGGCCACAGGACACTTTCTCTAAACCTCTTTTGATCAGAATTAAAGTGCCCCCATGGCCTTTCTGAAACGTGCAGAGACTTAATACATGTGAGGGTCAGGTGATGCTGGAGCAGTCTAATGAGAATGTGGAGCAATTCAATCAAGTCTGTTCTGATGTGTTCTAATTACAACGTGAACAAACATATCTAGAGGCAGCCTGCGGGTTCCATTCTGTATCTCTATTTTTAAAAATAGTGACCTTTTAGCCTTATAACAGTCTGAGATTTACTATTAGTAGTAATAGGGCTTACAGATCAAAGTGCATAAAATTAGGAATGTCTATCAGTGTTTTCAGAATGAGGCCTTAAATTAGTGTAAATTTTACTTTCAAATATATTTCAACCACTTTTATCTTCATTCTTGGTACCCCTTCCTGTTTTAATTGTCTATTATATCCATTAATGTCTTGTTGTTATTTAGACTGTAAGCTTTTGGGGCCAGAGATTGTCTTTTACCATGCATTTGCAAACCTCTTAAGCAAGTGGACTTCACTCCTGATGGAAGATTATAGTTATTACTGTAAGAAAAGTTAATAAACATATTTGATAAAGAATATTGTCACCATGAACTCTTCATATAGTTATTCTGACCAAATAGATAATAATTTTCTTATTTATCAGAAAATAAGAAATTTGCTTCATTTAACTTTTCCCAGGGTCTCTATAGGGTGTAATGCATGGTTGGCAACTGGCTGGTACTGGTAAATAAAAGTATGAACAGAATCAATACCAACTTTTCATTTATCAAGTCACAACATAATAGTTATGTGAAAACATTACCTGCACATTATTTTCACTGAATACATTTCTTCTTCCCTCATTAAACAGATGATTATCAAATACAACAAAACCTACCTAGAAGCCATGCATAAAGCCTTCGGTTAAGTGACATATCTCTGCGCAGTACGACATGAAGGGCTGCTGACAAAATTCTGATCATGTCTGGACGCGTTGCCTGAAGAAATTAGGGATATTTATTTAACCTTAAGAAATTACATCTTAGTATGCACTGGAAATTATTCTATTACATCTCGTACCATTTCTGAATTGGTAGTAGTGCGATGCATACTGTTCTAAAACCTTGGAAAATTAAAAAGTGAGTTTACTATTTGGGGCAACTGTGTATTAAAGTGATGCATGTATAGATTTGAGGGTCTGCAAAAAAAATTCTAATTTTTTCAGAAAAATTTGGAAAATTTTGTACTCCAAGTATAGTTAGTCCTGGATCACCCTTGACCAATGCTTATTCAAAATCCTGAAAACCTCCCATGAAAGAAATTTCACAGCTTCCCTCGGCAGTCCTCTTCCCTGCAACTTAAAGCCATTGGCAAGTGTCCTGCTCCCTGTGGCAATAGAGAAAAGGTGTTCTCCCTCTTTATATGGTAACCGTATAAACCCGATATGTCTTTTTCTGCAAGCTGAATCAACCTTTTCTTGTATGGATAGCCTTCCAAGCTCTTTATTATTTTGTCACCACTTCTGGACCTCTCCAATATCTTATTTTTAAAATGTAAAGACCAAAACTTGCACATTATACTCTAGATCAGAGGTTGGCAATGTTTTCGGCCCGAGTACCAAAAACCTCCCGTAACCTGGATTCAGATGTTGGCATGCCAGGGGCAGGTGGCAGGGGGCGCTGCAAGGGGCCTGATTCTTGTCATGGTAGCACAGCCCTGGCCCCTTCCCCACCATGCTCCCCAAGGCACATATGTAGCCTCTGATGACAATGAGCTGGGCCAGGGCTTCAGACCCCAGTGCAGTTGCTTGTAATCTTTCAACTGCCTGCTACAAGCAGCCCAGGCTCGGGACAGGACCCTGCTGCCTGCCAGGGAGCCTGGGCTACTCAGAGAAGGCAGCCACAAGGCTGAAACCAGCTGCACTGGGGTCTGGAGTCCAGATTCGGCTCATTGCTGGCAGCGGCTACATGCATGCCTCGGGAAGCATGGTGGGGAAAGGGCTAGGGTTGCCCTCCTGCCCCTTTCTTTTTTTAAAATTTTGTTGCCACTTTTTGATCAATGAGCTCCTTTGCATTGGTTGTTTCAAAAAACCTGTTTTTCTAACAGTCAGATTCTTCCTGAGTTCCTACTCAACCACTGTTCATCATAATGACTCTCATACCCCTCAGAGCTAAAATGTGTGGATCCAAGCACTCTCCCTCTCCTACAAGTCAGTCAAACTACAGACCTGGGTTACCTATTGACTACTGAAGTATACTGAACTCATGTTTATGGAACAAGGGAAAGCAGAAAAGTGAAAATACCCCCCAGCCACAGATTCACTGGAAATTCCAAAGCATGGATATAAGCACTCCCTCCCAACTTGCCCACTGGGAGGCATGCTGGGTGAGGTGCTCACTCCTGCTCCATGGTATCAGAGCCACAGAACTTTATACAATTGTGAACCAATTTCCAATCAATGACATTTTACAACAGTGCAAGTATTATACATGTCCACACCCAATGTGTACATGAGGGGGTCTGAAACTTGATATTTTATGTTAAATTTTTACCTGACTCATATGGAACGGAAAACAGAAGAGTATAAGGTCCAACGTACTTCTTTGTACTAACACACTTGAATCTTGCACTGATGTACTTACTGCTTCCACCTGAAATTATTACCATCAAAAAGACTTGTAATCTGTTATGTTATTTTAATTGCAAAACACCTTCAAAAGAAAAACAACTCAATTACTGTCCTCCCATTAAATACACTGGATTTTTAAGAAATCAAGAGAATCTGTTTTAGAACCAGAAGTAATAAAACAATGTAACCGGGGGAAAAAAAAGAAGTTATACGTGAAAGATGAATATAATTGTTACACTATTCAGTGTAAAGCAATAGGTTTTGCTTAAAGCATGCCTGGTTTCACTTAGAGTATGAAAACAATTTCCATTTTAAAAAGGGAGGGGAAGCTGCTGCTCAGAAGCGCACATTAGCCGTTACAATCTAACTGTAACATCTACACAAACCTGTAGCAAGACAAGATGTAATGAAGCAGGATTAAAGTTGTTACTCTGGTATCACTACAGAATCATGCAAAACTAGCAGTTGCATTGGTACCCTTTCATATCCAACTGCTACAGCTGTCTACTTCACAGGTGGGCAAAGCCCAGACCATGGCAGACTCCATTTCCTAGCAGCCCTACATCACTGTGGCCAGTCCATGGAGACCTCAGGAGTGGCAGGGCCACAGGTCCAGGATTTCCATGGAGACCAGTCCAAGCAATGCTGGCAAAACATGTGGCTGAGCACGGAGCTGCTCCAGAGCCAGGATTTTGTGGTGGTGAGTGTGGTCTGGAGCCACGGCAGAGCTGCAATTCACTGCTAGCATGACCCTCCGGATTATGCTGTGACGGCCACAAAATTATGGCCTCATCCCCACAGCAGCTCCCTGTCCAGCCATGCACCCTGCTAGTGCTGCTTGGGTCAGTCTCCATGGAAACCCTAGCCCCACGCTATCATGCCCTGCCGCTCTTGGTGTCTCCATGGAAACTGGCTGCAGCAATGGGGGCAGGGGCTGCTGGGAAATGGAGTCTGGCTACCAGCCAGATCCACCATTTTGCCTACCCCCTTAGCTTGATCAGTAAAGTAATTCAGTACAGATTTTTCAAGATGCATTTTTTAAAAAGTACGTAATATCTAAATTGTTATAAACTGCTTTAGTTTAACACATGCTATAAACAAAGTGTATTTACCTTGTTTCCATAAGGACTATTTAAAAATATTTTGAAGACATACAGAAACTGTATAATTGCATAAACAAGTCTTATGAAGAAAATTATGAACTGTTTTGATAACAAATTACCATTAACTCAATGTCACTGCCAATTATATAGAGCTGATCTTCCATTGAAAGCTTCCTGTTCAGATGGCAAAGGACATAAGTAATTCCAGGTAAGCGAACTGCAGGACTGGTAAGAAGACTACCCCATAGGGCACTGTAGAATGCCGACTGGTCCACTGCAGCAGCAACCTTCTCCAACAGTGTGTTTGTTCTGCAACGCAAATGACAAGACCGGCTCACAGAACAGGAAAGTCAATTAGCGTGCATGTTCAAAATCAAAACAAGAACTCAAGCTCTATGTACATAGACGCGACTATAAAGATCAATATTTGGCAAAACAAGACAAAGTCAGAGATTCTGTTCTACAAAAAGCAATCTTTTAGGAAAGTATAGATTTACCATGGATCACAAAGAAATTCACAGCTTAAATGAAATTTCAGAATGATCTATGATATAAACAAAAGACATATACATACAAAATATGGATATGCCTAACATTAATTATTTTTAAAACAAAAATTAAAAAATGCAAAATAAAGACATACCCTTACTGTTTCTATAAGGGAAAAGAGTATATTTTTTGTGTACATGGTTTTAAATTGGCTTGATTCAGTTTGACCATCCTTAAAAGCTAGCCAGCCCCAAATATTCAGGGCAAAAGTTACTTGTTTCCAGAATATAGCATTTGAATATCGGCATAACTCTTGAATCAGTGAAAAATGAATCAAGTACTGCACTGCTATGCCTTGTTATTTGTAAAAATCACAACCACAATGAAAAAATTGTTTTTATTTTCTTTATTTTCTCTGAAGCTACGTGCCATGCTTCTTATACTACAAGTTATATTTTTGTGCCAGTTTTTTCCACCCATTCATATACATATGAATACAGAGTGAGACCAATGCTCTTCCTGGACTTAACCAAGTATGAAAATTGTGAGTACTACACTTGAGAAGTCCAAAGTATTAAAAACTTGTATATGCCCCATCAGCAGTGACTGGTGCCTCCCGAGTCAGGAGGGAAGGAGGGGAGGGCACAATTTGTGGTGTGCCCGGGGACGGGCCAAATGCCTCATATCCCATATCCAGTCCTATACTCCTGCACTGAAGCTTAGTATCCCCCCCACAAACCACTAGACTGAGCGGCAAAAAAACTGCCCTGTCCTGAGCAGTGGTGGCTTCCAACTCAAAGTGGGCCTGTGTCCCCCCTATCAGTCGCCAGAACAGATTCATAGATGGTCAAACAGTAATATTCGCCTTGATGTTACATTAACTTAAAAAAAATAAAAATAAAAACAACTTTCACAAACACTAAGGGTGCTCTCCCTACCTTCCAAGGGTCCAGACTCCCTACAAGTATGCTATGCTGCCCTAGAGCAGGGAAGTTTATCAGCACTATTGCAGCTCTCCCATTTTGTTTGTGGCTTGGACTCTCCAGACAGGAAGGGGCACAAAGTGGCCATACTGTTATAAACATTGTATTGACAGATACACTGCTCTCATATAGATGTGTCAGTGTTATTTTAGGCACACAAGGTTCTTTGGGTAAATCCAATATATTTTATTAGACCCAAAGAACCTTGTCTGCCTATGGCCTTAGACCAACATGGCTACAACCCAAGACCTCTGAAACACAAATGTTATTTTAGGTATTTTAAATGTGTAAATTTAAATATATAGAAGGGACGTTATCAAGTTATTGCTCTTCATCATTATCTTACACTTATTTTACTTCAGATTTATATTTGTTTCTTATAGAAAATAGCATGAATAGCTGTTTTCAAATATCATGAATGTCATTTTGGAAGACACTAAAATGAAATAAAGAAAGCATTATGTAGCGAGTTACACTTGTAAAATGAGTTCAAACTGGGTCCCATATGATTTGAATTTCTTTTTAACATACAGTACTAACAAAATAGTTCCATTTTCTTTTAGTGTAATGTTAGGAATATTCTCAAAAACACCTGTAATATTCATATGCAATTAGCAACATTTAATGTACAAAAACAAATGCCTATATATCTAACGTATAATATGCTAAGAAAACAACATTCATGAACATTCACCAATATTGTGGTACAATTAATTCATTAGCGTATTTTTACCTCTCATAGTACTCTGATCCTTCTTCTAAGCCAGGCAGAATTCCAGTTAACAACCCCTGCAGGCCTGGTTTTAATGTTTTCCCCAAAGGAAGATAATAAATCTCATACAGACTGAGTAAAGTTGGTTTGACAGACATAGCAGCATTGGCAAGGAGAGGAAATAGCCCAGAGCTGTAAACAATACATTGAAAATTAACTGTTTTGGGAAGCAATTTATGCAAAACATCTGAAGTCAATAGTTTAACAAGCCTGTGTTATAGTAGAATATGACACGCTTTATGAAAATACAGAGAGAGAGAGAGAGAGAGAAAGAGTGAGTGAGTAAAGCAATGCTATATGTAATGAAGTCCTGGTTGTGACCATAAACTTCATCGGACTAGAGGGCCTGGTGGCAATGTGGTTGGCTACTTACTCCTGGCAGGGTAGCTCCTATAAAATATCACAATGTTCTAACCTCCAGAGTGAGTACAGGCTACCTCAAAACCTTAGCTTCACTGCCCTGTGGGTACTCCTTGGTTGGAGAAAAGCTAAGGGACATCACTCTGACAAAAACACATCCTCATTAAAGTGTTAGGCAATGAGCAGTAGTTCTTATCTACTGCTCTCTGACAGAAGTTACAACCATTGAGGCATTGAAAGTCTGGACTTGGTCTGGCCTTTGGATTCTGTCTCAGTGATCTAAAGGGAGAACAGTAGGTCTTGGGCAGCCTCTACTCCTCCATACTCTTGCCTAGGCATACACATCTAAGGTCCTGGTCCAAGACGTCTTAGACATACACCATGATTCAGGGGACTGACGGTTGCCTGCTAATATATATTCATTTACATATACTGGCATATACGATAGGGCTGTGTGAAGATTTGGTAGTTAATTTGATTTGGAGGAGATTCAGCCCGATTCAGTGACTGAATCTCCAAATCCGAATTGAACTGGGAGAGCAATTAAAAGCTCTGAATCTATTCGAAGCATCCAAATCGATTTAGAAAAAGATTCAGCCATAGACTAAACAGGCAACTGACACAGCTGCCTCCAGCTGGTCTGTAGGGGTTAGGAGAGGGGGAAGGAAGGGGAGTAGTGGAGGGAGGGACTGGGACAAGGTGCTCAGCCAGGGTAGGGGGTACATTACTCGGGGAGACACACGGGATGCAGGCATGGATGTGCTCGGAGCAGGGGCTCTGCCCTGCTGCCACTTACCCACTCAGCGTGGGGTGGGGGGACACAATGCAGGCACAGCTCACTCTGGGCAGAAGGGGGCAAGCGGCAGCAGGGTAGAGCACCCACTCTCAGTGCTGCCATGCCTGCATCCCATACCTTTCCATGCTGGCTGGCAAGGGGTGACAGTGAAAAGTTTCCACTCTCAGTACTGCTGCACCCCCATCAGTGCTGAGTGAGGACACTGCCTTGCCACTGCTTGCCAGGAGGCATGCAGGTGCAGGGGGTGCAGGTGTGGGCGCACCAGCGTTGGGAGCAAAGGCTATGCCCTGTTGCTGCTTGCCCTCTTCCACCTGGAGTGAGCTATGCTTGCATCACAGCCTACCCCTCTGCGCCGGCTAGACAAGCGGCAGCAGGGCAGAGCCCTGGCTCACAGTGCTGCCACACCCGCATCCTGTGCCCCCCTAACCCCATCCCTGAGTCCTGCGCCCCCCTGGCTGGGCAGCTTGTCCCAGTCCCAATCTCTCCCGCCACTTGGGTGGGGGTAGGGGCAGCTCCCCACTGCCACAAGCACTCCCAGGGAAGGAGGTTTGTATGCATGACCTCCCCCCCAGAATTTGTGCGTGGGGCAGAGGAGGATGCAGGCTTGGGGCTCCTGCCCTACTGTCCTGCCCCTAGGAGCTTTGTGCTGGCCACATCAACCTAGTGAGGGGCCCCAAATCTGCCCAGCAGCAGTGCAGGGTTATGCCCCTCATTGCTGCTGAGCAGGTAGGGGAATTCATCATCATGGCAGCACAGCCAGCACAAGGCTCCTGAGTGCAGGACAGCAGGGCAGGGAGCCCCGAGGCTGCAGCAGGCAGCCTGTATCCACCCCCACCCCTCATGGGCTGTGCTCGGCTCTAGTCTGACTATGCCAGGGGTGGTGGGGGAAGGAAAGTGGCAGGCATGTGTCCTGCTTTCCAATTTGTAAAGGTGGTCACCCTAAGTGAACGTATTTTTGTTTTATCTAGAAAACCTTTCTTTTCTCCAGCATATGTCCATGTCCCAGCCATGTGCACAAAATTACATTTCTTATTCTGCTGCCCCAGGAGCTTAGAAGACAGAATGTTCCTCTGATAAACTATATGGAAACTCTTTCCTAAAATATTTCAACTGCAGAAACAGAAAATTTTGGTTTCAATATATTGAACCTCAATATATATTGAACCTCAATATATATTGAACATCACAAGTATAATTATTGCATAGGCAGCTGCACAAACTTCCACTTACTTTAGTAAAAGAATAACAGATATCAAAACTTGTAAGCACCAAGACACACTATTTCTCTGAATAGAGAAGCAGAGACTGAAATATTCAGAAGCAGCATACTAAACAAGAGCTACTGACGTGGAGAAAAGATAGGTTTTGTTTCTTTTTATAAGATACACAAACCAATTGTTCATGTGAAATAACAGACACCAAAAAGTAGTTTAGATTAACTAAAAAGCTGAAAATTAAGGACAACTATGTTTTACCTGTATAGGAAAAGATCTTTGGCCAGACGCTTGGGCCCAATGATTTTGAAGATAATTTCATATGTTTCAAGTGCCTTCCGATGAACCCCACCTGGCAAGGCTGGATGAAGGCATTGTGCTAGACGCTTGCCTATGGTCAGCTTTTTTGGTACTACTTGGTACTTCGCATTGTTTTGTAAAACCTGGAAAGAGAGATTTCCATTAAAAATGCAACAATTAGTTTGTGTCAATTGCTCATTTTACAATTAGTTCCTGTACAGGATGGAACAGGTTCATGCGGCAAACAATCCATTTTAAACACCACCATTTATGAGTTTTCAAAATCTATCTTGCCGAGTTGAGTGTACAGCATGAGATACGTCAATTGAACACCTGCCATAAGCAAAATGATGCAAGTATGAGTACTTAAATAGGTACAATTTTACTCAGAGCAAGTCCCAAATGTAAACAGCGTCTCTCATCCATGAAATCACAGGAAAAAAATTCTAGCTGTCACTGTAGGTTGCCAAGCAAGCAAAAGCAAGAGGACTACTGATAACCTCTTTCAAAGATATTCCAAACATATCAACTTTAGTTTATGAAGCCACAACACAATGTGCAAAACAGAAAACCCTAGGACAGGAACTAGTAACTTTACAGCCCACAGGCTGAATCCAGCCTGCAAAGGACCAACCTAGCTCAGGGTAGCATGGAGATTGCACAGGACATAGCTGTGCTGTGCCACCCATCCCCTCTGCATCAGTCACCTACACAGCCCACCCTGTGCTTATTTTCACTGTAGAGGGGCCATGAATTAACTGTGACAGTAAGTGCTTTGGCACCCCACGAGGTAGAGACCTGCAGCAGGGTATTGGGTTATCTACCCCTGTCTTGGAACTCCACTTTTAAGCCTGGAACATAAAATGGCATTTATGTTTTTGGTAATAATTAGTTTTTATTTTTTGCGTGAATATACTGAGAATCACCATAAACAAATTAAAAAACAAATTTTAATAAGTAATAGCTACTCTACAATCCTCAGCAACTAAATCAGTGCTCCCAAATTTCCACCACTATACAGAACTTCTTATAGGATCAGAGCTGATGCTTGAGTGCCACCTAAATTTACATTATTATATAATTTTATCATACCAACTGATAGTTAAGGTGGTTATAATGTTTCGAGGCTTACCCTATGTCCCAGACTCAATCAAAACTCACTGTTAATTTTGGAAGCACCAGAACCATAGGACTGGACCAATATTGTAATTAAAATTATTAATTTTGTAAAAACATTTAGAAGTAACAGCATTCAAAATAAAGACAGCGTTACCAGTTTAAAAGAGATAAAGGCAATGAATAATGGATTTGCAGTTTGTTTCTATGAAAAATATGATGGTCCTTTATTTTTTCCTAATGAACATTGGTTCTGCTGGAAATGAGTAAATACATAAATAATACATCCTTACCCAGCTTTCTTTTTCAATAGTGCCCTAGCAGTAAAGGGCAAATATGTCTTTTGCCTGTAAGCCCTTTTCTCCCTTCCCTTCCCAACCCAATTGATAAGGGAAAGGTTTTTCTATAAACATTCTATATGCGCATTTCAATTTTGCACAGAAAAACACATATATCAGTTCAAAATTGTGAAAAAAATTTCTACTCAATCCATACTAAAATTTTTCCTCCAGAGGATCTCAGTTACATGTAGTACCTACAGAAAAAGTTAACCTCTGGCTTAGTGATTGTCAACCTGTTTAGAGGACTCCAGGTACCCTTCATGAAACTCAAGATACCTCTCTAACTTTTGTGAAATGAAAAGCACCCTATTTCAAAAACTTATTTATTACAGTGCTTACCTCACTATAGAGGGGTTAGCAAAAAGAGTAGGGGAGCCTGAGCCAGCTTTTATCTGCTTTGCTACTCATACAGGGAGGCTGAGCCTTATCTGCTTATCTTTTCAGGCCTCACTTATCTCCTCTCACCTCCCACAGTACCTCTCTCAGGATCTTGTGGTACTCTGGCTGAGAATCACTGCTCCAGCTGGACTGAAGCTAGCTTCCTATAATAAATCCTATTTCGAATCATGCTTTCTTTTTGTGAAATATTATTGTTTAGCAACTGAAGAGAATTTTTAATTCTGGAAGGTAGCTCTTAATTGTTCTAGATAACTATGCTTTAAAAATACCTGTAGTAGAAAAACTAACTTGTTGGCTTCACCAAGAACTATGCCCTTAGAAACTAGCCTCAGAAAGTGCTATTAGCTGAACAGCTCATTTGATGTAGAAGTTGACCAGCTAAGTTACTTTTACAAAACATAATAAAATTTTATAGCATCAGAATCTTATTTTTTTATATTAAGAACTATGCCTCAAAACTTATGAACACTCCCTAATACCTGTTGCTTCTTTTAGTGTTGCAGTCATACCTTGTTTAGCTTTCCAAGTGCTGATATCAAATCTGCCCATTCACTGGAGTATTCAAAGTTCTTTAGTGCTTTGTCAACTGCTGCTACATAGTTTCTATATTTGGAGTCACTCAGTAGCTCAAGCTCCTCTGTGTTCATCCTCCTACAAAGTCCCCACTAGAGACTAGCTTGCAATTCATGAAAAATCATTACCTGTAAAAAAAAGGGAATAATTCTTTTTCAGTCACTATGTTAAAATAATTGTAGAGATATAATTTCATAAAAAGAGTTTGGAATGATCTAAGAAACAAGAGCTTTTCTTTGCAGAAGATTTTACAAAAACAAGAATAATCAGGCTAAACAAATTATGACAAACCTATGTATTCCGTACAGATATTAAATGCATTTCCAAACAGGTAAATGGTCACGCTTTGTTCCATTTTAAGAGATTCTGACAAAATAGTCAGGTTTATAATTCCAAACAATACAAATATGGAGATATGACTTAGATAGTAACTAAAGACCTTCCAACTCTTCTTTTTCTGACATGTATGACAGATTCATATTATCAACACCATAATTTTAAGTCAGGGGACATAAAAAACACTTATACACCATATTTACTTTAATAGAAGACAACCCTGAATTTATGACAACCTCCAATAATTAAATTATATATCTGGAACATATATAACTTAGTTATAATTTTCCAGGTATAGAATCTAATTATTGGAGGTTTGCCTTGAATTTGTCCCCCTCCTACTACTACAACAGGAAAAATAAATCTGGTGGGGGATCAGGTGGTTCCCTTTGTTATCTCCCTCCTCCCCCTCTTTATTATCAGATCCTGTTTTCCCTGAGCACATGGACATGAGAGGCAAATATGAAGACACTGACTTTGAAATATATATATGCAGGTAGTTCATCCAAAATTGATAGTTTACCTTTTCTGAAACTGCTGCAAATTTTAGCGCAGGTGCGCTATAAACAAACTTTTAAGCAGCACTTTTGTACCTACTTATATGTACCTACCTACTTGTACAAACTATACATATTAGTCCAAAGCTGAAAGGCTCATTATTTACCATATAGTTCATTGGACTAGGCCCCAGCAGAAAAAAGTGTTTCAAGCCATGGTGATCCGACAGCTCAACATTGCTCAGTATGTGTGTGTACTCCAGATAGCTGCCACAAAGGATCCATGTGCTAATTAACCCACTGCTCATGACTGGGCTAGGGAAAGACATTACACATAAACTGGTTTAAATGATCAGAAACTGGTTTAAACCTGTAACAGAACAGACGTTCAATACACATAAACCAGTTTGAAAATGGCTGAAACAGGTTTGCGATAAACATGGTTGAATGTAGCATCAGACTTAACTGATTTGGGTCAAATTGGTTTATGCAACATCTGCCCTAGACCCCTTCTTAGTTTAACTTAAATTGGAGTCCCTCAGCATCCCAGATGCTTTGCAGCCCTGTGCAGGGATCTCTGTTCCATAGCAGGGCTGGCCCCAACACTCTGCTCCCTGGCAGAGACTTGCAGGCACAGCAATGTCTGCCTGGCTTCCCCTTGCCCAACCCTTCCCCCTTACAACTCCCTGCTCAAATAGGGATTCCCTCCTACCCTCTCCCACATCACGGACAGTAGCCAACATGTGGTATTCTAACTAATGATAAGTGGTGTCTGTGTAAGGCAGACAGGACAAAGGCAGATAGGACAGTGTCTGCTTAGCACTTCTTGGAGCTAATCAGCAGGTCAACTAGTAATATTCCTTCATTCCTTCCTTGGAAAAAGTTGTTTAAGAAGAGTTTGAACTAATACAAGAGGCTTTTGTTTTCTTGATGGGGTGCTAAATGCTGTGTTACTTCCTTTGTAACACCTTGTTGTGTAACTAAATGCTATATAACTCTCTGCTGGCTTCCTTGCTGGTCAGGAGCAGCTGGGGAGGGGGGCCCTCTCTAATCAAAGCATCGTACCAAGACCTAGCCACCCCCCTCCCAATCTCAGCACCGTGGAAGGGAAGACAGGGTTCTAGCCTAAGCAACTGCACTCAGGCTTCTAGCCTGAGCCACTGAAGACATGTGCCTGCATTTCTTCAGTCCAGAGAGGATGTCTGTATGGTTACAAACCAGGTCAGTCTAGCCAAGTTAGACTAACCTGCAAAGATTGAATCAATTCAGGCTCAGGCTTTTTGAATGTCTGTTCCTAGCCCAGGTGGTTCTTATCATGAGTCTCGGGAAGATCCAAAAAATTGATATACAGATGAGACCTAGGGCAACCTGGTCTGGCTATACCTCATGAAGGGTGAAGCCATACTAATCATATGTAACAAGGTAAGAGAGGAGGTAACAGAGGGATCCTGGGAAGTGTTTGTGGCCCCCTTTGGTGATATTTACTAAACATTTAAAGCTGGTAAAGAAATAGGAATAATTGGAAATGGGAAAGAAAGGTACAGCTCAGCTGTGGGTGAGAGTGAAGAGGAAATAAAAATGTATACAGTGAAGTGGCTCACCATGACTTGAAAGAATCAGCACTGAGGGGGACTGCATGCAGTGAGCACTACCCATGTATTTTATTCAGATGGTCTGCACTAAATTAGCCTTGTACTTAATCATCTTCACTATTGCTTTCCATTACTGAGTTCATACTATTTTTGGCAACAGCGTACTGATAGACAATATATTTAATGAAGTTTCCTTATATGTGAATATAAGACAAGGGGTTTCCCCCACATGCTGACTAGGGGGAAAAAGCTCATCTTATATTTGAGTGAATACTGTATTTATCACCGTGAGTGCCTACAGATGTGTGCAATGCCTGCTCCGATGCACTGAAATTGCAGCACATAAGAGCAGACTTGATTAATTAAGTCTGCTGGAGTGTGCTAATTCGCATGCTCCAGCAGCCTCAGTGTCTCATGTACTCAGCACCCTTGTACTTCAAAATGGTGACGGGGGCATGTTAACTAAAGCTCATCAAACAAACTTTAGTTAAAGGGCCCCTGCTGGCATTTTGAAGTGCGGGATGCTGAATGCATGAGATGCCATAGGTGGTTTAGTTAGAGCAGTGCCTGAGAGCCACTCTAATTAATGCTCTCCCCTCCCCTACACCCCCCCCCAACACATGCAATGTTGCCCTGTATCCTTGCATTTTCTTTTTTCTTTCTGAGTTTGCATTGGAACAAATTGCCATAACTCTTTTGAAAAAGTGATTCATTTTCCTGCATTTCATTTCTTGTGATTTGGCAATACAGTTGCAAAGTGCTTGTTAGGCGCTTGGGCCTTCCCTTACAAAGTGCTCACTATTCCAAGATAGCAACACACATTGTTATAAATCACATTTGTACATTATGCTTTCATAAGGTCTTGCAGTGTTCTGAAGAAAGTGAATCCATGTACATACAGGTACAACTTTTACAGTTTTCTTTGTAACCAGAATAGACAACACATACTTATATCTTGGGCTGGCCTACACTAAACTAGATGAGATTCTCTGGTTACACCACCACAGTGATGCACCATTCCAGGGCTTATACCACTTATCTATTTTTTATTTTAATTTTACTGATTTTTTTTCCCACCATTTCTTCTAGAACTTTGACCATAGAATCCCTTCTAAAAACTGTTTGAGAATCACAATCCAAAGGTAAGAAATCCAACTATAACTAGTAGCTACAGAATGATATTTGCTAAATTTGCCTTTAGAAATTGGAATTTGCCATTAGAACAGTGGTCCAGAAGAATGACAAGGGTTAATTGGATCCAATATTTAGTTTGTGGTGGAGATTTACATTCTCAGCATTTTAGCATCCAAAGGTCCGAAGTTAGCAGACAGACACATACATCCTGGGAAAATGGAAATATGCAACACCAAAATGAACAATTAATTCCCTTAGAACTAATAACAAAATAGGAATACACAGAATTAGCATCGGGTCATAGTGACCAGCTGTAACTTGTTGAACAGCCCCTGGGATCCTGGTTTTGGTGGCATGACCAAATTTGGAGACCAGGAATGCCCCAAATAAGACACTGGCAAATGATCAAATTAAGATGTGTATATGTGATGTTTTTGAGAAACAAGGTATTATGCTGACAGGGCAGAACGTGAACAGTACGACAACCAGAGGGAAACCAATCAATGATGAAGAGTCATCAGGAGACAGAAGACAGAAAAGGTGGTATCCCCCAAGGCCACTGTGGGTAGAGGGTAGACCACCAACCCATCTTGCCTGCTCCGTCAGGGGGCTGGACATCAACCTCCAAGGCTGATGACATCCTTGAAGCAAGAAGCATGAGGTGGTGCTCGCATACTGACCGAATGTACCATCTCCTTGTGAAACCCTAGGGCTGGTAAAAGAGTCTCGTCATTTTGCTTGCATTAATCATATTTACCATCATTGTGTATCAATAAAACTTGCCTATTATCAAATGAAAGGGGTTGTAATCAGACAAATTTAGAAAGATTGTGCCCACCTGGAACAAGGTATCAGGATGATGTCATAAAACCAGTGACAACAATAACATATCTCATTGACGGTGGTAGCTTTTATGGCTACAGCTGTGACAAAAAAGCTCTGCAAAGATTTAAAGTTAATAAATTCCCATGAATGAGAAAAATGAAACTGCAGAACAAATTTCATACAGAAAAAGTGCAATTTTCTGCATTGGTTAAGACCAGAGAACAGGAAGGAAAATGAATTGATTTACATATATATAACTCCATATTCAACTCTGGGTTGAAACTTGATCCAAATAAAAAAAAAAAAAATCCAACCAGAGAAAATACTGAAGATGAAAAGTGAGACTGCCTAGCACACATCATCGCAACCAAAAAAAGTGTCACTTTTAAAGACATCAACTTAAACAGGCTCTCCCACACTGGTTCAAAAATTAATCCCATCTGCTCCTGATGTTTGCCAATGAGAAGTAAAAGTGTAAGAGATCATTGTACTAAAGATCTCTGAAGTAATAAGTGTAGCAGAAAGCCCCCTTTTCCTCTTGCCTGCATTTGCTCTCCCCTCTTTGGATATGATTCTCTAACTTTTCTTCCTTCCTCTCTCTTTCACTTTAAGATAAGGAATTGTGTTGTAAAACTTGTATGTGTGCATTTTGTATCTCCCCTTGTAGTTTGGTATTTATATCTATTTGTGTGCAATGGCATTTGTAACTTACATTTTATACTCCTCACCTTTCAACTAAATGTGTTTTGTTACAATATATAACTTACTTATGAAACTATGTTAACAAGGGCAGGAATCAAACTGCCCTTCCCTGTATCAGGCTGATCCCTAAAAGGGAGAGTGAATCAGTGATTGAATGTGTAACAAGGTAGCACCTGGAAGCTGCAGATCAGCCAATGGAAGAACTCAATAGAAGACAATGTAACAACCGGGAAATCTCTAAACTCACTGATCAAGGGCTAGAAGCCCTGGCCTGAGTTACTCAGCCCAAAAGTTGGTCCCCGGCATGGATTATCTCCAGATCAACTGCTCCCAGAGCCCTGTTCTAAATTCATCAACGGACTCCCACTTGCACATACATGCGGACGACCCTTGGGGCTGACAGATGCCGTTCAGTAGCCACTGGGGAGTGGGGGGGGGGGGAAGTCCCACAAGGGTCAATGATCCCTGGATTGGGCAAACCTGAAAACTGGGAAGTCACCAAAGTCTGCCAAGGACAGAAAAAAGGCAGTGAAAAATGACCCTAAGTGGTGCCCTCTTGATCTCCAACTCGACTAGACCTGTCCAGCCAGAAGTACCAGCCGGCGACCCCCTTCTGGAAGATAACACCACACCGAAGGATGCCTCAATGACAGACTCCAGTGCTTGTAGGATAGGTATACCTGACTCTGTAGCCTGCTACTCTGTGTGTGTGTGTGGGGACCAGCCCCAAGGTTTATGATTTAACTCATTACAGTGTTTCAATCTGCCTAATAAACTAGAATTTTAAGGATCCCGAGTAGGACATTTGTAGCCAATATAAGGAGCAAAGTTAATGTTCATAGAGGGTAATATCACAATCTTAGTGGCTCTACAGAATATGAAAACTGTGAAAGCACTGACCTTTAAATACTCTTAGAAAAGAAATCCAAGACACTGAAGGAATAAGCAAAGGACAGCAATTTACTTTTCATCATGTCATCTAATAAGAATCTACTTATTGTTCAAGATGTATCATACAAAATGGGGACAATATTCTGCCATTCACTAAGAAATCACACAGACTTTAAATTTCTCCTGGGAGAGTTGCTGCTCTCCTAGGAGAAACCATGAGTGCACAGATGTTCACACTTGTCTTCCTAGAGTAAAAATGGCTGCTCAAGGAGAAAAATAACCTGGAAACAACCAGGTTTAAATCACTCCAAGCAGAGTTGCTCCTGGGAGAACAAATATCTGTACATGCTATGGCCTCTATCAGATGAGGACATAGTACTCCAGCACCTCTCCCCCAAGGATTCCTGGGGAGTCAGTGTGTTACTCCCTGGATTCTTCTGCTGTAGCAGAGACAGAACATGCCCCCTTCACAAATCTTACACTGCGCTGAAGAAAACACAGGTTGACTATGGAAGCCTGATTAAGGGAGCCTGCAGAGCATGCTGAGATGTGTACACTGCCTCCCCTCCCACCCAACCTTCTGGTGGCACAGCATCAGCACTGTAAACTCTCTATTCGTCAGGGCCTTAGCATTTGAATGTCAAACTTACGCAGAGCTACATGCACTATCTACCAGAAGAACAAACTTAGAATTCTCCCAGATTATTTGAATATATGTATGCAACCTCAAACTAAGCAGTTAAGGCTTGTTGCTGCAGTATTTCAGTGTTTAACAACCACCTACTAATTTTAGTGGCAGTTAACAACCTAAATATCTTTAACATGTCATTTCAAAGGGAATTGGGTATGCAGGTATCTTTAAAATATCTTATCCTTAGCTGTATCAGAAAGAAAAATCTGTTCTATTCAGTGACTCTACTCAATTTCCATCCAATCAATCAGAGGTGCTACAGCTGACCAAAGCTCAGAAGACCCTTGGACAGATCAACTAATATTTTAGCATACAGCTAAGGTGAATCCTCACTATGTGTGCTAAGCTTGAAAAACAGAAGTAGTGTTCAGTCCAACTAAAAACCCTGGTTTCACCAGCTCAGCCAGATAACTTGATGGACCTGAACTATGGAAATGCTGAACTAACCAATTTTGGCAAGTTTCATTTTCTGGCAAAGGTTCCTGAAAATTGAGGGAATTATGCTCCATGTTGTCATGGTCACCTGATTCACACTTAGCTACACTCTCCCCAGGACTTCCTCCTTCACTGCTGTTACAGGTCAATGGAAAAAAAAAAAAAGAAAGAAAAAAAATCCCCTTAGAATCTTCCCAGGAAAAATATAAAACGGGTGGCAACGAGGAATCTTTGCTACTTCCTCTAAGACATCCATTGAAAGATGTAAGACTCCAGTACTGAGTATACTTGGATAGCCCAATGACTATCTTCTCTTCTCCAGGATTGTCAAGGACTTGGTCACTTATTTCTATTTCTCACTTGATGTCCCCTTCCTCCTTCCCCCACTTTTCTCTTCTTTTTCATCCCTACAAACTGAAGAAAGAAGGAAAAAAATGTTGCTAGATATAAATCAAAAGATTCAGAATGATGGTTCCGAATTCACAAAAAATGAATTCACAAATAATTTGTATTCTCAGCTACAAGTAGATAAGCAATATTGACTATATTACTATGTAAGGCGGTTAGAAGGAAACAGATAAAAATGTTTAAACACACAAAAATAATAAATAAAAATCCCAAACAGATGCAATTTGGGACTTCCCACAGAAGTAAAGGACTATAAACTTATTACATTTATGTATTTATGTTTAACTATCTTTGCTTCAAACTAAATACGGAAGAAGATCCCATTAACACTAATTTATAGAATGCCAACAAATGTATTAAAAATAATAAGAGTATGATAACTGTCAATGTCTGATCTCTAGGAATTAAATAACTGCTAACAGTAAAAGAAAAAAAATGAAAAACATACAGCAGTAACAGAATTCATTTTTCCAAAAACATTCATATAAGAATGGAACTAACAGTGAACGAATATTATGAGGTGAAAAATATGGACATCTTTTCCTTAAGCAGCTAAATACTATGTGCACAAAGCTACCTATAATTTGGTGGAGAGAGGGGATTAGCCTCCCTTCAAAATGTGTGTATGCATACTAAGACCCAAGAACCTGGATTCTTATTCAAAATTACTAAATACTGCTTATTTAGTAATAAATAACACATTTACTTTTGGCAGGATGTCCTTTCTATTTAAACATTAATCGCTCAGTGTAGCTTTCTTGGCTTTTTTCCCCCAGCTCAAATATGAAAATTAATAGCTGTAATCAAATGAACTCAGCTTTTAGTCATTAATCTAGTCCAGTAATCAATAATTAACATTAATTACATGACAGTATTCCTTTAATTGCTAGTAGTTGCCTTGTTTTTATTGCATAATAATTCTTCTGACATACAGATAATGATTATACTTATTCAGCTGCTTAGCCATTATCCAGCCCAGTGTTGCCAAAGACCCATTCTCCTGCCTTTCTTCACCAACTTGCTTTTACTAGTCACTATCTGGTACACCTGTTCTGTGGACAATCGAAACCTACAGACTTCAAAGCTATACATCCACTGCCTTTTGCAAGCACAATATTTACTCACAATTTTAAAAATAAAATAATGAGTTCTAAGGAGTGCAGAAGGGAAAAGAAAAGTCATCACCTTCCCTTAATGCTCCTTATTTATCCTCTCCTTGAAATATTTAATTTCACATTATTACCTTACCAGAATATATTTCATAAAAAATTACCATTATTTCCATCCATCATATACTTGACCAACTGGAACAATGTTGATTCGTTTTATTTCTTCCAAAGAAAATGAATAGTATGAAAAATTATAAATACTTCAACTCAAAAAACATTTAAACTTTGATTTATATACAATTGGTTTGTCTATATATCATTATTTAAAATGTCAGTGCAGCATAAAACACACCCAAATACCTACTAAAAATTAATTAGATTTCAGTGTACTTTTCCAGTTCTCTCTCCCCTTGCCTCAGAATACACATACATGGAACTTTCTATTAAATATATAAAAGCAAATTTATCTGAAAGAACTGTTATGACCCAGGGATATTTTGATACAGTACATCATCTTCATAATTTTCAGTTTTTTATATCATAGAAAAACTCCTAGCATAGGGCAGTTTTGACTTCAGAATGTTATTTCATAGTTTTTAATAGACTATAGCTTCCCCATAAAATTTAATTTTAAATTACCTTCAATTTTCTACAAAATTAAAACAAAATTATTTACCAGAAACTACAGCACTTTGAAACATATTGTCCACAAACCCACAAGTGAGAATGTGTTTCTTGGACCCCCTCTGCTCCGATTAGAGATTTTTTTCTTTGTCTTAGCAATACCTAGATTGTACCCCTTAGCTCTGCTCCTTCTCATACCTTCACAATGAGAGGATGAGGGGCAACACATGCTTCCTGCGCCTCAGTTTCCTATCAACCACAGTGTTGACTCTGAGAAAGAAGAGAAGGAAGGTGTAATATGAATGTATATGTACTCAATGCATCTTTAAAAACTACAATGAAAGGTAAGCTCTAATGAGCTCAAATGGTCTGTGTCAAAGCCAAATGTGATGTTTGGTGGCTGCAAAGAAGCCCCATAGACTGGGAAAGGCTCACGGTTCTCTGAACATTTTTCTGATACCTTTTATTAACCAGCTACTGAGACACAATCCCTTTTCCTTAAGTGTGTTACCACTACCAAACATACTATGGTTAAACTCTCAGGGGTGTGGACAGGCTGAAGGGTAGGACACACTGTATCAAGTGGTCCTGGACCACAGTGAAGCTAGAGTACTTTCTTTGACTGCTTTGTGGGAATATGAAAGTAACGGTCCTGCAAAATACGAGATGTGAACCAGTCCCATCTATGCAGTGATGGCACTAATGCAAGTGATCAATCATTATCACCGTCTTGATTCACAGACATTAGGGTCAGAAGGGACCTCAGTAGGTCATTGAGTTTGACCCCCTGCCATGGGCAGTAAAGAGTACTGGGGTCAGATGACCCTAGCTAGGTGCTTGTCCAGTCTCCTCTTGAAGACTGCCCTAGTAAATAGAGCATCGCCTATTCCTTGCTGCCCTTCCCTGATGAATTTATAGGCTGACACAAGATCACCTTTTAGCCTTCTCTTGCAAAGGTTGAAGAGACCTAGGTCCCTCAGTCTCTCCTTGTAGGGCCTTGCCTGCAGGCCTCTGACCATATGCGTGACCCCTTCCGAAACCTCGTAATATTCTCCACATCCCTCTTGAAGTGCAGCACCCAAAACTGGACTCAGTACTCCAGCTGTGGCCTGACCAGTGCTGCATAGAGGGGAAGTATCACCTCCCTGGACCTTTTCATCATGCATCTATTAATGCATGATAAAGCACAGTTAGTCTTGTTGATCACTTCATCACATTGATGACTCATGCTCATCTTGGAGTCAACTATGCGAGCCAGAGAGATATACTCCTCCTTGGTAGTTATACCGTTTTCACAGCCTGTACACCTCTTTCTTTGCCCTTAAGCTTTCCTGGACTTCCGTGTTCAGTTGATAGGGCTTCTTGGCCCCTTTGCCCCCTTTTATGCACAATGGGATTGTCTCTCTAACTAATTTCCTGAGCACACTGAAGTTAGCCTTTCTGAAGTCTAGGACTTCAGCCCTGCTGGTTAGTTTACCCACCCTTTGCCAGACTGCGAATTCAATCAGTTGATGGTCACTATCCCCTAGGTTACCTTGTACCTGCAGATTCCTGACCAGGTCATCCTCTATAGCCAACACCAAGTTCAGTAAGGAGTTTCCCCTAGTGGGATCATATACCTCCTGTGCTAGGTGGAGGTCCTGTATGCAGGTTAAGAACCTACGTGGGCAGTTAGTTATATTTGGCTGGCTTCTCCTCCCAGCAGATGTCAGGGCAGTTTAGGTCACCCATGACAACCATAGTTTTCCACCATATGACCTCTGCGAGCTGTTTGGAGAATTCCAGGTGTAGCTCACCCTCCTGGTGCAGCAGTCTATAGTATATCCCCGCTATCAAGTCCCTTCCCCCCCTACCCCCCCGTGACCTCTTTGTATCCTGGCCCTCCTCTGATCCTATCTTGATTATAGAGGATGTATATTGTTCCTTCACATAGTCAGCAACACCCCAATTTTCCTTTCATAAAGCAAGTTATTAAAAATACTGTCAGGTGTTCATTTATTGGTCCCGGGAGCCATGGGGCACTGTCCCAAGGGAAAGTCCCATCAGCTGCATTCATTTTCCCCCAAAGGAGGCTGAGATACAAAGCTTCAGTGCCTGTTATTATTATGCTATTTAGGAGATTTGGAGGAGTTTATTGCTGCCAAATATCAGTAAATTGACAACTATGAGATTTCTGACTCTTTCAGTACATGTTCTCCCTGTTTTCAAGATAGGCGTCTTTCTTCAGGTTCCCGTCTCAAATATGCTCAGGTGATGCTTACTGGCAGGGAGAAAGAGCTTAAAGGTATGAAAGGGCTTTCCAACAGCAGCATTGTTAGACTTACTATCAGTCCCCCTCTACGTTACATGCATCATGAAGTTACCAGGTTAACTGCTCAATTCATTTAGACCAGTTACAAGTGCAAATTAACTACTGCACCATAAAAAGGTGCAAACAGCACCTAATCTAATATAAGTTAGATATGGAGAATATGCAATATTTTTATAGCTGTTTTTTATCCAGCTTTAATTTGCATGTATAGCAGGGCTGACTGGAGACCCAGCCAGAGGAATGCTCCATAAACAGCTGGAATTGGGAGTCCTGTAGCTAACAGGATTCTCCATTGTGGCAGCACCCCATGGCTGCCAGGCCTGAGAGTCCCACAGCTGACGGGACACTCCCTCATGGCAAGGCCCCATGGCTGCCAGAACCAAAAGTCCTGCAGCTATGGATTCTGGGTCCTGGCAGCTGGGGGTAGTGCTTAAAAATGGTAGTGGCAGCACTTGAACTAAAGCTCATTTGATAAGCTGTAGTTCAAGCACCCCCACTACAAGTTTTAAGTACCTGGACAGCTGTAGCACGCCAAAAAAAAATGTTTATGTCAGTACCAGATCAGCACCAGCTGATGTGGTTGGTTAATAATCAGCTATGAATAATCGGCCAAAAATTGTTTTTATTGGTGCACCCCTAATTGTAATATAATAAGAAATATTTGGATGATATTTTAATAGCCCATTAAAGTACTTACTATGGATAAGAGCAATGTTTTAACACTGATCTGTTTGGTTGTAATATATAACCCAGATACCAAGCTGGTAACTGACAAATATTTTTTTATTAAAATATACATACAAGTGTTTGACCAACTGGAAGACGAGATGACTGCCACATGTATAATTGTAATTTGCAGCCTTAAAGAAAATAGTTGATACTTCATGTCACTAATGAATTCAGAGGAACAATAGCAAGTCAATACATATTAGGACAAAGGAATTTTCAGTAATTGAAGAAGCCAGTCTATAAACAATTACACTGCTGTGTTCAATGAAACAAAATCAAAAACGCTTGAATAAGTTAAAATTGTCCTAAAAATATTTACATTTAAGACACCAATCAGAAGTTGGAAGCATGTTAACTCCCTTATCAACAAAGTTACAGTTCTTCCAATCAAAGCTAATTACTTTAATTACAGTTCTTCCTCTCTGAGAAGTCTTTCTTTTATTCACAATTTGTCATATTTTGATGGAAATCTCTAATATTAGGAACTGTTTGAAGTTACTACTTTCTTCCAATTATTATTCAAAGTATTATTATAACACATCACACTGAAAATAACCCTCACATTTCAAGCTGTATCATATCTATGCTACTGGACCTAAACTTGTCATTTCCCTGTAGCATTACAAACATTATCTTTCTTTCTCAGATGGTTTCAAATATTACAACACTGCATAATTGCATTGCTATTATTATTATTACTACTACTACTAAGTGCACTAACTCCCCTTTCTCCCATCACACACACACTTTGAATTCATTCTGAAATAATGTTCTGTTATATTTTTCCCTTGGGAAGCCACCAACATGTACAGCCAAATTTAATTTCTACCCTGAGTTAATGGATAACAATTTAATTTACTGTAAAAGTCAGTGGATTATTCACCAACCACACATTTTTAATCATTATTAGATGCATTTCTAAGACATCTGCTTAAGTCTGAACAAGAATTCATTGAGGAAGCTTGTACAGATTAGACGAGACCAGGGGTTGGCAACCTACAGCCCACAGACCAGAGCCATCAGCGTTCAAGCCTGTAGCATTCAGTGACAGGGGGCACTCTTTTGCAAGGCACTCTCTTCATGCCATCAGGAAGATAAACAGATGTGGTTGCAGGGTGCAAAGCACCTGTCTGACTACCCATCTCTGACATGGGGTTGGTTATTCCAGCCCACAGCTGGAAGAAACTCCCTACCCCTGTACTAGATGTTCACTATGGTCCCCATCTCCCGGATTCATAATTTATGGAAAACATGAGTCTTACTATATCCAAAGACTGAACTACTCTGCAAGCACCTAAAATTCTACATTTAATGTCTCACTATAATAAAACCTGGAAATCCCAATTATTTCTGGTTACTAACTAATCAAAATAATTAAAGGTATTTTCCTCAAAATAAAACAAACAACATCTATTTCAGGTACATAACAAAAGGAACTCCAGCAAATACTCAAATTCATCTTTTCAGGTGACATTTTGATCATTCCAGAAAAATGTTACAGATTCTTCAGACTCTGTTTAGAAACTCCAGTCAGATTTTAGTAACAAAATGTATACCCAAATGGGAAATATTTGTTGGAAGTTGCTTTCCTTATCTACCCCAATGGTCATTATTTTCTTTGTTATTCTCTTAATCACTACATTACCTACAATTGTATTTGAAACAGCAGCCTCCCTAAATAAATACACCGAACTCATCAGTTTCAGAACTGCTTTTTCCCTTTTGTTCAATTACATATTTGAGAAAAAAAAGAATATTTGACCTATGCTTCTTTCATATTTCAATGTCTCTTTTTTACTACAGTTCCCTTCATGCCAGTTCATAGAGCTTGTATTGTCCTGCTAAAACTTAACTTTCTATATTAGTTTAAATTTCTTCTTTGACACAGACCCTTTATTTGCAAAGGTATTTTCCAAAGCTTCCTAAAACATAATCCTTTACAGATCTCTAATTAAATCTTCAAACTACAGTCCTAATAATGCCACAAGCAAATTCTAACACTAAAGAGATTCTCTTACAGATATTCTTTGCTAGTTTCTGAAAGGTCTCCAAAGTTGCATCAATATTGTTAAAAGAACAGAAACATTGCTTTCTTACCTAGAAGTTCCTTGAGATGTATTATTTTGTAATGTATTGCTTACATGTCACTGGCTCCCAGAACAACAACTAATAATTGTTTTTGGCTTGTCCTGTGAGGCTGAAATATCTTGCCTTTAGTTTACATATATCCTTAGATGGATGGGGACCTGCTATTCTATACTGAATAACTGTTGACAATTGGATCCACAGATAAAAAGGTGGAGGTTGTCTGTAGAGTGATCATTTGTGTATTAGAAGACAAGGTTTGGTTTTGTTTTTTTTACTCAGCAGTTCACAAGGCAGGCTAGCTGATACAGAAACGAGACTAGAACATGTGCCATAGCTAGATACTCTGGTGACAAGTGACAAACAAGTCTTGCAGTGACAAAACATGACAAAACATTCACAGGCAGAAGTGTCATGGGTACAAATGAGGTGCACCCTAACCTCTTTCTAATAATCTGAGTGAAACTCTCTGTGTTAAGGCCTTATCTATCACATAGTAGAATCCCACAATTTTCCCATTTGTAGATGGGCAGCTCTGCTGTATGAACTGTTCT
This sequence comes from Caiman crocodilus, assembly GCA_030014935.1. Taxonomy (NCBI): domain Eukaryota; kingdom Metazoa; phylum Chordata; order Crocodylia; family Alligatoridae; genus Caiman; species Caiman crocodilus. Next base: position 62,436,362 of record JAGPOW010003642.1, on the reverse strand, counting down.
TATCCACAAAGCCTGAAAAATTGCATGCATCTGTAGATCTTCACTTCAGGAGTTTATGTGCAAGCATGAGACAGCACTGTGGTATTTCTGTTTGTTTTCTCCACCCAATCAGAAGGGACAACATATTTAGAGAAAAAAAGATTTCAAAAAACAAAACAGGCCACATGTATCTCTCATATTTAAAGGATTTCCATCTGCTGGTGTTAACCTAAACAGGCATCATTATTATTTTTTTAGATACCCACAGCAAATGCTCGGGTCTCAGCTCAGTGTCCATCCTCTCCCCACCCATCTCCCGTGACTGCTCCTTTCTAAATTAGCTTGAGTTCTTCCTTTATCCTGACATAGCTTTGTTCTACATAGTTATTCCAAAACACGTCCAAATCCATTACATCACAAGTACTATGCTTAAAGCCTGTACTGCACCACATTTTACAGGACTTCTCTATTTCTCCTGAGAACTTGGGCTCTGCAACAAGATGCTTCTTAATTTCACTGTCCTATATTTACTATTCTTGTATAACTACATTTACTATAGTTTTTAAAATAAGAAAAAAGTATGTGTTCACATACTTTATTGTTGGAAAAAGATGAGAAAACTTTTTGTGCAGTGGTCTATTTTTTATGATATCTAACAGTACACAAAGTAGAAAACAAAGAAACAAAGCTGAGAGAGCAAACGTATTTTCTCTTTTGACTTTTTTGTATTAGGATAGTGCATCATCCGAAGAACAGCCAAATCATAGACATAAGTGGCTTCTGGACGGTTTAAATGCAGGTCATGAAGAAAGTCATGTAACAAATCATTATCTGAGCTAAAGTACAGTGCACAGACCTCTGGTCTTGCAGCTCTCAGCTGTGTCAAAATTCTGGATTGTGGTAAAAAGGTTAGGAAGGCTACCCGCTCCCATCATATACCATACATATTCCAAACACCTTCTAGACTGCGAGTATTTTGAAGTATATTTCATTTCATATATTTCACAAATTATTTTCAAGAGAGTCACAGGGCATAACTATTTTAGTGATCTCTTCTGAGACTAGAAGTTGGGCAAACAAGTGTTCCACTCCTTTATACCCTCTTTCAAATACAGAGATCTACAAAAAAGGAAAATAAAATGAAGAGAATTAAATTTATTGCAGTTTTACATTTGGTGCTATGACCCCAATCCAGTAAAACATTTAAGTATCCGAGGTGTCCCACTGACACCAACAGGATTAACTCACATGTTTGAAGTCAAGCATGTGTTTAGCTGTTCGGCTGAATCAGTCCTTACTAGTGGGGTTCAACACCTGGCCCATGGGCCAAATCAGAGCCATAGAGCCACACCATGTTGCCTGTGGGTCTCTGCAGAAAGCAGAGGAAAGGTGGCAACATTAATTACCTCAATCCGCCCAAGGCCAAATTTCTGGAAACACTGGGAGCCCCGAGTGCCAGATCATGTTGATGTGCCTTGTCACTATAGCAGGCTTGGGCAATGCCAGATCACACCCACAGACAGACCCCACGTGGCGACCCCATACTGTGTCTGGGGCACGGACTGACCCTGCATGACTTATCTGGTGCACAGGGACAAGGTTGAACGTCACTGACTGGTCTATATGTTTAGCTGCCACATACTGCTGAAAACAGCAGGTATGTTTCCAATGTGTCTTCCCTATTTAAGGAGGCAGAAGTTTTTGGCTTGCACATTTGCATTCTGATAGTTCTACAACTGTTTAGCCCTCTCTGAAAGATGACAGCTGTACCCAGAAGCCCCTGTCATTTTAGCAGCTTGAAATAGAAAAAAAAACTACACTATAATTACATCATAATATTTTTAAATGGTTCAGTGCTTTAATTTTTCATTTCTGTTTTCAGAAACTAGATGATACAATTGATCTCACACCTCTTCTTAACTCAGTAAATTCTCAAATGGAAGAAAATTAAAAAATTCAGGAAGGTTTTATTTCTGAGTTTTTTTCAATTGCTAGTCTGATTGATGATATTTATTTGGTAGGTCAATGAACTCAAACAGAATCTCAATTTGAATATTAAAGCAATTTACTTCTATTCTTCCCTTCCATGTTCCCTTCATCTGGTATTTCTACCCCTGTTTCTTCTATGTCTGACACAGCACAGCCATTTTTGGTATTTGTTTTCTGGCATTCCTCTTCTTCCTCATCCCTGCTGGAGTCTTATCTTCTCCCTGCCCTTCTAAGACCCAGACTGCCCTATCAGAGGGAAGATGACAGAAAACTAATCATTAGTTTTGCTCAATACACAGAATCTTTCAGCTATACAAGAACAGCTTGAAAATAAAGCCAGACCTACACTAATGACTTAAGCCAAAAAATATTTGTGATCATGTAAAGAGATGTGATCAAGGACAGACACAAGCACTCCAGAAGATACCCTAGTTCTGATGTAGTTATATCTGCAAAACTGCTCTTAACAGTGTAGCTTTTTACACACATAGTACTATTACTAGGAGTGCCTAACATAGGTATTTAACATACAAGTATTCATATGCTGATAGAGCACTTCCAGAATAAATATGGACAAGGGAAGCTGGAGCCAACTCCTATTATAACAGTATCACAGATTAAATTTGTAACCTGACAGACCCAGAGAAAAGACGCGGACTAGACATACACTTGTCGAGTTTTTACGCATCTGCCAACTCAACAGAAATAAAAACAAAACAAAATACAAGTACATCAAATAACCCAGGATAGTCAGCAAATGAAGGCTGCAAACCTTCCCTCAAGTCTCATTTTCTAGTGGCCCCGATGAAGTGCATTCTCAATCCACCGTAAATTAACACTGCACGGTCAGCTCCTGATACTGGATCATCCACAAAACCACAGTACATGGTAGAGGCGGCTTCAAGGAGCCCAACGCCACATTTTAAGGCAGCGGTTCTTAATCTAGCAGGACTCAGAGCACTCCCCCTGCCCTGGAAACACTGAGGGCTGAGGGATAGAGGGTGCACTCACTATAAGCCCCAGACTCTCACTCCTTCCCCCATTTTCCTCTTATTTGTCCCAAGCAATCAATCGCTATGTCTTCAGGGGACTTCTTAAGCAGGGTTACAGTTTTACTGTACCCATGCCCAGCGGCACAACAAACAGGCCTGGGCTCGAGGCAGCCCACCCTGACTTTGCCGGGCACCACAGCTCAGACGACCCGGCTACAGGGCAGCGCCCGCCTCCCTGCACAGGGCCTGGGGGGGTCCTCCCGGCGGGCACGAGCTTGCGCATCTCCTCCCGCCTCCCTCGTTCCCGCACGGACCCTTCCCGGGAGGAGGGGGCGCACACCGGGGCAGGACCGCAGCTTTGAAGGCCGCCCCAGTCCGCTGCCGAGGCCGTTTAGCTGGGAGGAGGGGGGAGGGGAATGGCGCCCCCGGCCGCCAGCACCGGTTACCTGCGCAGCTCAAGCCGGAAGAGCCCGCGAGTGCGGCGCACCGGAGCGGCCGCTGACAGGTCCCGGCATGCAGCGCGCCCCGCCGTCCCTCCTCCTCTCTGCCTCAAGCTGCGCACCTGCGCCACAACGCCCCCTGCCGGCCCCGCCGGGCGCCAGGCCTCTCCTTGACTCCCGGGCGAGTCTTGGGAGGAAATGTGGTGGCTGGGGGCGCCCCTTCTGCCGGCATAGATGTAGGTGTCTGCGGCCCGAGACCCTCGGAAGGGGCAGTAGGAGCCACCTCGTCCTCATCCCAGCCTAGGCTTTGTGTAGCCGAGCCTTTAAAAGCTCCTCCTCCTCTGTGATCCTTCAAAGCCAAGCAAGGGTCTTTAGGGAGACGGGATATCTTTTATGAGACCGACTGAATAGTTGCGAGGCGAGGGGAGTTTTTTTGCAAGCTTTCAGGCATAAACGCCCTTCTTCAGGCATAGGGAGGCTCTGCCTAGGCATCGGGAAACTCCAAGCCAGGCAGCAGGGCTCTGAAGCAAGATGCTTTACTTACAGCAGCCACCTGACAGCGAATTGTTTTCGGTTAAAGTGCAGGGCTGTTATTTTGTTTGGCTTTGCTTTGTCACTTGCTGCATATATTAAGCCATTTCAAAGAATGGGGACTACACATCTTGGCAAGTCTTATCAGTGTTAAGCTTCACTTCTCGTAGCCAATATGCTGCAATAAACATATTTGAAAATTATTTTCAGACTCATAGTCCCTCAGCAACCCTAGGCAGAAAGACCCTGAAGGGAAGCTGGCAGTGACTGGACTGTCATTGTAGAAGAGAGTTTAGGATGCTTAATGAACCCATGGGTAGGCACAGCCCTGAAGCATTCAGGTGCCTGATGACTACTGTCGCAATACGCACCCTCCAGGTGGCTGTGGAAGGGCGCTGCGGAGACGCACTGAGTGGAGGCCCGAGGGATGGCACTCACCCAGATGCGTTCTGGGCCCTGGGTAGGCGGAGAGAGGAAGAGCACGGGAGACAGAGAAAACTTCCGAGGCGAGGTTTGTAGAAAATAAACAAATTTACTCACTTAACTCTTGCAACGAAATACAATCAATGCGAACAGTGTAAAGCGATGAATCCCGCAGTGGCCACAGCCAGGCGTCAGCGTACCGCAGTGCTTATCGGACGAGCCCCTAAACACTCGCGGGGCCCCTCAGAGCCTGAGAGGATGGTAACCCACTCAAAGACCACGGCTCTAGAGAGAGCACACGTGAGGGGATAGGCTAAGAGGCGAACCTCTCAAAACCCCACTGGCGCCCGCGTGAGGAGGAGCGAGAGGAAATCAGATCAGTGCGCATAGACAGTCAAGCTGACTGACTAGCTCGATCTCCTCAGAATGCCAGACAGACAGGAGTACTGGCTGACTGACTTGTTCAATCTCACAGGAGCGCGCGCGCGCACACGAATCTCGGGGCAGGGTCCTAATATACCCTCCCTAGCCAATTAGAAAGCTCCCTCCAAGGATGCTTCTAGAACTGACCACAATTAACTCTCGCTGTTCCAAACCACTTACAAGATTGGTCCATCCTCTGCCACTGCGGTCCTCATCCTTCACATAACAGACATGTCACTTAACAAACAGAACATAATATAAGCATCATAAAACAGGCAACACATCTTATTGGTAACAGGAGCAATGATCTGGTGGGAGTCACTGATCACAATTCCACAATGACTACAACAAGTGCCATGAGTAGAAATATAGTCTAGACCACATACATGGGTCTAGACAGTCTTATTACTCTGCAGAGGGGGTGCTGGACCCCATGGGACAGTCCCAAACTTTTGCACTGCAGGAGACTATAGTGTTTCTCTCAATCATGTCATTTTCAAGGTGCTTTTCACCACACCTGTAACTGGTGTTGAGACATGGAATCCATTTTACAGGACTCTTTATCTTTCATCCAAGGGAGGCAATCACACATGCTGGTGGCCAAGCAACCCCTACCTCACCTTGGCCCCACAGGGTACCCTCTGTCTCACCTGCCACAACTTGATGAATGTTTTAGTGCTTTAGGCATCTGCCCCAGGGCCCTGAAGGCAAGCCTCAATTTACCTCTCTTCCTCTCCCTCTCAGCAGTCTTGTCAAGCACTAAAGCACCTTGAGGACATTAGTTGCAGCCACCTTCAGTTTCCTCCACCCTATTCCTTCCCTTCTCTGACCAATCTTACCTGCAGGCACTGAACTACCTTAAGAATGTTAACCATGGCTTCCAGCCTCCCCATAGCCACTCCCGTGTCTTGTAGAGGCTGGTGAAGAGTAAGACCAACAGCAGGGGTGGGCAAAACGCAGCCTGTGGGTAGGATACAGCATACTAAGCCATTCTATTCAGTCCACAGGGCCCCTAAAAAATTTAGAAAAATTAATACTCATCTGCTCCTGGATGCCTGTCATGTGGCCCTCAGTGGCTTGCCAAAACTCAGTAAGCAGCCCTCTGCCCAAAATAATTGCCCACCCCACCCTATAGGCTTCAGCCCTCTTGGCTTTAGCTCACTAGTTTCTCTAGCTGTTGACTCCTAGCATAGGACCTCACCCCCCTCCGCCTCAGCCTGCCCGTCTCTCGCTTAGACACAGATTTGGGCCTTCATGGTTTCAGTAGAGCTGAAGTACCTCTTGAGAAACTATGTGGCCTAACCAACCCTGCAACCACTTTAGTCTGAACTGGAGAACAAAGGTAGGCAAACTGCTTCAAAATGCTAAGTCCCCTCTAACCTATTGTACTACTATCAAACCTAACTCCCCACATACAAGCTCTCTTAGTCCCTGGACATATTGGACCTGGTTTGTAGTTTCTGCTCCTTGCCACCTCAGGCTAACAGGGGCTCTTCCCTTTACAGAGTTCAAAGCATTACTAGTCCTGTATCAGAGACTCAAGCTTATATTCCACGAGCTCTTCTGGTCAGGTGTTTCCCTGACAAGTGAAAGGTATGCTCTTAGGCTTAATGATGAGTTTAGTAGCATTCTCCTGACTGTTGGAGTTGTTATTCTCTTCCTATCTGCAGCCCTAGCCTATTGCTGTACAGCTAGCTATTAAGTAGTTATTTGCAGCCCTCTTGCTCCCCACTTATCTCCTTTTGTAGCTGACCCCAGTCGGTTGCCTGCTTCTATCAGTGGGCCTCAGCTGTTGACTTTTCTCTCCTTAAGGTTACAGGAACTTCTGGCTCCCTGATATATACCCAAACTCAAGAACGTTTCTAATTATTTGTTGGTGGGAGGGGTGGTTTTCTCTTCTCCACCCCCACAACATACTGTTCATGTGTAGGTAAAGTATATATGCCTTTATTTACAAGCGTGAATGTCTTTATAGGCATGTACACACATGCATTGTGTATTTGTGACTACATATGTAAGACAGTATTTCTTATTAGGAAGGTCTGTGTATGACTTACTCACCCTTTATTGTCCACATTTAGCAATATGTAGGACAGGGATGGCCAACCTGCAACAAGAATGCTACAAGTAACATGAGCAGCTTCTTCATATGGTACACACCAGATCAGGAAGGGGACAGAGTTAAAAAAGAAGTAAGAAAAAAGAAGAGCAGCACTCAGGCAGGACTGATACTTGGAGAGGGTGTGAGATTTAATTTGTGGCCCACCTACCCATAAGATTTGTTTCCACAAATGTAGGATAATGCTTTTACCTTATATGAAGAATTATTGATGCTGCACATTAATATGAATGTTACATATAGTTCTGGTGTCAGTGTTTTAAAAAACAATACAGAAGGACTAGACAGAGCTGAAAAGAACTGTAAGAATAATTCCAGGGCTGAAGAAAATGGCTTGCAGTGAGATACTTAGAGTTGAATCTGTTTAACTCTTTAAGTATCTCTGAGGCTTCCAGCCAGAGATCAACTGGCCATATGTTCAATTAATGGCATAAGAACAAGGCACAAAGTTTTTACACATTTTATAGTGGAACAGCTTTGTGGCTTATTGCTAGTTTTATCATGCTGTTAATTGACTGAACCTGAAGCTGGGTCACAACTTAAGACACAATTAACTGGTTAATCACATCTTAAGTGTAATGTGTAGATGGGGCCTAACAAATCCTTGGACCCTGGCTTGCATATAGCTCCAGGTAGACCAGTTAAATCCTTACAAATATACATATGAAGGCTTAATTTCTTTCTAAGTAAGGAACTACTTTAATTCAAGTCATCCTGTATGTGAAGTTCTTTGTAGTATTCTGGAAATATTCTGCAGTGTCTGTGTGTGTTGTTAAACATATTTCCCCAGAAATGGCAGGATTCAGTGACAGATTACATTATTTCTAAATGCATAAGAATGCAATCCTGTGTTTGATCATTCACAACTTTGAGCACTCATGGTGTTGTGCCCCAGCTCAAGTCTGGGATCGTGTCCGGTATGCAAGCGCCAATAAGTATACCAGAGGTGAAAGTACAGAGGAAGTTTTTATTGCCAGCAATAAATGGTGCAAGCGGATAGTTCACGTACCTTTGGGTACCTTTTATACAGATGTTCTCAAGTGTATCGTTTGGTGATTGGTTACAAACAACTGACATAAGACATTTTCTACTGAGCATGTCTCTATACCCATGTTTTAGCCGTGTGTCTCATTTACATACATGTATGTTTCATTAACATACTTTGCTCTGCCCAGGGGGTATGATTTTTAGCATTATAATGAGACCTTTTTCTGAATTTCTTGTTATCTTGCTGGTGTCAGGGAGGCATTCTGGGAACCTTCCACAGCCTATGTGCTCTTAAATCTTACGTTGCAAAACCTCCCCTTATAAAATCTTATCTTGCAGAACCTCACAATGGATGAAGCTGTGAGATCAGAGGCTAAAGTTTCTATGCAGCACTGAGAACCACAGAGCAGATCCCCTACCCTCCTAGGAGATTCTACATGGCTATGACAATCTGCTTGTATGGACCATTTTGCTAAGTGGTAGTTCAAGCTTGTACATTTGTTTGTAAAGCTGCCAGGACTGAAAGACACTGTATAAACTTTAGTAATTTCCATTATTTTTATAAAAGTGATTAAGAATAACAGGGTGTAATAAGAATGTTTTAAAATATAGTCTGTTTGAGGGGTACTTGATCTCTGGCCCAGAGCCATCTCATTTGGCCTGCGGATGAAATTTGCAGGCAGGAAAGTGGCATCATCCCTGCCAAATTCCAAAATCTCAAGCCCTATTTGGGTGATGGAGGCTGGGCCAGGCTGTGATCCTCTCCACTGAGGGGTTGGGCTATGTCTCCTCTCCTGCAACCTATCTGGGCTGGGCCACACTTCCTCCCTGCTTGTGGGGCCAGGCCACAGTCCCTTTCCCCCCACAAGGTGAAGCTATGCCCCTTTTCTTTCTCCTGTGATGCCAAGATCAAGATCTTGTCCCCTGGCAGGTTAGGTCCCCCTGCCCAGCTGCACAGCTGAATGGTGCCCACTGCACCTGCCTTTGGTGCTGCATTGGGACTACGGGCTGGATCTAGCCCACAGACCAACCAGAGAAACAAGTAGATCACCGCTGGTCTATATCATCAAATTACTGTGTCTGCTACAAAAGCACAGTCTTTTTTGCTGATCCAGCTCAACTAAACTACTGCCTGCTACATTCTAGCCTACACTTTTGACTTAAAAAGGTGCATTTTATGCCAATCCAAAAAGCAGGATTTTCAACTGCAGGGATTGAAAAGCCATGAGTCACCGGGCCTCAAAAATCATGGCAGCTTTGAGTTTTTTTAAGCCTAGAATTGCTTTCTATTTTTTGAACCATGTGGTTTGTGTGTTCAAGCCACTCTGTAACCAAAAGAAGTAGTAACTTCTCTCTTTATTCTCCCTGGCTCATTCAGGAGTGGGGTCTCTTAATAAACCTACCTTGTACTGCAAAGACTCGAGCAAAACCATGGGAGCTGGCTGCACTATTTCTACCAATAACAAAGTGCCCTTCTCCTTCCGCAGCGAGGGGCACCCAACTGCTTTTAACAATCCCCTTCAAATTAGACATTTTAAGGCTGCAAAATCAGAAGGCGCCTGTCTAACAGTCGTTGTCGGTGCCAGGCGAGTCGGCTGGCAGAAAGAACTGGCTCACTCCAGGTTAGGCCTCCAGAGCTCTGCACTTCGCAACGCGCGGAGGTGGCTGCAAAGAGCAGCGCCGGCTCCCGAGTGAGGCCGCTGTGGAACACCGGGGCTGCACATGCATTTGCTTCCTGGGGTGAGCAGCTCTGGTCTCTGGGTTGGAGCAGAGGCCGCAGCAGGCACCGGGTGTAAGGGGCATTGCAACTGCAGAGGCGCTGCAGAGGGAGGCCGGGCGCGAGCGCCTGCAGGGCCTTCCTGGGCGGGCCGCTCCCCACGTGGGTGCGGGGGTTCGGGCTGCGCTGCATGGAGGGCGGGATGTTCCTGGAGGTTCGGCGGCGGCTGCAGCGCGGGCTGCTGATCGTGCGGTACGGAGGGTGCAGGGGCGGCTGCAGCTTTGCCGGGCAGCCCCCGCCTGGCTTGTCGCCTCCCCCTGGGGGCAGGTTTGCCGGCCGTGGCTTCACGCCCGGCTCCGGCTGCTTCCAGCGCGGGGATCCGCTGCTCCCCTCGCGGCGGGGGCTTGGCCCCGCGGTCCCCGCCGTCTGCTCCCCGCTGGGGCAGCGCTTCCCGGGCTGCTGCTCGCCGCGCCTCCCGCGTCACGGTGAAGCGGGGCTGGCTGGCACCTCCGGAGGCATCTGGTCCAGTCCCTGCCCGAGGCAGGATCAGCCCTATCCAAACCAGCCCATAAATACACCATAGGAAACCGGGTTCATTTAGTCTGAAGAAGAGAAGCGGGGATTGAGGGGGTGGGGGGATTGATAGCAGCCTTTAACTACCTGAAGGGGGTTAGGAAGATGTAGCTGGACTGTTCTCAGTGGTAAAGGTGACAGAACAAGAAGCAATGGGCTCAGGTAGCAGCTGGGGAGGGTTCACTTGGGTATTAGGAAAAACTTTCTCACTGGGAGGGTGACAGCACTGGAATCTGCCCTGGAGATGTGGTGGAATCGCTCCATCCTTGGGGGTTAAGGCACGGTTTGACAAAGCCTTGGCTGGGATGATCTGTTTGGAGATGGCACTGCTTTGAGCAGGGGGCTGGATTAGATGACCTCCTGAGGTCCCTTCCAGCCCTCATTTTCTGTGATCCTGTACAAGTGTAACTTAAACCCAAATAGGAGACCCTAATCCACCTGCAACACTCAGGCTCTGATCATGTATACCTGAGAGCAGGTGCCCTTGAGAGCTATCAGAGAGCAGGCGTGGGTCAGTCCTGGTGAAGGTAAATAGGTGTGGCAGCGGGGACATCCTTTGGCTAGCCTTGCAACCTGGAGGGGAAAGGGCAGCTAGGGAATGCCCATGACTTCAGGCTCCTCTCTGAGGGCCTGTGAACATCAGCACTTTGACTGCAGGAGTTGTCAGAGTCTGCTGCTAATGTAGTGAGCATGAAAACATGGTTGGAAAAAGACCCAGTACTCTCATACTTGCTGCAAAGGTTTAATAATCCATCCCCTTCTGTATTTCAAAGGCACGGCAAACCTAAGCGTAGAAGGATTAGTACTTTATTGGCGATCTTTGCCAAGCCTTTGTTTCCATGTGTAAATGTGCTGTTTCCATCTCATTCACCAGCGTTCTGGTGGACTGCACAAAGACAGGACTGTTGAACTCATCTGGCCCCTGTGCCCCAGATGAGTGATATGGAGCCTGTCTACAGGCTAAACTGGGCCTGTGCCCTGTCAGCGCGGGGTATTACTGGGTTCGGATGCTTGGGGATTCAGGAATGAGACAGGTAATTGATTTTAAGGCGTTTTATTGGTTATATACTTACAGACACTCGGCCAGCAAAGGGCTGGCCGAGTGGAGAAGCTGTAGTTTAAGCAAGGAGAGGTGAAAGCTCTAGCGGCGGGTTGTGACCGCACTGGCTCACAGGCTATTGTTCTGTAGAGTTGCCGGCCGTAGGAAGAAAGCAGGAGCTCAAGCAGGAGGGGGTGGATGGTTTAGCGGCATGTTGTCGTTAGCGGGTTCACGAATATCGGGTTTACGGGTATGGGACACGCGGGGTGATCAAGCCCATGTCCGACTAGCGGCAAGGTCCCGGAGTTACTCCCCGCCTTCAGGGCGGGAGCTTTCTTTTATACTAG
>JAGPOW010003642.1:62344175-62424703 GCA_030014935.1 Caiman crocodilus | reverse complement strand
TTTTCCCTGGTCGGGCGTTTGTTGGTGATCACAGGTCTTGGCTTCCGCAGTGATGCTTTGCCGTTTATGTTCTATTTTTAGTAAGGCCATGTTATATTGTTTTTTTTTTTTCTTTACCTGCCATAGTGGCACACCACTTTACAGTGCTCACTAATTTTGACATGCCCCTCCACACCTTGCATGCTGGATCTGCCATCCACTCTGCCTGCTCTGGGACATGCCGTGTGCATGACAGTGCCTACCTCACCTGCTTCAGGACATATACTTTGCATGATGCTCACCGTCAGGCACCATGTGTAACACAGGTCCTGGAACAAGTGCTGTGTGCAGCGTGGGACCAGCTGGGGAGGCACTGTATGTGGTATTTTGACACCTAAGGTCATCACCAGGAGCCAGATGACAGGGCTCCAGGGGCTGGTTCCAGGCCCCAAGCTGTATCTTCGGCTCTCCCCTGCCCCTCCCCCCCAGCAAGTAGGTGTTCATTTTAAGAACTACTCTGCTGCCCCTCCCACTTTTAATTTAATTTGAGACCTCAGCAGTCATGTTGCGTGCATAAGGAATGTAATGTCAGGCACTCTGGCCCCAATTCTGTATCTATTTGATTTGTTGGGAATTTGGTGACATTTTAAATGGGCATGGCATTTAAATAATTTTTGAATATCTCCAAACTGGCCCAACATTTGTCATTTGCTCTCTTTTTAAAACTTGAGTGCTATATTCTCACCTGTATGTACTTTTGATTATTATTTAAGACTGTTTGTTTTTTTTAGCAGAAATAGAAAGTTTGTTTTTCTTTAGACTTTCTTTTACACACTGACTTTGAATTAAAGGAAACTTGGTAAACTACTGTCATCTTTTGTAATAAATAAACTTATTGTAGAGTAGTTTGCAGCTTGTTTTACAGTCATGTATACTTCTTAATTTGGAGTTCAACAAATCTTACCTGAGTCTAAACTACATTTGAACAAAAGTCAGAAGCATTCCAACTTTGAGAGCATTTATATGAGCAAATAGGCATTACAGATGCCTCATTATAAAACTTCTTTCCTAATTTCATATATATAAATATTTTACATTTCTAGTGAGTCCAATTCAGGAAGCTTGCCTTTGGATATTTCAATGACTCCATCATCCTTAAAGATAAAAAGCTGTCAAGCCTGCACAACTATCAACCTGCCTGCAGAGGTCAGGATTGTTCCTTCCTATTGCCGTGGAATACAATATGTAGCTGGGGATGGCTTACATGTAAGACTGCAGGTTGAATCAGATTCAAATGCAAGTAAGTGTAACTTATTTATTTATTGCTTTGCTTTGACACTTGTAAAGAGAAAGTTGCTCTGGTAAACAGATAAGCTGAAACATGATTTTACATGAAAGAAATGTGTTGAAGGTTTACTCTCTGCAGTAAGAAAGTTAATTGAGCTTCATTTTACATAGAACCTTATTTTATGTTCTCTATTAGTCTTGAACTTGGGATTAAAATACACTTCTAAAGTGCTTTTAAAACAAATGTCTCCAACTTTGCTAGGCCAAGTACAAAATCTATGTAATAAAAGAGAAAGCATATAATTTCAGGAAAATATTTAAAGAGTTTGAGAATTGTTTTGCTATATTCAAGGCTCTTCCCTAATAAAGACACTTAGGCTGATTTGGCAGTTTGGGAGTTGTTCCCAGTTAGTGGTCTGTAGTTAAAAAAAATTAGTATCAAAATTTCATGCAGTCCAGGTTATTGGATAAAGGATGGGATAATCAGAACCATCCTTAAGGAAGAGTTGTATTGCTGTCCTTTGCTGTACTGATTTGCAGAATTCAATGTCCCCACCGTTCATTCTGCAAGTTTTAAGTGTTACTTACCTCTGACACTTTCATGACAGTAAAACAGATTCCTGTATTTTGTTTTCTAACAGTGTGGAAGAGGATTCCAAATGTTGCAAACCTTGTAAGGTTAAGGATGCTAGACTGGCTGCTTGTTTCCATCCCTTTCTACTTAATAAGAGCCTACTGAAGTCTTTATTTGATAGCCAAAAACATTGAACTTTGAAACATGAGATATATTTGTTAGAAACCAAAACAGAATGATGTGACTACACTAGATATATATCATTATATGATTTTAAGCTAGAAACTAGTAGCATCTGCCATATCTTGTACTACTATCAAGATTACAACTATCCTATAATTCGGGGGTTTTCAACCTTTTTTAACAAGTGTTAAACTTTTAACTCTTGTCTCAAAGTTTCAGCTCATGTACCTCTTTATATATTTTTCTTGTTTTTAAGGGACAGATTGAAACCCCCATGATGTGAGAGGGAGTGGGGCCGGGGCAGGGGCAGGTGCTGGTGCTGTACAGCTGGGGCAGAGAGTGTGATGGAACTGTAAACAGCTCGTGTGGGGCATGTTGGAGGGGGGAGGGATGGTGACTCCTGCTGCTGCATGCACCGTGGAAGGGCATGGGGGCATGTGCCCCCAGATCTGTATGTGGGGCTGGGCGGGCTGCCACTGTGGGTTGGGGTTGGGGCTGCACCAAGCTCTTCCCGGCTGCACTTGGGGTAGGCAGTGGCAGTGCCGGGAGGGGGCTATGGGGCGGGCTGCAGCCACTCCAGGATTTGCTGTAGCCCCGCCATAGCCTGCCTCCCACCAATGCTGCCCCCTGCCCCAAGCACACCCGGTCCGCCCCTGGCAGGAACAGCCTGCTGCCACTCTGGCCTCAGCCTTCAACAGCAGCCCGCCTTCACCCCATGCGCAGATCCGGGGGCACATCCCCCTTCCCCATGCCCTCCTGGTGTGCTCACAGCAGTGGGAGCTGCCCTGCCCTAGCTGGGTAGTCCTTGCCCCTGCCCCACTCCTTCCACCACCACTGGGGCTTTGATCTGCCCCTCCAAAGCTCTGTCCCTCACAACAGACTTACCAGTCTAACCTGTCTGCTCTCTACTCTGCCGGGCTGCACTCTTGGCCGCTTGCATGCTGTCCTGCAGCTGCATGCACACATTAAGTCTGTGTACCCCCATGACCTTTTTAAGTACCCCTAAGGGTACGTGTACCCCCGGTTGACAACCACTGCAATAATCTATACATAGATGCATATAGATAACGACTGAATCTTTTACTCAAGAAAAAATAGTCTATTACTCAGTTTTGTGGCGTGCGTCTCTGTTACTCTGGGATTATGCATGTGAGTAGCCAAGTGAATTGTATGAAAATGATTTAATATGTTTCCTAGTACTAAAACTCATGAATTACAGTAGTAGAAGTCATGTAACATGATGCAGAAGTAAACACAGTTTGCTAGCTTTTCAAAATTGAGGTCCTAAGTTGCAGCAAGTTAAATTGGGAAACTTGCTTGTAGGTATAAGTCACATAAGTATGCACATATGTGTCTGGTGTTTCTGGAGAATCATTTAACTTGCAATTTGCAATTGACTTTTACTTCTCTTTTGTGAGTTCAGTTTAGAGTTTCAGTTTTGAAAAATTACAGCTATGAATACACTCTATTTTTCTATACTCTAAAATTTGTCCTATTCAAGTTTTCCTGTTCAAACAGATCGGTATGTTGTTTTTGTATTATTTACTTGTATTAATTTGTTTTGCTAGTTTCCATTTCATTGTGGAGAGAAATGTTGCCCAAGCATGTCTTTTTGTCAGCTTTTTTTTTCCCTTTGCTGGCCAGCAGAGGGTATTGTTACACCAGATACTCGTTTCTTTTTCTTGAGAGAGAGCATAGTTTTATTGCTGGTCGAGTTTGTACAATATTTGTACCTGGTTGAGTTTGTACCGAGTTTGTACAATAGTTAGAAATGCTACTCATTTTTAAACTATCTTATGGTATAAGTTATTAAAGGAGCTGTCATACTGCTGAGATAAGTAAACTTTAACATTTTCAGGATTAAGATTCAATTTAACTTTTCTAAAGATCAAGGATTTTTTTTAAACTTTAGCCCTTCAAAAATTAGACTTCCAAATTGTTGACATAATTATTTAAATATGCTGTGTGCCAGGTAATGATAATAAAAATAAGATGCTTTGTATATATATTATACTTTTCCCTAGGCTAGGCCTGCCTGTTGTGTTGTAAGAAGGCAGTGCAAAACTGCTTGGTATAAAATGTCAGCATTTTGTTCTTATATGCAGTTATTAAATTCCTACCTTTTTGAAGTCACTGTATTGGTATACATAGTTTGTTTTTATGTTCAAATTTATGCTTAATAGGAACTTGATATTTACTCTGTTTTTCATCTTTTTAGAATTGGTTTCAACTTTGTGTGAAATCCTAAAAGCCAATGAGAGTTGCATCTTTTACTGTCAGACGTGTGGGGAGATGATAATAAAAGACCGGTAAGCAATGCAAGGCTATATGCTTATATTAATAAATGAGGTAATGGTATGTTACACACAAACTTAAAGGAACATGGATAATATTTTTAGAAGCTTCTTCAACTGTTATTCTCACACAGTGGAATTTATTAAAATTGAAGTCATGTGACAAGTCTTTTTCCTTCGTTTCTTGCATTTTGCTCTACATGGAAAACACAAATAAACCAGGGAGACTGCACAGTTCAGTGGGTAGGGCTCGTATCTGGAAGTTACCAAACCTGATTTCTTTCTAGCCTCTGCACAGCACCTTGGACCAGCCCCTCTTCCCTTTGTGGGCACATACAGGTGTTACATTTCTTTTGGGAGAATCTTCACTTTCCCAATTGAACCTAGAAGTGTATAGGAAAATGTCTTCTGCTGAAGTAGGATTTTCCACTTCCAACCAGAAATATCTCCATACTTCGAGGCTTATTGTCATGCTGTTTTTAAAAGTTTAATTCTGATTCTTGTGCACTAACAGAATGGTGCAATATTTGGGTTGTCAGTATGTTAGGAGAAAGTTTGGAAGTTAGAGAGGTTGTTATTCTCAGTGAATTTTGTAGAGAAATATTTATGATGATTAGTAGGTTTGCATACACATACACACACAAAATCAAAACTTGGGCCTAGCCTACATGTTTTGCATACTTCTGCATTTTAGGCATCCTACTTGTTTATGTTCATACCCTCCTACAAGTTTTCCCCAGTCAGCAGATTGTACTTGAAATGTGCTCAGGTTGAGTAGCTGTTCGTGGGAGGTTGCTATCCATCTTTAGTGTAAGTTAGCTCCTTCAGATTTGAGCAGCTCTCAGCCTTGGGATGTATACAAGCTATACTTGAACTTTATGACTCAGCCTTATCTCTGTTTCTTACAAAGTTTGCAGATGGCATGAGAATTTTAATGCAAAGTTACTTGATTACCTACCTGTTGTGATGAGCAGTTTTGACAGCTTCAGTTGGATATGTACAAATTTTTACAGACACACTTGCAGTCATTTATGATCCATGTCACTCCTGATATTCAGAATGATAATTCAGATGTAATACAGTCTGTAAACTTCTGTTCCATTGCCATTGTTTTTGCTGATTTATGGCTGACTTGAATTCAACTGAATGTTGGATTTGTGAAGTATTTTATCATCTAAATTTATTTTATTTTTATCTATTTAAGAGAATAAACCAAACTTAAAATCTAGTGAATGGTAAATTGTAGTAAACTTTTAAATTCTTTGTGATGTTTTCCCATTGAAGACTATTATGCTTTTACCTATCTGTCCACAAACATAAACATTTTTTTTTTCCAAATTTGAATTAATCTGATAAAAGCACATGGGGGTTTACTGCCTCTTGGTTCTGTTTTCCTGCTTTGTAGTGCGGAGGGTGTTAGTGGAGTAAAATGATAGACAGGAGTATGTTAACATAGCTTTGTATCGTATATTTCTCCTTCTAGGAATCCTTTCAAGTCCCCTCCAAGTAACATTTGCAAGAAATGGGGCATAGTGGGATCTGGAGGGATATGGAAAGGATGGAGCAAGGTAGCTGTCAGTATTCAACAGTCTTCCAGTGCTGCTTTATTCCCTTTATTTCTTCTGTTTCTATGGATTAAATTCCTATTTGTTATCTAGAAGAGAAGCATATAGACAAAAAGGTGTGTCTTTTGAAGCATTGTTTCTGTCATTCAGTAGATCTGAGAAGAATGCAATTTAAATTAACTTTTTTACTTATCTTTTATGAAAATGGTTCTTTCTACCAAGACAAAAATACTTCAAAAATCTGATGTAGAAAAGTATCTTCTAATTATGTTTTGGTATAGAAGTAGACACAAATCATTACAGTTGCTATCAAACTTGAGTGCCCAAGTTTGTTCAGAGCCAATATAAGACTATTTAATTTGTGAAAAGAAAAGTAAATTTAGCATGGTCTCTTAATATTTTAAAAAAGAGGTCAGAGGTTTGCTCAAGCCATTGGCCTGGAATGATTAAGGTACACTAGGTTTCATAATCAGTGGCACACAAGTGAGTGATATAATTAGTATCACATCAGTCACCTTTTACTGGGCATGCCAAATTACTCAGTACCCATTTACAGCAAGGTTGACCGGAGACAGCTTTCAGAGTGTGTCTGGAGCAAGGCTCAAACTGGTCCGTGGAGCCACACTGAGGAGCACTAAGGAAATCACTGTACCCCTTTCTGTGTTGAAGGACCTGTATAATTACAAGTGTGCCCACTTTTATTTTGGACTTTCTGATTTTTAATGAGAACTTCCTAGAAAGTCAAACCTACAGTCCAACAATGAGTGCAAATAAAGGCATTGCCAAAACCTGAAGTTCACGCTTTTCTGATTTTTGGGTCCATTCTTCTAAAGCAGGGGTTGGCAGCATATTTCCCTTGTGCCAGATCTGGCCTGTGGAGTCACTGATCCGGTTCAGTGGAACTGGTGGGCTATGCTTGGCTCCATGCTCGTACCAGGGCTGAGCAGAGAGGACTTGCATCTGTACCTGAGCTATTGCTACTTTTTCCCCTGCTGCCCAAGACTGCAGTGTGGATGCAGCTTCTAGCCAGTAGGGAGCTGCTCTGGGGCTGGGCTTGTGCTGAGCCTGTGCTGTTGCATGGGGAGGGAGAAGTGGCAGCAGTGTGGATGCAGTTTCGTACTTCCTAAGCCCAGCACAGCTCCTCACTGGCTAAAACCTGTTCTTGCTCTCTATCTGGGAAGCAGGGGGCTGGGAGAAGTGGTGGCAACAGGGCTCCTACATGGCTGTCTCTATAAAATTGCTCTTGCCGCTGAAGTTACCTCTGGTCTGCATCAGACCAGAGCTGTATTGTTCCAGCCCATGGCTTATAAAGGTTGCTGGTCCTTGCTCTAAAGAGATTTCTGTTGGCAGACTCTTATATTAGCATGCACTCACAGAAGAGTTAGACCCTTAGTGAGGTCAGATCATTGCATGTACTTGAGCACATCCTTGCTCAATGCAGCTCAAAATTCTGAGATCAGAATAATCCATTGATAATAATACAGTTCCAGAGACAGGGAAGGGTTTGGATTTTGGCTTTTTACTGAGATGCCTAAGCTGCAAAATGTAAATACACTTCTTTGGCATGTCAGGCAGTTGCAGGCTTGTTTATGAGAACCCTGTAGTCTCCTGAGAGAGAATTCAGTTGTGTGGATAGCTTTAGTAATCAGACAGAGATACAGAGTTTTGCTGTGGAGACCAACAGTTTGTGCTGTGGGGACCAGATTAAGCAGGAACAAGGCTTCAGTTTAGTTTTATTTTGCATTATGTAACACTTTAATAGGCAATAATGTAATTGTTCCATGTAACTAAGCTCTTGTGCTGTTCTTTACATTAATGCTATGTCCTAATGGGGTTGAATGGATTTTAGAGCAATGAAGAAGGCTTTTGATTCCTAATTCAGGTGTTGGAACTGCTGGTATAGATGGCTGGCCTAAGACTCATCACCAGTATTAAGATTTTAGGGCAGTGTGGAGAAATCAAAATGTCTCAGACAGAAATTATTATGTGACTTCAGTGGATGATGACAGAATGGGTGGTGCAAGAAAGTTATCTTATTAGCCGTAGCTGGTTCAGAAAACTTAGCTATTTTTAACAGCTTCCAGCTCTCATTTGCAAACAGTGGTGATTCTGGTAGGGTGTTAGCACAACTTGAAATATTGTGTGCTTAGAACAAAAGAACCTTACAAAAAGTTTTACTTCCTCACAAGAAAGTATGTGAGAAAGTAATGGCCTCTTGAGATTACCTGTTAAGAATCAAGCTGGTTGTGGACTGGAGCCATGAGAAGGTATGTAAGCACATGCTCAGGGGTTGTGAACTGAATTTAGAAAAACCCTCACAAATGTACAGAACAGCAGAACCAACAAAATTGCAGGTATAGGCTTAAATAAGGAGCAGAATCCAGAAACTGTACATACAGTTATTGGTCAGCAGAATAAGGAAGGTGAGCACAAGAGGAAAACAGAAGAAAACCAAGCAGGCAAAATTGGCTACAGTTTTGTCAGAAAATGCACACACAGCAAATTGTAAATATGGTGATGGAATCAGTTGATAGCTCTGAGCTGTTAGTATGAGCAGCAAATTGTGGGACTGTAGAATGGGGAATTCTTGTTTCAGCTGATGGAGCTGTAGGAAATAAGTTAAAATAAAAATATTTTTTCTCTATGTATCATTTATATTTGTGTAAAAATAAATCTTGTTTAATTTCCAATTTTTGATATTAAAATAGGCATAAAAGGTTGCACTGAGAGGGATAGGAATAAAATAATAGTTACTGTTTAATGAAGTTTTGGTTTTGTTAATTTCAAAGCAAGAAGAGGAAAAAAATGAATTCAGACAGATAAGATTGTTCTTGAATAGCAATGCTTGTGTTCTAGCTTTAAGATGTTATTTCCTAATTTAGAGAGTTGTGAGGCATGTGTAACTTAAATGTTACATCTCAATCTAATTTCAGGTATTTTCCAGTCTTTTAAAAAGAAATGGACATTCAGTCTCACATTTTTGTTAAGACTTAATTTTGTTTATTGCAAAGTCTGATTGCCTCCCTCCGTATGAGCTTGGAACAGCTCTGTATAACTGCCCTAGCTAAAGGTGCAGTGTGGTGAGACATCTACTTCATCTCATGATTCACTTTCCTAGGGGACAAAGCCAAATTCTGCAGTATAATCGCTGGCAATGAAGTTGAGCCTGAGTCTTCCCACTACTAGATTGTGACTCAGTTATTTCCCTGATAATCTTTTTAAATCGGTTTATGTGTAATGACTGTCCCTAGCCACTGTGCGTTGCATTGCCATTGCTGCCTTGGGATTTATCCAGTGATCTTCAGCAGCTATGAAATGTGCCTTTTACTGAGAGTGCAGAGACAGGCTTTTCCTTTAGAGAGAATCTCATAAATTGTAGACTTACGAAGATAGGTGTCATAGAAATGTCTGTAATAAATTGAAATAGTTTGAGGTTTTCTCTTCTCTTAGGACGTTTCTCCGAGTTCTTCCTTTGCCAACTGAAAACTGGAGCGCTTTGGTGGAAGAGTGGTGTTGCCATGCTAATCCCTTTGCCAGTGTTCTTCACCCTCAGAGTAATGACTGTTTTCTTGGAGACACATATTTTCTGGTGAATTCAGGATACGAGGCACATGTGCCAGGAGCTGAAAAAGTAAATTGGGAGACTGAATACTCTGCTTCTCAAAGTGGCTCTGCTTTGGTAAAGTATTTTTTTTTAATTCACAAGGTTGTAACAGTATTTGGCCTCCCCTGACTTCAGCTTTGTAGGAGCCAGAGGAAGTTCTAAACTATGGCTTATGCTTTCAATACAAGTGCCATGTTGTATAAATTTAGCCACACAAGGAATTCCCCACACAAGAAGATCATTGTAAAAATGTTCTTCTAAAACATATCTGCCAAGAAGCCTGAGTAAACCAGGAAAAACAAAATTTGTCCAACATCTTTTTACTACAATAGAAACAGTTGTAATTTGTTACAGAATTTGTATAATCAGGTAATTAACTTAAAATGTACTTGTGATAAAGAGGTGTCAATTAAAAGGCAGCAAATCAAGTGTCAAGAAAAATGGAATCTTTTATGATAATCTGGGCCCCAGCAGATGTTACATTTATCACATTATTAACACGTTAATTGGGCAATAAATTGCAGCATGTCACATTTGCAAAAAGTTTATCATGTGATAAAATGGCAAACCAGGTACAAAGATATTCCACATTGTGTGATTTAATGTGGAAAATGTTTGTGGTTGGCTTGTATTGCACTTAAGTTTGAACACATGGCATGTATGCCAGATTCTTAATGGTAAATAAGGGCAAAATAAATGGTTTTGACAGGCTTATGTTTGCATCCAAGAATATTTTTTATTTATTCTTCCAAAAGAAAAGTGGGGGTTGGGGAAGAAAGGGTAAATGCCTCTACTTCCCCCTTTTGATATTGGTAATCCCAAAATGTGAGATTGTTTCAGTGTTTTTGTGAATTTTACTTCAAATTTTGATCAGCCACATCTGTAGCTGAACAGGAACGTTTGAGGAGCTCTGAGAATCATGAAGAGGATGAATATCGGTGTGATATCAGTGTTGTGCCTCTTTGTCCACTCTTGGAAAATCTCTTCATTTTTAAAAAGTTCTGCTATCATTTACTTTGCCTTCCTACTGTAGGGAAAAGTCCAGGAGCCAGTATCAAATCCAGAAAATATAGCTGGTGGTGTTGTATTTACTCAGATATAAGATGACCCTCCCCAAAAATTAGATTCTATATTTGGAAAAATTATTAATTTCTTATAATTTTCCAGGTATAGAATCTAATTCTTGGAGGCTTGCCTTGAATTTGTCCCCTTCCCATTGCTACAACAGAAAAAATAAATCTTGGGGGAAGGTCTGATAACCCCTTTGTTTTCTGGTTCCCCCAGCTTTATTCTCTAGCAACCCCTTCCTCCACTCCTTCCTCCACTTCCTGAGCACATGGAAGTGAGGAGCAACTTTGAAAATAGTAGCCTTGAAATTAAACATAGCTGTAACAAGGTGCATATTGTACCCATAAACTTAATACATCCAGAATTGATGCATGTTAGCTATTTTTGAAACTGTTGCAAGTTTTAACACAAATATTCCATGAACACTTCTGAGCAGCACTTTGGCACCTACTTATATGTAGTACAACTATGCATGACATCAGTCCAGAGCACTTATCACATTGGGCCAGGCCCCACCAAAGTCAACAGGATTTCAAGCTCATCACTTCTCATAATGTGTATGTACTCCAGATGCCCCTGCAGAAAGGAGCCATGTGCTAATTAGCCCTCCACTCATGACAGGAAACAGGTATTCTTGTCATGAGTCCTGGGATCCTCCAAAAACTTTATATGCAAATGAAGGGCAGGGCAGACTGATCTGGCTTCACCTCATGGAGAGCAGGTACACACTAAGAATATGTGACAGGCTGAGAGAGGGTGCAACAGAGGGATTTTAACTAAACTATTTGGGACCCTTTTTGGTGATGCTAGCCAGACAGTTGAGTGAAGAAACAGGAGTCACTGCAAATTGGAGTCACTGGAAATGGGAAAGAAAACCGCAGTGGTGGTGGAGGGGAAGGGGGCATGGCCACGCAGAGATGGAATTGGTCAAGGCCCAGACACCTGGAAGGTGTGGCCCGGCCCCAACCCAGCCTCATGGGTGGGGAAGGGAGTATGGCCCAGCCCCAGCAGGAGGGAAAGGGGTGTGGCCAAGCCTTGCAAGGGAAGGACTCCAGCTTGGCACTGCAGAGAAGGAAGAAGGTGTGGCCGAGTCCTGGTGGGGAGAGGGAGTCTGGCCAGGTCCCAGCCCAGCCCACAGGAGAAGGATGTGTGGCCAGGCCAACTGTGGAAGGGGTTGCACACTGGCCCAGGCCCACTGGCCATGCAGGACTTGGGTTTAGGCCACCGCACCCCTGTCACCAGATTTTGTGACTTGTGCGGAGCCCCACAGATCAGACCAGATGGAATAAGTGTAGCTTGATCTTTGCTTTCAGAGTTCTTTTGGGCTGCAAAATTAGCTCCGGAACCAAAATTGTCTTTTGGAAGTACTGCTAAGAACTCTGGAATAGGTACCCATGGGAGAGTTCAGGTGCACCTATGAATTTTGGGCAGACCTGCACCGGTAACAAGTTGGCTCATTTTCTATGTGCTGTTCCATTGCTCATTATTAAACCAGTGAAGTCCCACTGCCTCTCTTAGCTGAAATACAGGTCTGTAGCAAAAAGGTACCTAACACATTTCCAGAGGTGATGAATCTGAATTAAATTCCTTAAAATAGTCAGGATGCTGAGATTGCTTGATGGTCTGAAACTCATTTTGTGCTTATTTCATACTGGCCATTGAAAATCTAATTTCTACTCTTGGTTATTTCCAGCATTAGTCAGTTGCCAAACAAACGAGCAAAACTTTAAAATCAAGCAGGAATTGGACTAATAAGAAGGCTCATTGAAACAAAATTCTTCCTTAATATGGAGACTAATAGAAAGTAACAGGCAAGACAAATTACTATTGGCTCACACAGTCTCATTTTATAGTATATTTTTGTAGTCTACCCTAGTATGAAAGTTCCTTTTTAATTGCATAGCAGTTCATTGGAAAGTGTTTGCCTATGACTAAAATAGTAACAGAAATGTAGAAGAGATACTTAAACAATCCTTTCAAACCCCCTGTGGGATCAAAACAATGTTCTTCCATTGAAAACACATTTCTCACATCTCTTGGTCTTACAGTGTAACAATGTTTTTAAATGTCACATGGTCACACAGCATCCTAATAGTATCTCTTGGGGAAAATATTTTCCCCGAGACAATATCAAGGACATTTAGGTACAGAAACACAAAGTATTAGGATGGTGATCCACCTCCATCTGCAGGTTGCCAGCAGCTGTGAGTTGTCACATAGATATATCGATTTAATTAGTCTGGCTAACACTATCATCCTTTCTGTTCAAATGGTGATGCCACTAAGTTCCTAGTGTTTTTAGGTACCATACTGCAGAACTTTCTGCCAGCACATTGAACTGTAATTAGATAAAGCACTTGAGGAGATGTTAGAGGAACACTGTACCTGCACCTCTTCTGTCTCTTCAAATACTCTGCATTCTCCAAATTTTATTGCCCCAAAATGAGCAGTTCTACCATATATTTTTAGAATTTGAAAGGGGGACTATTTGGATATATAGTGCAACCGTGTGTATCTTTTTGCATACCCTCTAATTCCAAAACCATGCAACATGCATTTCTGGGATAGTAGAGTTTGTTAAGTTTGCCATAGATATAGACATTGGATTTATGAAACATTCTAATCTGCCTGACATCTGACTCTCCAGGTATCTCTCCACCATTCATCCCCCTTCTCTCTCTCTCTTCTCTCTCCCACCCCGCCCTACCTGTCTCTCACCCATTGACTCCTCAATCTACATTTTCACTAACTGCCTGTCTTGTATGCATACCAGCCCTGCCCCTGGCTTCTTTACTTTTCATTCCATCCAGGAAGAGCACACGCCAACTGCAGAATCTTCCTTAGCCTGACGAAGGGTTTTTGAACCCGAAAGCTTGTTTAATAATTGTTTTCCAAGTATTTAAGTTGGTCTAATAAAAGATATCAGATTCACCGAAAGAACCTTGTGTGCATATGTCCTTAGACCAACATGGCTATGACCTACAGCCCTGTTATCTAGCCTATGACACTGCATAGAGCTGGAAACCAGGATGTTGCAGGTTCAGGTTTTATTTTTACCATTCACTTATTTTCTTATTTCTGTGTGTTCTTAACTTTGTAGTCAGACAAATATCAGTCATAACATTTGACTAGGAAATTGAGAGATTGCACAAGATCACTTATAGGAGTAGAGACCAAGTTCCTTATACTCCTAGAATTATACAATAGTAAAGAGAGAAATGCACCATTATGAGCATTTTGCCTGACATCTTGCATAACACAAGCCAAAGAACTTCATGTAGTTCCTGCATCAAATTAATAATTTCTGCCTGCTTTAGAGAATATCTTTTAGAAAACTATTCAGTTTGGACTTGAGAATGTAAAGTGGTGAAAAATCTATTAAATCCCTTTGTACAAAAAGTCAACCACCATGTCTTGCCACATCTTTTTTCATACCACAGTCTCCCAAATAAAACACTCACCTTGTTTTTGGAAGGCAGAACATAGAGAAACATATTTTTTCAGAGTCATGGTTGGCTGTATGACAGTGTGTCCTGGAAATTAGAGTGTCTAGGAAGTGTTGCATCCCAGGAGACAATCTGGGTGAGGCAACAGGGAATTCTGGGTGTGTCAGGACAGCAACAATGCTAGGCCCCAGATCCTTGCAAGTGAAGTAGTAAGACTGTTGCTTTACTTTAATTCAGTGATTCCCAAGGGCTGTGCCATTGTACACTGTGTGCTCCAAAAGCGTTGGAAGTGTGATGCAAAATCTCCCTGTGTGAGGAGGTAAATTCTTTCTTCCCCCAACCAGCACCCTGTGCCTGCCTCAGCTATTGCAGCTATGCCTCTGGCTGCCTCTCTGGGGACTGCCACTACTGCTGCTGCCTTCTACTGCCCTTCCACAATCTCCAGCAGCCCCAATGAAGAGAAGGCAGATCCCCCGTGCTCCCAGCAGTATGTTTTACTACTAGTGGGCAGGTCAGTGTATGGACAGCTGCACTTTGCAACTTGTCTCATCCTCTCCGCTTTCTCCCATGCTCCTAGGGTCTACAAAAAAGGTTTCAGGGATGATCAGTGGCATTCGACCCTGCAGGAACAGCCTCAAGTAGGGGCTGCCTTTTCCCCCTGAGGTACAGACCAGAGGATGGAAGGAGGCAGACAGTGGAAAGAGCAGGGCAGAGCGTGGTGAGGTACTGCTCCACCAACCTTAAGTGGCATCAGTTAGGTCAGTGATTCTCAGCTATTTTAGTCTCAAGGCACCCTGTTATAATTTGTCTGAAATTTTTGGTGCCCCAGTTGAAAATAACTTGAGATATATTTTTTCTGAAGTTAGATCTGGAGGGGGACCTTGAGGCTAAAAGGGTTGGAAACCACTGGTATAGAGACAAATACTTTGCTTAAAGAAAGATGTGTTGGGTTTCATTTTTTTAATGGTACATCTAGCACTGGTATGATTTCCCCTGGCAAGTGATTAGAATATGTTATATGTTTTGAAAAAAAATGTACATCTATTATTTTGGATGCAAGAGTGAAGTGTGCTCCCAGTTTTAATTGAGAAGAAAAGTAT
This sequence comes from Caiman crocodilus, assembly GCA_030014935.1. NCBI lineage: Eukaryota > Metazoa > Chordata > Crocodylia > Alligatoridae > Caiman > Caiman crocodilus. The sequence goes on along the minus strand of JAGPOW010003642.1, from coordinate 62,409,603 downwards.
GCTCTAGGTATAGGAAGTTTGGGAAACACTGATTTAAATAGTAAAGTGTTGTTTCCATGTCACAAGTCTCATCAAGATACTGCAAACTGCATGAAACAGCTCACTCGTGCAGTGGCTCTTCAGCCAAAAGCTACTTCATCACTAGCTGCTTTGAAAGGGTTAACACTGGACTCTATCCCCGCTCTTTGTTGCCCCCTGGGAAAAGTGTCAGGCATTGTGGCAGCTGAGAGCATCAGCATCAGCTTGCTGTCTCCTACCTTGCTTTTATTTCAGCAAAGAAAAATCTGCCTCCCTGCTTAAAATACTCATCCCAATTTTGCAGGGCTGGTTTTGGGGGAATGGGTGCATGTATGGGTAAATACAATATGCCTGGTCTTAATTTGTTTAATTTAATATGAAATTCAGAGTTTCAAAACTTGTGTTATTCGTCTAAATTAAAAAACTGTTATTAGACATGTCTTCTCAGGGTAATATTTGTAGGCAGTAATCATAGAAACATGGAAAATGAGGGTTGGAAGGGACTTCAGGAAGTCATCTCGTCCAACCCCCTGCTCAAAACAGGACCATCACCATCCCAGCCAAGGCTGTGTCGAGTCAGGTCTTAAAAACCTCCAAAGATAGAGATTCCACAACCTTTCTTGGTAACTTGTTCCAGCGTTTTACTACGCTTCTAGTGAGAAACCTTTTCCTTGTATCTAACCTAAACTTCTCTTGCTGCAAGGTGAAACCAATGCTCCTTGTTCTGTCACCTGCCACAATTGAGAACAGTTAGGCTTCACCTTCTTTGGAACACACCTTCAAGTAGTTGAAGACTGCTATTAAATCCCTCTCAGTCTTCTCTTCTCCATACTAAATAAACAGTTTCCTCAGCTTCTCCCTGTAAGTCATGTCCACCAGCCCCATAACCATTTTTGTTGCCCTCCACTGGACTCTCCAAATTGTCCATATCTTTTCTGTAGTGGTGGGGCTCAAAACTGAGCACAGTACTCCAGATGTGGCCTCACTAGTGCTGAATAGAGGGGAATAATCACTTCCCTTGACCTACTGGCAACACTCCTACCAGTGCAGACCAGTATGCTGTTAGCCTTCTTGGCAACAAGTGTGCACTGTTGGCCCATAATCAACTTATTGTCCAATGTAACCCCTAGATCCTTTTCTGCAGAGCTGCTGCCCAGCCAGTCTGCCCTCACTCTGTACTGGTACATGGGATTGTTTTGTCCTATGTACAGGACTTTGTATTTGTCCTTATTGAACCTTATGAAATTTCTTTTGGTCCAATCCTCCAATTTGTCCAGGTCTCTGTGAATTCTGACCCTATCCTTCAGAACCTATCTGATCACATTACCTCCCACCAGGTTGGTGTCATCCACAGACTTGCTAAGAGTACACTCTATGCCATCTTCCAAGTCACTGATAAAGATACTGAACAAAACTCTCCCCAGGACCAACCCCTGGGGCACTCCATTTGCCAGCTAGACATGGAGCCATTGATTACTACTTTCTGAGCCCGATCTTTCAGCCAGATTTCTATCCACCTTACAGTCCATTCATCCAGCCCATACTTCCTTAGCTTGCCTGTGAGAATCTTATAAGAGGCCGTACCAAAAGCCTTGCTAAAATCAAGGTATACCACATCCACTGGTCTCCCTGGACCCACGAAGCCAGTCACCTCATCATAGAAGGTAATCAGATTGGTCAGGCATCACTTTTCCCCTGGTGAATCCATGCTAATTGTTCCTAATCACCTTCTCCTCCTCCAAGTGCTTAGAAATTGATTCCTTGAGGACCTGCTTCATGATCTTTCTAGCGACTGAGGTGAGGCTGACTGGTCTGTTGTTCCCTTTTTCCCTTTCTTAAATATGGGCACTATATTTGCCCTTTTCCAATCACCTGGGACCTCTCCCAATCACCAGGAGCATTCAAAGATGAAGGCCAGTGGCTCTGCAATCACATTAGCCAACTCCCTCAGCACCTTTGGGTGCATCCTGTGTGGCCCCGTGGACTTGTGTATCTCCAGCTTTCCTAAATAGTCTCCAACATGTTCTTTTGCCACAGTTGGCTGCTCACTTCCTCCCTAAACTGTGCTGCCAGGTGCAGTGGTCTGGGAGCTGCCCTTGTTGGTGAAGACTAGGTGGAAAAGGTATAGAGTACTTCAGCCTTTTCTGCATCCTCTATCACAAGGTTGTCTCCCTTATACAGTAAGGGAACCACTCTTTGCCTGATCCTCCTCTTGTTACTAACATACTTGTTGAAATCCTTCTTGTTACCTTTCATATCCTTTGTGAGCTGCAACTCCAGTTGTGCTTTTGGCCTTCCTGACTTCATCCCTGTATACCTGAGCAGTGCTCCTATATTCTTTCTTAGTTCTTTGTCCAAGTTTCCACTTCTTATAAGCTTCCTTTTGGTGATTTAGTTTACTGAAGAGTTCTCTGCTAAGCCAAGCTGGTCTTCTGCCATACTTCCTGTCTTCCTGCACACCGGGGTAATTTGTTCCTGTACTCTTAGTAAGGTTTCCTCTCCCACTGAGTCTGGCTTCCCAGGGGATCCTGCCCATGAGTTCCCAAAGTGAGTCAAAGTCTGCTTTTTTGAAATCCTGGGTCTTAACTCTGCTGGTCTTCTTTTTTCTTCCTCAGGATCCTGAACTCAATCATCTCATGGTCACTGATGTCCAAGTTGCCATCCACTACTACATTCCCCACTAATTCTTCCCTGTTTGTGAGTAGCAGGTCAAGAAGAGCATGGCTCCCAGCTGGCTACTTCAGCACTTGCACTAGGAAGTTGTCCCCAACACTCTTCAAAAACTTCCTGGATTGCCTGCACACTGCTGTATTGATCTCCCAGTAGATGTCAGAGTAATTGAAGTCCCCCATGAGAACCAGGGCCTGTTATCATGAAACTTCTGTTAGGTATTTGAAGAAAGCCTCATCTACCACTTCCTCTTGGTCTGGTGATCTATAACAGAGCCCCACCACAACATCACCCTTGTTGCTTTCCCCTCTGACCCTAACCCAGAGACTTTCAACAGGCTTATCTCCAGTTTCATACTGGAGTGCTGAATAATCATACAGCTCTCTTACATATAGTGCAACTCCTCCACCTCTTCTCCACTGCCTGTCCTTCCTGAACAGTTTGTACCCATTCATGAAAGTGCTCTAGTCATGCAAGCTAACCTACTAAGTTTCTGTTATTCCAATCACATCATAGTTCTGTGACTGTGCAAGGACTTCAATTCTTCCAGCTTTTTTCCCAGGCTTTGTGCATTCATGTATAGGCACCTAAGGTAACTAGCTGATTTGCCCTGATTTCTCAGGAAGAATGAGAATGCCTCCCCTTTTACCCACTCCTGCTTGTGCTTCCTCTAGGTCACCGACTCGCCCACTTACCTCAGAGCTTTGGTCTCCATCCTCTGTCAAACCTGGTTTAAAGCCCTCCTCGCTAGGTTAGCAAGCCTGTCTGCAAAGATGCTCTTCCCTCTCTTCATCAGGTGGATCCTGTCTCTTCCTAGCAATCCTTCTTGGAACATCATCTCATGGTTAAAAAAGCCAAAGCCCTGCTGGTGACACCACCTGTATAACCATGCATTGATCTGCAGGATTCATCTGCTCCTGCCTGGGCCTTTTCCCTTAACTGAAAGGATCGAGAAGAATACCACCTGAGCCTCCATACCCTTCACCGTTTTACCCAGAGCCCTGTAGTTGCTTTTAATCTGCTTAGGCTCTCCCTTGGCAGTATCTTTGATGCCCACGTGGATGAGCAGCATGGAGCAGTAGTCAGAGGGCTGTATGAATCTCGGTAATCCCTCTGTGACATCTTGGATCTGGGCTTCAGGCAATCAGCAGACCTCTTCTCCCCCCAAGACAACAGATCAGGCCGGCAGGTGGGTGCTTCTGTCCCCTGCAGAAGGGAGTCTCCAACCACCAACACCTATCACTTTTTGGTGGTGGTGGACTTGATCTTTCCCACTTCGAGGAGGCCTGGCCTGTCCTCTTCCACCAATGGAATGTGCTCCTCCCCTTTGTTGTTAGGGCTCCATATCTCCAATACATTACCTCTCAATATTTTGTTGGATAAATTAACAGTAGGCATGCACTAATTTAAGAAATTTTTGGGTGATACTGTTGGCTGATTATTAACCAGCCATATTGGATAATACTGATCCGATAGCTAATATGTAGCCTGGCAGCATGGAAAGCAGCATCTGGCCGTTACTGTGGGGAAAGCAGATCGAGCAAATGAGCACAGTGAGCAAGGGAATGGGACTGGGGCAGGGAAGAAGCCTGTGTCACCCCTGGCCCTGAGCCTGCAGTGAGAAGCCTGCCCTTGCCCCACACACAAATCCAGGGGGCACATGCCCCTCATGCCTCTCATAGAAGTGCACTCAGCAATGAGGAGCTGCTGCCCTTCTCCGCCCCCCTGTGCTCTCTGGAAGACTCGCCCATGACACCCCCCCCCCACCCAAACCTGGTTGGGGAGCACCTGCCCCTGCCCTTATCTCAGCCCTATTCCTTCCTTCACCATAGAGGTCTTAATTTTCCCCCATGCCCTCCCCCCCAAACCTAGTGGCCAGACACTGCTCTCCTGTTTCCAGGCTGCATTCTGGACCATGTGCATGCTGCAACTATGTGCATGTACACAGCATTTATTGGTGACATCATTGGCCACACCAACCAAAAAAGCCAATTGCTGATAATGTCAGTTTTCCTTTTATTAGTGCCAGTCTGATATGTACTGATATACCGGTGCACCTCTAGTTAAAAGTGTCAAACTTTATACGCCTCTCACTATAAGGCCTAACGGCTTGTTTTCATATCTCAAATAATTTTTTTCCTTGTAGTTCTTTTCTGAACTCTTTCCAAATTTTCAACATCCTTGATGAAATATGGATGCTAGAATAGAACACAGTATTCTAGTAATGATCTCACTAATGCTGAATACAAAGGCAATAATTCCCTACTTCTCCTTGATATTCCACTGCTTAAATGTTCAAGGGGCATGTTTTTCCCTTCAGCTACAGCATTGCAGTAGAAAATCATGACAGTAACCAGTTGAATTATTATGCTTAGATACTTTCCAGTAGAATTGTTATTAGTATGACCAATATTTTCTGTTCCTTAATGTATGACCTTGCATATAGCTGTATGAAAAAGTGTGCTATTTCACAACTTACTTGGTCATATAGGTTACTATTTACACCTTGCATGTTACTGTTTCTTACCTTTGGATTGTTTTGACAGACCTTAGTTGTCCTCACACTGTTACTTAAAGAATTTTTCAAAATATGAATATGGTAGTTGAAAAGAGTCCATTCTTCTTATTCCCTTCTGATTGAAATGCATGGCTTATGAGGAAAAGCTGAAAGAAACTAAGGATATTTAGTCTGGAGAGAAGACGACTTGGAAAGAATTTAATAAGCCTTCAATATCTGATGGGTTATTTTAAAGAGGATGGAGGTAGATTTGTGTCCCTGGCTGTAGGGGCATGTTTAAGAGCAATAGCTTCAAACTGTGTCAGAGGAAATTTAGGTTGGAGATGGGGAAGAAGTTTCTGACCATAAAGATGGTTAAGCCATTGGAATAGACTACCTAGTGAAATTGTGGAATCTATGCATGGAAACTTTCAAGAGCAGTTTAGATAGACACTTAACTATGATGTTTAGTCAGGGATGATTCTGCCTTGATCAGGTGGTGGAATAGATGACCTCCTTAGGTCCCTTCCAGCCCTATATTTTTATGATCCTATAGTTACAAGTAACTAATAAGATTAATATTATTTTACTTAATTCACACTGCAAGAGAGCATCCTTGAAATAGGTTTTATTCTGAAAAAGGAATCATGTCATTTATCATTTTAGGTATATGCAATAGAACACAGTTCCATATTTTAGTTATCAGATATTTCCATAGTTTACGTTGTGACGGGCCAGTAGGGTAAGCCACCTGCCTCACTGAGCCCAACCACCTTCCAGGCTCTGAGACCTTCCCTGGGGGTGCCTTATGTCTGGCCAACCCCCTTCCTGGAACATACCCCCAAGCCTGGGGGTAACGCTGCCACCACCCAAAGTCTGGACTGCTCTTGGACCTGCACCCTCTGGGAAGCACAGGTCTAGTAGCCCTTGAGAGTACTTGACCCACTGCAAGTACTTGGGGTGCTTCCTTCAGTCTGAAGCACAAACAGTGGTCTCCCGTAGTCAGCCATACCAGCGGGACCCCAAGGGGACCCCAAGGCATAATCTAAACCTTCTCCCAATGAATCTCTCATACTAGGTACAAAGGAGAGCTTTGTTGGCTACAAGCAGTAGGTTTGGAATAGGGTACAGCAATATCAGAGAAATCCCTTAGAGCAAACTGTGACATGGTAGTCTTTGATCGCGCATCTGAGTTACCTAGTTAGCTCTCAAGTACCTTACTCACAAGTATCATCCAGAGGCAGGTAGAGATTTCCTCTGGAGGCAAGCAGTTCATTGACCATGAGGTTCAAGAGAGAGAGAGCAAGTTTCAGCTCAGATGGTTCAGCTTCTCTGAGCGTTCTCATCGTGGCTGCTGCCCCATCTCCTGGGCAGTCCTTAACTTATGACCTCATTTACCTGATTCAATGAAGGCCAGCAATTGTTGGCTGCCAATTCAGACCAATTTGAAATGCATTACTGGTTGCTGGGTAGGCTGGCAGGGTCTCTAGCCCCCTTCCAGTCGTGATGAAATTTCTTAGAACATTAGGGAGTTTAAGCCCCAACCCAGGTGTGTGAGGCCAGTCATATAGGTAGAGGGAGCAGGTTTCCCCCTCCCTCAGGAGTGTATCCAGCTCAGGTTACAACTCAGGGTTACCTGAAGCCAATGGGGCCAGGCGTGTCGGTTTTCTGCAGTGACCATGGTAACCAAATTGTCAGATTAGGCATTCACCTGATAGCAGAGTTTGGAGAGAGACAGAGATGGCATTCTGTCACATACCTCATGCATGCAAAGGTTTGGAAGCTCAGCGGTAGCCGTGACTTCAGTGAAATTGTTACTATTTCCACTGAAGACAGCTTGTGGCTTCCTTCCCTTAAGAATCAATGAAAATTGGCAGTCATCTGGTATCGGACATACAGGAAGTTCTGGAATATTTTTTTCATTTGTTTTTTCATAGATGATTCTTAGATGTTAGGGTCAGAAAGGACCTCAATAGATCATCGAGTTTGACCCCCTGCATAGGCGGGAAAGAGTGCTGGTTTCAGATGACTCCAGTCAGATGCCCATCTAACCTCCTCTTGAAGACCCCCAGGGTAGGAGAGAGCACTACCTCCCCTGGGAGCTCATTCCAGATTTTGGCCACTCTAGCTGTGAAGAAGTTCTTTCTAATGTCCAGTCTAAATCTGCTGTTTGCTATCTTATAGCCATTATTTCTTGTGACCCCAGGGGCGCCTTGGTGATAGAGCCTCACCAATTCCCTTCTGCACCCCCATGATGATTTTATAGGCAACCAGAAGATTGCCTCTCAACCTTCTCTTGCGGAGGCTGAAGAGGTCCAGGTACCTTAGTCTCTCCTCGTAGGGCTTGGTCTGCAAGCCCTTAACTATATGAGTGGCCCTTCTCTGGACCTTCTCCGGGTTATCCACATCCATCTTAAAATGTGGCACCCAAAACTTCATGCAGTATTCCAACTGCTGTCTGACCAGTGCCCGATAGAGGGGAAGTATCACCCTCTTGGTTCTGTTTGTCATGCACCTGCTGATGCGCGATTAAGTGCAGTTAGCTTTGCTGATGACTTTATCACACTGACGACTCATGTTCATCTTGGAGTCCACTAGGACTCCGAGATCCCTTTCCGCTTCTGTGCTGCTGAGCAGGTCATTTCCTAGGCAGTAGGTGTGCTGGACATTTTTCCTCCCTAGGTGCAGCACTTTGCATTTCTCCTTGTTAAATTGCATTCTGTTGTTTTCTGCCCATTTGTCCAATCTATCCAGGTCTGCCTGTAGTTGTTCCCTGCCCTCCGCGTCCACTTCTCCCTACAATTTTCTATCATCCGCAAACTTGGACAGAGTACACTTCACTCCCTCGTCCAAGTCACAGATGAAGACATTGAAAAGTTTCAGTCTAAGGACTGAGCTCTGTGGGACCCCACTGCCCACACCCTTCCAGGTCAATACCAACCCATCCAGCACCACTCTCTGGGTACAACCCTCTAGCCAATTTGCCACCCACCGAACTGTGTAATCATCCAAGTCACAGCCTCTTAATTTGTTCACCAGTATGGGGTAGGATACCGTATCAAAGGCCTTCCTGAAGTCTAAGTAAACGATTTCTACCCCTACTCCTGCATCTAAGTGTTTTGTAACCTGGTCATAAAAAGAGACTAGATTAGTCAGGCATGATCTACCTGCTATGAACCTGTGCTGGTTTCCCCTCAGCATAATATTCCTGCTGGGCTCTCACATATATGAGCCTTAATAATTTTTTCCAAGACTTTGTCAAGGATGGAGGTAAGACTGGCTTATAGTTGCCTGGATCTTCCTTCCTCCCCTTCTTGAAGATAGGGACCACTTTGGCCCTTTTCCAGTCCTCTGGGACCTGGTCTGTGCACCACAAGTGCTCAAATATTCTTGCCAGTGGCTGTGCAATGACATCAGCCAGTGCCTTCAGTACCCTTGTGTCGCGGGGCACCTCGCTGCCCCGCTCCTAGAGAAGGGAAGCTGCGGGGGAAAAAGCCCTAGCTGTTGAGCAGGAGCACAGCTGCAAGTTGCTAGGGCAACTGCAGGCCATATGCAACCACACCTGATGGTGGTCAGCTGGTGATGAGGGGCAGTGCCTGGCTCCTGTAAAGCCTAAAGCCAAGGCTAGGCTGGCAGTTTCCTGCCAGCAGCCAGAGGAGCAGGAGTTCATGGAGCTAGAGTGCAAGCACTGCTCGAGTAGATTGAGGGATGGCGGCTCTGGGACGCGGGAGCAATGTTGTGGTATAGCCAGGCTATGTTGTTATGGCCAGGTGCCTTATGTTTCAGTTATAGCCAGAGGCTTGAGTTTGTGTTGTTGTGTATTAGACTGGTGGTCTGGGTGAGGCTATTAGGGGTTGGAGGAGGCCTCAGGGGCAACCCCCTGCCGGTGTGGGGGGGACCCCAGCGCCAATCAGGGCGCAGTGTCCACATAGGGGCCCACAGGGTGTGGGGCCCTAGCGCCAGGAAAGGTGCAGTCTAGCACCGGTGGGGGCACAGTAGCACAGGGTGTGTAGACCCCAGCCCAGAGAGGGGTGTTTGGAAGAGCCCAGGCATGGGCATGGTGAGCCCTAGACAGGGGGCAGTATTGTAAGGAGCCCAAGAGGGGCAATATTTCAGGAGCCCAAGAGGGGCAATATTGGAGGAGCCATCGCACGGGCACGGCGAGCCGTAGAGAGGGGCAACACTTGAGAAGCCCCAGCTGGGGCGTGGTGAGTCCTAGGAGAGGGCTGTGTGAGTAAGAGCCCAAGTGGGGTGTGGTATTCAGAGGAAGTCCCAGAGAAGGGGGACTATTGAGCTCAGAATGGGCATGGCGAGCTCCAGCAGCAGGCTAGTGCTGCGGTAGGCCTCTGAGAAGGGCAGGGTGCTGTGGGTGTCCTCAGGGAAAGGGGGATAGCAGTGCGGTTAGGCCCAGAAAACAGAGGGTAGTAGCGCAGTGGGCCTGAGAGATTGGAGGCTCGATACGGAGCCCCAGAGCGGGCAAGGGTCCCCAAGAGGGACGACACTTTAGAGAAGGCCCAGAGGGTGAGCATATGTAGGAAGCCCAAGAGAGTGGGCTGTGTTACAGAGGAGGCCTGAGAGAGCGGGCATGCATTTGACAGACCAACGTCCAGCACATGTGCGAGGCTTGGGGCATGGTATTGGGGGTTGCTAGGAGCCACACATGGCCCTAAGGCCAGGGTGCCTGGAAGGCACCCATCATACAGGGAGACCCCCCCAGTGGGTCCAGGAAGACCTGGGGACCAAGGTCTTAACTAACCATGCCCAAGGAGATGTGAGACACCCTCCCAACGCAGACTTAACATCAAAGACGTGGCGGAGGAGAATAAGAGGGTGCCCTTGGGCTGACTTGGCATGGGTAGGGGCCTTAAGGAGATCATGGTCTTCCTGGAGGACCCCGCCGTGACACCTTGGATGGAGCTCATCCAGGCCCGCTGACTGAAACGCTTCCAGTCCTTCCAAGTGACTCTGCAACATCTCAGAGTCAACGCTGGGTAGTCTGGCGCCCTGCTGTTGCCTCTCTACAATCCCATTGTGAGACTTGTCTTGCCCCTCGTTTAGGAAACTGAGGCAGAGAACTAATTGAGGAGTTGAGCCTTGTCCTCCCTGTCTGCTACCAATTGCTTTTGCCCATTCAGTAGTGGTCCTATATCACCCTGGGCCTCCCTTTCACTCCGTATGTATCTGAAAAACAATTTTTTGTTATCCTTACCTTGGGAAGCTATCCTCAGCCATGGTAGCTTTGGCCTTTCTAACTGCCTCCATACAACTGCGAGCTGAGGAGGTATACTCCTCTTTAGTAATCTCTCCCTGTTTGCCCTTAGTCTGCTCTGGATTTCTCTGGTCAGCCAAGGAAGCCTCTTGGCCCCTTTCCTCCTTTTCCCCCGCACCAGGATCATCTCCCTCTGTGCCCTAAGGATTGCTTCCGTAAGGCACAGCCACCCTTCCTGGGCTCCCATTTTGCCAAATCTCTTACTCTGCAGTGTGTCATTGACTAAACACCTGAGCTCGCTGAAGTAAGCCTTCTTAAAGTCTAGCACTTCCACCCTACTAGTTACCTTTCCTACTCTACACCTTATGGTGAATTCTATTATTTGGTGGTCACTGTCCCCCAGGTGACTACTGACCTGTAGGTTCCCTACCATGTCATTCACTGCTGCCAATACCTTGTCCAGTAAGGCCTTCCCCCTAGTGGGGCCATGTACCTCCTGCATCAGGATGTACACAGGATAGGAACCTGCGTGAATGGTGGGAATTTGCTGTCTGCGTCTCCCAGAAGATGACAGGGTAGTTTAGGTCCTCCATGACTACCGCTTCCCTAGTCTTTATGGTCTCCAAGAACTGCCTCAGGAGTTCCAAATCTAATTCTTCCCCTTGGTGTGGGGGTCTGTAGCAGACCCCTAACACCAAATCCCTTTCCCTTGACCTCCATGTATCCTAACCCACAATCCTTCTACTTTTTCCTCCTCCGACTCTATTTTGATAAGGGTCGATGTATAACACTCCATGACATACAGCGCAACTCCTCCCCCTCTCCTTCCCACTCTATCCTTTCTGTACAACTTATAGCCCTCAATGTATACCACCCAGTCATGGATAGAGTTCTACCAGGTTTCTCTTAACCCCACTAGGTCGTAAGTTTTCTGCAAGCAGGAATGCTAGTTCATCCTGCTTGTTCCCCATGCTCCTAGCATTAGTGTATAGGCAATTGGGCCCTGTAACTGGTGCCTTTGTTGCCCCCTGGCTCATATGCCCAATGGGCCCCTTATTGCTTACCTGCTTATTGCTTACCTGTGTTGTACTGCTGGATGTCCCATGGATTGCAGGTTCCTGATGTTCTCCTTTTTCTGCCTCCCTGTCCCCCGTCTGAGCTAGTTTAAAGCCCCATGGAGGAGATTAGCTAACCTGCTGAAGAAATGACTTTTACCTTTTGCTGAGAGGTGAAGTCCATTGCCAGGAAGTATGGGTCGTGGTCCAGGAGGCCAAATCCTGTACTGTGGCACCGACTCCTGAGCTGCAGGTTGACATTTCTAATGCAGGTACTTTGATGCCTATGCCTGCGACCTATGACCATGAGGATGGACGAGAAGACCACTTGTGCCCCCATCTCCCTAAACCTGGCCCCCAGAGCCCTGTAGTCACCCATGACACAGTCAGGACTACTCCTGGCTGCGTCATTGGTTCCCACATGGATGAGGACCATGGGATAGTAGTCCGAGGACCGGATCAGGTCAGGAATGCTTGTCATGACATCCTGGTTCTTGGCCACTGGCAAGCAACACACCTCACACACCATGGGATCTGGGTGGCAGATGTTTTCTTCTGCTCCTCTCAGTAGGGAGTCGCCCACTATGATGACCCGTCTCCTCTTCTTCCAGTAGCTTATCTGGCCCTCAGCTTGCTCGGGGATGGATTGGGGCTCCTCCCATGCTGTCTCCTCCATGAGGATATATATTTGTTTATAATAAGTTAATTGTTCTGTTTGTTTATAATAATTTTCAGTGTGCGTGCTTTAATATAGGCAGACAAGGTTCCTTGGGTGAATTTGATATATTTTATTAGACCAACCCAAATGGTTGGAGTATAGTTATTAAGCAAGCTTTCGGGTTCAAAAACCCTTCGTCAGGCTCAGGAAGCTTCAGGAGTTGGTGTGTGCTCTTTCTGGATGGAATGAAAAGTAAACAAGCCAGGGGCTGGGCTGGGGAGTCAGTTGCCAGGCAGATTATAATGTATCAAAAATCCAATGTCTATGTTTAGTCCCTGATCTCTAGTATCCAGCAGGTTGACGAAATGGAGCTCATAGGCTCGTCTCTGAGAAGTGTTGTGTAAATTTCCCTTGAGGATCAAGACTGAGAGATTGGAGAGAGAGTGACCCTCCTATGAGAAATGTGCCCCCACCGGTAATTGGTGCTTTAATATGAGTTTTTAAGTTGGTAACAGCTTTTAAAATTTCAGTAAGCATGTAAAATTAACTTTATGTAACTCGTATATTGTTCAAATACACCAAAAGACCTGGTGCATATGTGTGTGTGAAGGTACTGGATGCAAAAACTCTTCTTTTGGAATAGCGTGAATTAGGGTAGGTTTAATGTTTAGCGATTGTGTTTTATATTCAGTTTAAGTCTGTAAACTGGGTTTCATATGTGCATCATAATCACCATAAGATTTAAATTAAATGCACCATTTATAAATAGCTCAGAGATCTTAGGAGACTGAAATGAGTAACATAGTCAAGACAAATCAGTGTGTATGTAAGAATGAGGAGATGCAGAATGAAGTATAAAGTTCATGGTGCACTCTGGAGAGTATGTTAAAATTATACATTCCTTTTCAAAGTAGTTGAACGACATTTAAATGACATTTCTCTGTCCTACAGAAATCAAAGGAAAATACCAGAGTAATTTGTAAGCGCTGCAAGACAATGCTGGGAGAGGCAGTATCATCAGGTATGGATTACACAAACTAAATTGTACTTAGTTGTCTCAGTTACTAAACATGTGAAGTTAAAAAGTTCTGGGCAAAAATCATTTATCAACAAGTTTCTGAGTTAATTCCTGCAATTCTTCTCTCTCACTTTTGTAAAGGGGAGAGTATTGTTTCCACTGTCAAAACTGTAAAGTGACTGACCCAGGAACTTACTTTGATCCTTGTTTTTCTAACACTTCTGGTGAATTCTAAAGGTTTTGGAGGCCTGCCAGTATAATTCCAATATTTAAAAAGGATGAAAGCTGTGACCTAGGAACTGTAGCTGTGTTAGCCTGAGTAAAATAATGGAATGGTTAATTTGCAACTTGATCAACAAAATATTAGAGGCTATAAAATATAAATGAATACCTGCCAGCATCGCTTCATGGAAAGCAGGTCTCAATAAAACAATACTGTTGCCTGTTTTCTGTAAGATTACTCATTGTTGGTAGACTCTTGATTAAAAAATGACAGTCTTCCAGTAAATAGGGATATCATCAGTGAGTCCATAAATGCCCATGGCAGCCAAGTCAAGAGTGAGGTTTCCAGACTAACAGTAACCCAGAAATAAAAATAAGTCCTCAACAGCTGAGCAGGCAGATCAAGAAACAATACATCACAGTGTCTGTAAAAGCGGATGAAGGCTGCAGCAGAATAGAAACCTCTGGTTGTCTTGGCTTTCCTTCCCATCAGATTAAGGTTTCTTCCCTCAAAGTATTGTGTGGTTTCTGATGTGCCAGAGCATCTCCATAGAAAAAGGTGTTCACGGGCATCTTTCTTCAATAGGAAGTCCTGCAGTGATGGACAAGTGGTGATGGGGACAAGTGCTAGTGATTACCAGAAGCCTGTAGTCACAGACCTACAGTGAGGTGATGTTTGCATGATGATCATTTTGTACTTGGAACTGAGACAATTGTGCAGTTCAGCAGCTGTATTTTTGATGAGCAGGCCTATTTAAGATCCCCATACAGAGAGGAGGCTAGAAAAGGTGCCCTCAATGCTGTCTTATTTCACCTGACTGGACAACTGCGTCCCGTGGGTCCCTCTGTCTGGGGTTCAAATCAAGTGATAAAGTTTGCAGCCTGGAATGTTTGCATCCTCAGGGACAGCCCTAACAGTGACCAACCAGAACAAAGAACAGAACACACAGCCAGAGAACTGCACTTTGTGAGACCAGACACACAAGAAAGGGGCAGCTCACAGGGCATGGTGGTGGCTACATCTTTCTTTTGAAAAGGAAAAACCAAAAAATATAGACACATCCATGACATTGGTTTTTCTATCAAGACCAAGATTTGTTACTCAGATACTGGAATTTACAGTTGGCATCAACGAGCATTTCAAGACCCTTTGTCTTCACCTGACCAACAGACAGCATACAAGAAGCAGTGCATATGCCCTGACCCTTCATACAGATGACAAAACAAAATAAGAATTCTCCTCTAAATGTAACCAAAGGCTGTTATCTGTCCCCAGAGAAAATAAGGTCTTGGTGATTTCAGTGCTAGTGTGGTAGGGACTCTGATCTATGGAAAGGAGCACTTGGAAAGGAAGGGGTGGGAATAGTCAATGGAGATAGAATTCTTCTCCTGAACAGATGTTTAGAACATGATCTCATCGCCACAAACTCCTTATTCTGCCAAAGCAACAAATTAAAGTATACTTCCTAAAAACACTGGCATCTGATTGACTACATCATAGTGCATGTCTAGACCATAGTGATGCCTGTATTACCAGAGCTATGGAAAGTGCAGACGACTGCTAAATGGATCGTTTTTGATGCATTCTGTCATGTCTATGCATATTGTTCCAAAACAATGTAAACAAAAGAAGAAACCAAGGAAGAGGTTCAATATTGAGTGCTTAAAAGACCCTGCTACAAGTGATCCTCTCCAGCAATGCCTCAGTGAGAAATTCTCCAACCTCCTTGATGCTGATAGCACTGAGAGCCTCAAGAAGAAGGGGTGTGTGTCTTTAAGAAGAGGCTTGATGCCTACCTGGCTGGGGTCATTTGAGCCCAGTTTTCCTCCTGCCCAGGCAGGGGGTCGGACTTGAATATCTACAAGGTTCCTTCTGACCCTAGTCTGATTCTATGAAGAAAGGCATCCATGAGGCATGTGGAGAATCTCTAGGCTTCTCCACAAAGAAACATTAGGGCTGGTTCTGTAAGAATGACAGGGAAATTCAAGTGCTCATTGACATAAAAAAGAATCTTCAAAGCTTGGCAGAATGACATCAACCTCAAACCGGAAATGAAACACTTTATTGTAGTTTCTGTTAGTGTGTTCAGCACAACAAAACTATCTATGAACTGAGCACACATGGAGTTGCCCCTCTGAAGTGCAAAGATGAAACAGCACTCTCTGAAGATAGTTCCACAATCAATACCCAGTGGAAAGAGTACCTCAATGTTAGAATCTCGGTTCAGGAGCTCCTGAAGACACAGCCATTCCACAACCTTAAGGACAACTTTGCAGATCCACAAACTTACCAAGAGGCCTTGAAAACGATTGAGCCAATGAAGAACAACAAGCCATGTAGTCCTGATGGAACGCTAGCTGAAATTCTATAAGCAAGGTGGAAAAAAACTCTCCGCTCACCAACAACATATTTTTATTATGAAAACCTGGAAACGTGAACAGATTCCCAGTGGCTTGAGAGATGCCAGAGTTGTTACCATAATCAAGAAAGGAGATAATTTCTGCAATTAATTCTATTATCGGACAACATTCCTGTCCATGTAGGTCCTTACCTGCATTCTCCTCAAGACTCACCTTCTTTGCGGAAGAGATTCTTCTACTTAAGTTCCAAGACCACCCAGTGGTAGAATAGATGCAATCTTTGTTCCTAGACAGCTGAAGAAAAAGTGACTTGAGCAACACCAAGATCTTTGCATGACCTTTATTGACCTAACTGAAGTCTTGGATTCAGTCAGCAGAGAGGCCATGGCAGATCCTGATGCTATTTGGATGCCCATTGAAATTATTACTATCGTCAGACTTCTTCTTCATGACGACACAACAGAAACTGTCCTAAGCAGTGGCTCAGAAATGAACTCCTTCACTACTAATACTTAAATCAAGCAAGGATGCCTGATTGCATCAGCTCCCTTTTCCATTTATATTGCAGCTATTCTGAATCTCATTACGGATAGACCTTCATCTGGAGTCAGCATCTAGTGTCGCATGGAAGGGAATATTTTTAACGTCAATTAATTATGTTCCAGATCCAAGGTAAAACACCTCCATTAGTGGTCTTCAGTATGCTGAAGATTGTATTGTGTGTGTCCACTCAATTGAATACCTCCAGGTTGTTCTTGATTGCTTCTGCAAAGTGCATAAAATGCTTGATCTCTCCGCCAAATTCACAAAAAATCAAGATTCTTTACCAGCCTACACAAAACTGACTAGCTGTAAGATTACACATCTTGATAAAACCTTTATTATATGGAATTAACAAGACAAACAGTTCTTATTCTATTATTTTTATCCATATCTGCCAATATATTTTTCAGTGATCTAGGTGAGACAGAATCTTTTCCAGTAAAGGTTTCAGGCGATAAAAGATTTGTAGGGTAGTCAGCAGTGAAACAAAATAATTAGGACTGTCAAACCATTTTAAAATTTGATCACAATTAGTTGTACAATTAAAAAAATTGGTCACAATTATTGCAATTTTAATTGTACAGCTAAAACCTCAAAATTATGTGCAGAACTCAAAATGATGCAAAATTATATAGGTACTTTGTATGGTTGGGGGTGGTGTGGGGTGTGTGTGGGGGGATGGGAATTTGTGAATGTGTGGAGGCTGTGGGTGTGTATGTGGGGTTCAGAGTTGGGGGCCAGCGGGGGTCCCTGTATGCCCTGGCAGGATGCAGGATACTTAGAATCATGAGTGAGGGGCAGCAGCATGGCTGGAGGGCTATGGCTTGAGAATGAGGGGCAGACAGATGTACACAAACACAGTGCCTAGCATATAAGTTTGTGGAGGGAAGGGGGTGGAGGGGCAGATCGAGGCCCCAGTGGTGAGAGAAGGAGTGGGGCAGGAACAGAGACTGGGGGTGAATTGGGCCCCAGGGCTGGGTTAGGTTGTGGGACAGAGCTGTGGGCTGATGTCCAGGGACACGGGGGGGGAGGGGGGGGGAGGCACAGCTCCCCAGGGATGCATGGGTGGGCACAAACCCCCTGGATTTGTGCGTAGGGCAGAGGTGGGCTGCTGGCTGGGGCTCTCTGCCCTGCTATCTTTGCCCTGGGAGCTGCGCGCTGGCTCCACCACATATCCCCTGCCTGCCCGGCTGCAAGAGGCACAACTTGGCATCATGTGGCTTTCCGGGCAAAAGCAACGGGGCACAGAGTCCCAGCCCACAGTAGGCAGCCTGCCTTCGCCCCATGCAGAAATCTGGGGGGCACATGCCCCCATGCCTCCCAGGGGTTTACCCCCATTTACCCCCACGCCTGTCCCTGCCCCACTCTCTCTCTTACCATGGGGGCCTTGATCTGGCTTCCCAACTGCTTCCCTACCCCATACTCCTTCCCCTCCACAGACTTACCTACAAAGCATTGCTCTACACATTGCCAGGCTGCATTTTTGGCCATGTGGCTGCTCATCTCTGTCTGTGTGTGCGCCCACTCTCCCCTGCTGCAGATGCCCAGGCTGCCCTGTCTCTCCTCTGCTGTGCCATTGCTACCCTGCTGAGCAGCCCAAAGGTGGTGGTGACGGTGGTAGAGTGGAGCCCGGGTAGGGGCTCCAAAGCCATGTGTACAATTAACTTGTTAAAAAAATAATGCAAGAACCGATTAACACATTAATCTTGCATGTTAGCTGTGATTAATTGGCAGCCCTAAAAATAATGTTACAAAGTGGTCTATATAACCATAAAACAAAATGTGTTTTAATAGATCCAAACTTAACTTAATACCCCTGGGAGCAAAGAATGCAAGCTATCCCTATGGGATGGGAGACTGTCTTGGGAAGCAGCAGTTCAGGAAAGGAGGTAGGATTCTAAGAGATAACTGCTTTAGTTTGAACTCTTGAGTACAGTCTGTGGTAGAAAGAGAGTGCAGCCTTTGATGTATCAAAAGTGGGAACATTGAATAGAAATAGTGAACTTATCATGCCTATATTGTTAAGGTTTTTTGGTAGTTTGGGTGCACAGAATGTGGGAACACTGGAGAGATTTCAAGGAAGGCCACCAACATTATGCCAAGATTCGAAACAAGCCTTATGATATAAGAATTAAAAAGTTCTGTCTGTTGATCTTATCAAGGAAAATTTTGGAAACTGATCTGATTGCTGTGTAATGGAGAGCAGTTTATTCGTGTCGGTAAAGGCATAGCAACATCCAGTGGCTGGAAGTTGGAAGTTAGATGCATTCAACCTTGAAATAAAACTCAGTTTCTTAGAAGCAAGAATAATTAAAAACTGGGATAACTTACCAGGGTTGTGAGAGGAGGTGGTGAACTGCGCATTAGGTAGGATCTTAAAACAGGACAGCAGAGACTCCCCATGCCTAAAGAAGGGTGACTGCGCCTGAAAGCTTGCCAAGAACTTTTTTCCAGCTACTCAGTTGGTCTAATAAAAGATATCACATCTATTCAAAGAACTTTGCCTGCCTAGTTAATCACTGTAATTGCTGATCAATAAGGTATTAACATTCAATTACTATAGTATTTGATCTCAGTCTATTTAAAATGTGGGGTAAATGATTGTTAGGTTATTAATCTTGTAGACAATATTGTAATGCACATGGGAATAAAACTATTAAACTTGTATACAAATCTGCAAGAACAGACTGTAAGATGAGGAGCATATATGTCCATAAACTATTTAGACATGGGGATGAATATCTCTGTTTAATATTTGACTTGAGGTTAGTGTCTGAGAATTGATAATCAGATCTACATTGCTGATCATCAAATACTGAACCACCCTGAAGGATGTTGCACTGGACTAATAAAGCTCTACTTCATTTTGGAATTCTCTAGCAAGAAGAGCTCAGCCCCAAACTGCTAGAGAAGATACAAGCAAGCAATTTATCACATGTGCGCACTTTCTTTTTGTGGCTGCTGACAAATCTAGTCTTGTCCCACAAACATTAAAGTTTGCCTAGATCCTCTGACATGCATGCTTCCGTGTGCAGTCTATTATGTTCTGAGGGACTATCTGCAAGCCATCCAGAACAAGGAAGCATATTACTAGATTATAACTCAGAAATAAAAATGCTACAGTTGTATTATGTGGCTCCAGGCAACAGAAGAAACAAATTGCTGCTCTAATACAGAAGTCCTAAGACCAGTTTCAACATTTTAGATTTTAAGACTGTAATATATAAGTTCAACTAAAGGCCCTGAACCTGGATGCTGATACTTCTAAAGAATGACTCTGGCCCAGTTATCTAATCACTTGCCTGCTAGAAAGATGATCTCTGCAACTTCAACTCCTATTGCTGTGAAGCAGGGGTGGGCAAACTGTGGCCTGCAGGCCGGATGTGGCCTACCAGGCTATTCTGTCTGGCCTGCGGGGCCCCTACTGTGTATTAAGTTTATTTTGTCTTTTTGTTTCTTAGGGATTATAAAATACTATATCACAGAGATGATTATTCAGCCATCAGAGAAAAGATTTGTCATGATACCACGGTATTAAATTTTAATTATGCACTCAGTTTTATTACTTGAAGAATACTGTCAACTGATAAAAATGTAACTTTTGAATAGTAATTTTATTATATTTTATTATATTTTATTAATAAATATTATGCTGATAAAGTATTTGCACAGTTATAATCACAAACTCAGGAAATAGTAAGGCAATATTAATTCACTGATATTGGGCCAGAGGTGGACAACCAGTTTGATCAAGGACTTCGAAAGCAAGTCATATGAGGAGAGGCTGAAGGAGCTAGGCATGTTCAAATTGCAGAAAAGGTACTTAAGAGGGGACATGATGGCAATCCTCAAATACTTGAAGGACTGCCATAAAAAAGAGGAAAAGCACCTTTTCTCTCTTGGTGCAGAGAAGAGGACACAGACCAATGGCTTGAAGTTGCAGCAAATAAGTTTAAACTGCATATCTGGAAAAAATTCTTTGTTACAATAATGAGACAGTGGAATAGACTACTGAGGGAAGTTGTGCACTCTCCATCACTGGAGGTGTTCAGGAAGAGATTGGACAGTCCCTGGTTAGAGATGATCTAGGCATAGCTGTGCCTATGTTCTGTTATGCTTCTGGGCTTTGCTGATTGCCTCTGCAGCCCCTCTGCTGCTATATGTGTTGGAATGGTTTTCAAGTCTACCTCAGAGGCATTGGCTACAGCCAAGCTAGTGGAGGGTCTTGCCCTCCACTCAGGGTTAGACAGAGTGCCATATTTGGGGGCGGATCGATATGAACCATGTTGATTTTTGCCTTCCTCTATAGCAGGGGGCATGTCTTCTACCTGGGATCTGTTGAGCATTTAGACCCTGTGTAGATGAAATGAGAGGCATGTATGCATGACACTTTAAAGCAGGCTAAATGCTTTTGCACCGCTTTAATGGTGTTGGTGTTTTCATGCCTCAGCAGCATATTGCGCATTAATTCCAGCCACTGTAGGAAGTTTGGCGGCACAATGTGCCGTAAATGACTTGTGGCACAGCAAACCAAAATTCCTTCGAGGAGTTTTGGTGTGCTGCCTCTACAGCTGCGGAGCAAAGCACCAGGCTCCATGATTTGCTAAGTAGACTGAGTGATTTCAAATAGGACTCCTTAGTGTTAAAAACATCTTTTGTAGTCTTTCTGAGTTCTTTGCAACACAGAAATTGCTTTGTTATTTTTCTATAGTCAAGAAAAAAGTTAAAGCTGAGTTGGCATTTTCTGAGGGGTTCACTAAATCTAAAAAGGTTGAGAACCACTGATATGCCCTTTTACTGTTTTGCTTTTCTGTAAAAGTAATTTTGCAGGGTAATGTGTATTGCCAGGGCTATAAGCCTTTCCTTGCAACAGTAGGTATTGGATTGTGTTAAATACAAAATATTAGATTAGTGAACCATGGACCTGTTCAAGCATGACAATTCTTGCTAAGCAAGAAAGGGAAAATACTCCATCTCTTTGAGAGAAGGTTGTGGATTCAGCATTTTTCTCTTCATAGAGTCAATATGGGTATAGTGATCACATTTCCAAGTAAAATTGATGCTAAGGAAATTTCAGACATCAGATATTTAAGGTTTAGCTTCACTTATTGGGCGTTAGCTTATAATTGTTATTATAAAAACAAATTATAAAGATTGCTTTATTCTAAAACAGGTCTCAGTTTGTACAGAGCATTATAGCTCAGTGTCTTGTGGAGCTGTCCTCTTCTAGAAGCACATTTAGGTTCAGCATACAAGGGCATGATGGAAAGGTCTACATCTTGGTAAGACATTTTTAATTTTGTAGAAAAGTGTTTCATGTGTTTGTATTCATCATGTTTATTTATTGTTTATATTATCCTTTTTATGTGACTAAAGGGAATCAGATAATTCAGAGGATTGTTCAGATTATGCTTTTATGCATCTCACCCAATGCTGTTTTTGTTTGATTTTGAGCTTGCTACAGTGCAATGTCTTAAATCTTTTTATTCAAAACAAAAACAAAACCAAACCTCATAAGAATGTCAAGTAGTCTAAAGCACCAAATAAACTATGTGTTATCTTTGACTGTACAAGCTTGAGGGCATTGAAAATATTCCTTAATACCAGATTTACCAATCTGGTAGATTTAGGTGCACTTCTCTTCCTGGAAATGTCAAAAGTAGCTTAGATTTTTTTCTGCAGTTTCTGGGACATGGCTACTTATTCTCCTTCCAGGTAATCTTGTCTTTTGCAGAAAGACAGATGTTCAGTGCCCCACCTTACTAGTATTGGTTTTTTTTAAACTTGATTTAAACCATCAGCAAACATTTTTTTCCTTCTCTATTTCCCCTAGAGAGGACCAATAACTCTGTGCTGTCCCTTTTGCACAGAGCCAAATGCCTTAGCATCCTATTTCCATCAACCCCATTTCCCTCATGATGAAGCAGTCAAACTAATAGTAGGAAGAAAATCAAGAAATGCTCCATTTATGGAGTGAACAGCAGGAGAGGAGGCTGTGCTGTATATATTCCCAGTTAATAGACCACTACTCTCTATATTTACCCAATTCTTTCACTCTGACAAGTACAAAAATATGGTAACTAAAATCTTGGACTGATCTCTTTCTCAGTACAACTCATCAAGTTCCATTTACATCATCATGGTTGAATAGTGTAATGCTCTTGTCAATTTAAGTAGCAATAATTCAGTGTCTCAAAATGGTTTTTTAAGTATTAATTTTGTGTATGATGCACAGTCAAACCTTTGAAGTCTTGTGGATACGTCTGAACTGTCTCTAGTATTTGCAAGAAGGAAGGCCCACATCTGGGACAAGGGAACAGCTCAAAATCACAGGCATAAATTTACTGGGTAACTTTTTCCCCCTTGTTGACACAATTATTATTAAACACACAAAGTTACTCTTTCATCTTAATTGTAGTAAAAATGCCACACATGAGCACAGATTCTACCAAGAAAATATCAAGCAGTTAAGTTTTTGGTTGATGTGTAATATCTTACCTTTAAGTGCTATAGATGCTTTTGGGTTAAGATCACTTGGGAAAGGTTCAACCCTTTGCAGATTCTTTCATGGGGATTGTTCTCTGCACCAAAGGCTACCAGAACAGTATTGATACATATGTTGCATTGCAAAGCAGATTACAAATAATAACAAATCGCCAATTAACAGTAGTAGAACAGCAGTTAACAGGCCCAAATTCTAACTAACTATAAAAGGCTAACTCAGCAAGGGGAGTAACTGTTTTTAAAGTTGAGATTAGTCTAATCTCTCTCATGCCTAAAGTGAAAGTGAGTTTCAAAGCCTTTGATTGTATTGACCAGTATCAGGCACTAAATTCACCCAGAATCCCTCTGTAGCCCCCTCTCAGCCTGTTGCACATGGTCACTGTATCGCCACACTTCATTAGATGGAGCCAGATGAGGTTGCCCTGTGCCTCATTTGCATATAAGTTTGTGGAGGATCTCAGGACTTATGACAAGAACACTCTGTTCCAGTCATGACTGGGGGCTAATTAGCACATGGATCCTTTGTGGGCGGTATATGGAGTACAAACACATGGATCTTTGACGGGGGAAGGTATCTGGACAGTGGTGAGCTATGGGGTCAGCATGGATTGAAATGCTGTTGACTCTGCTGAGACCCAGCCCAGTTTACTACATGGTAAATCATGAACCTTTTGGTTTGAATTCAATATTCTCCATAGTTTGTACTATGTGTCAGTAGTAGGGTTACCATATATCTGGGTTTCCTGGATATATGTCCTCTTTTTGAGCCCTTTGATCGCCGTTCTGGCGGGGTTTTTTTTTTTTAAATCTGCCCAAATGTCTGGGATTTTGCTTTCCTCCTCTGGTGGGAGCCAGGGGAGGGTGATTGGAGGCAGCAGGAAGCACAGGTGATATAGTTTATCACAGCAGACGATTGGAGGTGTGCGCGGACCCAAGTGATACTCTGCCTCTGATTGTGCTCCCCCTGCTTCTGAGCTAAATCCTGGACATTTGGTCAGGGTAGAGGAGTCAGGGGATTGGGCTGCAATAGGGCAGGGGAAAATGGAGTAGGGTGGGAGGGCTGTGTGCTCCTCCAGCAGGGTGAAGGAGAGGGCCCTCTGAGAGCAGCAGGAAACTGTCGCTGGCAGGCAGCACAAGGACTTGTGCTCTGTGCTCACAGGGGCTGAGCGGCCAGGAGACGCTGCCTGAGGGGAGAGGAGGAAGGAGGGGGGCCATGGTCAGGCTGCCTGGCCCAGTGCGGCAGTGTCACCCCAGGGTTGGAGGTGCCACAAGCCTCCCTTCTTCTTCCCTCCAGCCCTTGATGGGGCCCGACACACTCTCCCACCTCCTGCATGAATCGGAGCCATGGTGCTTTGGCCTGTTAGGACAGGGACAGCTGGGGTCCTATTGGCAGGGCTGGGGAGGGCACAGGGCTGTGGGTTGGGAGTGAGGGGCAGGGAGGATGGGGGACTGTGGGTTGGGAGTGCAAGGGGCACTGGCAGTGTCAGGGGACTGTCGGTCAGGAGTGAGTGGCCAACCATCATGGCCCAGGTGAGCAGGGTACTGCAGTTTGAGAGTGAGTTTGGCACTGTCAGGGCTGGGATGTGTGGGGTGGGAGTGAGGGGCAGCAGCAGGGCTGGGGGGCACTGTGGCTTGTCAGTGAGGGACAACAGAATGGGCAGAGGCAGGACACTGGCATGTCATGGTGCCCCCACACGACAGGTATCTTTTTTGGACCTGGAAATATGGTAACCCTAGTCAGTACAAAAGTGCTCTTAAAGATGTGTTTGTGGAGTACCTATGCTAAGAGTTGCAGCAGTTTCCAAAGAGACGAAATGCATCAATTCTGGATTAACTAAGTTACGACAGGCCTGTTTATTTCAAAGTCAGTGTTTTCAAACTTGCCCCTCACTTTCATGTGTGCTGGTCAGGGGGAGCAGGGTCTAAGGGCTTTGTTACATGGTCATTTTGAGTGGTTCCTGCAACTCTAAACCCCTGGATTGCTCTCACATTAACACCTGAAACTGGTTTCAAGCATATGTTATACAGCTCAGTTATCCATGCCACCCAGCTCCTGTTGCAGTAAAGTGTGGCCATGCTGACTTGTAGCTGCCCTCACTCTGTCCAGAGAGCAGGCAGGGGAAGAATTAAACTGCTGTTAAGTCAGAAGAGCAGCAGCCCAGGAACAGTGTGGGTGGGAGGCAGTTTAACTCTTCCCTGCTTGGTCCCTTGGGAAAGACAACAGAGGCAGCCACAAGTGAGTAATGCCCCACGGACAGGGTGAGGCAGAGGGCAGGGAGTCATGGGAAGCAGGAGGGAAGCCCGGAATGGGAGGCAGGGGATCTTACCTCTAAGTCTTTCAAGTCTGTGCTGGCCTGCAGTGTGACTTCTCCAAACTTGAACTAGCACTAACACCAATCAATATTGGCTCACAGTGTAAGGTGAAAAAGTCCCTGAGGGATGAGGAGGGGTCTCAGGGGCAAGAAGTTGGGGAATAGAGTATAAGGAGGCTACTTGACCCCCCTGCCGATCGATTTTGCCTGCTGTAGCAGTGGGAGGGGGGCAAATGCTCTAATCATTAGAGATTGTACCTGGAAAATTAGAGTAAATTTACAAATTTTCCATATGTAGAATCTAGTTTTTGTGAGGTCAACTTATATTCAAGGTCATTCTTGATTTCATAGACATTTGGGCTGGAAGGGACCCCGGAGGATCGTTGAGTCCAACCTCCTGCCCAGGGGCAGGAAATCAGCAGGGATCATAAGATCCCAGCAAGATAAACATCCAAAAGTGTCTTGAAGGCGTTCAAAGTAGGTGCTTGAACCACCTCTAGTGGCAGTCTATTCCAAACCTTGGCGGCTCAGACAGTAAAGAAGTTCTTCCTTATGTCCAGCCTGAAACAGTCGCAGAGGAGTTTGTGACCATTAGATCTTGTCATCCCTTAGAGTGCTCTGGTGAACAGACGTTCCCCCAGATCCTGGTGAACACCCTTAGTAAATGTATAGGTGGCAACCAGATCACCTCTGAGCCTGTACTTTTCCAGGCTGAAGAGTACCATGGCTCTCAGCCTCTCGTCATAAGGTCTGTTATCCTGACCTCTGATCATGCGCATGGGTCTCCTCTGCACTCTCTCAAGTTTCTCCGCATCCTCTTTGAATTGTGGAGCCCAAAACTGGACTCATTATTTCAGCTGCGGCCTCACCAAGGCTGAGTAAAATGGGAGAATAATGTTCTGGGATTTGCTTGAGAAGCATCTATGGTTGCAAGCCAGCGTTTTGCTTGCTTTACTAGCTGCAGCATCACACTGAAGGCTTATGTTCATCTTGTCAGTCATAACCCCCAAGTCCCTTTCATCTGTAGTGCTAACCAGCATAGCATTGCCGAGCCTATAAGCATGCTTCAGGGTTTTCCTCCCAAGGTGGAGAACCTTGCATTTTTCAGTGTTGAACACCATCAGGTTCTCATCTGCCCATTTCATGAGCCTGTCAAGATCTGCCTGGATCACCCTCCTGTCCTCGGGTATGGATGCTTTACCCCAGCATTTGGTGTCATCATGAACTTGGCCAACCTGCTTCTGAAAATGTTAAAAAGTAAAGGACCTAAGACAGCCATGAGGGACCCTGCTGGTCATAGGGTACCACGACCATTGACTTCTGTCAACCACCACCCTCTGGGTTCTGCCACAGAGCCAATTCCCCAGCCAGCAGATTGTGGTGAGGTCAAGGCTGTAGTTAGCTAGTTTTGCCAAGA
This sequence comes from Caiman crocodilus, assembly GCA_030014935.1. Lineage (NCBI taxonomy): Eukaryota > Metazoa > Chordata > Crocodylia > Alligatoridae > Caiman > Caiman crocodilus. The sequence goes on along the minus strand of JAGPOW010003642.1, from coordinate 62,383,119 downwards.
GGTGATCATGGGATACCAGATCAAAGGCCTTTTTGAAGTCAAGATATACAACATCAATCTCTTTCCCCTTGGCCAGGTGATAGGTCACCTGGTTGTAAAAGGAAATGAGATTGGTCAAGCAAGAGCTACCCGCAACAAACTCGTGCTGGGTATCCCTCAGAATATTGCTGTCAGCTAGCCTGTATAGGATGGCCTTTTTGATCATTTTTTCCAAGACCTTCCCCAGGATAGAGGTCAGACTGATCGGTCTGTAGTTTGCCAGATCCACTTTCTTCCCTTTTTTGAAGATAAGCACCACATTGGCCTTCTTCCAATTGTTGGGCACTTCACCAGAACACCAGGAGTTCTCAAAGATCCATGCCAGGGGCTGAGCTATGATGTCTGCCAGCTCTTTGAGTACCCTTGGGTGTAAACCATCAGGGCTGGCTGACTTGAAGGTATCCAGCCTGTCAAGGTGTTCCTTCACAGGGTCAGCTTTGCTGGATAGTAAGGAATCTCCCTCACCTGGGCCTCCCTGTCCTGCAGTGGGCAGGGTTGTCCCATGGCACTGGTGAAAAACTAATGCAAAGTACTCATTTAGCAAGTTTGCTTTTTCCTGGGCATCTGTTGTCAGTTGTCCCATCTGGTTTAGCAGGGGTCCAATATTGCCCTTGTTTTTCCTCCAGCTCCCCACATAACTAAAAAAGGACTTTTTATTGTCCTTGATATTTGGAGCTAGTTGGAGTTCCATCGCGGCCTTGGCTTTCCTAATTTGCTCTCTGCAGGTCCAGACCAGAGCAGAGTATTCCTCCTTGGTGGTGGTTCCAGTCCTCCATCCTTTGTAGGTCTTCCTTTTAAAATGCATGAGGTCTGCTAGTTCCCTGGAGAGCCAAGGAGGGTGCAGTGCCTTTTTGCTGCCTTTCCTCTGAGATGGGATAGACTTTGCTTGTGCATCCAGGATTTCTCCCTTGAGGAACAGCCACTTATCCTGAACTCCCCTCCCCTTTGGGTTGTGGCCTTTTAGGGCCTCACGGACAAGCCTCCTGAGCTTGTCAAAGTCAGCTTTCCTGAAGTCAAGAACTTCTGTATTGCTGACTAACTTGCCAGCTTTATGACGGATGGTGAAGGTGATCAGCTTGTGGTCACTGTCACCCAGCTTTCCTTCAATCATTGGGTTGCTGATTAGGTCATCCCCGGTTTTTAGTACCAGGTAGAGCAGCACTTTATCTCTCATTGGCCCGCGGACTTCCTGCATCAGATAGAGGTCATCCGTGAGCGAGAGAAAACTTTGCACCCACTTGGATTTGGCCGAGTGCTCCTCCCACGAGATGTCTGGGTAGTTAGTCTCCCATGTCAACCATACATTGGGAGCGTGTGGCCTCAGCCAATCTGTGGCAAACTTCTGGTCGAGGTCTTGACCCTGGGTAGGAGGTCTGTAGTAGACTCCCACCATAATATCCCCAGTGCCGTGTTCTCCATGGATTTTAACCCAAAGGGTCTCAAGTCCACTGTGGGTGCCACTGTTGGCTTGCAGGGATGCGTAGCTTTCCTTGACATAGAGAGCTACGCCCCCATCCCTTTTGTCCACTTGATTCCTCCTGCACAGGGTATAACCGTCTATACCTGTGGCCCAGTCATGGGTGGAGTCCCACCTAATTCCTCCTGTTTGTTCCCCAGGCTCCTGGCATTTGTGTATAGGCATGCAAGTGTCCCCTTGGAGGTCCTTGCCTTGCCTACAGTTTGTTCCAGGGCTGGGGCAGGGGTGGGCTCCCTTAAGTGCCTTGGTCTGCTGGCTTTGCAAGGGTTGCTCAGCGGGCCAGCAGTGGTGTTAGTCCCCCCACCCCCTGGCGAGCTTAGCTTAAAGCCTGGTGGAGCAGGTCAGCCAATCTGGCTGAGAAGAGCCTCCTCCCCAGCGGACAGAGGTGGAGGCAGTCCCTTCCCAGCAGCTCACTGCCTGTCCCACCAAAGAGCGGGCTGTGGTCATGGAAGCCAAAGCCTTCCTGATGACACCAGTGCTGTAGTCTTTGGTTAACTACCTGGATCCTCCTCTCCCTCTGCAGCTTGTAGCCTGAGACTGGGAGGATTGAAGAAAACACCACCTGTGCCCCCAGACCCTTTAGACCTGCTCCCAAATTCCTGTAGTGCCTCATGACCCAGCTGGGAGCGCTCCGAGCAGTGTCATTGGTGCCCACATGGATGAGGAGCCATGGGATAGTGTGGTCAGTGGGCTGGAGGAGCTTAGGGATCATCTCTGCAATGTCCCGAATACGGGCTCCTGGGAAGTAGCAAACTTCCTGGGCTAAGGGGTCACAGTGATTACTCCCTCAGTCCCCCTCAGGATGGAGTCTCCCACAACAAACACTTTGCTTTTTGTCTTGGGGAGAGTGGGGGCGGTAGCTGCAGTAGAGCCTGAGTTGCCTGCGAGAGCTGGCAACTCAGCAGGCTCTGCTGGGGCTGCAAGAGGTTCATACCTGTTGCAAAGCTCCAGTGGAGCAGGGGCCTTGGTGCAGTGGGCCTTGGGGCCCTTGACCACCTTGGTCCATCCCCTGAACTGGACAGAATGGAAGGTTCCTGAGTCTTCCCTTGTCCTGGAGGGAGACCATGGTCTACCCTCCATCTCCTGGGGGAGAAAGGCCTGGCAGTAGGAGTCAATCTCCTGTTCACAGTCCCTAATAGCATGCAGTCTCTAGACTGCGGCCTGGAGTTCCTCCAGCTGGCGCGGCAGAGACTCCAGTATTGAGCAGACCTCACAAGGGGAGGTGGCCATGCTTCCGTGCCCCAGAGCCTGAAAAAGTGACAGGCAGTCCCTGCAGCCGAGAACCAGAGGCTGTGTCTGCATGGAGCCTGGAACCATGCACTCTGTCTAGGTGGAGGCCTCTGAGGTGCCAAAGGGGGGCCACAGGCCCTGAGGAGACCCTCAGGGTGTGGTGCATTCCCATCCGTTTCATGCCACTGGTGGGGTGGCAATGGTTGGGACTGTCTACTCTGGGGGGGGCTCACAGGCAGGGCCTTGGGCCCTCCCTCGCACCATCCTGCGCAAAGTCCTGTGCTAACTCCTGCACTAGACCCAGGAGCATGCCTGTTTGCGTGGCCTATTCATGAGGCTCCAGTTGCACAGCTCCCTGGGGGGCTAGGCGAAGTAGGAGCTGGGGTGGGGGTGACCCTCTTCAGCCCTCTTAGCCCACTCCCAGCTGACTAGGTCCCTCCCTCCATGGACCCTTGCTTACCTGTGGGCAGGCTGGGGCTTATTGGGGGTCCTGCGGTCTCTGCTAGGGTCCCTGGGCTCATGGGGTACAGTGGGCTTACACCCGTGCGTCTCGCACCGGAGCCAGGACACTAATGAGGCTTCTGCCGTTGCCAGCCCTTTTTAAACTGCACACATGTGCAGAAGGGCCGGCCAGTGCCCCACTGTTTTTGGTGGGCTAAGGGGGAAAGGAACAGATGGGTACCTCCCCCCTAACTTGGCTTGCACGCCGGCAGCTGGGTCATGTGGCTCCCTGTGGGGCTGGGCCAAGTAGGAGTTGGAGGGGTGGGACGTGACCCTCCTCGGCCCTCTTAGCCTGCTCCCAGCTGACTAGGTCCCTCCATGGGCCCCTACTTACAAACAGAATGAACAAATCACCAAACATAATATTTGTTGTCATAATCTGAGGTTACCCAGGTTTTCAGAAGCAAAAGACTACTCCTTAATTCAGTAATTCTCAGCCAGGATGCTGTAAGATCCTTTTAAGGGTGCCATTGGGTTCTATGCAACATCACCACTGTTAAGGTGTGCCAAGATCTACATGTGACTCACAAGATATACTCTGAGATTTCAGATAGGAATCCATTCTAAAAAGTTCTGGCCTGTTGTGATCTTTTTGAGTTTCTTGCAACAAAAGAATTACTATATCTTTTCATAGTTAAGAAACAGATGAAAGCTAAGAGCTGGCATTTTCTTAGCAGTGCCTTAAATCTAAGGAGCAGTGCCCTGATTCTAAAAAGTTTGAGAATGACTGACTACTTCAACTAAATGCACTATCAAACTTCTGGTTTTCTATAGAAGAAATGTTGTTTAACAATCAGAAGATCATCAAGACCATCAAGATGAATAATAAATCATGTATAAAAAGAATCCTATTAAAATTAGTTGTCAATTCAAACAGCAATTTAAGTCTTTGAGGAAAAACAATTGAAAATCCTTAAATGACAGTGCAAAGTAATATGTTTAATGAGTAACATACAAAGAAAACAGGAATAATATCTTTAAAGAAGAAAAAATCTACCAGGAAAACTTATGAAAATTAATTGTCTTTTGGTAACTCAAGTCATCCTACTGCCATGGCCAGCAAATAAAAAAAAGGGAGAGAGACCTGAATGGTTTTGTATAGCTTCCAATACAAAAGAACCTTTATCCTGATAAGGACCTGAGATTAAATGAAATATGAGGGTCACGAATAATATAGTGCAAAAATCAGATTTCTCAAAACTCTTCATTAATAGAGACTGTCAGCATTTTTGTGCCAAGTTAGTGTTAGAGAACACTGATTCCCATTATCCTCCATGAATTAGTATTATTAATCCAAATTAAGTTTGGCTAGAGACCATGTTACTCTTTGTAATTGGGCCCCTTTTAGCTTTAATAAACAGTGATTGCTGGCCATTCTTTCTGTCTTTCTGTGCCTCAGCTTCATCCAGTCTAAGCTACCATTTTATCTTTCTCTGTTCCAAAACTCCCACTGCTTGCTTCTTCCAGTAGGCAGTCTCTCACTTCCATGCCTTTGATCAAGACCTGAGTATTCAACACATGTATGCGATACATCACTGAAAAGTAAAAAGAACAATCAACTATTTGTTACTGGAACAGAAGATTTGGGAGTGTTGCCTTTTTTTTCTAGCAACGATCATTCTTGAGGTTCTATCACAAAGAAACATAGGTACACAATTACAATACTCTTAATACCAGTAATAAATCCTCCAGCATTTAGTTAAAAAAAACTCCAAAAGCTGTTTGTTCTTCACTGGAAACTTGTCTACACTGAAAAAAATTAACATAAGCTATTTTAGCTTGTATCCATTAGCAGTTTGTTAAAAACTAGTTTTATCATATGATAGTAAAAAACAAAGCAATATAAATATATGGTCTTAATGTCATCTCATAACGTATCACACCAAAGGCTGGAGTAACAGAACAAGTCTGAACTCATGTTGTATTCTGTAATTAAAATATTTCTTTATCTTCAGATGTGGCTTTTAAATGTTGACACGTTGTTGGTGGAGTCTCTGGGAAATTCAGCTCCTAGCAATGTTTTTACATTGTTTGAAGATAGTTTGAGGTCTCATGCCAAATCATCAGGCACTTGGAATGCTGTCAAAGTTCTTTACCATCCCTGCATTAACAACAAGAATAAGGAGTAAGTATCTTCTCTTTGCATTTTAAGTTCTATTCCTTTGGGCCCTCCAGGCAAATTTTAAATCTAATGGAGTGAATTTTCACAGCATAGTGCTTGTTTTCAGTAATTTGTCTCTTTTAAAGCCAGTTATAGCCTGAGAGCTAAGCTGCTGCCCAACTTATTGAAAAGTTAAGGTCCAGAGTTACATTACCCTTATAGCTATAATAGCTAAATTACATTAAGGTTACAACATGTTTTAATGCTTTTGGATAGAACACTTTCCCATTTCTTTTTAATTTTTTTTATTGAATCCAACCCATCAAATGAGATTCAACATCCAAAGATGCATTTAATTCGTCAAAACATACACACAGTCACACACATCCCCTATCAACACTACACACACACACACGCACACACACACTAATGCATGAGAGGTGTTTTAGTTCAAAAGCGCACTGCCGCCATTTTCTGCATGCTGACATGCATTTTGCCACTTATACAACTGCATGCAAAGCAGCACAGTATGAGTCAGCTTGCATGCAGAGCAGACTGGATTAACTGAGTCTGCTTCAACCCACTAGATCTCTGGTGCATCACGGGATGAAAAGGTATGTATATAAATGCCCCTAGAGTCTAGACATATTTGTCACACCACTTTAGATTGATTTAAACTTCCTGGACCATTTCAAAAACACATTGGGAAAATCAAATGCTATTTTGAAACAGTTGTCAGTGTCATGTGTCTGGTCCTCCAGGCATCCCAAACCCTTCCAGGGTAATGGGGCTGCTTTGAGATGCAACCAAAACTCTACTTTCCAAAGCCTAATTACGTATAGAGAGAGCAGTCTGCATGAGCTGGAAAGCAGAAAGTCTCTGTCAGTTTCATTTCCCTTTTAGGAACCCTGAGTAGGAGTCCAGGCTTAAATTAGTTTTTGGGGGGAGGGGCTGCCAGGTTCTATGGGGATGGAGGAGATGGGCTTTGTGGCCCCCTATAATAGTAAACAGCTTTCAGTCATTGATTGATGTTGGGGGAAACAACCATTGCACAATGGGCACTTAATGGAACAGAATGGCTGTCATTTCCATGGTCAGTGTGAAGTGAATTAGCTCATTAACTGTTAATTATTTCTTCTCTTCTGTGCTGCATTCATTCAGCTAGTCCTGCCTTGCAGGTTCCACCCTGCACACACATCTCTATGCAATTGCTGACAATACAAAGATAAATGGATTACTATGGAAGATCCTCTTAAACCTGCAGCATGAGGCAGAGCTTGTGGGAAGACCCCAAGCAGCCAGCCTCTGAAATGAAGAAGGGACCCCTAACCACCCCCTTCCACCTCTCTTCCCCCATACTCCCCACAACTCACCTAGTCATCCTCTGCCCAGATACCATCACACAGAGTTTGATAGTAAGCAAGCAATTACAGGCCTGGGCAGTGCAGGCGAGGCATGCAGGGAAACTGCAGCTTGAGCAATGGGATGGGTAAAGAGTGGTGGTGGCAGGCAGCCCAGGAGCAGGGGTGAAACACTTGGCAAGCCCTTCAATCTGTACCCCACCCCAAATGAGCAAGGAATCCCACCTCCTAGGAACTGTAGCAGAGAGGTGAAGTTTCAAGGTGGCTTTTCAAGGCAGGGGTTGGAAAAGCAGGAGAGTTTTAGCAGAGGTGCAGGGGAATAGAGCACCTAGCTTTCAGGAAACCACAAGCAGGGTGATACATAACACTTGGCAACCTCTCCACTCCTACCCCCTTCCCCAATCTGGATCTTCCTCCTTGTGACCCTGTTGGGGAAAGGAGTATGACGACCCACATGTCTACCTGCGTCACCTCACTACATGAAGTGTCCTTTGCTTATACTTTCTTCCTGCGGTTTAGAAATATTTTCCGTAGAAGGGAGGAAACGGAGTCCCTCTTTTTTTGTCTGACACAATTTGATCAAAAAAAAAAAAAGAATACCTGAAAAGAGAGGCTTCAATAATGGGGGATTTTCTTTCCTTCTAGAGATTCTCCTAGGTATATTTCTTGGGGCTCCACCTCCCCTACACCTCTTCCATATGCCAACTGTGTTGTTAGATGGGTGGTGCTTTTCAACATGGGATTAGTTGCGTACCTTGTGGCCGCCAGTCATAGGATACAAATGGTACAATCAGAATTAATCTTAAAGCATCAGAGTTCTGGATGGTTCCTGTCAGGGCCACGTCTGTCTATCCAGTCTTATATCGGTAACAGTATTGACAGTGTTTAAGACTCCAATTTTAACATAAATTCAACTTATCTATAACTCAGCCTTGGTGTAGGTATACATGCTTCAAGCTCCTTTAAACATTATGTAGAAAACAAGTAACAAAAATCAAAATAATTATCGTTCCACAGTGCCCTCTATCCATCACTATGTGGGGTTCACACTTGCATATCCTCCTTAGGATGCTCCTTGTTGGTCTGAGACTCTACTGTCACCTCAGTTCTTCAGGCTTACCAGCCTCATGGATGCAAACTCCTTCGAGTTCTGTCTTGACCAGCCCCCTGACAGACCCTAGGGCCCCTTACTTCCTTAGTTTAAGGCTCACTAGACTCAGGGGTCTCTCTCTGCTGCTTTTGTTTGGTTTAGCAGCTTGGGCTTTTGGCCATGCCAAAGCAAGGGGGCTCTTTCTGCTGCTTTCGTCCTACTCTGGCACCTGGCTGCCTTTCTCCATCTCTGGCACCCAGGTTCTCTGTGCTTCCAGGTGTGCATTTTTCATACACTACTCCCTGCTTGCCCACCTATGCACAGGGAGTGTGTATTTTTAAAATGCTGTGATGGTGCTGCGCGCCTTTCTGGCATTTCAGCTCCGGTACCTGCAGGTGAGTTCTACATATCACCAGCCCTTCCCAGGCTAGTTTCCTTCACGGGCTGATGCTGTTTTGAGGGGGATCACCCCTTCCTCAGGGAATATGGCTCACAAGCCATGTCACACAGCAACACTCCCCCTCTAGGGGAATCCTGGAGAAACTCCTAGGTACTGATCCCTGGAAGGCATGATGATCTGGGTACTCTGCCTACCCCCTGTTGGTGTTTTGTCACAAATGAGCTAAAAGGTGAGGGTTCTACATAGAACTTCTGTCAAAGGACAATTATGAATCAGTTCCCAATCAGTGACATTTGTGCAACAGTTCAAGTGTTATATCTGATTGTACCCAAGATAGTTTTGATATATTACAAAATTAATCGGTGTCTGTGTGTGGGGTAATTGTAACTTGCTTTTAACCCAATGGTGGCATTCTTTCAGCTACAGTCAGTCTTCTTAGGGGTGGGGAAAGCCTTTATAGTGAATGATGTAAACTTGTTTGTTTTGGAAATGTGTAAACCTATTAGAGGTTTAAAAAAGAAAATATTTGATTTCAGCAGGCTTTTAAGTGTAGATATGGATAAAAGATGCTGCCAGTGTAATGTTTGGTTATGGTTTATAATAGCTGTTTATAATAGCCTTACTTTATATTTAACTGGTGGTGAACAAAGCTGCTAAATTATATTCATCAATGACTTTACTGTTTGCACAGCCGATGCAAGAATTTTTCACCAAAGTTGTTTCTATAATGATAAATGAGATGCAGAAATTGTTTTGGGTTTGTTGTTTTTTTGAAGGATCATATTTGTGGGATCCCAGCAGAAAAAATAATGCAGCAGGGAAACCAGCATGGATTTGTAGCAGATAGATCACACCTGACCAATCTGGTTTTGTTTATGACAGGGTCATAAAATGCTTAGGCACAGGAGTAGAGGTGGATGTCGTTTCCTTGGATTTTAGCAAGGCCTTCAATACAGTATCTCATCCCATTCTCATAAATAAATTAAGAGGCTGAGACATAGATGTTTACACGGTCTGGTGGGTGGCAAATTGGCTTAGAGGTCACACCCAGAGAGTGGTAGTAGACAGGTCGGTATCGAACTGGAAGAATGTGGGTAGTGGGATCCCGCAGGGTTTGGTCCTTGGACCTGTACTCTTCAATATCTTCATCAGTGACTTAGGATGTGGGTGTGAAGTGTACTCTGTTCAAGTTCGCTGATGATACTAAATTGTGGAGTGAAGTGCACACTCCGGAGGGTAGGGAACAATTGCAGGCAGACCTGGACAGGTTTGAAAAGTGGGCAGTACACAATAGGATGCAGTAGAAAAAAGACAAGTGCAGAGTGCTGCACCTAGAGCGCAAAAATCTCTGGCACACCTCAAGCAGTACAGAAGCAGAAAGGGATCTTGGAGTCACAGTGGACTCCAAGATGAACATGAGTCATCAGTCTGATGAAATCATCAGCATAGCTAACCACACTTAGATCAAAGGAGACAAATAGATCAAAGGAGGTGGTACTTCAACTGTGATCTATGCGACATTGGTTAGACCACAGTTGGAGTACTGTGTCCAGTTTTGGGTGCTGTACTTCAAGAAGGATGTTGATAGACTCAAGAGGGCCCAGAGGAGGGCCACTTGTATGTTCAGGGGCTTACAGGACAAGCCCTATGAAGAGAGACTGAGGGACCTAGACCTTTTCAGCCTCTGCAAGAGAAGGCTGAGAGGTGATCTTGTGGCTGCCTACAAATTCATGTGGGGGCGCAGCAAGGGATTGGAGATGCTCTGTTCACCAGGGTGCCCCTTGGGGTAACAAGGAACAATGATCACAAATTGACAAAGAGGAGGTTTAGGCTAGCTATCAGGAAAAACTTCTTCACAGTAAGGGTGGCCAGAATTTGGAATGGGCTTCCAAGGCAGGTGGTGCTCTTCCCTACCTTGGGGTTCTTTAAGAGAAAGCTGGATAGGCATCTGGCTGAGGTCATCTGACCCCAGCACTCTTTCCTGCTTAGGCAGGGGGTTGGACTCAATGAACTGTTGAGGTCCCTTCTGGCCCTAGCATCTATGAAAAGTCATCATTTTTCTCCTCTTACCATGTGTTTGAAATTTTATCGTCTGACTGTGATTAATCATCCTTCTAAAAACAAACAGGAAAAACAAAACTTGCATAGATCTAACTCATTTCCTAATAATGCCTCTTATTAAACTTCTTGCCTCTTATTAAACTTCTTGCTGTGTATTGCTATACCCTTATTGTTTGCCTCTTAACCTAGTCCAAGAATTTCATATTCCTTGTACTTAATGTCATCTTTTGTGCTAACCACTACAGTCAAACTATTAAAAAAATGAAAAAGCAAAAGCAAAGAAAATCATGGCTGTGGTCTGAAGTCCTCCACAAATCAGACAGTACCAAATACTTCGTTTCATTATCATACCCAGCATCTCAATGTGGCAAGAGGCCTCTTGCATGATACAGAACAGAATTGTGCTTCTACACTGCAGCCCAGGGACGGGCAAAATATGGCCCTCGGTCCAAATCCTATTCTGTCTGGCATGTGGGGCCCCTAAAAAAATGAGAAAATTAATATTTATCTGCCCCTGGCTGCTTGCCAAGAATGACAGGAGCTGGTGGCAGGGCTAAGTAGCCACAGCAGCAAGGTTGGTCTGGCCCCACCCCTAGCCAGAAGCCTCTGCCTAGCAGGGGCTTCCGGCCTGGGACCCTGGTACTGTTCCTGCTGCACTGCGCTGGAGAGGGAAATTCAGATAAGAAGGAGGGAGGTAGGGGAAGACTCTGGGCGATCATCTGAATCCTTGGATCTGGGCTGGGCCAGCTCCTGTGGTCCTAGCGCTGTAGCCAGGAACCATGTGGTGCCAGAGTGGCCAGCAGGTGGGTTGGGGGGAAGCGGGAAAATGGCTGCGGAAGGCAGGGGGATGGGTAGTGAGCAGGTGCTGCACGCAGCAATAATTGGGTGGAAGTACAGGACCTGTGTCAGTGCACTGGGGCCAGTGCCAGCAGGGGCAGGCTGACAGGGGCTTCATGGAGCCCAGCTGGCTCCTCCCTCTCCCTGCTGGTGCAGCCCAGCCCAGCTCCATAGAGCCCCTGCCAGCCCTGGCCCTGGTGTACCAGTACAGGTCCTGTACTCCTGCCTAGCTGTTGCTGCACTCTGCATGCCTGCTCACTGCCACTCCCCTGCAGCCTGCTTCAACCATTTCCCTGCTTTCCTACCCACAGCTGCCACCCCTCTAGCACCACATGTTTCTGGCTGCAGTGCTAGGCTGCAGGACTCAGCAGAAGCTGGCCTGGTCCCCGTGATTCTTGGCTGGCTTTGTGCAGTGCCGACTGGGCCAGTCCAGTTCCTGCTGCAATCTCAGCCGTGCAGATGGGACATGGTGCCAGAGTGGTGGTGGGGTGGGGAGGAAGTAGCAGAAGAAGGGCAGCGTTGGTAGATGGAGGGGGAAGTGGCAGTGGGCGGGAGCATGGTGCCCACATGAGTGCCCGGGGCCAGGAACAGCAAGAGTGCAGAGCCCAGGCTTGAAGGAGTGCTGGTGAGGGCTCTGCCTGCTGTGGCTGGGGCAGGCTGCAGGCATCCCTCCCCCTCCATGCATGCCACAACCCTCCGCAGCCACCCTTTCCCCCCACACTCGCAGCCCCCCACAAACCCCATACCCACCCCCCCAGCCATACGCATGCTCCCCCACCCACATCCACACCCCCCACGCCTATCCACTCCCCAGAAACCCCCCACCTACACTCTTCCACAATATACAAGAGTAAAACTTCATTTTAAGCTATTATACTATTACTTCTATGTATACTACATAAGTGGATGTAAATCAGGACAAAAAATATTTTTGAAATGAAATTAATGAATGTTGTAGTATGTTTGATTTTTAGAATATAAGTTATTGTTTTTCTTGTTCCAAGTTGGCAAAAATGCTTGCTGAAAGCAGTATTTCTAGTGGTAAGTGGGGAGACTTTTGGTTAGGGGGTAGGAATTCTGGTCCGAAGATGGTGACCAGGGGGCAGACCACCTCAAGGGGTGGGACTACCCTTGAGATCCTTGATGTCTTGCCAAAACTCAAGAAGTGGCCCTCGACCCAAAATAACTGCCTGCCCCTGCTGCAGTCCCTTACATACACTTGGTGTCCCAAGTATTTTACACAGTTAATTGTAGGTCAGTTGATTAATAACTGGCAGGCTTCATCTGGCCCCCAGGCCACATTTTGTCCACACCTGAGCTAGAAGCTATGCTAATATGGTACTGTCCTAGGGCTGTATTATTAGGGCACTCAAGGGAATCCACTCCTACCCCAGCCCTGGAATGGTGTACTCCTGGGAGTACAAGAAAGCCTAGGGCTTCAAATGGGACACTGTGTGTCTGTACAGCAATGCCAGGAGCTTTGGGAACAAACAGGAGGAAGTAGTCCTCCTGCTAAACAATGACTATTATCTCACAGGGATAATGGAGACTTGGTGGGACTCCACCTATGACTGGTCCACAGGTATAGATGGCTATACCCTGTACAGAAGAGATTGTGTGGGGGGAAAAAGAGGTGGGGGTGTAGCTGTTTATGTCAAGAAAAGCTACACATCCCTACAAGCTGACAGTGGCACGCATGGAGGATGACTGGAGACCTTCTGGGTTAAAATATGTGGGGAACATGGCACAGGGACACAATGGCAGGAGTCTACTACAGACCTCCAAATCAGGAACAAGAGCTTGACCAGGAATTCGCCAGGGAACTGGCTGAGGCTGCACACTCTCAGTGCATGTTTGTCATGGGAGACTTCAACTACCTGGACATCTCACGGGAAGAGAACTTGGCCAAATCCGAATGGTCACCAAGCTTCCTCACATGCATGGATGAGCTCTGCCTAACTTAAGAAGTCTATGAACCAACAAGGCCAGTACCTTTTGGTACTGGCCAAAGGGGATGGTTTAGTCAGTGACCTAAGAATCAAAAGAAAGCTGCGAGATGGTGACCATGAGTGGATCAATTTTACTATCCATCAGAAAGCTGGTAAGTCAGTCAGCAATGCAGAAGTCCTAGACATTAGGAACTCTGACTTTGATAAACTCAGGAGGCTTGTTGTGGAGGCCCTAAGAGGCCATGACTCGACAGGGAGGGGAGTCCAAGATGAGTGGTTGCTTCTTTAAGGGAGTCATCGTGAAAGCAGAAAGGATGTCCATCCCATCTCGGAGGAAAGGTAGCAAAATGGCACAGCAGCCCTCTTGGCTCAGCAGGGAACTGATGGACCTCCTATGTCTAAAAAGAGAGGCTTATAAAGGATGAAAGTTGGGAATCGCCACTAAGGAGGAGTATTCTGCACTGGTCCGTACCTGTACGGAGTAAACCAGGAAAGCCAAAGCTGCAGCCTGTTGGCTACAAACCAAACTCCAACTGGCTACATGTATCAAGGACAATAAAAAGTCCTTTTCCAGATATGTGGAGAGTTGGAAGAAAAGCAAAGCCAACATTGGACCCAAATGGGACAACTGACATCCAGGAAAAAGCCAGCCTGCTTAATGGGTAGTCTGCATGAGTTTTTCACCAGCCCAGTGGGAGCTCCCTGTCTAACATGATGGGGGATGGCCAGGGTGAGAGTGAATTTATACCCACCATTCGTGTAGACCTTGTAAAGGAACACCTTGAGAGACTGGACACCTTCAAGTCAGCTGGTCCTGGCAGATTGCACTCCAGAGTACTTAAGGTGCTGGTAGGCATCATAGCCTAGCCACTGGCAAGGATATTCAAGAACTTGTGGCACTCCATTGAAGTATCTGAAGATTGGAAGAAGGCCAATGTAGTGCCTGTCTTCAAGAAAGGGAGGAAAATAGATCTGGGGAACTACAGTCCAATCAGCTTGACCTCAATCCCTGGGAAGATTTTGGAAAAAATTATCAAAGAGACCATTCTTGACAAGCTGCCTGATGGCAACATCCTGAGGGACGACCAGAGTGGGTTTGTTGTGGGTAGGTGTTGCCTGACGAATTTCATCTCCTCTTATGACCAGGTGACATATCACCTGGACAAGGGAGAAGAGATTGACATCATGTATGTGGACTTTATATCTGATGTCTCATGATCTCCTCGTGGAAAAATTGACCAACTGTAGCTTTGGCTACATCACAGTTTGATGGCTGGGGGATTGGCTCCGAGGTCGGACCTACAGAGTGGTAATTGGTGGAAGCAAATCATCATGGTGCTCCATGACCAGTGGCCTCCCCCAAGGCTCCATCCTTGGACCTATGCTTTTTAACATCTTTATTAACAATATGGACGTTGGGGTCAGAAGCAGACTGGCCTAGTTTACTGTTAACACCAAATTTTGAGGTAAAGTGTGCACACCTGAGAATAGGCTGGTGATCCAGACTGACCTTGACAGTCTCAGAAAATGGGAAACAAACCTGATGACATTCAATACGGAAAAATGCAAGGTACTGCACCTCAGGGAAAAAATTGTCACATCATGCTTATAGGCTTGGCAGTGCTATGCTCACTAGCACTGTGGCCAAAAGGGACTTGGGGGCCACAAGATGAACATGAGCCACCAATGCAAAGTTGCAGCTGGTAAAGTGAGATAAACTCTGGCTTGCATCCATAGGTGCTTCTCAAGCAAATATCAGGATGTCATCCTCCTGCTCAACTTTGAGGCTGCAGCTGGAGTACTGCATCCAAATCTGAGCTCCCCAATTCAAAAAGGATGTGGAGGAGCTTGAGAGAGTCCAGAGAAGAGCCACACCCATGACCAGAGGGCAAGAAAACATGCCTTATGAAGAGAGGCTGAGCCATGAAACTCTTTAGCTTGGAAAAGTACAGACTCAGGAATGACCTGGTGGCAGCCTAAAAGTGTATTAGGGGTGTGCATTAGGATCTGGAGGAAAGCCTGCTTACCAGAGAGCTCCAAGGGAAGACAAGGTCCAATGGTCAAACTCCTCCAAGATCCAACATTCATTCCTGACTCTGGCAAGGGGGTCAGGCTAGATGATCTGTTCAAGTCCCTCCTGACCCTGGCTACTATGAAACTTTTAGGCTGGACATAAGGAAAAACTTCTTTACTGTCTGAGCCCCCAAGGCCTGGAATAGACTCCCTCAAGAGGTGGTGCAAGCGCCTACTGTGGACTCTCTTAAGAAACCTTTGGATGCTTATCTTGCTGGGATCCTTTGACCTTAGCTGACTTCCTGCCTTAGGGGCAAGGGGCTAGACTTGAGGATCTTCTGAGATCCCTTCCAGCCCTAATGTCTATGAAATCTTATGAAATATTTAGTTTAAGATCAAAGCAAAAACAAATATAGCTTTATTGGAGTTTGCATTAATTTGATATATATTAGGTATTACAAACTATAACAAACTAGGCAGAAATAATCAAAATATCTTGTTTCTTCAGTCCTTTTTCATTGGAATCAAATCTGCAACTTTCAGATTCATAAACCAAAATCTAGTCATCTTGACCATGTTGACAGTGTAATGATTCACTGGAAGTTATTTCCACACCTGAGTTGATGTTCACTTGGGTAAATGTTTTTACTTAGAGTTAAATCAGTCTGCAGGGCTGTGGAATAGGAGCCACATTATCAGGAACAGCTAACAAACTGCAGAATTGCAAAAGAAAGGATAGCTTGATTAGTGGAACATCAGTATCATTAACAAGGAGAGAGGGTTGTTAATACCTGTGGCATAAATAGTTTAGAAGAAATCAGGTAGAGGCATGAAGTTAAGTGACTCTGTCAGTGCTGCCTGAATAGAAACGCTGTTACCAGACAGTTGGTTTTAAACTTTGGGTAGCCTGGTAATCAGACCGGAGGGGGCATGATTCCACTAGTTCACCCCTCTTGGATCCTCTCCTGTCTGTTGGTATGAGACTTGGTGCCAGTTTTTCAGTTACTACCAGTTTGGCTTTTAACTTCTGATTGTTGGTCTGGAGATCTGTACTGTTTATCTACAGCTGGCCAATTAATACCTCACTGAAAGTTCAGTGCATCTTCTGTGAACCTCTTCCATTCTAATCTCATACCACATAAACCTTTTCTTCAGAGTAATTTAGTAAGTGACAAAGTGAGAGAGAAAATAGCTCTTGAATAAGTTGTGATCAGAGTACTTTTAATGACATTTTTTGTTACTTGCTTTTAAAAACATTGCAACAAATCTTGTTGAAACTGAACAAATTTTTGTCTTCTCCCTTCCCCCACAGGTTTTGTTACAGCTATAGCTTTTAAGTTTTAAGAACAGAGCATAAATTTATAAACCATTGTAATCACTTGTGGTTAACTCATGGTTTGCTTTAAAATGTTTACATGAAATGAATTTGAATGTTGATTTCAAATGAAATTACTGCAGGAGCAGATGAAAATGAATAAGGAATTCAACAGCATCAGTGGATATGAGCAGCAGTATATTTTATTTGCTCAGCAGTATTTTTGCTTTCTACAGGTCTGCTTAAAACTGTTCCTGATGTGTTACACTCAACGTGCCAAAGAACAAAGTCTGGACTGTAATCTTGCAAGCAGTTGTGGTATCAATTAAAGCTAGATTCTGGAAATAAATAATAATGTAGCATACATAATGGAAGTAGGTTGTTGAGTAAGTTTAGATTTGTTAGTCATAAGAAGGAGAATACTGCTATCAAATAAAAAATACAAGCTCATTGGCTGATTTTTAGTATCTTTAAAAGAGGAATTCTTGAATTATAACTGCTATTCAGTAACTAGAAATATTTTTCTTTTCTGGCAATTCAGTTACTATGTTTGTTGTTGTAATCCTGGGGGCCAATTCTGTAAATTGGGAGAGGATAAGAGCCCTTGGCATAAAATAATCCAAATATAAATAGACTGGCTTCTTGTAGTTTGAGTGACTTTATTGCTTTATTTTTAATCCATTTTAGTCAACTGTCTTATGCAGAAATCCTTTCTAAGCAGAAATATTTATGCATGGATGCCCTCAGGGATGAAAGGAGCATGGAGTTTTTGGTTTGTTCCTCGTTGATTTGTGAACTCATAACCTTTCCTATTAAGGTTTAGAAGTTAAAATTATTGCTATCACCCAAGCCCTCTCTAAAGCAACGCAGAAACTGTCTTTAATGTTCTTTCCCTTTTTCTTTGTCTACCCACTATATATCTAAAAGCACATTGGCATCTTCCCCCCTCATCACTAAATATTTTTCATTTGTATTGTGGTATTCCCTAGAACAGTGGTTCTTTTTTTAGACTCAAGGCCCCCTACCATAACTTTTGTGAAATTGAGCAGCATATCATTTCAAAAACTAATGTATTAATTACAGTGTTCACCTGTTTGAAGAAGGGTTGGGAAGGAGGAGGAGTAATCAGCAGGGAAGAGCCTGTACTGAAGTGAGTAGGGGGAGGAGTAGTTGGAAGGGAAGAGCCTGCTGTGGCACCCTGGTTGATATCTACTGGCTTAGAGATCTCTAACTGAACTTTTGATAACCCATTGTGTCAGGCAGTTGGATGGCTTACACATAAATGTAGTCACTGTCCTGAAGAGCTCAGCTGAGTTTGTTTTGTTGTTTAATAGGGTAAGTTTGAATTTAGCATTTCAAATATTTTAATTTATTTAAGGACCTGCTTGTTCCAACAACAGAACTAGGGAGTATCCAAATCCCAAATTTTGTTTTCTGTCATTAGTGGCAGGTAATTGTGTACCAGAGTGAGTTTTAGGGGTGTGTGAAACGAGTCGTATTCGATTTGGATTTGGCCTGAATCAGGGACAGTGATTGGGTTTGTTGATTTGGACCACTGTCCCCAATTTGATGCGATTCAGATCCAAATCTGAAGATTCAATGCTGATCTCAGAGAATCAGCGATTTGGCCATAGACAGTGCTCTAAATGTTTTTTCTACGTACCTTGAGGTACCAGGCACAGCTTGTGAATGCTACAATGCAAAAGGAGTGTCCCACAGGAGGTGAACCCAGAAGTACTTCTGGGTTGTCCGGGGAGCATGTTGGTGGCCCCCCTGCGGCTTCCTGGCTCAGTGATCGGCCGAAGTGGGGATCCCAGGTACCCGGCGGTACCAGTCGCTGAACCAGGGGGCCATGGGGGTTCCCTACACCCACGCTACCCAGCAGACCTGGAAGTGGACTGGAAGTGCTTCTGGTCCACTTCCGGGTCTGCTGCTGAGCGCATTGGGATGCCCCCTGTGCTCCTGTGGGATGCTCCATCTGCCCTACCATCACAGCATTTATGAGCCACCTGGTACCTTGAAGTACATAGAAAAAACATTTAAAGCTGTGTCTATGCCTGAATCACCAAATCTTTCTGAATCTCCAAATCGATATGAGAGTTCAGATTTGATTTGGAGAGATTAAAGAGACTCCTGATTCTATCTGGATTCAGAGATTCAGCTACCAAATCAGGCCGAATCTCCGCCAAATCAAATCATGGACTGAAGTTCATACAGCCCTAATGAGTATAGAAACGATATTATGAGATTTAAGAATTAACTTTTTTGCAGTAACGTTGGCAAAATTCTGTGCCAGTGAAAGTTGACCAAAACAATAGTATATTCTATATAATAAGCTGTGTCAGTTCATAATGAAGGTATGTAGGGAGCCTTGGAGCTGTGCATAGGGAGCTTTGGAATAGTTCAGTTTTGGCTTTGCCCTCATTCGTTTTATGAAAGGCTGTGAACCAGGTGAGGCAGGTCATTTAAAAAGGGCAGTCTAAGAAGCAGGAACCCCCAGGCTTGGGAGAGTGACACTGAACAGTTCCTAGCAGCAAAGCCCAGAAACTGCTAAGATGACTCAGGGCTGAGATAGAAAATGGTATAGGGGTTACGTTGAACTGAGACACCAAGTGTGACTTATTAGACTGGTTGCACAGCTGTCCAGAATCCTGGATTAGAATTCAGTGGGGCAGAATGGGCCCAAGTTCTCCTATCTCAACCCCACCTAGAGAAAAAGGTACCAGTGACAGCCATACGTGTAAAGAGCAGTGGATATTTGGACTGTGTACCACAAGAGATTAATCAAAGTGTTCATGTCCAAGCCAAGGACTGTAAGGGCAGCCTGACCAATGCATAGGGAGGAGCACCCATCTCCTGACCTCTCATATGTAGGAACTTACTTAAATTGTGGAAGTTCACCTTTAATTTAGCATTTTTCACCATGCCCCCCCTGCCTCCGGCCACTGAGTGGCTGAGGGGCAAGAACTATGGCATTAATTGCTTCTTGGCCACTCAGCGGGATGGGGGAAGGCAGGCAGCAAAAAGAGCAAGATTAAAGGTGCTGCTATGATGTGAACTTCCACCAAGATTTAGTTAGGTCCGTACTTATTTGTTTTATTAGTTTAAACTGTGAATTCTTCTGGGTGCAGACTGTCTTACTATATATTTATAGCACATACCTTACTGTATGTTTATAGAATAGCACAAATGAATGCTAATATAAGGTAGGGTCTTTATGAGCTGTTCCAGTGCAAATAACATGTTGGTTGAAATTACTTTTACAGAAAACATGTGCTATTATTTTTTCTGTTGTCCATGGAAAAATATAGTCATGAATATCATTGAATCTTATTTGCGAAGGACTCTGTATATTCACTCTGATCATTTTTTTTCCATTTATTGATGATTGATCAAGGACACCATTCTGTGGGTGTCCTTCACTTTCTTAACAGGAAGATTCTTCCTCCCCTCCTGTCCCCCCTCCTCCAAAAAAAAGTCTGGTGGGAAGATGAGAGATTTTTCCTTTGGAATAATAGGTTGTTAGCAAATAACACTATGCAAATGGCCTGACTGCTGAGAGTATTACCAAGGTAGAAGCACTAGGAAAAAAATATACTGAGCCAATTTAAAGCAAAGCTGCAATGGTGGTTTGGTCATTACCCAGTTTCAGAAAGTGATTTATGAATGAAAAGGTAGAATTAAGGAAAATTACACATTTCCCTCTACAGAGGAATGTGTAATAGAAAAAGTTTTGTGATCAAAAAGTCATGATAACTTTTTTTTTCTAGTTTGAGCATGTATTTAAAGCCTCTTTGAATTGTTCATAGCTCTTGTACTGATGCCATATTCCCTTTTTTAATTGCGTTCTTTAAACATTACATGTTGTTTGCTGTACAAGATTTGGAAAGCAATGTAACAAAATTGTGTGAGTACATATGGTATTATTAGTTTTGGAAAGGCTGAGGGCATGGGCAAATGTACTCTTGGAACAGCTTCAGAAGGCTGAATCAAGGTGAATATTGGAGCATTTTTGCTATGTTTATATTGCTGCAGACTCATGCATATAAACTTTACAGTGTAACAGCTGCTGTGTACTCACAAGCATCAGCAGCTCCCCCTTCCCTTTTATAGCCACTTCAAGTGTACAGTTGTTCATACCCTGAATACACTAGAATAGGAATTTCAAGCATATGGCCCATGGTGTGGGATCTGGCTTGTGGAGCCCATCCAACCAGCCAGCCTACCAGAAGTTGGGAGGCAGGGCCAGGAAACACTGTCTGCCTCATAATTAGGCATCCCTGGCCCTCCATGGGCATGGCTATTGGAAACAGGGGGCCAAAGGCTGTTGCTGGCTTTATAGATCCAGCCTGGGAGGAGCCCTGAGGTCTGGATCTGGCTGGGAGCCTGAGGTGAGTTTGACACCCCCTGAACTAGAAGATTGAGATTGTGTATAAGAATCAGAATATTCAGCAGCATTCCAGTGCCATCACTACAATGTCATGTTGACAACACGGTGCATGGAGTACTGCCTCCATTAGAAAAAAAAAAAAGCACTGTAAACTGATGAATTTCAGAAGGTTAAAGGTTGTTTGCCCTGAGGATGGCTTTTATACCTCATTAAATGGTAACTCGTTTTTTTGTAAAGTTCTAAATTCAGTCTGAGGGCTGTTTAAACTATAAGGTCACTAATTTTGTCCCCTGTGTACCTGGAACAGAAAGTGCATCTCCTTTGCTTCAGTGGCTATGCATGTATGAAGTAAGGAAAGAGAGAGACACTTATTCTTGGCTGACTTGCCAAATGTGATTGGTGGTGTTGTGTGGACATATAGCTTAGGGGAGGTTTTAGTAGTTGGTAAAAGTCTTTATGTTGTGTAGAGGATGATTGTTTGTGAGTGATATAATACAGATGGATTGGTGCAGTTCGTCTTGCTGCCTTTTCCCCTGTCCTTCTTCCTTTTGCTTGATCACTATCAATGCTGCAGCATGTGTCTGTCTGTTGCAGTTTTTGTGTTGCATTCCTTTGAAGGATCAAATGAGGATCAGAGAATGCTGACCCCTTGCATTTAAGCAGTGGCTACTAGAAAAGGGAATGAAACAGAGGGAGTAAATAGGAGCCTGACTCTAACCCTGGGAATTGGTCCAGTTGCTTTAAGAGCATTTAATAGAAAAGGTGTGGAGAGGCTTGTTGAGGAAAGCAGGGTCTAGGGCAGTGATTCTCAGCTAGGGTAATAAATGTGAGATCCTTTGAAGGGTGCCTTAGAAAGTGAGAGGAGATGAGTAAATAAAGGCAGGTTCAGGCTCAGTTGTGGAAAGATAACCAGACTCAGGCTGCCTCCACCTGATGTTCCCCTGTCCCCATTGCCTGGCCCTTCTGCAAAAAGGCAAGCACTGTAATAAATTAGTTTTTGAAAGGGGGTACCACTCAATTGACAAGAGTTATAGAAGGGTGCATTGATTTAACAAGACATGTCTTGAAACTAAAAAAAAGTTGAGAATCACTGGTTTAGGGCCAACCTAAGCAAGAGAAGAGCCAGATAAAAACAGATGCATGAGTTTTGAGGTAGGCAAACTAAACACTGGACAACATCACCCACATGAAGCCAAATGCTGGCCAGTGAAGCTTTCTATAAAGGGACTAAATGTTGGAAATGCAAGCTGAAAATCTCAGCTGGACATCCTGAATTTTAACTTTCAGGTTTTTTGTTCAGAATATATGGTTACTGTCTTTCCCCAGCCCTGGGAGGAAAAATGAATATGACTTTTTATTTAGGAACTGTGCATTGTTATCCCAGTTATGCTATTGTATTGCTGTGTGGACTTAGGTTAATCACTTAACCTTTGAAATTTTACCCCAAGTCCCATTTCCCAAGTGTCCTTAAGTCCCAAATGGCTTAGAGAGGAGCCTGTGGCTCACTGCAGTCTGTGAAGCTTTGGGGCAACTGAGTCACTTTTGAAAATGTAACCTATATTCCTTAAGTCACTTCTGTGTTCTTAAAAAATTTCACCTGCAGTCTGCTGCTTGCATCTACGACTGTATAATATGGGTCATTAACACATTGCCTTATTTACTTGAATCTAAGATGAGGTTCTTCCTCCTCCTCAGCGTGGGGGGCACACCCTAATATTAGATTGGAGTATGGGCCAGGCAGGCAGCTGCTGCAGTTTGGGACAAGGCCTAGAAAGCTCATGTGGCATGTAGGGGGTGCATGGAGCAGAAGGAACATGGCGGGGTGCACAGTGGGGGGAGCAGGAAGCAAAGGGGGCTGCAGTGTTGGGGGAGTGGGAGTCAAGGGGGCATGCAGCACAGAGGGAGCATGGGAAAGGGAGCCTGGAGTGCAGAGAAAGGGAGTGTGTAGTATAGGGGGAGCATGGTGGAAGGGGTGTGCCATGCAGAGGGGTGCCCAGTGTTCGGGGGAGCATGGGAAAGGGACACTGTCTACAGGGGAGAGTACAGAGGAAAGAGCAGTGGGGGACCATGAGGGGAGGAGGAGTGTGAAGGAAGGGGCTCAGGGAAAGGGATGTATAGAGTGAAAGGGGTGCAGGGAAAGAATGTGCAGAGCAGGGGGAGCACAGGGAAAGGGATGCATGGAGCAGGGGGAGTATTGGGAGTATTTACAGAGCAGGGAGGCATTGCTGGAAGGGGCACATGGAGTAGTGGGAGGAGCTTCTGCAGTCCCAACCCTGACCCAGGTTTGAGTCTGGAGCTGGAGTCACTGCTACTGTTGTGCCCAGTCTAATGCTCTGTGCCCCTAGCATAGCTGGAGCTGCTGCAAAGGTAACTAGTTGGAGGGGGGCAGCTACTAGGCAAGAGACAAGTGCAGAGTGGAAAGGCACTGTGGGGGGAGGCACAGAGGTGGGGCATGGGACATAGTGCTAGGGCATGTCCCATGCTACTGCTTTCCCTGCCACTGCTTTCCCTGTTGCAGTGGGGTAGGGAGTGGGATGAATTTAGGAGGGCCCTCCAATAACTAGATTCTAGACATGGAAAATTAAGCAAATTAATAATTTTTCCATGTCTAGAATCTAATAATTGAGGGTTTGTCTTAAATTCAAATTCATCATGGATTCTGGTAAATACGGTATTACTCATTGTGGAGGGCACTGGGAGGATTTGTACTGTGCTTTGAAAGTATCAAATGCTATGTTAGTTTTAATTACTGTTCTAAAAATAAAAATGTGACTGCTGCTTTGAATACTATTAGCTTATTATATGCTAATTTTACTAAAAAATGACAGGAAAATATGCAAGTATTCAACTGATATCAAGATTTATCAAAGCAAGATTTTACCTTTATGCATTTCAGACTTATTTATCATTTCCCTTGTTGTTCATATCTACTTTTCTGTATCATTTAGAAGTGATGAATTTCTAACTAAAACATTTTGTCTCTTTTGTCACTGTTTAATATTGTTTACGTCTGTTTTTGGAGCATCAGTAGAAGTTGGGTGAAAGGAAGGGGGAGAACTGATAGGGGGGTGGAAGAAATGTATCTTTTTCTTTGTGATTATGTTACTGGCTCATTTAAAGTCTAGAGTCTGAGGCAGCTGCCATTTTAGGAGCTATTTCCTTGTTACACAATTTCACAATATTAGGAGCTAATTCCACATCTGGTTTTAAAGTTAACTTTGATTCTTAACCTCTTAAGGATGAGATTCTCAGGGGACTTGGGTGTGGCATGAACATTTCCATCCCTAAAAGTTAGGTACCCCTTTCAGAGTGTGGAAGTCACAAAATTAGGTTCCCTATGCAGTAACCAAAGAGAGCTAAGCAGCTAGGAATGAAATTCATAATATTTATCATGCTGATTAAGGGAATGCTTAAACCAGCTAATAGGAAATTTAAAAGACAGGGTTATGTCTAAAATGCATTCCCTTCTCCCAAAACTAGGTGCCTAAAATGAAGCTGGGTTTCACAGCTGGAAACCTACATTTCAGACTCAGGTGTATAAGTCATTCCTCATATATAGGCAAGTGGCTCACTCTTCTCTTTTAATACATGTTTGTTGGGTGAGGTGCTGGTCACTTTTACTTATAATAACATACATCTCCCACCTAGAATCCAGGTTGGATGGGAACTCTTTAATTCTTGCATTTAAGTAGGGGCTACTAGAAAAAAGGCATTCAAGATTGATGGGTGTCAGTAAAATGGAGCCTGGTTCTTTACCCCAAGGAACAGGTAACTCCATTAGGAAAAATAGACTCCAGCATTCTGATTCTTGTTCCCAGGACTACTTATGCACTTATGTATTTTATCTAGTGACTCCATAATGCAAAATAATGATGTCTTTATTTAGAGGGTAATATTATAATTGTGTGTGTGTTGTTCTAAACCAAGCTCTGTTAGCCTTGCACTCATAAGTTTAGGTTTGGTGGGTGCTTGCAGACAGAATTTTAAGGACTCTTTGTTTCATAAAACAATTGTAAATACAGAACTCCCATAATGCTTTGGAAATAACAGTGTCTGTTTAAGCGAGTTTAATCCTAGGAGTGTAGAATAAAATATAAAACTTGTATTTAATTTTATTATGCCTTATGTAAACCTTTGCCAGGCAGGTTGCTAACTGAAATATCCAGTCTTTACCAAACTCCAAAATACTGCATGGTTCTCAATTGACTGGCATTTGGTAGTTCTTTTATATGCATAAACTAACACAACTAACTAACTTTTACTGGTGAAATGACTTGGGTTACTAATTTTACTTTACATTTCATTTTTATCTCAAGGCAGCAAAAGGGAAAATTTTGAGGGGGAGAGCAGCCAAATCAAAGCTAATTTCCAAAGTTGTTCTGAGATGGTTTAATTTCTTCATTAGCTATTTTGCAGGAATACTATATTTCAATGTCATTTGCTTATTTGGAATGCTGTACCTTAGGAATTAAAAGGCAAAGAATACCTTAATGAAGAAGATTAGGACCTGGGGCACTTCTGTTCCAAGGGAGTCTATTCAGTTAGTGAACCAACGTTTCATACAAGTTTAGTTTATAGTTCACAGCCAAAGCCCAACACCAGTAGGTACAACAATCACTCTGTCGTTGGGGCTGCATATGGGGAGAGATGCTCTGGAAAAGGAGGGAATCCACCTAGGCGATCAGATTTCTGTGGAGCAACTCCAGAGGCTATTGCTGTCAACTGGTTTCAATACAGTAGCCAAAAATAGGATGGCCAGTATACTTGTTTGAACCTGCCAAACTTTTTCTTTCTATATAGCTAAGCAGAGAGCATTGCTAAGTTGAGCTCTCTGCCTTGCATGGTGCTTACACATATGCTCCATCAAACCTTACTTTCCTTCTCAGGGAAACTGCACTAGTTTTAATATCAGAGGGTTCTCCACACCCATGGAGGCAGGGATAGTGTTTCCTATTGAGGATATAAATCACTTTGATAGTCCTGCCAGGTTGATTATAGTCGGCAGCCACACTTCTCTGCACTGTTAACACATTTCCTGAAGAAGGAAGAGTTGTCACCTTAGATGGAAGTGAAAACGCAGTGACTGCAGGAAGTGAAGTTTTAAAGGAATTCAGAATACTATAGGATTGAACTTAATTTGCAAGACAGGAAATGTGTGCTCCTGTTCTTCGATCCAAATCAATGTGAAACAAGGCTACAGCTTAGCACTAGTAGTAGCACTGATCAAAAACTGGGTTTTGACTAAACAAACTTTTTCAACGGAAGTTATCTGCTTTTTACAGAAGATGTTAATGTCATTGTACTCTACAAAATTGCAGTTTTTCAGTAAGAAGACATCACGGTGCTTTATGACAATTGTAGTTGGGTTGTCTTGTGTCACCCTTCTTTTTTTTTTCTTTCTGAGCCAAGCTTCCCAAGTTGGCTTATATCTCCTATGATACACTATGGCTAGAACTACCATAATATATGGTCTCTTCATTTCTCAGAAAAAGAATGGGATGTTGTAGCCTGACAAGGGAAGCCAACCTTTGAAGAAGGATGGGAGCATGAAGCATCTAAACTAAAAGCTGGATGTCAGCACAGTGTTTTGCTGAACATTTTGGGGTTTCAAATTTGCTCTAAAATTGAAACTTTCTGTGGAAACAAATCCCAATTTTTGGCTTGTTTTAGTGATTAGCTAGTGATATTTGATATGCCAGCCCTTTAATAGCAATTAAAAATATAGTGAACAATTTAAGGTTCTCTATTTCTTTTGTGAAGAGTAAGGTATCAGTATCCAAAGCAAACTTAATTTTGCTAGCTGTCCATTGATTTCATTTGGAGAAGGTATTTTTTGCTCCTTATTATAAGTTGTTTTTGTAGTATTGTTGTGAGCTGTAGTATAGCTGCTCTGTTTTACCCAAAGGTCACTGTATATCATTAATATTATTAAATGACTCACATAATGTTTCATAGCCAAGAACTGGGAAGATATTAACAAACGCTAACTCTGTGCTTAAAGAGAACAGTTTTAATATGGTTTATAAATTAATTTACTAGGAGCCTAGTTCTGCCTTTGGATAAAAGCATGAAGCTCCTATTGGTGTGAATAAGAATAATGCAGTTATTCAAAAACAGAATTTGCCTCCAAGGTTGTGATTCTGTGAGTCAGCCTGCACATAGCTTTCTTTTTGAAGTACCAGCAGTTAAATCTACAAAATTGCTCATGTGAGTAAAATAAGTCATATGGGAAATTGTTTACAGGATTTGAGTATCAATTTCTATATTGTCTCAGCATCCTTATGTGTAATGAGCACAAGTTAGAGACAAGTAGAGATTTATAGTCTATCCGAAGAAATTGAAGAGAGCTAATTTATTTAATACAAATAATTATCTATCCTTACTGAGATGCGCATTCTGGAAGTTTGACCTACAGGTGTATCTCTTCAGTATGATTTGACAAGTTAAATTTTATGCACTGACAGCCACGACTTCTTGGTAGATCTGTGCCATACCTTTTGCTTGGGAAACGTGTGCTTCAGATTTGAATTTAGACAAGTTGGATTCCATATAAAAGACATGGTACCGTTGGTGAGATCTCCTCTGAAATACTGCTAATCATCCGTGTTCAAAACGGATGAATTGCAATGTAGGGAGAAGGGCTGTTAGAATAATTGGGGCAAGAGAGCCTGTTTTGTGAAAGGAAATTAAAAAGTGCTTGGCTGCTTTAATGTAGCAGAACAAGATGGGATATAATTGGCTTCTGTAATAGGGTCCCCTTTGGTCATGTGGCTCCTAATTGCCCCCTGCAACACCTGTGGGCTGCTTCTCACACCTTCTCTTAAAGTAGCAGGAGCACCAAGCCTTATGCTACAGCATCCACAAACCTATTGGATAAGTGAGTACCAAGGGAAGAAAAGAGCAGCATAAGATAAAGGACAGTGTTGGTTCAAGACAAAGTAGAGAAATTTACCCATTAAAGAATGGATAAATGTAGGCTGGAAATATAAAATATTTTTAACCATTAGAGGAGGGAGGTTCTGTAGCAACCGCCCAACAGAGCAAGCAACTTACCCATTTTTGTATGAAGCTTGATCTGTTATAGATGATGTGCCTCCAATAATATGGCACTGGACTTGTTGGCCAGGAAGGGGACCCTGTTCAGTGCTGGTGCTTTTCTTCCTCCTCCTCTGCCACCACCATAGGGTAGGCAGGGAGCCTCTGTGAGGCTGACTTGGACCAGAGGGGGTCTTTTCCCCCTGTTTCTCCCCCATCACTGTGGGGTGAGGCGGGGGGGCTCTATGGGATGTTGCCCAGCCCCGGAGGGGGACTCTTTCCCTCCACTCCTCCCCACCAGGGCAGGGGGAGGCTCTGTTCCATGCTGGGGGGAACTCTTCCCCCTCCTTCTCCCAGAGCAATAGTGGAAGTGCAGAGCTCAGCTGGGCAGGGTGCAGGTGTGGGGGTGTAGGGACCCCCCCCACACTCCTCCCATGGTGTGTAGCTCCCACTGCCTCATAGTAGCAGCAGGCAGAGACATCAGGGTGCTCTTGCCTGATGCAGGCTTGGCTTTGATCCACACTGCATGGCAGAGAGAGTGGAGCTTGCCTTATCCCTGAGGCTCTGCTCCTCGCTCCAGCTGCTGTCAGTGAGGGAAGCCAGCAGTCTCTCCTGCTCCCAGCTGCGCAGTCCCCACACTGTCAGGAGTGGAGGGAGCCCCGCCTCCTGCTTCCAGGCGTAGTCCAGCGCAGGGCTCCCCTGCTGCGAGTATGGAGCTGCAGGTGCGCAGCACAGAGCCTGGAGGATAGAAGTAGCCAGGCAGGCTGCACGGGGCTGTGCTCCTCACCCCCAGCGCTGCACAGGCTGCTTCTATCTCCATGGCTCCATGTTGCGAGCCCACAGTTCTGCACTCACAGCGGAGAAGCTCTGCACCGGACTCTTCAGGGAAGTAGGGGCACTCCCGGCAGAGTGCAGGGACTGCGCAGCTGGGAGTGGGGGACATGGCAGGCTCCAATGTCAGGCTTCCCCCACTGTGAGTGCTGGAGATACAGAACCAGGGAACAGAGCCTCAAGGATAAGGCAAGCTCTGCTCCCACCCCTGTGCAATGCTGGCCGGAGCCACACCTGCATCAGGTATGAGCACCCTGACATCCCTGCCTGCTGCTGCTGCTGCCGGGCAGCGGGGACTGCACACCATGAGGAGAGTGTGTAGGGGACCCTCTCCACACAACTACACCTTTCCCAGCTGAGCTCTGTGCTCCTGCCGCCCCTCTGGGGGGAAGAGGAGGAGGGGGAAGAGTCCCTTCCCAACATGGAACACAGCCCCCCTCCCAACCCTACAGGACAACCAACCCAGCATGGCCCCATTAAAGTGAAGGGGGCAGGGAGAAGGGTTAATTCCTCCCTCTGTCCCTTCCCTGCAGCTGGGTTCTGCCAACTCCAGGGGCCATGCTGCAGCCCCCTCCCCCCTGCTCCCGAGCAGACAAGCTGACTCTGGCTGTGGTGAGGGAAGAGGGGTAGGAGGGAAGAATTAACCTCCTTCCTGCCCACTTTGCCTTAATGGGGCAATGCTGGCCAGTGTCTCCGCTAGTGCTTGTTCCTGCTCTGGCTAGAGAGCAGAAGGGAGGGGCCAGCTCTGCCGTGGAGCAGAGCACCCCACCCAGCCCAGAGAGCATGCTAGGATGCTGGGGTTGTCTGGTTTATCTTAAACTAGCAAGGGGTCTGGGACAGACATTGCATAAACCAGTTTGAGCCAAATCAGTTAAGTCTGATACTACATTCAACCAGGTTTATCTCAAACTAATTTTGGCCACTTTGAAACTGGTTTATGTGCACTGAATATCTGTTCTGTTACAGGTTTAGACCAGTTTCTGATCATTTAAACTGGTTTGTGTGTAATGTCTGTCCCTAGTCTGAGTACTGACAGTCTGCAGCAAGGTTCTGATTTTGGTTGCAGCTATATGAAAAGAATACTATACTGCTTTTCATGTTATTTCTTTTCTCTAGTGTTTTCTCTAAAGATCTAAACTCCATTTTAAATTAATTTTAATTTCAAATAATTTAGATGGGTTTTGGGCAAAATCAAGATTAGTTGACTCTGTGCCTAAATGGAACTTAGAATTTAGGAGCCTGAGTTCCAAAAATAATCCAAAATAAACCCACTTCAGCAACCACAAAACTTACTAGGCATCTACATTTTAGACTGCACAGTTTCTTATGTATAGACATTTGGGCTTCTGTACACACGAACAAATCTAGTTCAGGCATTTGGGCATCATTACAATCGAGATAGGAGGTGGATAAATGTCTAAGTCCCAAAAGAGTCCAATGCCTGAGTACTGAGTTGAATGCATAGCAGAGTGACCAAGATCACTTTCATTCAGAGATACAGCTGGAGGACAAGGTGGTCACTTTATACTTAATAGCCTTGTGATTAGAGAATTCATGCAGGAAGTGGGAGGCTTGGGTTCTAGACCCTCTTCAAAGCAAGTTCAAACAAACAAGTTGCAACTCCTACATTGTGAAAACATTTAGTGGACTTACCTCCCCTCCTGCTGAAGATGGGCTTCTGGGGGAAACAAATGCAAGAGTCAGTGCCAGAAGAAGTAATCTGACTGTAGCTTAGTGATTACAGCATTTCTATAGAGGCAGGAACCCTATTTTCTACTCCTTGCACAAGTTTTACTGAAAATGAAAATAGAAATAACACTAAGAGTGGGTTTGAAACCCTGGTTCTTCCCCAGCTGGCTGCCATAACCAGGGTTGTCCCTGGGCAAGGCAGGGGGTGACTATCCTGGGCCCTGCACTTTGAGGGGGGGGCCCATGGAGCTGGGCGGAACAGCAGTGGCCTGGAGCGGCGGCTCTGCATCCAGCCACTTGCTAGCCCACCTGCCGCCACTGCTAGTGCCGATGCCAGCGGCAGCTTCTTTGGGTCCAGGATTAGAGCAGGGGCAGGGCACCACAGGGGCTGATTTCCCCCAGGCCCTGCACCCTGCTCAGGTCGCCTCTGGCCATAACCATTCAGTTAAACGAGGTATACAGGCAGGCTTCTAGTTCCTTGTGTTCTGCCTGGTCGTTTGGGTCTTCTATTCTTGACTGTACAGTGATTCTGGATGATATAAGGTGCTCCCACCCTAACTGGCTCTATACTGCAACTGCTACCATCATCAGGTCATCTGTGAGTGATATCTAGAAGTGTAGTGCTTGCCTTTTTCATGTTCTAAACTACTATTCCTCCTGAAATTGTTTAAGATAGTTTCTAGGATTCACTTTGTGTTCTTTATTTCTGTGTGTTTGGCTGATTTTTTTAGGATGTAATTGCTTGGTAAATCAGCTTGTAACCATGCCTGATGTTTTAATATTAGTGTTCTGTAATGCTCTTGTTAATAGATGATAAAAATAAACTTAAACGGTTAGATTCTGAAGTGACAAATGAAAGAACATGGCATCAGTTCAGATTAGTAAGCAGTCTTTTTCTAGGCAATGCTCTGGATTGGACGAATGCAAATAGATTTTTTTTGTTAGTGAATTCTCAGAATCAGCTGATTTTGTAATTTGTGTTATTTCTTACTGCCTTGCCATTTTCTATATTTATTGAACACTATGAATTTCCTACTGCATAGAAGGAACTATATCAGGAAAGAAGTAATTGCATAAAAAGCAGCAGGTTCAGTTACCCTTTTTCACGGGCTGCTTCTGTAGCTTCATCAATAGTTGTAAGGCAGAATAACTGGTCCCTGTGCATTTCTGGCTCCATGAATCCTGCTTTCCTTTCTGCATGGTGACTCAGCTTTAACAGGTGGGGAGGAAGATGCCCTTGTCCCGTACCCTGGTCATAAGGGCAGTCTCCTGGGAGGTGAGAAGTATAGAGTTTCAGTCCTTTCAGAATAAGGAGGTAGCCTAAAACTTAGCTCTCTCTTCCTGGGCAGATATTCTGACTTCTATTATGTAGAAGGTATGTGGTACCAGCACCACTCCTGACAAGAATAAGCTATGGACCAGGACACAAAAGGATGACTTAAGTATTTCAATCTTCCTGGGAGGTCTTATGGTATAAATCCCACTCCTGTACTTCTGCTGTTTAAGTGTGGGACGGAGGCACTATTTCAGGCTCAAGTGGCTGTTTTCTAGGGCTGTGCGAAGCTTTGGTCGATTTGGAGGAGATTTGGCTTGATTCAGCAGCTGAATCTCTGAATCCACATTGAATCAGGAGACCCATTAATCTCTCCGAATCAAATTGGAAACCTCTGAATTAATTCGGAGAGATTTGACGATTCCGCCATACAAGAAGCTTTATATATTTTTTCTACGTACCTCGAGGTACCAGGCACGGCTCATGAATGTTGAGATGGTGGGGTCTGCCATGGGAGCGTTGGGGGGGGCGTGTCTTCTGCACACTCAGCA
Organism: Caiman crocodilus; assembly: GCA_030014935.1. Classification (NCBI taxonomy): domain Eukaryota; kingdom Metazoa; phylum Chordata; order Crocodylia; family Alligatoridae; genus Caiman; species Caiman crocodilus. The sequence continues at coordinate 62,350,976 of JAGPOW010003642.1, read as the reverse complement.
ATGGACCCAGAAGTGACCAGAAGTACTTCCAGTCCACTTCTGGGTCTGCCATGGAGTGCGCAGGAAACCCCTGCCCCCAGCTCAACAACTGGTGCCTCCTGGATCTGGGGAGCGCCCGGGGTTCGCCTGTGGCTGATTGCCAAGCGAGGGGTCATGTGGGGGAGCCCCCCCGGTGCAAATGACAGTGGACCCGGAAGTGGACTAAAAAAACTTCCAGTTCACTTCTGGGTGTGCTGCTGATCATGTTGGGGGGAATTGAATCTTCAGATTCAGCTGCATTGAATTGGGACAGTGATCTGAATCAGTGAATTGAATCACTGTCCCCCCCAAATTGGGCCAAATCTGAATCGAATGCTACCCTCTTCGCGCATCCCTACTTTTTCAGCATTGCCTGTTAGCCAGTTGAGGTGTCATTCTGTTCAACATGTTAAGTGTTGTGAATTTCAGTCTGAAGTGGGTAAGGGCATGGCTGCACCTACAGCATGCAATATTCTGGAGTTGCTGGTGAAGCACCTGCTACCTCATGGTCCTGCTCTATCCCTTCCAAATCCCAGAAATGAAGCAATAGAGATCCTTTAGGGGTGTTGAGCATAGATCGCAGAAGCATGCTTAAGCTCTTTGACTCAGCCATGCTTATTTGCCAGTGGGAAGGGCACACTTCACAGCAGCACTCCTGGGTGCAGCAAAGAGGCAGTATTGATGTGCCCAGGTATCCCCATTATAAGGAGTATAAATACCTAGCTTAGGTTCGTGAATTGTACTCTTGCAAGGTGCACCTAACTTTTAGTCATGGAAATGTAATCAGCATTACCATTGTCCCTTTGTGGTTCTAGCCCACTATACAGAGTGTACATTGTTAAGGGGTGATTGGTTGAATTTTGCTTTTATTTTTCTCTCTTTCTAAAACTGGAACATTTTTAGAAAAATACTTCCTGATTTTTTAAAAAAGTAATCCATAGTTAATAAATTTCTGCAATGATTTATCATAATTGCTCCTTTAAGTGCATTTCTAATAGACAGACACATGAATTTCAACAATCACTTCCCTTAGGCTACATTAGTCAGCATGAGCTCAAACTGCTACGTAGACACTTTCTTGTTCCTTCCCAAGCTCATAAGCTGGTATAAAAATTTTATGATGTTGCCTTAATGAGGCCCGCTGGGATTTGGGATTATTTATCTAACACCCTATTACAGATAAAAACTGTTCTATGTTTAGCATGCAAAGTATAGTTCCTCCTTAGACAATGCAGTGTAATTTAGGAATGAATAGGACTTGGCAGAGTATAGCAGAAATCAAGGAGAAAAGTGTGCCAGTCCTCCCCCCCCCTTCTCTGGTAAGTGTACTTGGTCCAGGTAAGTACTAACAATTACTGTAAAAGTATTACAATAATAATGGTGCATCCTGAATGTTAAGGTCTCACTTGGGGCTGGGTTGGAGGAACTGGTGAAGAAGAACACTGCTTTCCTTGTTAGGAGCAGGACTGGAGGCTTGAGATACCAGCAGCAGGAACCATATGATAAAAAGAGACTACCGGTTGGGTTTTTGTCTGTAGCTATGTTGGTCTAAAGACATAGGCAGGCAAGGTTCTTTGAGTAGATGTGATAACTTTTATTAGACCAACTGAGTAATTGGAAAAAAGTTTGTAGCAAGTTTTTGGGCTCTGTCACCCTTTTTCAGGCATAGGTAGTCTCTGCTGTTCTGAGACTCCAAGAAATGAGAGAAGCTGAAAGTGTGGCAGGATGTTAGTGAAAATGTACATAGGTAGAAATCAGAAAGACAAAAGGTAAAGCAGAAGCGAGGGGGAAGAGAGCAGGAGAAAAAAGCGTTAAAGGGAGACATTACAGTGATAGATACAAGGTGGAAAAGAGGCTGTCAGTGAAAAAGAAAAAAGTTGGAGAGTGGGGGACCAAGGGGAAGGACCAAGGGGTAGCCCAGAGAAGGGCAGAATGTTGGACCAGAGGATCCAAGCCCAGAGAGGGGCTGAGAATGGGTTCCGGGGGGGGGGGGGTCTGAGGGACCAGAGGATGGGCCCCATTAGTTGGAATGAGAGCAGGTGACATCGAATGATAACACCAGCCAGGCCTGGGGTGGAGTGGAGCCATGTGGTCCCTTACGACAAGAACCACAGACACCTGATTGTCATGACAGATTAGATGAAGAAGCCCTGGAGCAGCTCCTTAATACAAGACATTACAAGAAGGCATGGAAAGTGAGATGAAGGGGCTGCTGCCCAAAGAGAGCAGAGTGAGGGTTGAAGGAACTCCAGGGGTTTCATGGCCACCCCTGGAGATGGGAATCTTTGCAGCCTGCTGGTACAAAATAAGTGTTGGCTCCAACATATTCCTTACTATCGAAGATTGTGTGATTCTTCTTCTTTGCTAATATTTCCAAGTTTATACCTTCCATTCTGTATATTGTCCTTCAGCATCAGGGAAATTGATATTACAAACTAAGTTTCATGATATTACCTCTTCTGCAAAGTATGCCCAGATTTTATTGTATAGGACATTCTATAGTGAATTGTTTCTCAGACTTGAAATTCCTGTTTAGCAGAAGAAAAATACGTGATGCTGCAAAGTTGCTGGAACACCTTAAGGGTATAAGCAGCTCAAGGAAAGCTGAATTTCTTAAAGTTAATATCAAAAACCTTATTTGTGTCCTTGCCAAGTAAAGTGCACCATCTCTTTGAAGGAGCCCCAATCGTTAAGTTTTTCAGGTAACTGGCTCTGAAAGACTATATATTGTGTTCCTGCTGAAAAAGGTCATGGCAATGGTGTAAATTTTCCCTAACAAAAAGGATATGTGCACTAGGTGGCTGTGTAACAGCAGGTGTGGTGATCCAATAAGAAGGGGTAAGGAGGCAGAGTTAGGCCAACCATTCCAATTTATAGACCCATGGCTTTGAAGATTTTTGAAGAAATGGGAGATCTTAAAAGTACCAGCATCATTGGTTTTCTCCACTTGTAGTTAAGCAGCATGTGTACAGGTTCTTAATTGGGACAGTGGGGGGCGTTAGCGCCAATTAAAAATGTACGGTTTGCATAAATAAGTACAGGACTCAGCGTGTTTTGAACAAAACGTTGTTTATCTCAGTTTTTAAAGAAATCTAATCCTAATACTCATTGCTTTTTAAAATATGTGTTTAAAATTTATATACATATCAGAAACCATTTCAAACAATCTTTTTTTCCTTTGTTTCCTGAATTAAATCCTTCTGCTGCAACTCTAAGCTTCAACATTTTAAATTTTTGTCTTTCTTTAGAGGTGTGATGTAAGAGTGTCTAGTGTTAAGGCATCTTGCTGACCTTGGAGTTAAGGGTTTAAGCCCTGCTCTGGACTCAAGCCAAAAGCCACTCCTGGTTGACCCAGCTCTAAATAGATACCTGGTCAATGGTGGCTGGACATGATGTGAGCACCAACACTCCCTTGTGAGCTGTTGGCTACAGAAGTGGAGTATGGTAACCATACTAGATCCAGTGGGCTGTTAGACTTGGGTGGACCTTTGAATACCTGCAAAATTTCTTTCTTATGTCCATATAACAAGAAAACCCATATGAAAACCACCTAAGCTAATTGTACCATTGTGGACTGCAGCTGTTTTCATGCCATATAGACCGCAGGTGGGCAAAATACAGCCCGTGGGCTGGATCTGGCCTGGTAGGCAATTCCATCTGGCTTGTGGGACCTGTCTGTGAATCGAAAGAATTATCACGGGATCGCTGACCCACTGGAAGCCAGTGCCTCCATACAGGATGTGTGGCTCTGTTTGCTAAGCAACCAACCCCTACCCCAGCCTGGCTTGACCTGCCCCCAGCCCCAAGGAAGGGTGTGCTGAAGATGAGAACCTTCTGGCAGAGGCTTTTGCTTGGCCACTCTATGGCTGTTTCCACCCCTTCATCACTGCCAGAGTAGAAATGTAGGTAATGGCCCCACTGGGCCAAGGGTCAGAGATTCCCATTGAGGGAGCGGGGCCAGGAGCATGGGGAGTTGCATGCAGTGGGGCCTGGCTAAACTGGCCCTGCATGCTGTAGGAGCACAGGAGCCGGTAGTATGGCTACAGTAGTCAGGCTGGCCCTTCATGCTGCTACTACTTTCAGCTGAAGACTTAGGCAGGAGCTGCATGCTATGGGGCCAGCTGGGCTGGCCCTGTACTCTGCCACCACATGTGGCTCTGGGGACTTGGGTAGGAGTGCAGGAGCTATGTGCTATGGGGCCAGGAAGGCTGGTCCCACTCGCTGCTTCCACACGTGGCAAGGGACTTGGGTGGGAGCGCTATAGTGCCAGGTGGAGCTGGCCTCACATGCTACCACAATATGCAACCAGAGTTGGGCAGGAGTGTGAAAATGCATGTTGTGGGGCCAGACGGGACTGACCCCTCTTGCTGCTATTACGTTCCTCTTCAGGGACTCGCACACTCTGGGGACTGTGGAGATCCCCGCCACACACACATACACCCCACACACACATCCCCATACCCTCCTACAAACCCCATCCTCCACCCTACGCAACCTCAGACACTCACACTCCCATCCCCCCCTGACAACACACCCTAGACCCACACCTCTGCACATCCACTCATGCATTCTGCAACCTCTCACCCTTCCCCACACACACACCTACACAGTCTAGCTACCATACCCCCACACCCACAACCCCACCCGACCACACACCCCATACATCTGCAGATACACTCCCATACCCCCACCCACACAATATACAGCCTCTACGTACACTATGCAAACACATGTAAATTCGGACAAAAATATTTTAAAATAAAATTAAAATATATAGTAGATGTTTAATTTTTTTAGTATATTTGGGGTTTTTTTGGTTTCAAGGTGGCAATGCCCGCTGCTCCCCCAGGAATACTTCTGGGGCAAGGGGAGGGAATTCATGTGGCAGAGGTCAGAGGTTAGGGGCAGGACTTGTGGTCTCAAGATGGAGACCAGGTGGCGAGTTACCTGGATGGAGCGGTAACCCTGCTTGCCAGAGAGAAGATGTGGGGAGAGACAGGGCCATGGAGAGCCGGAGTGCCAGAGGGAGGGTGTAGACTCAGACCGAACAACGTCTGTTCCATCTGCGAGGCTTGGGGTGTGGTAAAGGGGTGGTTGGAGCAACACATAGCCCATAAGGCTAAGGTGCCCCGAAGCACCCACTTGCAGACAAGGACCCACAAAGGGTCCAGGAGTCCACGGGGCCAGAGGTTACAGCAAACCGTGTCCAAGAAGACATAAGGCAGCCTTCCTAATACAGTGGAACGTCAAAGACATGGCGGATGAGAATCTGAGGGTGCCCTTGGGCCAACTTGGCACAGGAAGGGAGCCTTGAGGAGATCACGGTCCTCCTGTACGACCCCACTGTGACAATGACTTTCATTATAGGTATAAGTAGCCAATTGCCTGTCAAGACTGACAGGGGAGGGTGCCAAGTGCAGAAGTGGCAGGGGGCTGGGGGAGGAAGCTTGCCCTGCCATCCCTTCTGCCCCCATCTGCCAGCACCCTGCACCACTGCCGTCTCCAGCTCTGCTGGCCTTGTCCCCAGTCGTCCCCTGTGTTGTCGTCGTCTTCCCCCACCCCCATCCTTGGAGGCAGTGGAGTATCATGACCGTGGGAATGGAGCAGGGGGCAGGCCATCACTGCTGGGCTTGCCCCCACAGTCTATCCCTGCTGTCATGGTGGCTCTCCACTCCCTCCAAGGACCAGGGCCAGGGTTAGGGGGCAAGGCCAGCAGTACTGGCTTCATCCCCCTGCTTCATCCCCCCCATCACAGCAGTGCTTTGGACTCTAATTGGTTGTTTCACTAGCCAATCAGAGTGCTCCAAGAGCATTATGGAGAGACAGACAGATGGACTAAGTTCTTTATTACATAAGAATTGTCTCCGCTGTATGCAGGTTGTGTAAATATTCATGTCCTCATCTGTATACTTCAGGTATAAATAACATATATTTTGTTGGAAAAATCTGTTTCCATCTCAGCTATCATTGTATGCCACTTTCTAGAAGTTTTGACTTCTGGATGAGTAGCCGCCCCTTTGATGCTTCATTGGAGAGGTCTGTGCAATTCCAGATATGCCACTCTTAGTTATGTCTCTACATTGGTTGAAATAAACCCTCTTCACTTTCTGTACTCCATTGCACTCTCCTTCTCCATTTCACAGTGACTTCCTTACTCCACTTACAACAGTGCTACATCTTGTTGGGTAATGCTTTATGTCCTGTCTGGTCCTTCATACAATATGAGGGGTATACTTGAAGCTGTTAATCCTTATTCCTCCAGAATTCAATGACAGATCCCATGATGTTCCCACAGTCTTATATGATCATCCTACTTCAAATTCTCAGTCCAGCTGGCATGTTATATTCTTTTATATTCTTAACTGTCCTTTTTAATTATTTATCTTGTACTGCTATCTTCTCTTGGCATCTTTTTCTGTTCTTGAACATGGGAAATGTAGGTCCACATAACTTCACTAGATCCTGGGGGATAGTTTTACCCCATGGGCTATCCTCAGCTAAGCTCAGCAGCTGTAGCTAACTCCCTGAACCACGTGTTCTCTCTGACAGAGGCATCTCCCTTCTGGTCTCTGTGATGTGATGGTGGTCCATCAGATGGAGATGAAGCAGTAGAAGTATTGACAGTTGTCAGTGCTGTCACGGGCTAAGACCCTTCTCTCTCTTGGCTCATCAAAACTAGCTAGAAATACATAGTTTCATAGTAACTAGGGTCAGAAGGGGCCTAGAGCAGGCCATCTAGTCTGACCCCCTGCCAATGGCAGGAAACAAGTGCTGGGGTCACAG
>JAGPOW010003642.1:62329162-62344075 GCA_030014935.1 Caiman crocodilus | reverse complement strand
GTGGAGGTCCTGCAGCTCCGCCAGGAACCTCCGGGACCTCTCAGACGTGGCCGACTGCTCCTCCCAGCAGATGTCCGGGTAATTGAAATCACCCATGACCCATACCTCAGAACAGGGGTACTCACCCCCTGGTCATTCAGATCCAGCCCACAAAGCTGTGTCATCCAGTCTGCTGGGTTCCCCACAAGGCTGAAAATGTGATGGTAGGGGGAGTGATGGCAGCATTAATAGCTGCTCCCCTGCTGCTGAATTTCTAGACCCAGGGAGAGCTGCATAGGCCGGACCAGACATGTGCAACTGGATCTAGGCATGCATAAAGTGGGGCAGCATGGGGCTGAATCCAGGTGGCTTTCAGGGCCAGGGTGGGGTGGGGCTGGATCTAAGCAGCATGCAGCACACAGCTGATATGGGTGTGCAGTACTGAACCCTATGTGGTGATGCCACAAGGGATCCAGCCCTGTGCTACTCATCCAGCCCATGGGTTTGCCTACCATTCAGCACCATCCAGTCAAGTTTGAGTACCATTGTCTCAGATGATTGCTGAAAAAGTGAAGTTGTGAGGGAGATGAGCATGCATCCTGCCATGCTGAAAGCATGTTGGTCTGGATGTTTGCTTAAAAATGTAGTTTCTCAGTGCCAGGTAGCTCACTGACTTCTCTCTAGTCTCAAATGGTTGCAATCGAGAAGATGGTAGCAAACCTGCTCTAGCAAGATCTGGTCTCTATAGGTACCTTTTTGTCACAGGTATGCAGATACTTCAATGAGAGTTGGATTCAGCTTGAGAGAATAACTGTATTCTCGTTCTCAGCTGATACTGACTTGCTGGGGATGAGGTGGCTAGTGTTCAGTTATCAGAGTTGGGAAGCAAGCTGCAGGAAAGAAGCGATTTTCTGTGACTTGTTCTGAAGAGAGAAGTTAGTAGGAAGCAGAGGGGAGGGAGGAAGAGAAAAGGGCCATATCTAGACAAACTTGGAGTAAGGATTCAACCTGTAAAAGGCCTGACTGAGAGGACTCTGGTAAGAAAGTGTGGAGGGTACGTTCAGTTCAAGACAGTGGAGTGGCAGGTCAGATCAGGAGGTGTGGAAGACCTTCCTTTTGTTGGTTTTTTCTGGGGCTGTTGTTTATCAGTGCATTATCTGGGAGTGCTAAAAAAAGCCAATTACTTGACAACACCTCCCTGAGGAAAATCAGGCTTGATGCCTGAACTACTGATAATTATTAACTCAAGAAGGGGGCCTGGTCATAAAGAATTGTTATTGACTGGAAAGCCCCTCACTGGGTTGGACTCAAGTGACACAGCCAAGCTCATACCACTGTACTTCCTGGCTTCCTTTGACAAAATCAGTTACATGAGACTGCTTATTTTTGGCTATGTTCTAGCAGGAAGTGATGGGACTGCACAAAGCCAGCTACTCATAGTCCTCTCTAATGCATGTTGGGGTCTGTATTACTGTGTTGTTACTGATCGTATTTCATAGTAGCTAGGACCAGGAGGGACCTAATCAGATCATCTAGCCTGACCCCCGGCCACAGGCAGGAATGAATGCTGGGTTCACAAGACCCCGGATAGGTGATCATCTAACCTGTTTTTGAATTTGCCCAATGTAGGGGCGAGGACCACTTCCCTAGGAAGTTGGTTCCAGATTCTGGCCACTCTAACTGTAAAATATGGCCTTCTGGTCTCCAACCTAAACCTATTCTCCATCAGCTTATTACCATTGTTCCTTGTCACTCCAGGTGGGCTCTACCTATTTGCTGTTGATCTCCCCTGATGAATTTGTAGGCAGCCACTAGGTATCCCTTCAGCCTCCTCTTGCTGAGGCTGAGCAGGTTCAGGTCCCTCAGTCTCTCCTTGTAGGGCCTGTTATGCTGCCCTCTCACCAAGTGGGTGGCCCTCCTCTGAACTCTCTCCAGGCTGACCACATCCCTTTTGAAGTGCGGTGCCCAGTACTGGATGCAGTACTCCAACTGTGGCCTGACCAAAGTTGCATAGAGGGGGGAGTATCACCTCTCTGGACCAGCTTGAGATGCACCTTTGGGTGCATGACAAGGTATGGCTGGCCTTGAGATGCACCTATGGATGCATGACAAGGTATGGCTGTGGTCTGGCATTGGTGGCTCATGTTCATCTTGGAATCAATAATGACTCCAAGATCCAGTTCCACCTCTGTGCTTTCAAGAGGGCAACTCCCCAGCCTGTATGTATGCTGTGGATTCCTTCTCCCAAGGTGCAGCACCCTGCATTTGTCTATGTTGAACCCCTTCCAGCCTCTCTCTCCCTTCAAGTGTGTCCACCTCGCCCCACATCTTAGTGTCATCAGCAAACTTGGACAATGTGCTTTCAACCCCCTCATCCAAGTCGCTGATGAATATGTTAAACTGTGCAGGCCTGAGGACTGAGCCCTGGAGGACCCCACTGCTAACATCTCATTAGGTTGAGTACGACTCATCCACCACTTCACTCTGGGTGCACCCCATCAACCAATTACCCATCCAGCTGTGGAGGCATCAATGCCACAGTTGCCTAATTTTTTGATGAGAAGGGTGAGAGTGTCAAAGGCCTTCTTAAAGTCTAGAAAGACTATGTCCACTGCATATTTGATGTTCTTGTGTAACTGTTAAGAGCAGTTGTAACATAACACGTTGTAACATTAGTAGAATACCAATGACATGATGCTCTGTGTCGCTTTCACTCATCTAGACAGCACCATCTACAATTATTGCCTTGCATTTAAGAAATAATGAACCATCTGTTCTTGTTTAGGTTAAGATGTATCCAGGAAAAATTGAAGTCATTCTAAATGAAAACAGAAAACATTTCAAGGAACTGGCAAACGTCATGATTTCCTCCTGAGCTGGAGGCATCCATCTTACTGTAGCCAAGAAAAACGAGGCCTTGAGTTATGTTAATCCAGATACGCAGATTGATGATGGCCGTAAAAAGTTTTATTTTCCATTGTAAAGAGCCTCCACCCAATCCTCCTTGGCAAAGATGTGGCTACTGCAGTTCCTTTTTTGTACCACCTGCAGCCAGAGCTATTGGAATTCTTTCTACTTGGGACTGAGCTACAATATTCAAAGTTGTAGCTTTAAAGCATAACAGCCCCACACAGAAAAAAGCCTTTAAATGAAAGACAGCATGTTCTCAAGCACTATCCACACAACATTTATGAGAGTAATTTAGCTTGCCTTTTAGCAGGAAGCACGTTGTTTCACTGCTGGGCATTCTGCAATTACATTGTACCCTGGAACTATGCCAGTGATTTTGCATGGTGTGGATATTAATGAACAGTTGCAACAGGCGTTAGCCAGTGCAGGAGCTCAGTTTCTGTGCTCTGTTCTCTTGCGGAATCTGAGTACCATAGCTTCTGAATTAAAACAGTGTAAGTTCTGCTCTTGTACCTGAACCTGGAAAAAATTATTCTGTAAATTTAAAACATAAATACAAGGAAATAAAATATGAAAAGGAAGGTCTCTTCAGTTCTGTTTCAGGGTTTCCTCTTGTTTGCCCATATGCTTCTGCACAACATTCCTGACATCCCTCTATGCTTATACCCATGAACAGATTTTATTCCAAGTGAGAAGCTTCAGAGCAGAGGATTTAACAACATTGGAAATGTACCCAAATGAACAACCAGCTTTTACTGTATCACTGCTTCCACACAGTGGGAAAGAGAAGAGAATTCCCCTGAAGTACAAATTCATTATTGTGAATAGACAACCCACAGTCTTTTATGCTGTTGCCACACCTGGAACATTTTGGATTGCTTGGTGGGAAGGGGTAGGGTTTATTCTCTCAAAATCCTAAATCCTCTCTCTCTCCATCTTATGAAAGACCTCGTTTTAAATAGCAAGCCCTACTTTCAAAACACCTAAGATGATTATGAAGGATGTAGTTCTTCCTACCACGGTTGGTAGCTGGAGAAATATATCCATACAAATCAGGGGCAGCATGCCACACAGAACTTCTGCAGTCTTGTAAGCCAAGCGTTCTGTTAAAGCAGGTTTTGGTGAAGCAGGTCCAGATCCAGTATCCCCTTCCTTGCCTGCATCTGGACCTAGATAGTAATGAAAAACAGGTATGGGGGGCTATGAAATAAAGATGGTCCCTTTGAAGAGATTTTTCTTGCAACAGCTTTGCTCTGGGCAGTACCATTTCTGAGTTCAAGAAACAATGCTGGAAGAGGATTGTTTTGCAGAGCTTCGATGACTGACTGTAGTTTTCAAACATCAGAATAAATTGTATTTGTTATTTCTGAAGTGTGGCCCAGAGTCACAAGAGGCAGCACACTGATACGAGAGCACCCTTATCTCATACAAATGAATGGCCAGTACTATCTGGATGCTTGTCATCTCCTACCTGCTACTGTTTGGTTAAACAATTTTGTGAGGATTAATTGTTTAGTCTGTAGTGATGGAAATCTGCATCACAACTGAGAATGTCCTCTGTGTGTGCATGTGTTATATAAGATAAGGAGTTTATTGATGAGTTTGCATGTGGGTTCCCCAGTTGTATTGATGCAGTTGATAGAAACCACTCACATATTCTGTCTTCTACAGTGTGCCTTGGTATTCATAAATAGAAAGGGGTATACTTCTTCTGTACTCTCTGGTCTGGTTAACTACTGCATTAGATTCAGGGATTTTGATGTGGTCTGGTCTGGAAAAAGTTCTTCATGATCCTAGAATTTTCAGGAAACTGTTTTCTTTTGTCGCGAATTGCCTCCTTTAATCGCAAGGGGATCCACGAAGTGACTCACTTCCCTTAACCGCAGGGAGATTTTCTTCCCTTAACCTCAGGGAGCTTTGCAAGTTCCGGGTAGTTAGCTGCTGGACAGGTTTATCCCGACCTGTTCTGGTTTATAAGGGCCCAGCTATGCAGTGGAGTAAATAAGATGAGGGTACTTATAAAATGTAGTTTTATTTTCTTCTCAACAGCAACAACGTAGTATAATGGAGTTTCCCACTCTGGACTCGGCCCAATTCTGGATTGAATTGAGCTTGATCACGAGTTGAAGGGACCGACTCCTCGCAGCCTCTAACCACAAGGCCTCAGAGGAGGAGAGCTCTGAGTTCTCTGAGCTCCAGGGATGGGTTTTATAGTAGGGCGGTACGTACTTAGCCAATTAGGTACCGTGATCCGTTTCATTTCCTAATATGGTGTGGACAGGGGCTATGAGCAGTTTTGATTGACATGGGCTATGAGCAGTTTTGATTGACATCTTTAGTCTTTTCTCTAGAACTTTAGTCTTTTCTCTAGGACTCTCAATTTTGTCAAACAGTGTTCAGTGATTAATGGTGACTTCCTGGACAGTCTGGTGTTGCCAAACCAGTTTAGCTACAAAAGTAACAAGCAGTTGTGATTTGTTGTTCCATTTCCATTGTTTCAAAGAGACCCCTATTTTATTTCACTGTTTCTGAGACATCATATCGTGAGCATGTTCCCAGGCTAGCAGAGACCTTGGAGATAAGTCCCTTCCTCCTGTGATTATTGATATAACCATCCAAAATCTTGACAGATGAAAGGAGATGTGACAAAGTCAGTCAGTTAGTGGTGCTTGACAGTGGTGTGGGAGAGTGGCAAACCTTTCCACAGTGAATACAGGTCCATTCGTCATATGGAGGTTGAAGCATACTCTGCTTCCTGGATTGCCTGTGGGCCTCTGCCTGGGTTCTCTGATGGTTCTCTGCAGTAACTGCAGCAGCCTTGATCTAGCTTCTTCAGACTGAGCGGTTGTGGGCAGGGTTCTCTCAGTTGTCAGTGGGAATGCTGAATTTCTTGAGACCTTGCTTGTTCTTGTATTGGAGCTTTGGCCTTCCTCTTCATCATGAGCAGTCCTTGAGTTCATCTGCTGAAGGCTTTGCTCTGTGGCCATCTTGAGGCACATGCTCCACATGTCCCAGTCGTCAAAGCCTGTGAGCATTCAGCATAGGCTTCATAAACTGTAGACTGTTCCTCTCAAGAATCTCATTGGTGATCTGTTGGTCTCAAGTGACTTCAAGGATTCTTCTGAGACAGTGAAGGTAGAAGCTTTTCAGTCTCCACTTCTTGGAGGATGTGACCCAGCTTTCACAGCCATAAAGGAGGGTACTGAGTACACAAGACTGATAGACGAACACCTTTGTATTCAGGGTTAGCAGCCTGTTCCAGACATGAGGTAAGCTTGTCAAAGGTGACAGAGGTGTTGCTGATTCTCACATCAAGATCTCTATTAAGGCTAAGTGAGCTGATAAGAGCTGATTTGAGAAAGCACAAGTGATCTACACTGGAGCTTCGTTATTGACATAGATTTTGGGTGGGATGTTGGTGCCCTGCAATATGACAGATGTTTTCCTGATTGCCATGGCAAACTTGCTGTATACATCAGAGGACTTGTTCATTGTGATCTGCAATTCATCAGGTGAGTCAGAGACAAATGCAACATCATCTATGAAGAGCAGATCCCAAATAGAGAGCTGGATGACATGCCTTTTGTTCTGGAATTGTCTCATGTTGAACAAGCCGATTTGGTTAGTATGCCAGATTGATCATTTCCAAAAGTATCCACTTGAGAAGGATAGAAAAGATGTTGCCAGAGCTGGCAGGCGCTAAAATGCAACCTTGTTTCATGCCAGGATAAATGTTAAACTCAGATAATTTTCATTTTTATACTGGATGGCTACCTTCATTCCATCATAGAACTCCTTGAATAGGGAGAGCACCTTTTGTGGACAGCCAGTTTTTGACAGGATCTTTGTAACCACCTGTGATGTTCACTTGAGCGCTTTGTGCTTTCGGCCATTTGGACTCAGCTGTCTCCTTTTGAATCATCTTGCCTTCCAGTAAGACGGTTTGAAGGGTCCTCAGGGATTCTCACCTGCCATGTCTTTTTGTTACCAGTTATTGTTGGGAGGATATTTTTGAGTACTGCCTCTCTTTGTTCCTTCCTTCGTCTCTCTTGCCTGGACTTCCGTTTTTGGGGCTCCGCCTTCCCTATATCCTGCCTTATATCTAGCAAAGATGTTTCTCCTTGACTGAGGCTGAGACAAAGTCTGCCTGCCATGGTAGTGGCCTTAGCCCTTATCTAGTCACAGTCCTGTCTGGACAGCATACCATCCTGGTTCAGGCCTCACATCAGCCTAGTTTGCTTTCCTATTCGCCCTGGGATGCCTTACTCTCAAGTACTCTCACTTTCCTCCCAGTGGCTACTTATAGCTTCAGACTGTCCTCCCAGGTTCACCGCTGCCCCGGTCTACACCAGCTGCATCCTTGATCTATGGTCTTGTCAAAGGTAAGTATTTAGGCTCTGCCAAGCCAGCTTTATCGGGGCATTCTCCCTCTTGGGGTTGTTACCACTTGCCCCTGTTGGGGCTGTCATTCACTACCAGCTGCTTCAGGCCTTCCAGAGGACTCGCTTCTGGTCCTCCTCAGATGCTGGCTGGAGGGGTTTTTATTCCCCCCTCCAAGGGCTGGCTGAAAAACTGGCATCGCCACACAGCCATAAAGTGTGCCATGCTGGTGCAGCCGGCTCTTCTGTGGCTGCTTCTGCTTTCCTCCCTCCGGTCTTGGCGTGGCTTGTGTTCCTTCAGTGGCCTCTCTCCCACCTCACCTTTTGTTTTTCGGTGGTGTCTTGTCATCTCTGCATCCCTCGCTCTCGGTTGAGAGGTAGATTTTTGTTTGTCCCCACCACAATCATGGATATGCAATTCCTGCTAAGTGTTGAAGGATTTTTGTAGGTCAGTGATTGCTACATAGATGGGTGCCTGTTTTTCACAGCTTTTTTCTTGCAACAGAGGCAGAGTGAAGGACATGGCAGTTGTGGAGTGTCCAGTTCTGAACCTACAGGGGCTCTCAGAGTAGATGATCTCAGCAAGAGTTTGGAGTCTTTTCAGCAGGACCCTTGCAAGCACGTTGCTGATCATGTTGAGCAGAGATAGCCTCTGGTAGCTGCTGCAGTCTGCTCCATCCCCTTTATTTTTGTATAGAGTAATTATCTTTGCCTCTTTCAAATTCTGGAGTTATGTGGCTTTCTTCCCAGCAAGCACAGAGAAGTGCAACATATTAGCTTTCTCCCCCTGCCCTTAGGCGTTCCAGAGATATCTGATCAGTGCATGTTGCCCAGGTGCAGTCTCTTTGATAGTTTTCTGTACATCTTCAAGAGTTGGTGTTTGGTCCTGTTTCTGCATTGTTGGAATCTGGGAAATGGGCACTTAAGGCAGTATCGCAGATAATGGTATCCTTTGTTAATACTCAGCCCATAAGTCAAGTTCTTTTTGCTTGCCAATCAGGATGGTACTATCTCTTGCATTCAAGTTTGCAGTCTTTTTACAAGTTGGACCCAAGTATCTCTGATTCCATCATAGGTACCACAAAGGTTCCCTTTTTCAAAGCAGTTCTGAATCTTTTTGCATGGGTCTTGGCAGTACTTCTGGGCACATTCTCAGGTGGCTTTTTGGATCACAGCCTTAGCTTCTTTGAACTTGAGATTTCTAGATTTAGTTGGTTGTTGAAGTAGAGTTAAGAGAGCTTGCCTTTTCTTTTTTGTGAGTGGGACCAGCAAACATTCACATGCTGAGAACCAGTCAAGTTGTTTTTTCCTTGTTGTTCCAAAGACTTCCTTGGCAGCAGCCAGTGTCTTGTTCTTGAAATTTTCCCACAAGGTGTCAGAGTATTGATGTGATTTGGGTTAAACCTCTGACTAACCGAGCAGAATTATAGGGAGTTGGTTAGCAAGTAGTATGTGGATTGGCTACTGTGTTATGCTTAATTTTATACTCTTGGAGTATGGTTGTGGGGTGGGGGAGGAGGGGAGTACCTGTTTAATAATTTTAGCAGGGCATTAGGTGCCCTGTGTTGAGGGTGAAATCTTGGGAATTATGCTATTCCATGAATACACACTTCTGCTTTCAGCTGGAAAATACATCTCTGCTCTGTGTGGCAAAGCTTTTCAGATGATGCCTGTTTGCAGTGCCAGGAACGGAACTACCAGAGATTCAGCATACTGGAAGGGAACAGATACTTACTCAGAAACCAAGGAAAATATAGCTGTGCCTTGTAATATTTGTGCTGTCATCTGAACACTTTCTACACTGGAATTGCATATTTTAGCCTTTGTGGACCAGATAACATTCCTGGTATCAACAGTACCCTTTTTAAATTTGTAATGAGCTTGGAGGCATTTGTAGCAGGTGGTGATGTTTAGTGCATTTGAATTTGTGGTGGATAATGCAGGTAGGTGGTTTATTCCAAATTTGTAAACAACATTAATAAGGGATTTGCAGATAAAAACCTCTGCAAATTGTTTGTTAAAGCCATTTTTATATTTTTATGCAATTTATAGCATCTTGATACAAGATGCAAGTGAAAAGCCATACACACTTGAACTGATTTTCTGTCTTAGTACCTTGTATAGTCAAACTGCAGTGTGTGCATATTGCATAACTGTACCAGGCTTAATAAATGCATATCTACATTGGGACTTCCAGAAAAATTTCACAACAGCTGACTTGGCAAACAGTGTGAGAGGAAGCTTGGCACAGAGCTTAAGTTGTGGGGTCAGGTTGTTCAGCAGTGAAGTACCAGTGGTTGAAAGGGAAAGATGGTAGAAACTACCTCAAAATGTATCTTTAGATGTACCCTTAAAATCTGTCTGTCTCTTCTATCTCTGTTTAAGTAGATTCCCAAGTTTTTAATTGTTTTTAGAGGATTACTGTATTTTCCTCTTTTAGCCTCCATCTGCTTTTCTTTCTTCATAGTCACAGGTTGTGCTTAATAGACTTTAGGGCTAGAAGCGACCTTGTAAGATCATTGGGTCCAGCCGGCTGCCCAAAGGGCAGGAAGCTAGGGTCAAAGGATCCCAGCAAGATAAGCATCTAAGTGTTCCTTAAAAGTGTCCAGAGCAGGTGCTTGCAGTTTTTCTTTATGACCAGTCAAAAACAGTGTTGCAGGAGTTTGTGACTGTTGGACCTTGTCATCCCTTGGGGTGCTGTGGTGAACAGGCATTTCCACAGATCCTGATGCACACCCCTTATGTACTTATAGGCTGCAAACAAGTTGCCCTTAAGCCTGTGCTTCTCCAGGCTGAAGAGTGCTGTAGTTCGCAGCCTGTCTTCATAGGCCTGTTCTCTTGCCCTCTCATCATGCACGTGGTTCTCTTCTTGACTATTTCAAACTTATCCATGTCCTTTCTGAATTGCGGATCCCAGAATTGGATGCAGTACTCCAGCTGCAGCCTCACCAAGGCCAAGTACAGCGGGAGGATGACATCCTGGGTCTTACGTGAGATGCGTCGGTAGATGCAAGCCAGAGTTTTGTTCGCTTTGCCGGCTGCGGTATTGTATTGGTGGCTCATGTTCATCCTATGGTCGATCATGATCCCCAAGTCTCTTTTGGTCGTGGTGCTGCTGAGTGTAGCATTACCGAGCCTATAAGTGTGGTGTGGGTTTTTTTTCCCCTGAGGTGGAGCACCTTGCATTTCTCTGGATTGAATGCCATCAGGTTTTCATCCGCCCACTTGTATTTGTATTCCGTCACACTCATCCCTATGCTTTTGAGGTAAGCTTCTTACGTAATTGTTATGCTTTGGCATTTCAACACCCATGGCATTTTAAAGGCAGGTTAATTTCTCTGAACCAGAATATAATGAAACTTCACATGCTTGAAAATAAGATAAGTTTTCCCTGGTATGAAAAATAAAGGATGAATTTTATTGATACAGGAGTGAAAATGTGTGGTTTAGGAGGCAAGTAGTGCGTCTGTTCATGAAACATTTGCAAAGGAATTCAGTTACAGATTATAAAAGTATTACACACATTGGCATTCCATACTATTTAAATGTTGGCAAGAGCTTGGTGACTAACAAGTTTACACTGATCTATTTATTTTGGAATTTTCAGATCATTATGAGGATAATTGCATTTTAAAAATACAAACAACATCGCCTCCTGGCATATTAAATCTATTCAATTTAGCAAATATGTCCTTTAACTTGGTAGCTACCTAGCATTTACATTTAAAAGCACTGTAGTGGATGGAAAGAGTAATTCTGAGAATTAAGGGGTAAGCTTTTTCCAGCTCTTTACTTTGGGTTTCTCTGTAAGGCCTCAGCTCAGCCAAGCACCCAAGAACATTCTTGACTTTCAGTACATAAGAAGATCCACTGAAATGTTCTGCTGCATTCAGGTCTAAAATTGCAACTTGTTCACAGAAGTAAAACCAAAGGCAAGCGAAGCCAGTGACTTGGTGGTTTCTTTCATTAGTGCCTTGTGTATAACTTGTTTTTTATTTTCCAGTCTTGATCTTCTGCTCAAACATAGGCTATAATATTTTCAAAGCGTATGAAAAATCTGTGCTGTTCTGAATGAGTTAGTCTCTAAGGTGCCACCTTTCCCTGCCCTGCTTTCTGCTTGGTTTAGGATGGTGATGGATGGAAGGTTAAACTGGGAAGAAAAGGGTTTTTTTGTCCTAGTTCAAAAGCAGTCTTTCTGGTCTATTACTTAGGTTGAATAATTCCAAAGGGTTTTTATTCAGTTGCAAAATTGTGGCCACTGACATGGGGAGCCTGGTTTAAGGGGAAGGGAGCATACCCAGGGTATGTGACATTTCCTGAAGGAGAGAGAACGCAGTGAATCAAGGACCAGAGTAATGTTTCAAATGTCTTGTTATAATAGATGCCACTTTTTCTGGCCTTGAACTATAAAAAAAATCTGATTATCATATGGATGGGCAGGGTCATAAGCAGATATTATTCATTATGGCTAGTTGTATTGCTCATGTTTTCCTGGTGTTGATAAGAAGCATTAAAGAAAGATATAGTCTCTCATTTAGAATCAGTCATTTGTGAATCATGAATTTATTCTGCAGTGTTGGCTTCTAAAGTCTTACTTCTGCAAGGGGATGAGTGTTTCTTCTGAGTTTTATGATAACATAACTGAATTGAGGGTACCCAGTATGGCACAGGGTCAATCTCACAATCATTGCTCATAGGTTTTGCTATCTGGAGCATGTTGTGTTAGTACTTATCTAAAGATTTTGACCAACTATTTTTGTTGAAAATCTGACAGTTTCATCAATAGCCCAGCACCCTCCCTGGGTGCCATTTGGATTCTGTTTCTTTGCCTAGTCTGCTGTTTTGCTTTCTGCTTCCTATTCTGTGCTCCTTGCCTAGTCTCCTCTGTTTTCTGCTTCTTGTCCTGTGTTCCCTGTCTGCTCTCCTGCTTTGCTTTCTGTTTCCTGCCCTATCTGCTTCTGTGCTGCTGTCCCCTCCCTAGTCTTCCACATACTGCTTGAAGCAATCGTTCTGCAGGTTGGCAGCCCTGATCTAGGAAATTCAAATACTTATCTAATGTTTATTTTCTTCAGAGACAGGTACACAGCTGTCCTGAATATTTTAATCTCCTTGTATGCTATATCAACATTAGCTCCCTGGCTTTGTATTTTTGGTCCATTTTGCCAGTAAGCTGTATATCATCACCTGGATCTCTGCTGCAAGGATCTTGGACTGACCAGCTAAGCAGCAGCTCTGCAGAAAAAGATGTGAAGGTTACAGTAGACAATAAGGTGAATATGATCCAACAGTGTGCCCTTGTGAAGAAAGCTAACAGCATACTGGGCTGCATTAGTAGTGGTGTTGCTAGATCAAGTGAAGTGATTCTTCCCCTGTATTTGGCTCTGGTGAGGCCACATTGGAATACTCTGTCCAGTTTTGGGTACCCACTACAGAAAGGATGAAGACAATTTGGAAAGAGTCCAGTGGAGGGCATTGAAAATGTTTAAGGGGCTGGGGCACATGGCTTAGGGAAAGAGGTTGAGGGAACTGGACTTATTTAGCCTGGAGAAGAGAAAACTGAGAGGGGTGGGGGTTTAATAGCAGTCTTCAGCTACCTGAAGCAGGTTTTGAAAGAGGATAAAGCTAGACTGTTCTCTGTGGTGGCAGAGATGACACAACAAGGACCAATATTCTCAAGCTGCAGCCAGGGAAGTTTAAGTTAGGTATTAGGAAAAACTTTCTCATGTAGAGTATAGTAAAGTACCTGGAACAGGTTACCTGGAGAGGTTGTGGTATCTCCATCTTTGGAAGTTTTTAAGACCTGGCTAGATAGTGGCTTGGCTGGGATGATCTATCTGAGTATGGTCCTTCTTTGAGTAGGGGGTTGGACTAGATGATCTCCTGAGGTCCTTTTCAGCCCTAATTTTCTGATTCGGAGTCCATAGGGAGATCTTTGAGCTGTGCAGACTAGTAGGGGAAAATGTCCACAGCATTCTATCTTCTATTTCTTCATCTTTTATTATTATCTATTCTTTTCCATTTTAAAAGATCAGAGCTTAGAATGGCACATTCAGTTGTTACTGGCATTCACAGCTATAGCCAAGTATGTCAGCTGTAACAGAAATGAATTCTGCTTATCACTCTTGTACTACCTTTCCATTGCAATATTGGAACAGCTGTCAGAAATGTGGTAAGCCATGTGACTTGTATCTGCCACATGTGAATTTCTCTCTTGAATGATGAAAATTCTGAGGTTTTTAAAAGTTTTTATTTTATAACTTCTGTGAAATACCATGTTTGTTTACATAAGCAATTGAACAGAATTTCAGCTTGCAATCTGAAGAAAGTGGTGATGTTTGATCCTGTATAAGCTATTTTTCAGGGTTGGACTGGCCCCAGAGGAAGTTGTAACTCTTATTTTTGCTATGGATAGTTTAATTTCTGACTGAGGAGGAGCAAAGCTGACAGTCCAATCTTTGTCTCCTTGTCAGAGCTTTAGGAGATCTTTTAGCTGTGTTGGCAGTCTAGTGCAGGGGCAGACAGTTATTTTGGGTGGAGGGCCACTTACTGAGTTTTGGCAAGCCATCAAGGGCCTCATGACAGGTAGCCAAGGGCAGGTAAATATTAATTTTCTAAATTTTTTAGGGGCCCTGTGGGCCAGATAGAATGGCTCGGCAGGCCGCATCCAGCCTGCAGGTCATATTTTGCCCACCCCTGGTCTAGTGAGTGTCTTGAATTCAACTTGAGAAGCTTAGTGGTGAGTGGATGGTAGATGTGTTATGTTTCTGGTAGCTGATAGTGCTAAGGAGACAAGTCATTGGCTTCTTGGTAGTGCTATTCCAGGTAAACAGGAACCATTTCTATTCCCCCTCTTACTCAGTCGTGGTGGATGTTCAAGCTCACCTCCCCTCTATCCACCCCCCATCTCAGTCATGGTGGATGGGTTGGTTTTGACCTGGAAGGGTGTGGGGGCAGTGGGGTCCTGCAGGGCTCGGTCCTGGGACTGATACTTTTTAATGTTTTCATCAGCGACTTGGACAAGGGAGTGAAATGTACTGTGTCCAAGTTTGTGGATGACACAAAGCTATGGAGAGAAGTGGACATGCCAGAGGGCAGGGAACAGCTGCAAGCAGACCTGGACAGGTTGGACAAGTGGGCAGAAAACAACAGAATGCAGTTTGACAAGGAGAAATGCAAAGTGCTGCACCTAGGCAGGAAAAATGTCCAGCATACCTATAACCTAGGGAATGACTTGCTAGGTGGCACGAAAGTGGAAAGGGATCTTGGAGTCCTAGTGGACTCCAAGATGAACATGAGTCGGCAGTGTGACGAAGCCATCAGAAAAGCCAGTGGCACTTTATTGTGCATCAGCAGATGCATAACAAATAGATTCAAGGAGGTGATACTCCCCCTCTATCGGGAACTGGTCAGACCACAGTTGGAGTACTGCATGCAATTCTGGGTGCCTTACTTCAAGAGGGATGCGGATAACCTGGAGAGGGTCCAGAGAAGGGCCACTCGTATGGTTAAGGGCTTACAGTCTAAGCCCTACGAGGAGAGACTAGAAAACCTGGACCTTTTCAGCCTCCGCAAGAGAAGGTTGAGAGGTGACCTTGTGGCTGCCTATAAGTTCATCACAGGGGCACAGAAGGGAATTGGTGAGGTT
>JAGPOW010003642.1:62316782-62329062 GCA_030014935.1 Caiman crocodilus | reverse complement strand
CTGGGGTCATCTAGACCCAGCACTCTTTCCTGCCTATGCAGGGGGTTGGACTCGATGATCTATTGAGGTCCCTTCTGACCCTAACATCTATGAATCTAAACTTCCTAATTAGAGGAGCATGCAATATTGTTATTGGGTGATAATACAGATCTTTATAACTTAATTTATCTCACATAGAAAATGGGGCAACATGCAGGCAGAGATCTTCTATAATAACTGACTCTATCTAGGAAGCACAGACTAAAACAAATGAATACCTTTTGGGTCATGTGGAAGAGCTTATATTTTGGAGCTAGATAGTCATAGCAGGCAGACATTAATATATTTGATTAGTGTATTATTTTAAAGGTAAACTTTTATTGGTAAACAGTGGAGTTATTTTTTCATTACCAATATTCTAATGAATTTCTAAAATGTATTTTAGTTTTCTTTTTCATGATTTATAATTGCAAATATTTTCAGTATGTGGAGCTTCTACCTAACAAAATTAGTAATTTTTTTTTAACTATGGGTAGGTATAATTTTTCTAATAAGGAAATAGCTGGCAGGCAAGACTGAATTAGGAGGCACTACTTCACAGTTAGGGTGGCTAGGATTTGGAACCAGCTTCCTAGGGAAGTTGTTCTTGCTCCTACCTTGGGTGTCTTCAAGAGTATTGGCAGGGGGTCAGACTAGATGGCCTGCTCTAGGCCCCTTCTGACCCTAGTTACTATGAAACTACTATTACTATGAATTGTGACACTTAATAGAGGTAGTAACATGGATTTAGTGTCCCGCCAGAATCATATTCTGACTTCCTTTCATGGCTGTAGATGTGGCAGGGCTTGCTACCACTCCCCTGAGTGCATTTGCCTACAGGCAGTGACAGGGTGGACCTTGGCTTCAGATCATCTGGTCTGCCATGAGTTGGTCTTATGTTTTCTTACCTGCCATGACTTTGATGAAATTATATTCTCAGGAGGCACTACCTGTGGTGATCCTGCCTGATCCCTGTTTCTTCTGTGGGGTTCCAAACCTCCCCTTTACCCCAGTCTAGCCTCTCCAGATGGTACTCAAAAGTCCTTCTGCAGCCAGGTCGCAGTGCTGCCTGTTGTGCTGTTGTTTGGCCCTCTACCCCAGGGAGACCTTTGGTCTTGATTGGGTACACCCTTCCAGGGCTGCTGTTGGCCTGAACTCAAAATACCAAAAGAAAAGGCAAGAAAAAAAAACCCCAAGGAAAACCGTGACTGCTCTCAACCTCCTTGTTAGGCTCAATCTATGTCCCCTTTCACCCAGGGTCAGGCTCTCAAATTCCAATCTCAACAATCAGGAAATCACTTAATCCAGTCAAGCTTATGCACAGGCTTGCCCTGCTCCCCTGTGAACAGTCACAGTCTCATTGGGATATGCAATTTTCCTCAAGCCTCTCCTCTGGATCCTCTGCTGACGCTGTGCTCCAGAGATTATCAAAGGCTGTATATGTTCTCTCTCCCAGATCCTCAGCTGAGGCGCCGCTCTGGAGCTTATCACTAGTCATGTGTGTGCAGGGCTCCTTCTGTCTCCTTCCCAGGGTCACTCCCCATTTCTCTGACAAGTCTCGTAACCCTTGCCTGGGACGCTCAGCCCCTCTTCTCTCCCTGTGGCCTGTAGGGAACTGACCCTGCTCTACCCCTCTTTGGGGCCGGAAATACCTCTGGGCAGCCTTCCTCCTCTAATCCTGAGCTAGATGCTGCTCCAGAAGTGTGGTGAGTGTTTCTCTTCCCTTCCAGTCTCCAGCTGCAGCCCTGCTGGCCTTGCATGCTGTGAGTTTTGCTTGTTTTCACTCTCTCCATTTGTTGCTGCAAGCTGCTTTCCCTCCCCTGATCTCCCCTACCTAGCATGTAAGACACCTTGGGACTTCTGTTTGCTCTCTCTCAGTCCTTCACACTTCCCCTTGCCTTAACTCCAAGGCCTGTTCCTAGTTCAGAACATTTTGTTGAGTATCTTTTACTATACCTAATTGCTTTGGGGTTTGGTTCCTGAACTTTACTTGTATGTCCTTTAGATGTTGCCAGACTGTCAAAATTTATTTTCAGTAGTGAATATTCTTGTATCATGAAGATCAGTGCAAACTAGATTTTTTGTTGTTTGGTTTTTATTTTTGCTCCTGTGCTTTGGAGAATCTTATGTACAGTTTATGACTTTTGTTTGGTAATTGGGAACTCGGTGTGTTTATCTCTATCAGACTAAAACTCTGTTGTCTTTTAACCTCCATGTTGACCTGAAATTCCAAGGGCCGGTGACCTAGATAAAATTGTTAAATCTTGATGATTCTCTAATCCCAGTAAAGCCCCTTGGACAAAGATTTGGCTACTGTCCTGTGCAAACCAGATTTCCAGATACCCAGAGAAGAGGTTTGTATTTCTTGTTAAGGGACTTAATTATCTTAGAAAGTTGATCAGAAGGTCGCCTCAAA
Organism: Caiman crocodilus; assembly: GCA_030014935.1. Classification (NCBI taxonomy): domain Eukaryota; kingdom Metazoa; phylum Chordata; order Crocodylia; family Alligatoridae; genus Caiman; species Caiman crocodilus. Next base: position 62,326,628 of record JAGPOW010003642.1, on the reverse strand, counting down.
GTTTGACACTGATTATGGGAGCTATTGTGGTTGGGTCATGAGGTCAATTTTCTGAAGAAGTACTAGACAGAACATCCGGCCTGGGATTGTGCTGGGGAGACAAGAGAAGTGCTGCTTAACGGGCTTACCACAGAATGCTTCAGAGCACTCAGGCTCCATGGGGCTAGATGGAAACATTAGTTTTCATTCTGATAAGTATCCAGCCAAGTGAGCTTTGCTTTGGCTACATGGTACAACTCTGTACCTTCCGTTTCTATTCAGAGTTCATCTCCATTACCCTTGATACAGCAATAGAGGTAATAGCAACGAGATACCTATTCTAGTCAAAAGTGGGAAAACAGATGATGCGTAGTTATGAATACCTTTAATACCAGCATCTTGGATCTGGTTCCAGCACAGATCAGAGTGGTGCCAGGGTGAGCTGCTCTTTCTAGGTACTTAGCATCTCCTACTAGACACTTTGAGCCTCACACGATTAGGTCCTTTCTAGAGGCTGTGAAGCGTAAGTAAACAATAAGTTGTAGTTGAGTCAGGTGTCCTACATGGAATAAAGTCAAGCTCCATAAAATCAGTAATTATTTTGGAAAACCAGGCAATGCTCCATTTTTAGCAAGAAGAATAATTTCTTTTATCCACAGTAAACATTACAAATATATTTTAATACTCCCATGAGTGAGAAAGAAGAAGGAAAACAGAGACGGGGGTTCAATAAACCAACAATAATGAGGAATTTTAACTGCCCAGGTGTAAAGTGGCCAAATGTTGCATTGTAACAACATTTAGAGAAACATTTCCAATACCTAAAAGAATACTTTCTTGGATCTGCAAATTCTAAAGCACCTGATTTAAGTATGAAGGAACCCATAGGACTTGGTTCAAGATGTAATTCAGAATTCAGCAACTAAGCAGTGATGACAGCAATACAATTAAATTCAGCAACCTTCTGAAAATAAACTTCCTCAAAATTAGCCCAGCAATTGCATTTGCAGAAAAATAAATGAGGTTCAAGGGGGAAAAAAAATCCTTAAAACTGAAAACATGACAGTCACCCACAACACTAGGGGGGAAATAAAGCAGGTAGGCAAGGGGAGGGAAAGAATGGTCTGCCTACTTGTTAAAGACTAAACTGACAAAATGATAACCCAGCAAGTGAAATTTTTTATGCTGGTAAAGTCTGTAGAAAGGTACATAAACTATGGTAAAATGTAAAATGGGCATTAGGAAGACTGATGTGAAAACATATATGTAAAGAAGGCAAGTAAGGAAGAGTGTAAAGAGTATTAGAAACCAGTAAGAAATTATTTAACCATCTGAGAACCAGGATGTTTGCCACAGGATCATTGACTCTGCTAGACAGCTGGGAGAAGGGAATGATTAAGAGGATAAAGATATTCCATATCAGGTGATTTGCTTCAGTTTCCCCCTACCTCGGGTGCTCTTTGTGAGTACTGTAAAAGATTCAGCTGTTGAAAGAGGAGGTATTAGAACAATAATTTATCAGCTTTTGATAATATGCTTCAAGGAAGCTGAAGGAGCTAACAAAAAATATTAATATTTGTAGCAGGGCACTAAGGTGCCTGCTACTGAGAGCCAGGAAGACTCCTTGGGTATCTGAGGCAACTAGAGGGCGCTAATGATCTGCACCTGCCTAGCCAGCTGACAAGAAAGGGCAGGGCCTGGCTCCTGTATAAATCCCAGGCAGGAGGCCAGGTGGCAGTTCCCTACCAGCAGCCAAGGAGGAGGGAGCTCTCAGCCATGTTACAACGGAGACGCCTGATGAAGGAGCTGCATCTGATACTGCAGAAAGAGAAAGGATCCCTGGTAGGATTGAATGTTGTTATGGCTGGGTGGCTTCTGTTTACATTGTAGCCAAGAGGCTTGTGTTTGTGTTTGCTATTTGTTACACCATTAGTTTGGGGGAGGCTATTAGGGGTTGGAGGAGGCCTCATAGGGGACTAACAGAGGTTATGGGGGCCCTAGCACCAGTGAGGGCACAGCAGTCGGGGTGCACAGACCCCAGCCCCAGAGAGGGGCAGTTGAGACGCTCCAGAGAAGGGGGCATTGCTGAGAAGCCCCAGTGCGGGCATGGTGAGCCTGGAGAGAGGGCAGCGTTATGGAGAAGGCCCCGGAGAGAGGGTGGCATTACGGAGAAGGCCCTGGAGAGAGGGTGCAGAAAGAGAGAGAGAGATGGGACTGTGGAGAGCCCGAGCCCCAGAGAAGACGTGGAGAGAAAGACAGACAGGGCTGCAGAGAGCCCAAGTGCCAGAGAGGGCGTAGGGACAGTAAGGGACAGAAAAATGTCTGTTACATTGGTAAGGCTTGGGGCGTGGTATGGGGGTGGTTGGAGCTATGCATAGCCCATAAGGCAAGTATACAGGAACACTCACTATCGTAGTGGAAATAGAGAATACAAGATAACCATGGAACAGAGGATGAAAGGCAGCCTTCCTATAATATATAGAAGATCAAAATCGTGGTGGGCAAGGATTAGAGGGTGCCAGTCGTCTACATGACACGATAAAGGAGACAGCAGGGGAGAGCACAGCGACCCTGATCATCCCCTGGTTACAATATTAATTAAAATCCTTAGCTACAGCTATCTGGAGAGAAACAAATATTGTGCCTACCTGTAAAAGCACACTGGGTACTCCTGAGAATTACTGACCTGCACCTTGTTCTAGAGCACTGTGTACTGGCTACTGTCAGAGACAGATTACTGAATGAGATGGATCATTGATCTGCTCTGACAGTCTTTTATGTGGAGAAAGGAAGAACCGGACTTGAACAACATTAGAAAGTTGACCATGCTAGCATTCCGAGTTGATTTCTCTGCAATAATCTTTGTTATTACTTAGTATAAGTCAATGGTTCTCAACTTTTTTAGATTCAAGCAATGTTTATTCAACTCGTGGCACCATTCCATAACTTTTGTAAATTGTGGCACACAATTTTAAAAACTAATGTATATATTACAGTGCTTACCTCCTTGCAGAGGGAGCTGGTAGTGGGGGCAGAGCTTTGCCAGGCAGGGACAAACTTATCTCCTCACACCTCCTTTATCACTTCATACCTCAAAACACCCTTCAAAGGTATGAAGGCATCTCTGTGTGCTGCATCACCCTAACTGAGACTCACTGGTATAAATGAACACACATGTTTACAAAAACATTATTTTATAGGGATGTCCCTGTGTCTTAAAGTCATTAGCTCTGAGAAATTCGGTTTGTTTTATATTTTTAAACCAAAGCTATTTGAAAGAAATGAGGATTGATTTTTGCGTGGTGCGTAGACAGCAAGATCCCATCATAAACGTCAATTTACACCATAGCCCCTGGCCTCCTAGCTTTTCAGCAGTGAAAAGACATTTTTACTACTGGAAGAAAAAATACAGGTATTCCTTAATAAGCACAGGTAGTGCATTTATTAAGTACTTTATATGCAAGTTTTATATGGTATGAAATTGCTAGTGACAAATGAAGCCTGGTTCAGACTTGCTGTTAAAACTAAAAATTGCAAATGTGAAAATGGGTTGTTTTGATGGGTTAGTTGTCTTAGAATGGCAAAGTTGTCTCAACTCATATGTGCCCTTTTTGTAAAATTGGTGGTAATAACACAGTACTTAAAAAGCCTTCAGCATTTATCAATATTGTAAGAAAAATGCAGTGCGGTGGCCTGTGGCTCTTACAGAGAAAGTGTATGTGAAATGGAACTACTGGCATATACACAAGAACAGTATAGTACTTTCAAGGCTTCATTTGAGCCTTGTGTGAAATAATATATTTTAGGCTGGTTAATTAATTTTTTTTATTACTTTCCAGGCTTGCTGATGAATGGGGAAATGATGCTGGAGTTCACTTTCTAATATTTCCATCAAAAACATGTTTGGAATTGCTGCTGATACTGAGTTCGAGTAATGCTTCTCTGCCGCGTTCACTTCGCTGCATGAACTCCTTCCAGGTAATGAAATGCCATTTATCCAAAATAAATTTTGGTATTATTTCTAGGAAAGAGAGCACCCTGGAGATGCATAGAATCATTTATGTGGTCTTTTCAGTTGGGGCTGTACTACTAGCTCAACTACTAAGTACAGCAAGGAAGAATTACCTCTAGTGTGCAGTTATTGAAAATTACTTTATTTATACAAAGTTGGGAAGCTATAACAGATTTCTTTTGAAAAAGAAGTTCACTCTCCAAGTTAAATAATAAGCTTAAATAAATGTCCCCATTTTTTAAAGTTGAGCAGCTGGAACAGTTAATGTGTAACTCCATTAAAATAAAATATTATGTAAAAGCTTTGCCAATCAAGTTAAAATAATTGCTTCAAGTTTTACTAATAACAAAGGCCTAGAATGTAAACCTTTACTGCCATGGTGTGAATGCTCTCTTAAATAGTAAGCTAAAATGCTAAAAAAATCATTAATAAATGATTCCATTAATAAATTCTTCAAATCTTAAATTGTCCACTTAATGAAAATGTAAATGAAACCATTTGTCCTAATGATGGCATTCTGAATAAAGCATTTCATGTGGCCTAAAACATTCTGTTGCAGATTACTGTCAACATGCTACAAATCCTTCCCTGTCCAGGAGTTTGTGCTTCTAAAATTTCTAATGAACCAATTATTATAAAACCATTGAATTGAAAAAATTATTATAGACACACTCTAGAGTCATCTCTCATGCTTGATAATAGAATATGTGAACTTAACCTTTTTGATGTTTTCAAGTTTTTCCTTGTACTTAATCCAACAGTCATATAGTTTATATAAATAGGCAGTTAATTAGTTTAGCTCAGGTAATGGATCTAAATTTATAATTGACACGACAGTTAAAAAAACAAACCTGTTTTAGTGCTTTATTTCTAATTGTGTGTACTATGATTAATTTAAGAATTAGTAAATTGTTTTAATTAAAAGAAATCCCTATAATAGAAATATTGGATTAGAAACCCAGTTAATGGAAAAATAGGTAGCTTAATTTATTTTGAGAGCTACATTGTAGGTAAACAGTTTAGATTCGCATCCATAAAATTAAAAAATAATTAAATGTACAGTAATTTAGGCTGTATTTCATATATCCTCTGGGCTTGGGAAGTAGGAACCTGTTGTCACGGCGTGTCCTGCAGGGAGGGCCATGATCTCTCTGAGGTCCTTCTCACTGTGTCAAGTCCGGCCCAAGGGCACCCTCTTATTCTCTCCCACCACGTCTTTGATGTTCAGTAAGGTTGGGAGGCTGCCTTACACCTTCTTGGGCACGGCTAATCGGGACCTCCATCCCCGTGGTTCCCCGGACTGTCTGGGGTTTCCCTGTATGATGGGTGCTCCCCAGGCACCCTAGCCTTATGGGCTACGCATGACTCCTACCAACCCCTAATACCACACCCCAAGCCTTGCAGATGGGATTGACGTTGTTCGGTCAAAATATACTTGCTCCCCCTCTAGGGCCTTCCTCTGTACCATTGCCCCCTATTGAACCTTCTCTGTACGTCTCTATGCTCCCGCCCCCTCTTGGGGACTCTCTGTGCCCCCTCCAGGACTCTCTGTAATGTCGCCTCTCTCAGGGTCCTGCTGTGCCCATTCTGGGACTTCTTGTCAAGCCACCTGTCTTCCAGGCCCATGGCACTGCTACCCTCTTTCTCCCGGGCTCACCGCACTGCTATCCCCTCTCGCCGAGGTTCACTGCAGCACCCCACCCTTCTCTGAGGTTTACCGCAGCACTAGGCTAGTACCGGGGCTCGCCACGCCCATCCTGGGCTTCTCAATAGTCTCCCCTTTCTCTGGGACTTTCCGTGCTCACACTGGGCTTCCTAATAATACCAAGCCCTCACCGGGGTTTTCTATGCCCACGCTGGGCTTCCTAATAATACCACCCCCTCTCTGGGGCTTGCTATGCCCGCTTTGGGCTTCCTGATCCTTGCCTTGCTTGGGCTCTTACTCACACGGCCCTCTCCTGGGGCTCGCTGTGCCCCCACTGGGGCTTCTCAAAAGTACCCCACTTGGGCTCCTTAAAATGCTGCCCCCTATCTGGGGCTCATCATGCCCATTCCTGGGCTCCTCAAATGCCCCTCTCTGGGCTGGGGTCTTCGCACCCCAAAAGTTGCGCCCTTATTGGCGCCGGGGTCCCCTCACTGCTGGGGTTGCCCCTGAGGATACTGCGCCTTCCTGGGTGCTAGGGCCCCACACCCCTATGGGTCCCTATGAGGCCACCTCCAACCCCTAATAGCCTCACCCAAACCACCGGTATCCAGACACTAACAAAACAAACACGAGCCTCCTGGCTATAACTTAACTTAAGGCTGCCTGGCTATAACAACATTGCTCCCGTGACCCAGAGCTGCCATCCTTCAGTCTGCAGTGCTCACATCTTTGCTCCAGGAGCTCCTGTCTCTCTGGCTGCTAGCAAGGAACTGCCTGCCTGGCCTTAGCTCTGGGCTTTATAAGAGCCAGGCCCTGCCCCTTACCGCCAACTGACCGCCGTCAGGTGCGGTTGTTTATTGCCTGCAGCAACCCTGGCAACCCGCAGCTGTGCTCCTTATCAACTGCTAGGGCTTTTCTACAGCAGCTTCCATCCTCTAGGAGCAGGGCAGCAAGGTGCCCCGCAACACCTGTATACTATGAACACTGAAGTGAGAAATGGCCATTGCTGTATATTTCAAAATGATGTTTTTATACCTAAGGTTAGAACTGTTACTAGATTGTACTTCTCTGGATCGTAAAATTTGAGGAATATTTTTTATGTTAGTGGAATGAAATTACAAAGTTGCATATTATAAAAATAGTGGAGCTAGTCCTCATACTACTGCCTGTAGTATGTGGTGAAATAGTCTTAATTTTATTTGTGATTTAAGAAATTGTATGATTAAACTATATTACTGTATGCTGATGCAGTATATCTTGCATTTTTATCTGCGCGTATAAAGCGTGAGATTCTGGAGTGGGATATTTCTTTTGATTTTTGTCCAGATATAAATAGGAACAGACAAGTGATTCATAGAGCTAGAGACAGATGAAAGAGTAAGTTCACAAAATTTCTAACCTCAAAAAGTCAGGGAATACTATAGCTCCTTTTCTAAACAGAAGTCTTAGTGCTGACACTTAAACTGCTACATGTGAGCACTTTTCTTTGTGTGAGTAGCCCCATCTTCAGTGAGGAGCCTCCTTTCCATGAAATTAGGAATAGAAGGGGTGGTATCTGTTTGAATCCCAGGGCTGTAAAGTTTAATGTGGAGGATTCTTGTTCTTCTGTGGAGCTCCATAGATTTAAATATACTGCTATGGTTAACCAGAGTTCAGCATGGGCAAATGTTGACTTGGGCATCTTTTGAAATACAGCATATTTGCCTCCCAAAGGTCACCATGGATAATATCTTCTGGTACTTGGAGCCAGTAAAAGGTTCTTTCTTAAGGTGCTATAGGATGTCAAAGTTTTAGATCATTTTGGTTTAATTTTTAATGCATTTTAATGGGGTATATCTGCTCAGTACCTTGGATGCTTGTAGCTGTATAGTTATGTTAAAAGTTTATTCTAAGCGGAACATCATGCTCCATCTGGCATCCGGGCTAGTTCATTTAGAGCAGGGGTGGGCAAAATACAGCCCACAGGCCAGATCCGGCTAGCAAGGCCATTTTATCTGGCCTGCAGGGCCCCTAAAAAAAAAAAAAAAAAAGTAGAAAATTAATTTTTCTCTACCCTTGGTTCCTGTCAAAAACCCTGGCACAAGAAGCTCAGGTAATTGTGGGGGGGACCCCAGACAAGACTCTGATCTAGCAAAGTGCTTGATTATCTTAGCTTTATTGGTATCACTTGTGCTTAATATGAGCCCTGTGCTGAAGTGCTTTGCAAGTGTTTTGCTAGATTTGAGCAATGGGAAGATAATGTTTTCTGTTAATAAATTGTTCAAAACTTAAATTGTGCCTCTAATGAAAATGTAGATTAAATCAGCTCTTCTAATGATAGTTTTAAGGGTGTCCTTTCAAGCTAAAGATACCATTTATTGTTCTTAATCTGACATGGAAAAATGTCTCTGTCTCTAGTAACAGACTGGAAATTTCATAACGAAAATGCCAACATTTTAATCAACTTCAGTAGAGGTAGCATTTTATTTTGTCAGGTGGGTGGGAATTAAAAAACAAACTCTTGATAACCTGAGAGCTTCAAGTTGCAACCTCTTTGGCGGGGGGGGTGGAAGTGGGGGGGTTAAAGGATGCTGAGTTAAGTACAGGATGAAAACTTTGTTTTTTATTGTTTTACTATCTTTGTTCTTCCCTTTACTTCTTTAGAAATATAACTTCTAGGATTTAGCAGCACACCTTTAATATATAGTTCTCAGTTGTCTAGAAAAGTATTTTAATAATGGATATATTAAATGGTGGTGAAATTGTGCCCAGGAAAACCTGGGATGGTTACCTGTTGTCTATAGTATTGGTATTATGACTGATAGCCTTCTCTGGTAAGAAGCCTATGTTTTGTATAGCAAAGGACTGGTCCTATACAATGTACTTTTTCACAGGATCATAGAAAAGTAGGGCTGGAATGACCCTCCAGAGATCATTTAATCCAACCCCCTGTTTGAGGCAGAAGCAACCCTATCCAAACCATCCTATACAAATCCATTGTCGAGCCCATTAGCAAAACCATGCAGTCAACACTGACTGAACACAAGACATAACACCCTAATCTGCCACAGGTAAAACAGGGAGACCAGTGATAACCAGTGTCCTGCTGCTGCAAAGACTGTTAAAATGTTAAAGATCCAAGGACCAGGACCATGCTTCCTGTTACAGGAAAAAGCAACCCTCTTTTCTCCCCATCTCCCATTTGGATCTTGCAGTAAAACTCCTTCCAAATTCCAAATACAATGATTAGTCTAACCATGAGTGGAAGGGCACAAGACCATCTAGCCAGGAACCCCCAATTTAAAAAAAAAAAAAAAAATGTTCTTTAGGTGCTGCCTAAATCCTTAGTGGTGACCAAGGAAAACATAATGTAGCATAGGAAGAACTGACATGTTGAGCCTTTGGTAGGTAGTAGGCAAAAGGTGATTCTTCTCACATCTAGGGATGTGTAAATATCATTTAAAAATATTCATTTAACATCCTCTAATTATATCAGTTAAATGACTAACCAACAACACAGCAGCTAAGACAGCTCCTGCTGGGAGCCACTCCCATTGCCCTTTGTCTGGAAGTGGGGGGGAGGGGTGGAAGAAGCAAGCCCAGCTGACTTGAAGCCCTGTGGCTGAGAAGGAGGGAGCACCTGTGAACAAGCAGCATATTGTTTAATTGAGTCATTAAGCTGCTTCCTGTCTTCCTCTTAGGCAGGGGTGGGCAAAATATGGCCCATATGCTGGGAACTGCCTGCCTAGACCCCATTCTCCTGCCACCCTGCTTTGGGTCCCTGCTGGCACAGGTCCCAGGGACAAGGGGAGAGACTTTTGGTGGCAAAGGTCAAGGGCAAAGGTTGGGGGGGGCGGTCTTTTGGTCCCAAGATGGTGACCAGGGACAGGTCACCTGTTAAGGGTCAGGGCTACCCTTGTGGCCCTCGATAGCTTGCCCAAACTTGGTAAGCAGTCCTCTAGCTGAAATAATTACCTGCCCCTGTCTTAAACTATGGTGTCACGGGATGGGGTCCCCAGGGTTGGCTGTGATACCCCTCTTCTGACCATGCCAATCCTGCCCAACTGGCACCCTCCTTCTCTCCTGCCCCGTCTTGTTGTATTAAAATAGGGAGGCTGCCCTCTAGTTTATATTTTTGGGCATGATCCTGATGCACCTTACTGAACCCTGTGGGTTCCTTGGACCCCTTTTTGGTCCCAATCCAAAATGGATGCCTCTTGAGCCCCCCCCC
>JAGPOW010003642.1:62300683-62316682 GCA_030014935.1 Caiman crocodilus | reverse complement strand
CCCCCGCAGCCTTATGGGCTAGATGCATGGCTCCAAACCATCCCTTTACCACGGCCCAAGCCTCACAGATGGCATTCACATGTTGTCCTTCCAAGGCCTTAGTTCACCTTGGCTTCTGGTCATCACTGGGCTCTCCGGTGCTTCCTGGCACTGGGCTCTCTGCTCACCCCTGAACACTGTGCCCACCCTGGCACTGGGGTTCCCACACTATAGTGGGCCCCCAATGAGTCCTCCTCCTTCCCCAATAGCCTCAGCCCAATCCACTGGTTTTATAAAACAGCAACCAAAACATGAGCCCCTAGGCTATAACATAACACAAAAGTTCAGGGTGTGCTCTGCAAGGGTACCTGATGAGCTCCTGGAGCCCTATTAGCCCTAAGTGTAGCATATCAGGCAACTGCAGAGTCTCTCTAGGCAATTCCTTCCTGGAGGCTCCTTCCTTTTTGCCTGCTGGCAGAGAACTACCTCTATAGTCCCAGCCCTGGGGTTTATATGGGGCTGTGGCCAGGGCCCTGCCTCCTCTGGTCAGCTGACCAGGTGCAGGCTAATTTGCTCGTTAGCCTGTTGCTATGGTAACGTGCATCTGTGGGCTTCTATCTGGGTTTTTGGGCGCTCTCTCCCCAGGCAGTTTCTGCTCTTAGAGGAGCAGGCACCTTAGTGCCCTGTGACATATGGGTACTAGTCTCCTTCTCTCCTCCACTCTCCCCTCCTTCGCACTTCTCCCTCCTTCCCTCCTGGCCACTGTGCTGCCTTCTGATTCCTGCTGGAGCACTGCACAGCTTCCCTCCCCACTCTTCTGCCAGGCTGTGCATCGCCCCCCTCCCCCCCTCCCGAGCTAAAGGATAACCAATTATCACTGAACTTATCGGTTAAGCAATTAGTTGTTTAACCTTTCACATCCGTACTTACGTCCCTATGTCATTTGAGACTGTATTGTGTATAAGCAGCGTGAATCCTTAGGACAATACTTTCTCCATTATCTGTGGCTTAAGACTGTCTAAATCCATTAATTGGCATAAATATGAATTGGATTATGTTTGGTATGTACAAAGCACAGAAAGAAACATGCTTAGTTGCTAATCAACTTAGTAATAGCAAATGTAAAAATGCCCCTTGGGACCAGCATTATAGTGTCTGTGGCTTGACATAAATGGCATTTTACTTTCTAGCAATGTGCTTCAGCTATGGCTTAGTATTTGAAATCATTTTTCATTCTGGCATGAGGCACTAAGATTTTTCGATATGGTTTATATCACTGAAGTGGTATGTGTTTTGGGGGCACAGCAGAGCTTTCTGATGACATACACACAACAGTTTGAATGACAGCAGGCTGATTTCTGGCAGTTTCTGTGGGTCCTCTCTTTCTCCCTCCTCTATGGTCACACTGCAATTCTTTGGTGTGGTCTGTCAGCTCCTCCTAGCAGATCAAGGTATGCCAGGAGAAGTCATAGCCAGGCACAGTCAATTTAGGTGGCTGTTTGGGGGCCACTGGCAGATAACATATCCCGAATCAACTAGGAGTACAGTTGAACATGGATTTCCAGCCCTGACCTCTCCTAACACTTACATGTCCATGGATGATCCACCACATGACGGGGATTTAGGGCTGCCTGAGACCATTTGAAGTTTTCCCTTGAGCAAGAGAGAGGCAACTTGGGGAAGGCTGGGCATCTGGTTCTTGGTGAAAAACAAAAAAGGTTTAAACATAGCCTATCCTATGTTTGCACTAAGCTGTATTTTACCCTTAGTGGTTAGACTCATTTATTTGTACAGAAAAAATATTTAGCTTGTTATAGTTCTAATCCTTTTGGTTGTTCCTGCAAGAGCTGATAGTTCATTGTTTTAGGATCTGCTTGGACTTCACTATGTATGTATCATTTGTAAAACTTGTAAATACTCATAGCCAGCACCTACATGAGGAATTATCTACTTTGTCACTGAACTGTTCAGCTGTTTCTCCTCAGTGTAAAGGTTGGTCAAACATGTTGTCACTTTTGTGCTTACAGCACAAAACAGTTAATGCAGGGAAATGCTTTAAAGTGACAAGTAATCTCAGTTATGTTTTGCTAACCTCATCTTGTCTTTCTTTGAATGCAGGGAGACTGAACAGAAAATGTCCTGGATATTGAATTCTTATCATGATATATGGGATTGTTTAGTACATTTCTCATGGTGGTGTTATTGTGGAAAACCAGGCACTTGACTTCACTATCAAACATCTGTTCTTAAGGCCATAGACTCTGGTTCTTGGTGTTAACTAGATGATAGTTTTGGTTTTACTTTTACAGTTGCATGAAATTGAAAGAATATTGTGTTGTAAGGATGGTAGAGCAATTTCAATATAACACTGAAATAATCCTAGAATTTCATTTCTTGTTTTAACCCAATGTCACTGGGAATTTGAAGGCATATTAATAATTTTTTATCAAAACAAAAGCTGAATTTGTTGCAGGAGTATTTATTATAATAATGCCTCCATATAGGAAAAGGTTCATAAGAACATAAAAATTGCCATTTAATCAGGCAGACCTTAGGTCCATCTTGCCCTGTAGTCTGTCTCTCTCAGTACCAGAAATGCAGTTGCTAAAAGGGAGAGTGAACTGGGTATTACCAGGATTTTTCTCTCACTGTTTCTCTCTCAATTGCAGTCTCCAGCATTTAAGATCTAGGAAGTTCTAATTTAGAGGCTTTATCCATCCCTAAGTCCCATGCTCAATAGCTACTTTCATCCAAGAATTAGTTCATTCCCTTTTTGCATTTTGTGGAAGCTGACAGTTTAGCCACATCTAGAGGCAATCATTTCTATACTTGAATTACACTCTGTGTGAAAAAACTTCCCGATGTTAGTTTTAAACTTACTAGCTGCTAGTTTCATGTTGTGATCCCCAGTTCTTGTTTTGTGAGATTAAATAATACTGGTAAATCCTATTTACTCTCTCTTCACTTCTTAGTATTTTGTAAACCCTTACCATGACCCCTCAAGCATCTATTTTCTAATCTGAATAGGCCTAGCCTCTACTCTCTCATATGGAAGCCCTGCCATACTGCCAGTCATCATTGTTGCCCTTTTTTTGTATCTTCTCTAGTTTTTCTATATTCTTTTTGAGGTGTGGAGACCAGAATTAGGCACAGTATTCAGGGTGTGGATACACCACAGATTTATAAGGGGGCATGATGATCAGTTTTAGTTTGTCACTAATGTTTTCGTGATAGAAAAACTTACCAAACGATATGCTAAGATCTCCATTACTTTTGAAGATTTTAAATTAAGATTAGATGAATTTCTAAAAAGAGCTGTGCATAAACTCAACCCCATGATATGAGCTGGGTATTATTCAGCAGCAATAAATTTCTGGATAATACATGCAGATCAGACTGGCTGATTGCAGTTATTCCACCTAGCCTTAAAGGTAATTATTAGGGCGGTGTGAAGCTTCGGTCACTGATTCAATTTGGAGGAGATTCGGCCTGATTCTGTGGTGGGGCATATGGAGCATCCTATGAGAGCATGGGGGTGGGGGGTCCCCAGCATGCTTGGCAGCAGACTGGGAAGTGTATCAAAAGCACTTCTGGTCCACTTCCAGGTCTGCCATAGAGTGCACGGGGGACCCCCCCAAACTCCCACTCAGTGACTGGTGCCTCCTGGGTCTCAGAGTCCCCCTGTAGTCGATTGCTGAGCCAGGAAGGCGTGAGGGGGTCCCCTGCATGCTTGGTGTTGGACCCAGAAGTGGACCACAAGTAATTCTGGTCCATTTCTGGATCCACAGCTTAGCACACGGGGGAGGGGGAGGGGGGGGCCATGCTCCTGTGGAACTCTCCATTCACTCCATCATCTCAGTGTTCATGAGCTGCACCTGGTACCTTGAGGTATGTGGAAAAAATGTATAAAGCTATGTCTATGGCCAAATGGGAATCGAATCTTCAGATTCAGCCATATTGAATCAGAACAGTGATCTGAATCAGTGAATTGCATCACTGTCCCCCAAATTGTGTGGAATCCGAATCGAATGTGGCACGTTCACACACCCCTAGTAATTATCTATACATTACTATAGCGGTACAACTATTTTGAGTTTTCAGATAATAAAGAAATATGTATTATTGCTTTTTAATTGCTACAATAATTGTTACACAATAAAGTGACATAGGGAAGATCAAAATTCTTTAATCCATCAGATCCAAAATGAATCCATTTATCTATTTTTAACAATTGTTCATTTTTTCAATTCAAAATCATTGTAAAGAATCCCAGAAAACTTTAGTGTTCTGTAACAGATATGCAGGAGCTAAATTCAGTTATGTGCCTTAATGTCTTAGAGGCTTTTCAGCATTGAAGAATGTAAAAAAAAAAAAAAGGCATTTCTTGAAAACAAAATTTCTACGAGAAGGTAAAGATATTTGGTCATTTTGGGACCAACGATTTTCTAAAATTATAAAAATCTAATCAATTTCATTCCTTCTGTTCCTTTTAGTATTTTGAACAGCAGAAGTGAAACTGAGCCAGATTCTTATCAGTCTGACTCTGCTGCTCCCTTGGAATATTTGGGGAAACAGTAGAGGTGGAGAAAGAAGCTACAGTTCAGTGAAACTGTTGGAAAGTGACATAGAAGGAAATGTAAGAAGGAAAGTGAGAGAAATGGACTTAAATTGGTACGTGAAGAACATATATCTCAGAAAGGAAATTTGAGTAGATCTATACAACTATTAAACTTTTTGGGTTTTTTTAAATTTAAAAATTGGTAGTTCACATCGGATAAACTCATTACAGAGGCATGAGATTTTACTGTAAGATAGAATGGAGATATATATATATACGTGTGCATGTTTGTATTTTGCACACATCTGGCTGTATCTTGTTGGATTCTCTTATAGAAAAATGCTGAGATTAAAAAAAATATATCCAAGGGATTAAAAGACTCATTTTAATCATTTCCATTTCTAAATCTAGTTTGTTAAAGCTACTTTTGAAATTCTTACTCAGTAGTAATTGGAAGGTGGAGACGCTGGTGTTAAAACACAGGACACTGTTTCACGGAGGTGCATGCCTTAATTTTGTTTCCTATGGACTTCATTTTTTTTCAAATAAATTAAAATGAGAAATTACAGTGATATTAGTGTCAGTCTCTTCTGGTCTCAGTTCCCTAAGGGAAGATTATTTAAGCTCAGGCATTGCGGATTGGAAGTCACCACTGTAATGAATGGGTTAGCTTCTGCTAATATTGCCAACACACCACTCTTACAGAGTCTAATGTTAAGTCTTAATCTAAAACCATATTAATAGTCCCTTTTAAAAATCCTATTTCCTTCAGCAGATGAGCTGAAACAAAAATTCTAATCTTCTCCCCAGGTATTGTTAGTTCTTACATTATACATACAAATACATTCTTTAATGGCAGGGGCAGGAAGCGTTTAATAACACTTGTGGAAATTATTTTAAATCCAATTACTTGCCATTAATGATGATTTGACATCATTAGGCCAGCTCTATTGTTCTTGCAAGTATCTGGAGTCTTGCACTTCTTAGATGAAACATCTATATTTGCATTATCAAAAGTGGGAGAAAAATAGGGCTGGTATTTCCTAATATAGTTGCATACAAATATTTTGGAATACATAGGGCAGAAGTGGTAAAATGGTCAGAGAATATCTTCAACAGGAGTAGGCACTCCTGGTAAAATTATGCTACTTGAAATATTTATTTAAAGAATGATAGAGGTTTCTAGTTTCATTTTTCATAGTGCTGCCTCTGCATCATACTTTATTAAGTTGATTTTATTAAATCAATCATAGTCAGGAACCTGCCAAAGAACTTTGGCATTGATACTTTACCATAACTTTTTGTTGAACAACTCTGAGAAGCTGTCTATTAAATTTTTAATTTGTAGCTGTACTTGCAGGTGAAACACATTTTTGTAATTAACCTAGAACAGGAGCGTCAAGCATCTCTCCTGCAGACTGGATCCAGTCCATAGAATTGTGTCATTAAGCTCTCAGGGTCCCTGAAGGGGCTTGAATTATGGAGTCTTCCCACTGGGGACTCGTTCTGACAGTGGCAGAGCAAGCAACGGCAATGCTACATCAAGCAGCTGCCTGGTCCAACACAGTGACTCAGGCAGTTCTGGGTGTTCACACTGCCACTATTTACCTCTGCCAACCTTTCCCCCATTTCTTTCCTGCCCCCCACCCTCCCCCCAAAGTGGGTCTGAATCTGATCCACAGGGCCATATGTTTGAAACCTCTGGTTTAGAAGATAAGTGAGCCATGGTCCAAGACATAGTAGTATAATCCTACACTAGGATCCAAAATCCAGAAACAATTTACAATATAATCCTTTTACCAACTACCACTTAGATGCCTATGGTTTTACAAGTCAGTTTTCCAATGAAGAAGTCAGTTACATAGTTAGGACATCTATTAAGTGTAATCTGTTTAATTTACAATGGACATATCTACACTACCTCCCTAGTGTGTCTTGGCAAGGACATCCCTGAACATGCCCTGCTCATGCACACACCAAACATAGAAATACAGTAGTTAGCTCACCATGGGGGTGTTCACAATGCTCTTTCTTAAGCAAACTAAAGACTGAGGTCACAACAACGGCAGACTTTAAACTAGCTTCACCGGGGGAAGGGACTGCTTCGAGTGGAGAGGATATTTCACCAGCACTCAGGGTGATGAGAGGAAGGGAAGCACAGGTAAGTATCAATGTCCAAGGAGCAAGGGGCCACAACTGTCCTGGGAGTGGGAGGAAGGCACGAGCACCCTCAGGAGGCTTCAGGTGCCTCTACACTAATGCTCATAGTATGGGATGTAAACAGGAGGAACTGTGCCTCCTGATTGCGAGTAAGAACTCAGACTTAGTAGGGTTCACAGAAACCTGGTGGGACCCTCATCCTATAACTGGGTGGTGGGCATTCAGGGGTACACCCTATATAGAAGAGACAGGACAGAGAGGAAAGGTGGGGGGTCACTGTGTCAAAGAGCACCTCGTATCATCACGGATTAGCTTTGGGTTAGAGGAGGGTCGGGCAGAGACACTATGGGTCAAATTACAAGTGGGGGCATGGCGAAAGGGACCTTACGGTGGAGTCTACTACAGACCACCCAACCAGGGGGAAAAGCTGGACAAGGACTTCTCCAGTCAGCTTATGGAGGCAGTTAGGTCAAGGGATGTTATTGTCATGGGTAACCTAAACTTACCCAGGTGTTTGCTGGGAGGACGAGACAGCCAGGTCTGACCGCTTGTGTAGGTTCCTGGCTATATTACAGGACCTTCACCTTATCCAGGAAGTGCATAGCCTCACTAGGGGTAACGCCTTGCTGGACCTGGTCCTGGCCATGGGGGATGACCTGGTGAGGGGACTGCAGGTCCTTGACCACCTACTTAGATTTCGAGTAATAGTGATCATCACCTGCTGGATTTCACTATCCAATGCAGGGCATCTAGGGCTCACACCAAGGCTAAAGCCCTTGATATCAGAAGGGCCAACTTCAATGAGCTTAGGAGACTAGTGGGGGAGGCACTAAGGGCCCAGAAGGTAAAGGAGATAGGATTCCACAAGGGATGGTCAGACCTTAAGGGGGCGATCCTCCAGGCCCAAAATATAACAGTCCCTGAGAAAAGCAAGGTGGGTAAGAGTGCTCAGAAACCCCCTTGGCTAAGCAAGGGCATTCAGGAATGCCTGAGGACTAAAAGAGGGGGCGTACAACCAGTGGAAGGCAGGACCTATCACCAAGGAGGAGTACTCCTCCTCGGCCCAGGAGTGTAGGAGGGCTATTAGGAAGGCCAAGGCAGAGATGGAACTCAGGCTAGCTTCCAGGACTAAGGACAACAAAAAGTCCTTTTTCAAGTACATTGGGAGCAAGAAGAGAGCACCAGGCAATGTAGGGCTCCTGCAAGACTCAAATGGTAATCTTGTGACTACGCCAGACAAGAAAGCTGATTCATAGATGTTTTTAGCAGTTTCTTTGCCTCTGTTTTCCTGAACAGGGTATCCCACCTACCAGAGGTATGGACAGTCTTGGGGATAGCTCTATCAAGCCTTCAGTCAGTGCAGATGTAGTTAGGGATTTTATGGAAGGTTTAGACATTTTTAAATCTGCAGGTGCAGATGCCCTCCACCCAAGGGTGTTGAGGGAGCTGGCAGGGGTCATCGCGGAGCCTTTCAGGTCCCTCCTGACCCTAGCTACTATGACTATGAAACAGTTGTTGGGAGATGATCCCAGAGGGGCTTTGTCACATTTCTTTACTGTATTTGGTATGTGGGCAGATCATGATTCAATGTTCCTGGCAGACACACTGCAGATGTAGTTTGGGGACTGAAAAACATACCAGCCCTCGACAGGAGCCTGGTCACAATGAAACACGCATACAGTTCTGCCTTTCAGAAATCTCAGCGAGAATAAATGCTTACTTCCCTGAGGGTAACTCTTTCCCAAGAACTGAATCCAATCTGAGACCAAAATAGAGAGCTAAGTCTGCTGCTCACACAGTTCTCACCATGGCATTTCTCTGTAAGAATGAATATTTGTTTGCTCACAAGGAAGAATAGTTTGGAAGAGCATATGTAAGTATGTCACTTGCTGATACTTTCTGTAGCAAAAATCTGAGAATACATTTAAAAGGCATACATGCTCTAAAGAACCAAGCAATACAGGTTTATTTATGGAAAAACAAGGTTGGTTTAGTCTGGTTAGAGTCCTTATTATATGATACATGACAAAATCAGAGCTGAAGAGATATAGAAAATGCCTGATCTGCTCCTGGTCATATTTTACCTTCATTGTGAATGTTGTCATTCTTACTAGGTCACCTCCAATGCTGAGAAGATAGTTGTTGATCATGTTTCATTTATCATTTGTACTGTGGTAGTGCCCACAATGTTATAGGTACTTCCTAGTTTTCTTTCATTCTTCATCACTTCAGTGATTATGATGTACCAGTGTGTGCATATGTGTGGCCTTAGTTGGAAAGAGTATGCTTAAGTTGCCATATTGCATTCTAATTTAAATATTGAACTTCATAGTAGAAGTTACTCCAACAGACTGTGTTGCCCTTGTGTCTAATTAATCATTTTCCCATTTTTGACTGCAAGAAAGGGGCCTTACTACAAAGAGATATCTGTACAAATAGTATGAGAATTTCTGCCTTAGATATTACAGTTTTTTCATAACTATTATCAGCATTTCTAGTATGTAGCAGAATTTGGTAATTTATTGCAAAGAAGCTTCAGGTTGGACAAATTAACTAGTTGAAACAAGAGATCTGTTTCTGTCTCTTCTAAGCTAGTCTTAGCACCTTACTGCTTAACCCTCACACTTAAACCATTCTATTAATTGTTTGTTACATTGTGCTAGCTAACACTTCCAGAATATCTGACCGTAGATCCATATATAGCAGGATACTCAATGATAAATTTAACAATAGGGAGTATTGAGTCATTTTTACATTGTAAAGTAATGATTCCATTGTGGAGACTTCACTTTATTTTTTCATGATATGTGCATCATGGATATACATTTTTGCAAAAGCCTACAGTATGTGGTTGTTCACTTAAATTAGGGATGTCCAACCTCTTTGAATGTGGGGCCGGATCATGAACTTTTTATCACCCAGTGGGCCGGCGAGCCATATTCAAAGACCTCATAGGAAGTGGTATCACATCAGGAAGTGATGTTATGTGAATTTTGACACCAATGAAGTTGCAGGAAGTGACAATGAAGTGGGTCTAACCAGTTCAAAACTCTCTCTCTAAATGACTCATTTCCTGGATCTCAGCAAGTAAGCTGGAGTTCTCAGATAATATGCAAGCGTCACAGAGCCATTAATGTCACAGTCCATCAGTCCAGTTGCCCTGTGCTTTAGAGTCCCAGTGAAAACATTAACATTATTTCAGACTGTGCAATGTCTGAGCATCCCCAGTGGAGAGAAGCCATCTCACTACAATGAATTCATTTTACCCAACAACATGTACCAAATCCTTCCAGGGAAACCTCTATTTCACTCCACCACCTTTCCTGCCAGAAACTCTTCTCCCCTTTGCTACGCACCTCCAATGTCAAGGAGAGGCCATGGGGTCTGGTGAGTCTCTGCCCCCTGAAAGAGCTTTCTCACTGCTGGAGACTATTGGGAAGGCCGCCCCCCTCCCAGCAAAATGACAGCTAGCCATAGTTTTCCTTTAGCTAAAGTTTTGGGGCTGCACCTGACACCACGCAAATGCCTGGGCATTCCGGCACAGGGAGTCAAGGAGGAGCTGCCAGGGCTGGCACAGAAAGGAAGCACGGCTGTGCACGTGGAGCCTAGAGTCCACGCAAGGGCCCGCAAAGGCGCTCAGGCCCCGTGCCTGTAAACGGAGCAGGATTTGGCCTGAGGGGTTAGAGTGCCTCTTGGTTCTGAACCAACTCTCCGTGAGCAGCGCACTCCCGGGGCTGCGGGCTTCCGCTCCGCACCTGACCATGCCAGACTCTTCCATGGCCTGGCCCCACAGCCGCCCTGCACTGGGCATGGAGCTGCAAGAAACCTCAGCAGGGAGGACCCCGACCGGCTGGGGGATCTGGAGCCCAGCAGGGGCAGTGCAGTGGAAGATGTGATGAGGACAACAGAAGAGTGGCTTCAGCTGCATGTCGCTTTTCCTGGCTGGTGCTAGCCAAGCTGGGTCCATCCCATCCGGAGCAGCATGTGGCTGAAGCCGGCTTCCCACATGCTGCTGGGGATGGAAGAAGGCTGGCCAGGTCGGCACCGGTCAGCGGAAGTGGCAGCAGAGTCGTGTGCTGCTTGGGAAGGGACTAGCCTGGCCAGAGCAGCAGGGGCTCAGCTGCATTTTCCCCCTACCTGCACCGGTCAGTCTTGAGTGGCACATAGCTCCACCGCTGCTTTTGCTGGCCAGTGCCAACCTGGCCAGCCTCCTGTCCCCGGCAGCACATGAGAATCTGGCTTCAGCCGTATGCTGCTCCAGATGGGACTGACTCGCCCGGGTCGGCAGCAGACGGTGGTGGAGCCATGTGCCACTCAGGGCTAACTGGCATAGGTAGGGGGAAAGTGCAGCTGAGCCCCCTGCTGCTCCGGCTGGGCTCATCCTGTCCAGAGCGGCACATGGCTACTCCTCTTTCCACACGCACTGTGTCGGCCATGTCAAGTTGACGCGGTGTGTGTGGGAACCTTGTCCCTTCCCCAGCCCTTCAGCAGTCATTAGGAAGCTACTGAGGGCCTGGGGAAGGGACAAGGGGCGGGAATGAAAGTAAACTGTGTTTACTTTAATTTTCCATCGCAGCACTGCGGGCCACAGAAAATGCCTTGGCAGGCCGGATGGAGGCCCATGGGCCGTATGTTGGACAAGCCTGACTTAAAGTAAAGATCTGTATAGAAGTCTTTACGCTACCTATGAAATCCAGAGAAGATCTAGAATTTATTAATTTGTTACTGTATTTCTGACTGGATTTAAAGACGTTTAAAAAATGCATGTTTTCCACATTATCAGCTTGGGGCTGTAGTTCATAACCAGTCCAATATTAGGTCAGATTAAAAGGATTTTGAGAAACACTTGGCTGGAGTTTTGGTACTCCAACTGCTACTCAGTAGCAGTACTGAACTGCTACTCAAATTCAGTATTGTATTCACAGACATGGCAATTTGACTCCAGAAGAGTTAAAGAGAGCTACATCTTAAAAAGAAAAATGTAATGATACCTTTACAGAGAGCCAAATGGAGGAGTGTACAACATATTGAGCCATAGAGTATAATATCTTATGTAGTAGGTACAAAATGGAACAGCAGTTTGGCAATGACAAAGCATGCTGTGGAAGAAAGATGGAGTTATTAAAAGTCCTTTTCTTTCTTTCTTTCTTGTTGTTAAAAAGTCAAAAGTCTTTCTTTCTTTCTTTCTTTCTTTCTTTCTTTCTTTCTGTCAGTTGACGGTGAGTGGCTGTCTTTGTCAAGGCTTTGAAATAATGCCTCCAGTGAGGTACACATAACACAGTCTTCAGAAGTCAGAATCCATCATTCTGTTTCAGCTTTAGTAAAGACAGCATTATGTTCCAATCACGTCATCCTCATGTAAATCATTGGCTTTAGAGCTACAATTGATAGATGATGATGACGGAAGTGGGCAGTGCATAAAATCTCTTTTGCTATAGAAGCAAAAATAAAGTTCAAAAGATAGCCTATGAAGAAATGTGAGGGAGATCAAGTAACCATCCATCAAGAGAAGGGGAAAGATTTGAAGAAAAATTGAAAAGAGACTGTAGCTTATTCACCAGTGGGCCTATTCTTGTTCCCACTGAAGTCAATGACAAAACTCCGAAGGACTTGAGTAAGAACCAGATTTCTGGGCACTAATTTCCTCCTCTCTAAACCAAGCTGATATGATCAGTAATGGAGCATTACTAATGCAGCGGGGCAGCGTCTCCAAAAAGAAGATAGAATAACTTTTTTTTTTTTTTTTATTTCAGAGAAGCTGGCACTTGGGATGAGAGAGAGGCGTGGAGGTATCTCAGTGATTCATTTTTATAATACTGTTGACTGAGCACTTGGTATGCTTGTTTTTTTTCCATATGTTTCTCCTCATGTGCAGGAGAGGATACGGGTGCAATTTAATAGTCACATTGCAAGGATTACTTCAATCTCAGTGGAAATAAGCTCTAGGGGAAACCTAGCAACCATTTAATAGTGCACATAAACTATAGAAGCAGCAAGCAGTTTCAGAAGTCTATAGACAATAGAAGTTGTAAGGAGAATGTTGGGTAGGCAGAATGAGATTGCCCATCTGGGATTTTGTCAGGGCACCCTGATTTTGTTTTCTGGGAACAAACAAAAAAAAGCCCTTAATTTTTGTATTTTAACTTATTAACTCACATTTGCAGAGAGTAAAAAATTATAATATATTTTCATGTACAGGCAGTCCTCGGACTTACGACACAATTGGTTCCTGAAAACCACATCTTAAGTCAAAACGTTGTTAACTTGGAACCAATTTTCCCATAGGAAACAATGTTATAAATGGAGAATTGGTTGCTTAACCAAGGTCCAATACCCTATTTTCACTAACAATAATGCAAAATTTTATACTCAATCAATTATGGATGAGTAATATAGCTACATTAATGTATTTATATTGTAAATAGCAATTATATTGCTTTGGAAGGACTTCTTTGAGGTAACTTTGCTGGACTTTTTGAAGGGTTCTTGGTTAGACTTCTTGAAGGGTTCCTGGATGGAGTCTTCTCAGGAGTCTTGGTTGAGGTTTGTCTGCTTTCTTAAAGAAAATGTCCAAGGAAGTTTGGACAGATGTTCTCCAGGGAGATGGGCAATGCAGCAAACGTGTTCACTGGTATGACCCGGCATTGGATCAAGCGTTGTAAAGTCAAAGCTGACATCAGAAAGTTGAAATGGTATCTATTTATAAATGTTGTAAGTGTGAAACGTAACTCGAAATGTAAGTTGAGGACTGCCTGTAATCAGATACAATTCTAGGTCTCTATGATGCTTGTAGGGATAGTGAACTGTAAAATAGATCAAGGAGGTGGGCTCCTTATCCTGCTTTTTCAAGTAGTTGTGTTGTTCAACTCTTTCTGGAGAAACTCAATTCAGAACTAAGGCCTAGAGAAGTACGGCAAAAAGGAAATCCTCTTCAAGTTTTTCTGTAAACAGTCTGACTCCCTTGAAGAAGGCTCTGTCCTGCTGACTCAAGCAACTATGAATATTATCATATTTACTTGAATCTAAGGTGCTGCCTTACTACTTAGATTGTACACAGGTAAAATTTATAAATTTGTTATACTTTTCCATGTATGGGATCTAATTACCAGAAGGTCATGTTTAATTCAATCCCACCTATCCACCACCACTACATGGGGGCAAGCAATGGGGAGGCAGGTGATGTGGGGATGTCAAGCAGCTTGTACCTGGGCCCCCCACCCCGCAGCCTCTGCTCCATGGTGGCAGACTCCACCCTTGTTCTAGCCTGGGTCACTGAGCATGGTCCTGTCCCAATCCCTGTAGCAGCTCTGTGTGCGCTGCAGTGCTGCTATGGGCCCAGGTTGGGGCCATGCTCAGTGTCCCAGATTGCAGCATGTGCAGTACCTGCTGGTGTAGTGCAAGAAGAATGTTGGGAGGGAAGGGGGCAGGCAGGAGGGAAGAGATGGGGAGAAGAGGGATGTGGGAGGGATATGTGACCGAGGGAAAGGACAAGCAGCAGCTGTGGCTATGGCACCAGCCTGCATAGTGGCTTGAGCCCAAGGCACAGCAGCTGCCTGCTGGCCCCCTTTCCCCCCATTCTCAATTCTAACAGGAGGGGCTTTTTTCCTCCATGTTAAATCCTGCTGGTGACAACTACTTGCAGTTATTTTAGGTGGGTTGTAGGCTAGCTGCTGAGAACGGTGTCAGGACCTGTTGCATTTAATCTATGACGTGAGATGCTGGAGATGCTGCTGCTACAGTTTTGAGTTCCAGGCGAGATAATCTCACATTTATTTGGTCATAGTGGTTCACTATGGTTCCTAGTCTTGCTTTATAGATTGTTAATTGCTTATCTGTTTAACTTCGTGTTAAATGTAATGCTCTTTGATTGTTAGTGTTCTGCACTAGTACAGTCTTTCCCCGTTTCTCTGTTAAAAATTTCCCATACACTCGCAAAGTCCAGTATTAGTTGTATAAGGTGCAATAACTCAACAAATTTCTTGGTTTTTCCTAAATCACTGTCCAAAGAGTCTTCAGCTTATTTATGTTTCTTTTTTTCTGCTTAATATCCATGCTCTTTGTTATGAAACTTGGAAAAACTGCTAGATACATCTCTTACTGTAGTTTAGTTCCTGCCCTCCTCCACCCCGCTCCCACTTACCTTGTTGCACTCTCAGGTTTTCAGCAATGATGAGTGTCCACTTGAATTTTCATTTCTGTTATACACCATTTTACTCTAATTCTTGGTGTGAATTAATGGGCTTGTGGAGAAGAAATTTTGGATGTGTCCTCTGAGATCTATGCCTGCTGAATCAGCCTCAGCACATCTTTTGAACAGACATCCTGGTAACTCAGTTCTCCTCTTTCAATAATTTGAAACTGGCTTTTAGTGCTTGTGGCATCTAGTTGTTTGTGTTTTGCTTCTGAAGTGAGGCAGAAGAACTGAGAAGGGAAAACAAATAGAATTTTTTTCTTCTGTGTGACAATGTAAAATCAATGATGTTAAAAAAAAAAAAAAGTTAGTGTAGGAGACCTGCTGAACACACAAAAAGAAACTTCCCACTTCAAGTTGCATTCTCTGCTACCCAGAATAAATGCATTTTCAGCTGTATTTTTATAGACCAGTATCTACTGACTAGTTAAATAAATCACAAGTGTCTAATTCTTATGGGTATCCTGGGGATATATTCCATTAGTAGCTTTTTTTCCTATTTTAAGGTGATACTATAATATGACTTAATATTACCTGTAGAACTTGCTGTGTTGCAAATATTTCTGCTCAGTAATTTTTAATCAGCCTGGATTCTTCTCTTCTGTGTCTCTCCTTCAAACTGTATTGTACATTTTTACCATTTTATAAAGTATGGGCTATACCTATCCTGTTTGAATTAGGTGGGGTTAATCAGTTTTTAGGACTTGGCCTTGGATATTTTAATATAGTTATTTAATAGTAAATACAATTCAGTCCATATTCCATACCAAATGGCTAATGAAGCCTCAACATTTTGAGCCTCTCAAACTCTTTTTAAGACTTTAAAATGATTTGTTAGGTGCAAGTGATCAGTGGTGCAGCCTCCTGTAGAATACTGGTTGTAATATTGATCACCTCATCTCAAAAAGGATACTGTGGAACTAGAGGGGGTTCATGCAGGGTGAAAAAAAGGGTTAGAGGCCTTTCATGAGCCTTTTTGACATGTACGAGGGGCAAGACGAGTCTCTCATCACTCACTGGGGTTGTAGAGAGGCAGCAGCAAGGCGCCAGACTACCATGCGTAGACCCTGAGATGGTGCAGAGTCACTTGGAAGAACTGGATGCCTTTAAG
>JAGPOW010003642.1:62261986-62292023 GCA_030014935.1 Caiman crocodilus | reverse complement strand
GAGGGATCCGGGGGGCTTCCCCTCCGGATCCGGCTCAGCTGTACCGGCCCCGCGGCCCCACTTACCTTCAGGGAATCAGCTGCTGCTCCTGCTGCCTCCAGCTGCTTCGCTCACCACTCGCTGCTGCTGCTCCTAACCATCGATCCAAACGGAATCCAAATTGTTCATAGGATCAATCCATAGATTTGTGGCTCTTGGCATGTGTATATACAGTACCATGCATGTTCTTACCATTAGAACAGCAAACTTAGGATGCATACAACTAAAAGCTGGCAAGCATTCAAGATGAGCAGTTAATTTCTGCACAAATATTCAAAGCTTTTCGTGGTTTGTTTTTTGTTTTTTTTTTAAGGTACATTGTTAGCTATACAGTATAGAAATCTACCCTTTGTCTAGATTCTGATGTCCTTAGTCACGCTGACTAATAATTTACTCCATAAACAGTGCATAACTGGGATGATGATGTTGTTAGAGTATCAAAATTGGTCCTCTCTTTAGTGCAAGAGGAGAGAGGAAGGAGGTTCTAACAGAAAGGTACTGTAGAATTGATATACTTGGTTTCAAGTCCCTGGTTTGCCAATGTGACCCTGGCAAATCACTTGTCTTCCTGTACCTCGATTTCCCAGGAATATAATAGCACTCTAGTTTCCAGGGCTATTTTATGGATAAGTATGTTAAAGATTGCTATGGGAACAAGGACCATTTTAGTACCTAATATGGATAGGCTATTTAAAATATTTATTTGCTAGTTGACATGTACCCTTTAAAAAGTATAATTGGTATCTAGGCACCAAGGGCCATAGAAATACTGAGACCATATTCTAACATCTTTCATTATTCTGTGAGTCCTATTGTGGGAGAGCATATTATAGTATAACCTTATAAATATGGATATCAGAAATCCAGAAGTCTGAAAAATCCATCACTTTTTAAAAAATACACTACAGCAGTGAGTAGCGGTGGCCAGTCTGGGAGCAGCAGAGGGGGAAGCTTGCACATGGTGGTTGCCACTGCCATCCACCACCCTGTGCCACCGCTGTGTGTGCAGCTGTTTCTCCAGGATCGTCCGCCGCTACTCCCTGCCCCTGCTCTGGGACCAGCCACTGCTCTGGTTTCAAAAATCTGGAATTTTCACAATTCCGGCAGGTGCTCATTCATGCTGGATTCATGAGCTTATACTGTACTTTCAGTGTGACGTTTGCAGATTTTGATTTAAAGATAGCTGGCTAACATAGTACATAACAGTTCTTGAAAAAAATGTCCTTTTGTACTGTTGTGGAATGTATTGACTGAAAACCAGTAAATGTTTTTACTTTTATATTCTGTTCAATTTCTTGTTTACACTTCCTGTTTATGTATTTTACTTACTTGCAAAATATACTTGTATTTAATTTTGTAGCTAGTTAACAGGTTTGTAGGTATTCATTTACTTTCTCTATAATTACTTATCTGCAATTATGTTCTTTGTTGCTGCATAGCTTTCAAATGCTATTTTTTTTATTGATTGGAGGTTTTTTTAATGTACACAGTGACTATTCAGATTACTAATGTTTACCTCTGTAAAAGAAGTCACAAAACTGTATTATAAAATTGTTGTGCTCATTCAAAGCTTTTAAGAATTAAAGTCAAGTCAGCAAAAGGTGAAATTCCAAATAGTTTAGAAATGAGAGTTGGGATAGTGAGGTGGAAGATGAAAAATAGATTCATGAGTATACTAGAGTGAAAAAGCAAAGTTTGTGTTGGGGAGAGAGGGGGAGAAAGCAAGACAAGGTGCATAAACAGCAGAAAAGTGGTTTGCCAGAGGAACTGTATTTTCTTTCCATGTTACAAAATTCTGCTGGTTTAAAAGGGGAAAAGAACCTGATCTAGACAGGGAGCTGGACAATTAAACTAGGGAGAGGAGCACCTTAGGATTTGTAGAGTTATGTAAATTCTTTGACACCATGGTTTGGTGTCCATAAGATCTCTAGAAATTCTTATTCCCTTGTTCCAGGGGGAAATTTTTTCAAATGTGCTGGTTCATTTTTAAAAAACATTTATCTACAATACGGAAAAACATGTATTCCACCAAACAAGGCATTGACCTTCTTGACCCACCACTTGTGCCTCTGTTCTCACCTGGAAGGGTCCCTTCCAGTGAGGTGACTCAGTACATCCTGGCCCCTTTAATTCTTGGTCTCACCTGAGACTACCAACAAACCTGCTGTCTGGGGTGGGAGCTGCTGTGATTTGGATATCTATATAGTAAGAATTGGGCTGAGACTAGAAGTGTTCCCATGAAGGGCAAGGCTTCTGGGTACTACTGTAACACAAATAATAAACTGCTGAACATTAGGGCTGTGTGAAATTTTGGCAGCTGTTTTGTTTCGGAGGTGTTTTGGGCCGTTTCAGTGCCCTAAACACTGAATCCAAATCTGAAACAGAAGCCTCCAAAATGAATTAGAAGGCTCCAAAATGTTTTGGAGAATTTCAGCATTTCGGAGCTGCGCTTGCAGGGAAACAAAAACTAAGAAGGGGGGAGGGAAAAGAGAGGGAGAAAGACTGCTCTGATATTGACATCTAGCTCCTGGTTCACAGATTCATAGATGCTAGGGTTGGAGGGAACCTCAAAGGATCATTGAGTCCGACCCTGTGCCTGTGGCAGGAAAAAGTTCTGGGGTCATGTGACCCCAGCCAGGTGCTTGTCCAGTCTCTTGTTGAAGACCCCCAAAGTAAGGGAGAGTGCCACCTCCCTTGGAAGCCTGTTCCAGATTCTGGCAACCCTAACCGTGAAGAAGTTCCTTCTGATGTCCAACATAAACCAACTCTCTATCAGCTTGTGGTCATTGTTTCTGGTTATTTCAAGGGGTGCTCTGATAAACAGAGCATCCTGTATTCCCTGCTGCCCTTCTGCCCCCCAGTGAATTTGTATACTGCCACAAGATCCCCCCTCAGCCTTCAAGGCCTTCCCTGCAGGCCTCTAACCATATGAGTGGCCTTCCTCTGGACCCTCTCAAGGTTGTCAACATCCTCCTTGAATTGCAGTGCCCAGAATTGGATGCAGTACTCTAGCTGCGGCCTGACCAGTGCCGCATAGAAGGGGAGCATCACCTCCCAAGACCTGTTTGTGATGCACCTACTAGTGCATGACAAAGTACGTTTAGCCTTGTTAATTGCTTTTGTCACGTTGACTCATATTCATCTTGGAGTTGACAACAACTCTGAGATCTCTGCTACTGTCCTGCTGAGAAGGTCATCCCCCAACCTATAGGTGTGCTGGTGATTTCCTTGGCCTAGGTGTTGCATCTTGCATTTGTCCTTGTTGAATTGCATCCTGTTGTTCTCTTCCCACTTCTCTAACCTGTCCTGGTCTGCCTGGATTCGGTTACTTCCCTTCAGTGTGTTTGCTTCGTTCTATAGTTTGGTGTCATCTGCAAACTTGGACAGAGTGGTGTCCATGCCCTCATCCAGGTTACTGATGAAGATATTGAACAGGACCGGCCCAACGACCAAGCCTTGGGGGACCCCACTGCCCACATCTTTCGAGGTTGATACTGATACTTGTCCACCACCACTCTCTGGATATGACCCTTAAGTCAGTTTGCCACCCACACGATTGTTTTAATAATTTCTGGCACAGCCATTCAATTTCCTTATAAGAATAGGATGGGAAACTGTGTCGAAGGCCTTCTTAAAGTCCAAGTAGATGATATCTACCTTGACACCTGCATCTAAGCTTTTAGTGACCTGGCCTTGGAAATAAACAAGGTTAATCAGGCAGGCTCTACCTGCTGTGAACCTGTGCTGGTCGCCTTTCATCATTATGTTACCCGCTGGACTCTTAGAAATCTGATCCTTGATAATTTTTTCAAGAGTTTTCCCAAGGATAGAGGTGAGTGAGACTAATCGGTCTATAGTTACTTGGATATTCCTAGAGGTGACAGTCACTTCATGTTCCTTTATTTGTTCCTGTGAACTGTTTAGTCTCTAAATAGTATATAAACTATTTTAACTGCAAAAGCACTTTTATTATTTTAAGTATTTATTTTGTTTTGAAGAGTATTTCATGTTTCAAGCAGGGTGACCGGAACACTGCGAAAGCCCACATGCAAGTCTGACTTTGCTGAGAAAATGAGTACAACTTGTCACAAAAACCATTTGTTTTCTTGGATTCTTTTTCAGAATGTGTTTGGTGACCTATTTCTCTGGGTATGAAAAATTATTTTTCCCTTCCTTTGTGACATTATGGGCCTCGTAAACTGTTCCAAAGTCTCTTGGTGTAGGTGGCATTACTAGGATGAGTATTAATTATTTTCAGGCTGCTGATGCATCACCTCTGCAGGGTCTATATTTGTCTACCGAGTATGCATCATCCCTCTCTAATTATAGGTGGTCTTGAGGGAACTGACTTTCCAAGTTAAACAGACTAGTGTAACAGGATATTTTTGAAGTGTACTTGGGTAAGTTACTGAAACAGTTGACTGGATTTGACTTGTTTGTTAAGTTTTCTGATTGTTGTAGTTATGGGGGTGGTAAGTGTCACTGCCTCTTGAAAATGGAAATATCCTTGATTACCTCATTCTGAAAAATGAAAATATCCCTCTCTTTCTTATCCCACATTGTAAAATAAATTGATTGATTTAAATTAGTTTTCCCTGTAAGAAAATCCAAGTAACTTTCATCATCTTGTAAAAATGAGGGGTGAGTAAACTGTTGCCTCTCTGCGTCTTTAACTCTGTCATTGTCCCATACATTGCATTGTTTAAAAATAGCTTTTACAGATTAAGTTGTCATGCAGCATAAGTCATCTGATACCCAAGAAAGAATGAATTCTTGCTTTTCTTTTGGTTGTCCCTATCTGGAATTCGCTTATCTGAAAATCTTTAAAAATTGTAACATGAGAGGCATAGTCTGAGCATAGGATTGAGTGCCAGGAAATCCTGACTCTTTCCATGACTCACTGTGTGGCCTTGGGTAGTCAGCTATTATTGTTATAGGCAAAGTTTTACTTGGCCTCTTGCTGAAAAAAATAAAGTTCCAAGGAGTTTATAGTCAAATTAAAATTAAAGCACAACAAAAGTACGTCATGCCAACAGAGGAAGAAGAGAATGAGGAAGAAGATTTTAGGAAGGGACTGTTGCTGATGAGCAGGGATGCTGGTTTTCTCTTTTTAAAAATCCAAAATTCACTGATTCTACAAAAAAAAATCCCAAATTCTCTGATTAAAAGATCCTAAATCCATGTTTTTCGACTATTAAAATGAAACAACACCATATATATCTATATAGATAGATAGATAGATATAATTTAAACACAATGTTTTACTGATATATTTACAATTTTAAGACAATTTGAAAGCCTAGCAGTGCCTCAAGCATTATAATAAAATACATTCAAAATACCTTTGTATTTTGGCATTTAATTTTGGGTGTTTTTTCCCATGAAAATTCAGAACTCCCCCTGCTTCCGCAGTGAGAGGAAGGGGGTGAGTGTGTGGGGAAGGAAGGGTACAAGTACAAGCAATACATGGGGAAGGGAGGTGTGGGCACAGATGATGCAGGGGGAGGGAGAGAGGCACTAGTGACATTTGGGGAAGGGGAGGTGTGGGCATGTGCCCTCCCCAGTTTTCTGTGTCCACATCATTGTGTGGGGCTAAAGCCGGCCTGAACCAGTTCTGATCAAGAGCTGCCTCTGTGGTCAGTGGGCAGGACCTGGTATGGCAAGGAGTGCCATGCTGCTAAAGATGCCAAGGAATTGCGCCTCCTGCTGCTGCCAGGTGGACAAGGGGTGCCTCACCTTAGTGGCCATGGCAGCACGGTGCTTCCTGTCTTGCTGAGTCGTACCCCCTGGGCCGTAGAGGTAGCTTCTGCCCAGAGCTGGTTCAGCTGGGCTGCAGCCCTGCACCCCACTGTGGGTGCAGAAATCTTAGGGGGCATCTGCCTCCCTTGCTGCACCACCTGGGCTCCCTCACCCTGTTGCCTGTGCTCTCCCGCCCTCTAATGGATTGCCTGGGTCCCCTGTCCTGCCCCTTTAGACTTACCTGGAGGGAACTGAGGGAGCTGTTCTCCATCACACTGTCTGGCTGCCGTATGTCTACATGCACATGCATATGGCACCCTTTGCGTTCCATTCCCCCAGCCCCTTGTAGCCTGGAACTCTGTCATCCTGCAAGGGGAAATCTGTGGTTTCCTGCATTTTTCTCCTTTGAAGGAGAAAATCTGTGTTTTCATGGCAAATGAAAAACCCAGATTCCTACTGATAAGCAGTATAATTGGTCTGAAGATGGAGATGGAGTATTATTACTAACTGGCATCCAAAAGAAGCCAGTGTCTGTTTCCAAGCTTGAAACAAGAGGCAACAGGTGAGTATAGCAAATGGTGGTTGAGGGGGAAAGAACAATGGTTTCTAAGTATCTGGGCATTGTTTTAATTAAATAAATAAATGCAAACCAGTTACATCCAAGCTGCCTGATTTCTTACCTGATTGTCATAATAGAAATAGTTTTTGAAGAATGTTTTTATGGGTTAGTTTGAGGAGGCCATTCATTACAACAAATGCTGCTTGAAAGAAACTATGGAGAGTTGAAGAGGAGATGTGAGTGTTGTAATCACATCTCCTGCAGATTGCATGGTCCATGAATCCAAATGGGGAGAGTATGTGATAAAATGCAGGCAGAGGGAAGACAGAACTATGAATGTACCTGTGGAGGGAAATGCAATGTTTGAAGCTGATGTAGATCAGAACAGAAAGGCAGAAGGGAGATTCAAAGATGAAGTGATGCTGTAAATATACATGTTTATTGATATATAATTTAAGCAAATTTCTTTAATGAGTCATCTTTGAGAATTTTTGTAAAAGGATAAATAGCTTAAATTCCCTCCTTATTTTTATGTCTGTTAAAACTGGGTTAATATTTACCAGTAGGATTCTGAGGATTAATTAAAGTGTGTGTGAAGTGCTATAAGTATTATTTTTAATGTCATACTGGGACTGCTGAATTCTTATCCTGAACATCAGCTGTTGGAAAGAAATTAGAATTGAATTTAGGGAGGAGCAGGTATTCTTGAGATCTGTGGGGGACGAGAAACGCCGGCGGAATGGGGCCGCTGATAGAGTGGAATTAGTTGGACGAGAGGCAGCAGTGGTTGAAACAAAAAAACTTTACTTACAAGCTGTATACACGAGGTATGCCTCCTCCGTGGCTCCAAAGTGCACGTGGGGATCTCTCCTTCCACACATCTGAGCTCTCCTCCAATTTGGGCGGATATCACCCAAGCCTTTTATACAGCCAGTGAGCCAATTGCTGACTGCCACATGCGCATAACTTACACTGAGCCAATTGTAAGCATGCACTTCAATTTTCCTGCCTTACAGGGAAAATCCCTGCACCTGGGACTCGCAATGTGCCTAAACGCAGCTGTGCAGAGGCATCTCTTAACCGTTCAGCTCTGACGAGATTAATGTAGTAGCAATAAAAAAGTAAACAAGAAGATATAAATATAAAGAGAATTATAGGGAGGTCTTTGGGACAATACTCATTGTTCCCTTCTGAAATACATAAATGATCTAAATCACTTGTTGAATGATGAAGGAATACTTAGGAATATATATATATCCGTTGTACAACAGTTGTATCAAAATCCACAGTCTAAGTAGATTACACTTAAAACAGTTTTTAGGATTCTTGTTGTAAAAGATTTATTATAGTAATAATTATTAACATATTGGCTTGATTTTTTTTTTTTTAGGATCATTCCATTCCTTTATGCTGACCCATGGAATATTTTCACTTTTCTAAATGAAATTATTGGGAAACAATTTTTAAAAATCTAGGACCTTCCATTTCTTATTTCTTGGTGGTTTGTTTTTGGTTTGAGCCAGGGAGAGTTATTATGCTTAAAGTTTGCAAATACCAGAATGACTCAAGTTACCACACAGGGGCAAGATCGTGAAAATAATATTGAAAAGTAGTAGTACCAAGCATTCCTATTAGAGTTAATTGTACTATATTATTAGCACAGAAGTGAATTTTACTAGATTTCATTATAGCACATAAATACCGACTTCCTAAAAGTTAGCATAATTGTCTTCCCTGGGAATAACTCAACTGCTCTGCTGTGCCTTTGCCCAAAGTTTTGAATATCCAGAAGCTGAGACCTACTCAGTGGCTTCTTTGAGTATTTGTCTTCACTGTAAATACAGCATGTGACTAACCAGTGTTCACAAAGAAACTAGCATGTTAAAATATTTTAATGTAGCAGAGATTCTTTTAAAACTGTATTATCAATTTTAATTTTAAACAGAGTAGGAGGAAAATTAAAGGGGCAACCAGCTAGTGATCTAAAACATTATGTACTAGTGCAAGAAATATAGGGAAATAAGCAGGAAGAATTCGGAGTTCTGATATGGACACAAAATTGATCTAATTAGGATAACCTAGACTTTGTGGGACAGTTCACATCATTGTAATATTGAGATGAGTGGCTATCACTTCTTCGTGTAACATGGGCGGGTAAAAAGGAGGTGGTTTTGTTTGGTATGTTAAAGGGGTGTATACTTATTCTCAGGTTCCCAACGAAGTGGGAGAAGGATAGATCTATTGAAAAAATCTCTGGGTTAGGGTAAAAGGGCAAAACACCAAAAATGGTCTTGTGGTCAATGTCTGCTACAGGCCACTAGAGGAGGAGGGTGGACATGAATGAAGCTGGTGGTTATGGGTCACTTCAATCACCATATTTCATGCTGCAGGGGCAGGGGAGGAGAAAGAGTGTAACTGCTCAGTAGAGGCATTCCAGCAAGTTCTTAGTGTATGCTTGCTGCAGCTTTTTTGTACAGATGAAGTAAAACCAAGTACGGAGAGACTATTCTATATGCTTGTAGCAGGGACTTGGGCACAGGATATTTACTGGGCAGCGCAACATCTGGAAAAGCCCTCCCAAGCTGTCTACTTGGGGCAGCAGACAGAGAAAGATGGCTAGGTTCAGTGGGAAAGAGGAACAGCTGCAGAATGCGGCATGCAGTAGTCATGAGGCAGTCATAGGGGACAGGCAGGGCTCCTGGATTGGCTGACGGAGCCATGCGCAGCCCTTTTGAAGCAACTGATGGTAGCACATGGGGAAGAACAGGGGAAACCCAGAGGAGTGGAGCTATTCCAGAACCCACTCACCCTCATCAGACATGAGAAACAGCTCTTCCAGAAGACAGCAAGAAGCTGCAGATGCAAGAGTGAGGTGCATGAGTAGTCAGGCTAGGCCAGCTGGACAGTACTCAGGAGCACAGAGAGGGGCTGAGACTGGGACCCATGGGTCTAGGACCCCAGAGAGGGGCTGAATATGGGACCAGCAGTGTCTGGGAGTCCCAGGGCTATTCCCCCAGTGGAACAGACTCATAGAGTGGACAAGGCAAGCCCAAGTTGTGTATATTGTTTGGACTGGTGATTCTAAAAGGGGCAGTTCCTTGGAGTGGGGCTCAGCATCTTAAAGGGAAGAGGGACCAGAGACACCACTTTGAAAGAGGAACTTCACCTCTTAACAGACACACTTCTTCAGGGCAGTGTATAAGGGAGGTGGAGCCTCACAAAGACATTCAACAGAACTCTTCTTAACCCCTGTTACTGCAGAGGCCAGAGGCTACTGTACACCTCATTCTACCACGTAAGACCAAGATGTGGCAGGAAATCCATGGGTGATAGGGACAGAGATCAGGGCCATCAGTAATACCTCTGCCAGTAGAGGTCCCTAAGCCCTTGTCCCCACTACAGTGCTTCTTACTAATAGGAAGGAATTCTGAATGTGAAAGGCAACTTGGATGACGGTAATTCTGAAATGACAGAGTTCATAATTCTAGGGGAAGAAAGAAGGGAAAGCTAGAAAATGAAGATATTGAAGTTCAGTAAAGCACTGTACCAGACTCAGAGAATTGTTTAGAAGAATCCCGCAGGAGTCAAGACCATGGTAACAAGTTGTCCAGAAGAACTGAAGGTTCCTTAAGGAGAAAAAAAAAAGGGCACAAAAGCATGCTATCCTGATGCAGAGGAAGAATAGGAGTTCAGTAACAGCTACTTAACCTTCAGTGACCAGTAACTTTAATAAGCAGAAACTTGGCTATATTACTAAACGTGTAAGAATATAGTATAGGCATACAGGGACAAATCAGGAAGGTCAAGCTTTAGTTAAAACTACCAAAGACAAAAGGCAGCAAAAAACCCTAAAAATATATTAGAAATAATGGGAAATCCAAGCTACTTCAGTCCTTTCTTCAGTCTTTCAAATGTCAGGTGATGAGCAGAGTTAGTATCAGTACAGAAAAGAAAGTTAACCTAGAGGAGGGAAATAACAAGTTAGACATTACTTGGATAACATAGATGTTTTCACATCTGCAGGACCCAATGAGATTCATCTTGGAGCACTTAAGTACTAAAGCAAATGCAAAGCAATTGCCTATTATGTATGTGAGTTCATGTAAGTCAGGTGAGCCACCAGAAGTTGGGGAAAGGGCAAATATAATGCCATCTTTAAAAAAAAAAATGGGAGAGGAAGAGAGAGATAAAGGAAGAAGCAAGAATTTACAGACAAGTCAATTTCACTTTGATATTTGTAAAAAAAAAAATAAAAAAAATAGAACCTATCATTTAACAATCAGCTGCTAAGCATTAGAGGATAGCGTGGTGATAAAGAATAGATGGTATAGACAAAGACTAAGCTATGCTTAACCAGCCTCTTTTCTTTTTTAGACAAAGTGATGAGCATTGGAAATTAGGGGGAATAGTAGATGGGACATATTTTGACATTTCTTCTCATATTTACAAGTAAACAAAAAAAAGTGTGGTTGGATGAAATTACTCTAATACTGGTATTGGGAATGGTTGGATAATAGTGCTGAAACAATAGTTAGTCATTCGTGGTTCAGTGTCAGACTGGGAGGAGGCATCAAGTGTGGAATATTGTTTAGTATCTTCATTAATTATTTGGAGGATGGAATTTGACTGTACATTTAGTGAATTTGTAAATAATACAAAATGGGGTGGGTTATCATACACTTTATAAGACAGCTTTAGGATTCAAACCTATTTTGATAAATTGGAAAATGATCTGAAATAAATAGAATGAAATTCAATAAGGATAAGTGCAAAGTACTGCTCTTGGAGAAGACTAATCAGATACATAAAGACACAATGGAGAGTAGTCAGCCAGGCTGCAGTGCTGTAGAGAAAGACATGGTGAACGTAGTGGATCATAAGTTGAATATGAATCAGCTGTGTGATATTGCCAAGAACACTAATAGCACACTGGGCCACAGTGGGAAAGATCTCTGTGAACCGCACCATCCTGAGCTGCGAGAGCCAGATGCACCCCGACCTCATCATCACCAATGAGGAGCCTAAAAAGATTGTGACAGTGGACGTGACCACCTCCTTTGAGAACCAGTGCCAAGCCTTCACCAATGCCTGGGCTCGCAAGCGGGAGGAGTATGACCCACTGGCTGACATTCTGAGGAACTGCAGCTATGATATGACAGTGGGTGTGCTCATCATGGGAGCACTCGGAGCCTGGAACCAAAGCAACAAGAGCATCCTGCATGCTTGCCATGTCTCCCACTAAGCTGATGCAGTGGCTCATGGTGTCTGACACCATCCACTGGTCCTGCGGCATCCACGTCAAGCACATCACAGACCAGGACCAGTATGCTGACCTTGCTAGACCGACCATCACCAGACCAGATCCAAAGGGGAACACCTGAGCCCCCCTCTACACCTGATGGACTCTGAGAGCTATTCCTCAACCACGGACTACACCACTCCACCCAGCAAGGACCCTTGTGATAGGACTCTATGAACTGAGTAATTTCTTTGTTCAACCTACCCCTTCCACCATTGCAGACTTTTGTTATGGGTTTGTTTACATCTATCTTCTTTCTCTCGCAGTGTCACGACTCCTTCCCTCCCCTTCCCCCACCCCACCCCTCACACCCAGGCTTAGATGCCTAACATTGTAGTTATGCAACCTAGCTGCATTCCCCTCCTCATTCCCATCCCTCTT
Source organism: Caiman crocodilus (assembly GCA_030014935.1). Taxonomy (NCBI): domain Eukaryota; kingdom Metazoa; phylum Chordata; order Crocodylia; family Alligatoridae; genus Caiman; species Caiman crocodilus. Next base: position 62,280,006 of record JAGPOW010003642.1, on the reverse strand, counting down.
ATGTTAGTCCCTTGCTTGGGCACCCTGTATTTCCCTTATGGCTTTGTCGTCATTTTATATGATTTTCAACATTTTTACCATTCTTTCTCTGTGGCACTACGTCATCACATTACCTGAGATTGGCTCTGTTTATGGGTTCCAGAACCTCCCTTTGACAGTTAAGTCAAAAAAGCTGAAAGGGGAAGCTGAAAGGGTCTTGCTCATGAAGATGAGGGGGGAGGGGATTAATAATAAAACCAAAATACTGGAGCTAATGTCAGCTATGAAATAAAATTCATCACTGATCTTGCAGTCTTCCCACTCAAATGCATGATTCATTTATTTAGTATAACTTTCTCTCAGCCACAGCTAAGAATAAGAAGATTAGAGAGTGAAAACAAGAAGTGTATTAAGGATAGTAAACACTGAATGATTCTAGCAACCTCCTAGGAACAGAGGGATAAAGGTTTTTGTCTATGTCCACATCTTTTGAAAGAGCTCTCAGCAAGACACATTAAAGTTGTGATGTTTCACAACAGTAGCAGCATTAATGTGCATGACCAACTGTAACAGGGCAGCCTGCTTGTCAGGTCTCCATTGGCCACCCTGCTCAATGCACCCACATCACTCATCTGCCACACCTTGATGGAAAAAAATGAGAGCTGTTACTAAGGTGAGAGGTTACCCATTACAAACCCTGCTGACAAGGGCCTAATACCCGCTCCAACCTCCCCTCCACAGGTCCCATGCTTCATAGATGTTACTGTGGTGTTATTTCTCCAGCGTATGGCTAGAACAAACTAGACACACAGTTGTAGCTCCTTTCTACGGCACTGGAGGGCCACTCATGTACCACCCCTCCCTCACTGGGGTCCCACTCATTCAGCTGGCTCTCACCCAGCCTCTTTCATATTGCCCTCTTTCTGGGGCCCACGTTCATTCCACTTGGCCTCACCCGGCTTCGGGCTTAGTTCTCCTCACCTTGATCAGCCCTGGTACAGTCTGTTGGGTGTCTCCTGCTACCCTCACCTCAGCACTGATTGATTCTATGACTGTAGGCCTATTTCACTTCTAGCCCCTCGCTGGGCCACTGTGCCCCCACTGGGCTTCCTCACTCACCCACACTCATGGGGCCGCTTTGTTCATCGCCCATCTTACTCAGTCTCACTACTCGTCACCCCTCTCATGGTCTCTTTCGTGCCCCCAGACCCTTCCATCTGAGTGTGGCTCAAGGTCCCTCCTCCAGCCTGAGCTCTGCCTCAGGGCTCCTTAACGAGCCTGGGGTTCCTATTGCTCATTAGAACATCACCAGGGAACTGGCCTGCCATATCCTGGGGGCTCCCACGCCGGTAGGAGCCCCACCAGACCACCTTTCCCAGGCAGGGTGCAGTTTTATGTCTTACCCAGGACAAGGGGTCACCTCCACCCCATAGCCCCTGGCCAGAGTAGCCTCTCAGCCTGGTGTTACCTCCTTCCTCCTGCAGCAAATTACAGGTCAGCTTATATCCCTGGGCCAAAATGGCTGCCCTTATCAGGCACCTGACTGCTACCTGTTTTTTGCCCTTAAAATGGCAGGCACCAAAGGTGTCCTACCACATGAACTTATATATTTTTCACATGGCAGAATTTTGAAGGATATTTTTATGGTGTTAGTATTTGCTGTTGCCAAACCTAGTATTTCTTTTTATGAAGTAAAGCAAATAAAGCATCTTCAGTAGAATTCTAACTTCTCCAATAGCAGACCTGTGTGACAATTTGTCCTGGTCTCTTGCATCTCCTTTAAAGTTTGAACCTGCAGACATATTAGCTATTGAGCCAGACTCTTAGATGTAATTTCTAGGAATGTGCATTTGAGGTTTATTAAAGTCAGTTTTATCATTCTCTATTAAAAAGCTTTCCAGTGGCATGACGAACATATCATTAGGCAGTTTAGTGATGAGGTTTCTAGATATTAGATTTTTATTTATGTTGTCTTGCATGCTGGTACATTATTTTTGCATTTTAAGCCATTTAAATACATTTTTTTACTTCATTATGTTTAAGGGTGCCTCTTTTTAGTTTATCTGTTGAAAGTCTGTTACCCATGGGATGTCTGGCCTATTCCATTCAGATATGTGATGACTCCAGTAGCACAGCAAAGAGGAAAGTCTTAAAACTGTAAAGTCTCGTTGCAAAGCAAACTGAGAAGATTCTTCAATCACGCGACTTTGAATGTCCCTTATATCCTGTTAAATAGGGTTATATAATGTATAGTAGCAAACATAATGTATTTATATCAAGAGCAGAATTTGGCCCCGAGGTGCTGACTCTGCAAACACTTTAGCATACATGCCATTTTTCTTTGAGACTGCAGTCATCAACCTTTTAAGACTGTGGGTCAGTTTGAGTCAAAGGCAGGTGCTAGTACCCAACTGCTACAGTTGCTTTCCTCATTGGAAACATGGGGAAACACTTACTGCAGTTGCTTTTCCCTGTGCAGCATGGAGAGAGTTCCCAAAGCCACTGCTTTTACCCATGGCAGCACGGGAAATGACTGCTGCTGAAGTCTTCTACCCAGAATGTCCATGGGCTGGATCCAGCTTAATGGGCTGTAATTTGCTAACCCCTTGTTCAAGAATGTCCTCAATTAACTGACTAGAATTGCCCATGTGAGTAAAATTACTCACACACTCAGACAGTGAATTCTTTAGCGATTTGGATCTAAATTCGTAAATTGTTTTAGACTTCTTAGTGTGATGGGCACCAGAAAACTGTAAATCCATGCTGTTCTGTAGCAGGAGATACTGTAGTAAGCTGTTCAGTGTGATATAAGCAATGCTGTTTTACTTCTGAGATGTACGTTGTTAAAGTTTGACCCAGTGGTGTATGTCTTCAGTTTGACATTAAGGCCGGTGGCTCATGTTCATTTAATGATGCAATGGGATCTGATCCGATTCCAACAATTGTGTCTTCTGCCATGTCATGTGCTGTTTTGGGATTGGGGTTCAGATCCTAATCAGGCCATTGTTACTTTCTAGTGCAAGGGGAGCCTGGGATAATAATTTGGGACTCCCCCTGCACTGACAAGTTTAAAGCTGGGTGTTTTGGCTGATTCTAGGCCCTGACCCAGACAGTCCTGAGTCTTGCTTGAGACCCAGGGCTTTCTGGGAACCAGGGTCAGCTAATTGTTGTCCACAGTCTTGGATGGTACTGGGTCTGGTTCACCCTAGGCTTTCAGGGAAGATAATCACCTGTTTGTTGACCCCAGACACCCCCAGGTTCAAGCTGAGGGGCTTTCCCCACTAGAGACTTTAAACCCCATGCCTGGCAACTCTGTCCAGGCTGCCAGCCACAGGAAATCTGAGGCTCAGTGTTATCAGCTTGAAAGATCTTTTTGTTAGAGGGGGCATATTTTGTCCAGGAGAAATTGAATGAATGCTTGTATGCTGCTCATTTCTACCAGGAGAATGGCAGTTCTCTTGGTAGAAACATAATGTAAGTACGTGGCATTAGGAGAGTGAGCAAGTACAGAGTTTGCAGTCTTTTAGAGGGAATGATGGAAAACCTTCTTGGAGTTTTTCCAACCTGAGAATGACTCTGACTCTTCTTGTGCTGACTCCTTCTCTAGATAATAAATTCCAACCAACAACAAGAAAACAAGAGAAGTGAATAAATTGCAAACATTTAAAAACAGAAATTTACCTTTCATAAAAGATTTCCATCCACCACAAGATGAGAAGTGTTCTGAAGTCTGCCAGGGACTTCACTTTTGCTATTGATTTCACAGGGAAGATGCTCAGAGACTCCAGCAATGGGTGGCAATATAAAATGAGATAGATACAAAACTTAAGGCTGTCACATGAGAGAGCACTGAACAGATACAGTACTAAAGCATCTGAAAGTACAGTCAGTAGCAGCTTGTCTTTCAGACACCTTTTCATTTTAAATAGGCTTATTTCCGGCATGTTACATTTACAGTATAGACAGGGTGCTTTTTTTTCTACCGTGTTCTGCCCTATTACTTGTGGAAGTTATTTTTGTGTTTGATTTGTGTCTGCTCTTCTGTTCTTCTCCACTTCTCTGAGCCAGTATCTTCCTCCTCTCCCCTCACTTCTTTTTTTATCCTGCTTCCTCTCTCATGTCCCTGTCTTTGCTCCAAGTTGAATGTTCAGAAACCGAGACCTAGCCAGTGGCTGCTTTTGAATATTTGGCTGTATTGTAAATATTACAGGTGGCTTACAATAGCTCCATTTTAAATCCTAGTTATAGTCAAATATTTTAATGTAACAGGGAGTCTATTAAGAACTGTATTTATCACTTTTACAGGTGTCATCAACCATAAAATAAATGAAAAAGGAGGATGTGTGATGTTATACCGTTATTCAACCATTAGTCTTCAGCAGACTATTGTATTTAATATATAAATATTTTCTGGGAAGTAAAATAGTAATAAAGTCTATTTTCTTTCACCAGGCCACCAGCAAGGCGACTACCAACTAAACAGTAGTTTTTTGGACTTTTTCCCCTATAACACTTCATTATTAACTGTTACTAGAGCTTTTATTGATAGCTTAAGAAGGTGCGTGTGACAAAGCAGAAAGTTCTAAATATGGTCATTAAAGAGAAAGAGAGGTAATGAAATATGGAAGCTGGCAGATGATGTAAGTTTATAAACATTTTTGCTGGAATTGATATATATGTAAATAAATAAATGCTATTTATGAACATAATTACATCTGTCTGCAGTTGTTTAAGATTTTCTTAAACATGACCCAGATATTTTTGGTGGCAGAAGTTGAAAAGTAATATTTGCGGAGTTGGTATATAGTGAAGTATTTGCAAATTATCTTCCCTTTCTTCCAAAGGCCATACCAAAGCATTTGCTTCAGAAGCAGGAGAGGAAATGTGCTCAGGGAGTGAAAGTGTAGAGGGAAAGTATGTGTGGTAAGAAGCAAATGTGCCCCTTTTATGTGACTGTCAGTATGAATCTTATACACCTTTTTTGTAAATTAGCTTTCTAGTGGTGCTTCACCTTTTCTGTGGGTCAGTGTTGGCTTGTTCTATCCTAACCTTACTTTCTCAAAGATCAGTTTAAGCACTTGCTGAACATTGGGGTTCATCACTCAAAGGAATGGGAGGAATGCTTTGTAAATGATTGGCTAATTTCAGCTGGTGTTCAGGATCTGGGAAAGATTTCATACAGATGAAGGCTTGCTTTCTTAAGGCATGAACGGGAAGAATATAGTAAGAACACCTTTCATTTAGATACCAGTTTATATCCAGAGGATTCTAGAATATTTCATAACCTACCTTTTTATATGGTACTATAGAATAGAAACTGCATCCAGCTTAGAGAGTAGTAGCTCCTATACACACAGCCCTTTACATGGGTTTCCCAGGGCTGCTGTTCAACTGAAGTACAGTGTTATCCATGTTAATAAGTATTGATCAAGTCAGCATTAATTTATTGAGCTTGTGTGAGACTAGAATGGAGAGGATCTTGTGAGTATACCCAGGACATTTGGATAAATCATCATTTTATACAAAAGGTGAGTGGGGATCTCTGCCTGTATAGGATTTATAGCACATTGATTTTCAAGGTCTTTAACCCCTACATGTTAGAATCATTATACCCATTCAGTTTACCTCAGAGGGAGAGAGAGCTGAGTTTCGTGTTCTCGGGTTTAAACTGATTTCCACATGGGGTGTTTAGGCCATTAAATATCAGTTCTAGTATACCAGTGAGAAGCTAGCTAGAATACTTTGTTCTTAATCCTTAGGATTTAAATATATATTATTGTTTTCTTAAGTGTTTCATAAATCACCAGTTTGGACTTCATTTTGATGGTGATACTTTAAATGTTTGCCTTCAAGAAAGAATAAGCTTATTAGATTCCAACTCTTATCACATCTCCCCCTCTATGCGACACTGGTCAGGCTGCAGTTGGAGTAGTGCGTCCAGTTCTGGGCGCTGCACTTCAGGAGGGATGTGGACAACATCGCGAGGCTCCAGAGGAGGGCCCACTCTCATGATTAGGGGTCAGCAGGGCAGACCCTACGAGGAGAGGCCACGGAACTTGAACCCTGTTCAGCCTCCACAAAAGAAGGCTGAGAGGGGACCTGGTGGCTGTCTGTCTATAAACTGGCCAAGGGAGACCAACAGCAATGGGAGAGTCCCTGTTCCCCCAAGCGCTACTGGGTGTAACAAGGAATAATGGCATAAGTTGATAGTAGATTCAGGCTAGGTATCAGGAAGCGCTACTTCACAGTCAGGTTGGTTAGGATTTGGAAGTAACTTCCAAGGGAAGTGATGCTTGCTTCTACCCTGGGGGTCTTTAAAGGAGGCTAGATAAACACCTTGCCGGGGTCATTTGACCCTAGCACTCTTTCCTGCCCATGGCAGGGGGTCAGACTTGATGATCTGCTCAGGTCCCTTCCGACCCTACCAACTATGAAATTATGAAACTCTCTCTCCCTCCTTCTCCAAATGTAACCCTTCTGTAAATAGTTATCAGTATTTTTATATGGCTTGTAGGTCCCACAGTAAACCCATAGATTGGATTTGCAAACTCCTTCCTCTTTTTTGCTTCTTTTGTTCCTTGTTCAGAGCTTCCATTCTTTTTCCATTGTATGAAGACCAGAGTTGCCACCTACAAACAAAACTGCCATCTTTTCCCTTTCTGAAACATAGGACCTTAAATAATTTTTTTGTAGGGGGGGACTGGTATCTTTGTATGGACCTTTTGGGACAACTCAAATTGTCCCACAGAAATGCAAGTGGACTATTTGGCTTGGAACTGCTGGGACATAGTATAGTTAAATGTGTCTTTCCAAACTGCCTGAACATGTACGCCCTCCAGCAGAAATGTATTCCTCTTGCAGTTTAAGTCATTTGATGTAGAAAATTTGTGCTGCTAAGTTTGTTTGATTAGTTACGGTTTGAAGTTCATAACAGTAATTGCCACAGTGTAAAGCAAACAGCATCTGCTGTTGAGTAGGAAAATCCTAAAGTCTGTTTTTTTTGTTTCTGGTTGCATTTAGATCAGTAATTACAATACAGCATTAGCACCAAGTTCCATCTATATCCTTGGTTTGTATTTAAGTCTAACAAAGGTAAATAACATTGCTGTCTCTGTGCTTTTCTTCATCACATGCTACCCAGAATAATGGCTGCTGTAGAAAGAAAAAGGGAACAGGCTAATGATGGGTGCTGGTAAAGAGGCAAAATAAAATGGTGAGGTTTTTGATCTGTTTAAATTTGGAGTTAGAAAGTCACCTTTCTCTTTCCCTTTAAACATTTTATTTTCTTGTAAAGCAGCATTTCCTACACAGAGAGTTCTTGCCCCAGTGTTGTCTTGATGTAGAATAGAAGCCAGTAGAGATTTATCTTATCTGTCCCTTTTAAATTTTCTTAGAAGATTGGTCATGTGCTGGCATGCCATGGTCAGGTTAGCAAAATGGCACCTTAAAGTGAACCTGCACAGGCTGGTACTTTAAGTCTAAGTCAAAAAAGCCTGAGGCTGAATTGATTCAATCTGTTTAATTTTAAGATGAATAGATTGAACTGATAAGCAAGTGAACAGATACTCACTCACTTTTGATTCTGGAAATGTAGCCATATGCTTGTGGTGGCCCAGGCCAGAAGCTGGGAGGCTCTAGAGCAGACCTCCCTGCTGGGCTGCAGCAGACAGCTTGTGCCAAGGCTAGCCCACCAACCCACCCTGTAATGGCGGGTTTGCAGAGGAGGTGCAAAGCATCTTGGGATGCTGGGAGACTGTGAGTTAATTTGAATCTGGAAGAGATCTGGAACAGAAGTTCAGTAAACTGATTTAACTTAAATCAATTAAAACTGATGCTATATTTCTCGAGGTTTATCTTAAACTGGTTTCTGCAGTTTAAAAATCAGTTTATCTGCATTGAACTTCTGTTGTGTTACAGATTTGAACCAGTTTCTGATTACTTGTATTGGTTTATGTGTAATTTCTATCCCTGACCTAGAGGGTGCTCTCTATCTCATGTTTACCTCTATTACATGTCAGTCTGAGCAGTCTAGTATAACTGTTCTTTTGAGATGTTAGTACTGTTGAGCAAAATTGGAGGAAAGAATGCATGCTGGTTTGTAGGCTGTTTTATTTCATGCAATTTGAAAGAGATATCATCAGATTGAAAATAATGTTTTAAAAGAAAATTCCTTGCCTAAATTGCAAACAGTGCTGCAAGCAATTCAAGCTAAAAGAATGTAATTAACATGGTTGCTTATTTACATCTAATTCTTTTGCCCAGTTTGAACATGGGAAATACATAATCTGTCTTGGGTCATACTACCGTACACAGGAGACTGGAAAACACTGCAAGTTTGAATTTGTGGAAATGCCTTTATAAGTCAGCCTTGAGATGAAGCATTTTCCTTCCCCACCTTTCATACAGAGGGCACTTACAGAACTTATATCTTTCATTTACTGAGGCTCCTGAAAGTGCTCTGCAGCCATAATGTAACAAACGTTCATGATTGGAGGGCACTTTTAAAATGGCTTATTGATCAAAAATTTAACCCTCATTTGATAAAGCATCAGACAGGGACACTCTAACATAGAGCGCCTTAGGGAACTTGTGTATAGGTTCCCTGTGAGGGTTAATTTGGGGTGATTCCGTTTACATCTTGTGTGGCTCTGCAAGGCTGGACTGGTGTTTTTGTAGGTGAGAACCAGCCCAGCTCCTCCCCTGGGGCTGTCATGGAAAGAAGACAGAGTGTCTTCTCTGCACATCAAGGGAGAGGAGAGAGGCAGGGGAAAAAGAAGCCTCTCCTGCCACACACACCCCCCTGCACCAAGCTACCCATGCTGGAGTCTGAGGGGTCACTGGGCCTGTGATGTGAGGAACTCTTCCCCTACCTGCTCCACCCCTTGCATGAGTGTCTTGACTGTGGCAGAAGCTGCTGAACCCAGAGCTGAGGCAGAGGGAAAATGGAGTACCCCTGCCAAGTGGGCCCAGCTTGGCTACTTCTGCTGGGGTCTTGGTGAGGAGTAGGCCAGGCCCATGAGACTGGGGGCTCCATTTCCCCTCCTTTCCCACCTCAGCTGTGGGTGCAGCAGCCTTTGCCACTGTCAAGTTACTCATGTGGGGGGAGGCAAGGAGGCCTCCCACTGTTGTGCAGGCCCAGTCGGGCTCCCCACAAGACTTCAGCAGGAGTATCTAGGCCAAGTCTATGTGGCAGTGCAGGTAGGAGGCTCTGTCCTGCCCTACCTGAGGCTTTTGACAACAGCAGATTCATGACTGCTATACCTAGAGCTGGTGTGGGGAAGAGGGTAACAAAGCCCCCCTACTTCATGGACCCAGCCCAGCTATCCCTGCTGGGATTTAGGGGGGAACCTAGCTGGGCCTGTGAAGTGGGGGGCTTCATTTCTCCCCCAGCTCAAGGCAGGAAGCCTCTACTGCTGTCAAGGCACTTGTACCATGGGGGTGGAGGAAGGAAAGAAGTCTCATCCCCACCATATAGGCCTGGAGTGGCTCTCCTCAAAACCCCAGTGGAGTAGCTGCAGAGGAGGGGAACAGATGTGCAGCAGCAAAGGGGGAGAGGGGGGCTCCATCTGTTCCCCCTCCCAGGCACTGCTGACAGTTGCCAGCTGATGGGGAGTGGGACTAATGATAGGGGTAATCTTGCAGCCTCCTGGGAGGCTGCTGGAGCAGCCCTGCCTGTCGGCCAGTGGCAGTGTAGGCAGACTTTGAACCCCCCCACACAATGGGTGAACACCTGTTGCATTCAATAGCACTCTAACTCATGCTATGTGTGTAAAGCACTGACTTAGAATGCTTCCTTGATAGGCTGCCTGCACACATGTATGTGCCCAGAAATAGTGTGGGAGGTTGGCAATTTGGGCAATGCAACCAATGATGCCAGGCCTTTCCATGAGTTTCCAGTGCCACTGGTAAACTGCCTATCTTGCAGGGAAAAGAGACCCTTGTAAAGGAATACTGATAGGGTCAGCAGGGGGTTGTAGCCATATTGGTCTACAGGCAAAAGAATCAGAACTCATGGCAGAAGTGATATCTTTTATTAGACCAAGTAGATATTTGCAAAAAAAATCTTTATTTGCAAGGTTTTGGGCACAATCATCCTTCACCAGGAATAAGAGAATTCAAAGATTTTAAATTGCTCCTAGGTGGAAATGAAATTTCATATTTCACAGGAGAGCTGAAGGTGTAGTAAGATAGGGGTCAATATTAATTTATTTATCTCCTATGGGGTTCATGTGGGTAGAATACCTCAGAGTTTCAAAACTGTGGAGACCTTGCTGATCCCTTGGACAGGAAATGATAGCTGTTGCTTTAAAGCAGTAGTTGGCAACCTTTTTGTGATGGTGGTCTGGAATGACCCAGCTCCAGATCCAAAAAAAGGCTAACACTAGGACTCTGCCTTCACTGCCCCCCAGCCACAGCATGCTGGCTGCAGTGTGGTGCTGCTTAAACCCCCTGCAACAGGAACTCTGACAATGCATCCTAGGTAGGTTGTTGACACCTGCTTTAAAGCCTTGTTCCCCTAGTTCTCAACCCCAGATTGTCTAGGATTTCTTCCTTTCCAATTGTAATGCATCAAGACAATTTAATCCATCACTTCTGTTTCCACTTCTTTTGTGTTCCTTTCCGGTCTGTGTTTCCTGCACTAATACAACATTATAATGTTTAGTTTACAGACACTTAAGGGAAATATTTTAGTTTCTTAAAGGGTCCATCTCCCTTAAAATTAAGGCATAATAATAATTGTTCAGACACTTTGTCTTTTTATTTATCCTGGGTTTCATAAAACCTCTTTTTACCAGATATAATACTCGGGACTCATTTGACCACACTCCGTCCTCTTATCGCCCAACCTTTCAGTGAATTTGCCAGACTATCTTCATGTTTTGCTTGGTACATTGTGCCTTTGGCAGCACTATTGCGTTTGAAATTCTGCTTGTTTTTAGTAGTACGGCAGTGAGTTCAGCTTTGCCAAATCCTGATGGTCTCAGAAGGTCAACCCCATTTAATGCCATCTGAGCCTTCTATGGTTTGCTTAGGCCAGAAGTGCCAAGAGGAAATTAATTGTATAAAAAGCTCTTTTCACAGTCAGCTCCGTACATGCTTCGTGCCTGACTTGTCAGGACATTATGTTTAGTGGATGCCATGAAATGTGCCCAATCTGAGAATCAACCTTGGATAATTCTCCTTGGACAGTTGTAATTTGTAGCTGTGATTAATCAGGTGTGCAAAGTGGACTTCAGGATGCTTACACCATCTACTTGTCTCCTGTCCGGCACTGGGCAAATAGGGGCAGAGTAAGGCAAAATGTAAGTTACTCGTGTCCCACTCATCCCCAACCCTAGAAAGTGGAAAATGAGACTAAAACATCACTACAGTTTAGAGCAGCCTGCAGGTAGCGTAACACTAGAGCACTGCCAGTAAGTCTGCATGCTGTCAGGAGGCTGTCCTGAAGAAGTAATATCCCCCTTTGGTAAATCCATTGTTAGCATAGGGATACATTTGACTACTACTCCTTTCAGCATTCAAATCTCGAAATGGCTGTGTACTCCCAAACAGCAGTTTCATAGATAGAAATGAATAACTGCCTGACAGCACTTAGTCTGTTTAAGACAGCTGCTTTTTTATGGGTCTTGGCATTCCATGGAGAGAGACAGAATGCGGAGGAGACACCCAGGTTTAGCAATTCAAGGCAATGCATTCAAACTCTTATTTTGCGGTGATTTATGCACTGTTCTGCACCTTGGTGGATTTCTGCTTCTGGTTGTGCTTTAGTGAATTCATTGTACAAGTATATATGCATAAGTGTTCGGTCCCTTCATTCCTTTCTTAGTTTGTTTGAAAAGGTAGGGCTTGGAACCTGCAGTTGTTGGTGACATTAGTGTATCAAGAGCCAGATGTTTGTGGAGATATGGCCTAGCTGTGGTACAGAAATGCTGCTTCTCTGCCTTCCTGAATCACCTGAACCTTACATTAGTGTAAACTGAGTGCATGTGTCAACTAGAATGAAGGCCTTATCTACACACATGTGAATGCACAGTTACACATGTACATTGTAAAATTGCATTTAACCAAAATAGTTACTTCAGTATAAAACTAGATGTAGACCAGGCCTTAGTCTGTTTCAATTCACTTTTATACTACCAGTTAAAGCTACCAGTTAAAATCAGTTTACATATAGATAGGTACATTTGAATATTCATTTTTTGACGGGTGGCTATATTCAAATAGTTAAGAATTTTTTGGTATTGATTATATGCTGTTGTGCCTCAGAAATTTCTTCTAAAAAGGACTGGTCAGTGAGTGATTATGTCAGGCCTGACTTGCACACTTTCGCACACTTGGAATTAAAGTACAAGTTTCCACTTTCTGTTGACATTGTTTGTTCATTGTGTAAATGATTTCTGAAATCCATGAACAGTGTATCAGTGTCTTTTCCTACTTCAATTTAAAATAAAATGTAGCATTAAAAATTAATCAGGGTAGACTTCTCCAATTTGTTCTAACAATTCCAAGTACTGGAAGATTTCAAAATGCCACTTGGAAATTTGAGAGATACTTTTGACATTTTCTATGTTAGTCACAGAGGCAAGGGTTCTTTAGGATACGTAAGGAAAGTAAAACCAAAGCAGTTAAATCCATGATTGCTTCCTGGAATTTATAACAGAATCGCCCTATCATATTTTATATCTAGGAATTGAATTGTCATGACTACTTCTAAGTCACTCTATCCCTTTTGATTAAATAGGAAAAAATGTAGAGGTACATTTCCACCTGCTTAGTGATATCATGTAACGATTCTGTGTATGTGTTGTTTATACCTGTGATTTTTAAGTAGTGCAAGACGTGTAGGTATTAGAAGTTGTGTGTCCTGTCTTTTTAAGAGCACACTTGTACCTCACTATTTATTCAGTATTCTTTTCTTTCACTTTGCAGTCAGTAAAATGTAGAAGCAATTTAAAAACTTGTGCTGGTGTAGTCAACTCTTCTTTCAGCCTCTTTAGTGCTTCCCTGTTTTGATGAAATAAGCCTTTGGCTCACTCTCAGCTTCCTACAGCTGATAGTCTCAAAGACTGAACAGCTTTGTCCTTTTCTGTTCTCCTGCTCTGGCATCGCCTGTATCTATTGTCAGCGCCGCAAAATTGCCTGTGTAGTATTAACTCACAGATCTTGTTTCTTTAAAACACACCACTCATCGAACTCAAGCTTTGCCTCTGCTCATGTAATGCCAGACATCCACTCTGTCTGTTCACCCAGTATTACCATTTTGGGTAGAAGAGATTTCTCTGCAGCAGCTTCTGCCATCTGGAACAGCCTTCTTTTATCTCTCTGGTTCATCAGGTCTCCATTTGCTTTTCAATTATTTTCTAAAAATACAGCTTTTTCCCCTCACCTATCCCACTTTAGTTTTTGTTGGCCCTATGACTGAATACTTAATTTATTCACTATGGAATGTCTTTACAACACTCTTTTCTGATTCTTACTAGAAATGCTCTTGAATTATTTAACTCTGTGTAACACTTTGGGGAAGATTTATATAAAAAATTCTACACAAAACAAAATGTTGTTAGGGAATTAAAAGAGACACTTCTTTCAAGCTATGCAAGCAGATATTGATAGGCTCTACCTTTTGTACCATAACTAGATGTTGGTACCAAGTGTTCCTAATTTTTCACTGTCAGTTTTTTTAACTTTGTTAGTATTAAAAGGGCCAAAGATTTGCCTTTTTAACCCCAAGTGAGAACCCTAAACCCATGTACAAATGAAGTCAAAGGCATACAAAAGTGAGCAGATAATTTCAGTCTTGCATTATTTTTCTGAATGCTTTACCGGCCCACTAGAAAAATCAGTTTCCTGATATATAAAACCTTTTGCACAGCTTGAGTGATCCATGGTAAGATCAGACCAATGTCTCAGAACTATAGTAAAAGAACATAAGTACGATTTTGAACATCATGACTCAATTATGCTCAGAAAAAAGATTGTGGATTGTCAAGCAGATTAAAGAGCACTGTTATTCCAAGCTTGTATTTGTACGTACCCCCAAAAGAGAGAAATGTTGGAATTTTTCATTGCAGTACTCAAAATAAGAAAATTGAGGTACTGCAGCATAGAAATGCTCAAAATCGTTGAGCACCGTGGAAAAGACTTCATTAGAAAGAAATGGTTGTAATCACTAGGAGAGGCTTCCTTTGATGACTGTCTGAAAGTTGCATTTGGTACAGCATGCAGCACCCTGACTTCTGGCAAGGGTGGGTTGCTAGTTATTCACATGTTCCAGAGTCTGCGCTGGCTCCCAATGCAAAACAAGGTGCTGTTCTGACCTAAAAGGCCCTAAATGGTCTGATCCCTGTGTACAAGTAAGTGGGTCACTTGGCCTGCTGGCTTTTGAAGGAGAATTTGCAACCTTATGAGATTCTCTGTCAGTTTTTTAAAGCAAAGGTCAGCCTTTAAGTAAATAAACAAAACAAAACACTGTCCTCTCCGGCACTGAGAGGGATACCCCTTTCTCTTCCAGCCCCAGCACAGCAGCCTGGTTCCTTGCAGCAAGCTGTTCCCTTCACAGCTTGCTTCTTCCTAGCTCTTGCTTTCTTTTCTGGGAGCTCTTAAAGTTCCCAGTAGGACAATTCCTTGTTACTCAAAGGGCACAGACAGATGTTAGGGACCCGCTTTAACTCATGGTGCGTTATGTAAAGCGCCATGAGCTAGAGCTCCCCTCTACCCCGCAACCCAACAGATGTTCACCCGCTGTGGAGAGGGGGGCCTGGAGACAGCCTGCACTAGCCCAGGCCAGCTAGGCCAGACCCTCCCCCGCTGCAGTTCCCGGGCTGTCAGCAAGGGAACTCCCAGCTGCTGAAGGCCCAGAGCTGGGGCAGGAAGCACCCCCTCACCTTGTGAACCAACCTCAGTTACCCCAGCTCGAGTACTGGGGGAAGGTGAGTCAGGCCTCTAAGGTGAGGGGGCTCCGTTTTCTCCCTCCACCCAGCTTTGACCATTCAGCAGCTGGGAAAAGCCAGCACAGAACTGCTGCCAGCTGAATGGCAATGCTGAAGGGGGGTGGGCAAGGAATGGGGCCCCCTCACCTTGCAGCCTCTGCAGCTACCCTGGCTGGAGTACTGTGGGGAGTCCATCGCATTCCCCAGCTCTGGCCATTCAGCAGCCAGCAACTCTGCTGACACACTGGTTCTCTCCCTTCAGCTCTCAGCTAGTGGTTCTCGGACTCTCAACTTCCATCTCTCAGCTCCTCGCTGTCTGCTTGTCTTTCCCAAGGAGCCTAACTCTCCCCCTCTGGTCTTTCTGGAAGCCCCCTCCTCTGGTTCCCCCTCCTGGGAGCCTTTTATCTCCCTTCTAGCTAATTATTCCCCCCAGCTGGCCCCGTTGCCTAGGCAGCCTGCAATCACCTCATATTGCCTCTGGCTGGGCTGTAACCCTTGTCAGCCTGCAGACTGCCCTCAGGCTCCTTGAGCTGGCAGACTGCCACCATTATACACATCATATGCCTTATATATGGTGCATTTCTTAACACAGCCCAAAACAGTACTTGTTTTTCATATGAATGCATTGCATAGTTACCTTATGTTGAGTTTCTGGTCTTCCAGAATTCACCATAACCCCTCAAATGAAAGAAAAAGATCCTTGCTACATAGAGAATAAACTACATGTCCTTATTTTCCCTTGCTCTGAGAATTTGCTGTGACATTTTTTTTGCTGATTTTTATCATTTATGATTAAAAAAAATAAGCTTGTATAACTTATCTTCAGCATATATCTAGTGCTGTATTACACTATATATATCTTTAAAATCCTTAAAAATGTGGAGTTTGTAATCATTTATTATGTGAAGTTCTTAGAAACTGATTTTATTTTGAAAGCTAGCAAGATGGGAAGTTGAAACTTTTATTCAGGACTGGAAAAGATTAAGATTAACATCATTTGAAACATGGCAGTAGATGAAAGTAATATTTTCTGTTATAAGTGAGGGCACCTAAAGTACAAAAATAGGTCCTCTATATTGATTATATAAGCTTTCTTGAATATGTTTAAAAGGATGCAGTGTACAAGGCTGTGCAAAATGAAAAAAATTCTTGGAACACCTGATCAGAGAACTGATTGCCAAAGCCTAGTCTATGGATCAAAAAGTTATTTGTACAGTATTTCTCTTTCAAAGTGTGCCAAAAGCATTCAAGTGCTATGTTTTTAGGCTTTACTGAAACAGTCAGGAATGATCCTTGAAAAACAAGTTTTCCATATCTTAGAGAAAAAAATAAAATGACAGATGAGCCACACAAACACACACAAAAAAGACCCCAACTCCACGGACCTCTAGTTTAGCACCTGAGGAAGGCTGAAAAATCTGCTTATCTGTCTCTACCTATCTAGAGATCTGTCCCTCACAATCATTATTTTAAATGTATTCAGTCATTGTAGCAACATCAAGATACCAATATACATATATTCAGCACCTGAGGAAACCTGAAAAGTCTATCTAATTTTTCAGCCTTTCTCAGGTGCTGAATATATGTATATGTATGTTGATATCTTGATGTTGCTACAATGACTGAATACATTTAAAATAATGATTGTTATGCAGAAATATTTGAAGAACCACTTTCTCTTATTACTGAACAAACACAGGATGTCTCTTATTCGTTTTTACTAGCTTTGTCATTGCGTTTTTTGGGCTTTCCATTGAATTTAATAAGGGAAATCTTAATAAATAAATAAACTTAATAAACTGGAGATTTAATTTCCATGTATTTTATTTAATGCATTTAAATATTGTAAATAATGATTGTTTTTTTCTAATATGTATGTCAAACATTGGAATGATTCTCCTCATACTTTTTTTATTCACTTTGTTAATACATGAGAATGAAATAATTTACAAAGGGTTCTTTGTCAAGCCTTTTTATGGTTATCAGATGGTAGGGAAACATAACAATAAGAATGACTTTCTGTGGGGGAGCATAATGCAAATAGCCCCCTTTAAAGAAGTGCTAAAGCATATCTCGTGCATCTGCTATAGAACAAATGGTCAAATCAAATGACTTGATAAACTGTAATAATATCTTGATAGTGTTTGAAGGATCCTGTACTGTTACATTAGAAAAAAATTATCTAAAGCTTTGAACTTGATTTATTGGAACAGTTGTTACTTCTCTTCCTTTTTAATTTGCTGCTTTTTTATGATGAAATTTTGGCCCTACTGAAGTCAATGAGAGTTTTCTCTTTGACTTTAGTAGAACAAAGATTATGTCCATTGTCTGTGCTACTTACTCATTTCCTGGCTAAGTAACTTTATAATCGTTACTGATTATGTGGCTGTCTCTATTCATTAGTGTGACGGCGTCGGGCCGTCACTAGGGGCACGAGAGGGACCCCTGGGGTCGAGAGGAGGCGAAAGAAACTTACCAGGGAAGTTGGAGCAGGGGGAAGAGGAACCGCACCAGCCGCAGCAGACGCTGGCACAGCCGCGTGAGCCGCGCCTCCGCCGCTCGTTTAAGCGGTTGACGCTAACGAGCCAGGGGAAGGAACCAATCGCGGCTGCCGACATGGCCGCCGCAGGAAACTTGAAAAACCCCGGCACGGCTGGGAGCGGGGGGGAGAGAGAGCAGAGGAGTGGGTTGCAGCTGGAGGACGCTGCAGCTCCGGAGAGGTCCTGCTGGCCGCGGCACGAAGGACCGCAGCAGCGTGATTGTGTGAATTCCGAGTGGACTCGGGAGCCCGGGTGGGCTTAGCTCCTGCCAGCCAGTTGCGGGGGGGGAAACGCTGCCCCAGAGAAGCTGTTAGAGGCAGCAGAAGACTTGCGGAGAGAGGAAGGGACCCGAGGAGTCGTGAGTGCCTCAGGACCCATGGGACACCATCAATACCCAGGTCCCGGGTGGATTCGAGCGCCGGACACAGCAAGACCAGCCCCAGCTGAAGTACCAACAGAGGGTCGGTTGGCGAGTGGACGAGGTGTAGGGGCGGCGGAGCCTCGTGGACCATCAGACCACAAGGTCGTGAGTACCCCTCAGGCATAACCCCAGCAGTATGAAAGAACAGCA
>JAGPOW010003642.1:62226775-62254435 GCA_030014935.1 Caiman crocodilus | reverse complement strand
TCTGTCCTTGGACCCATACTGTTCAACATCTTCATTAATGATGTGGACACTGGAGTCAGAAGCGGACTGGCCAAGTTCACTGATGACACCAAACTTTGGGGCAAAGCACCCTCACGAGAAGACAGGAGGGTGATCCAGGCTGACCTGGACAGGCTCAGCAAGTGGGCAGATGAGAATCTGATGGTGTTCAACGCCAGTAAATGCAAGGTTCTCCACCTTGGGAAGAAAAACCCGCAGCATCCTTATAGGCTCAGCAGTGCTATGTTGGCTAGCGCTGTGGAAGAAAGAGACTTGGGGGTCATCATTAACCACAAGATGAACATGAGCCTGCAATGCGATGCTGCGGCTAGTAAAGTGACCAAAACACTGGCTTGCATCCATAGATGCTTCTCAAGCAAATCCCGGGATGTCATTCTCCCCTTGTACTTGGCCTTGGTGAGGCTGCAGCTGGAGTGTTGCATCCAGTTTTGGGCTCCACAATTGAAAAAGGATGTGAAGAAGCTTGAGAGAGTCCAGAGAAGAGTCACGCGCATGATCAGAGGTCAGGGAAGCAGACCCTACGATGACAGGCTGAGAGCCATGGGGCTCTTTAGCCTGGAAGAGCACAGGCTCAGGGGTGATCTGATGGCCACCTACAAGTTTATCAGGGGTGACCACCAATATCTGGGGGAACGTTTGTTCACCAGAGCGCCCCAAGGGATGATGAGGTCGAATGGTCATAAACTACTACAAGACCGTTTCAGGCTGGACATAAGGAAGTATTTCTTTACTGTCTGAGCCCCCAAGGTCTAGAACAGCCTGCCACCGGAGGTGGTTCAAGCACCTTCATTGAACACCTTCAAGACGAAACTGGATGCTTATCTTGCTGGGATGCTATGACCCCAGCTGACTTCCTGCCTTTTGGTCAGGTGGCTGGACTAGATGATCTTCCGAGGTCCCTTCCAGCCCTAATGTCTATGAAATCTATAAAAGGCAATTAGTGTAGTGCATAAAACATGTATGTCAAGCAGACCAGCAATATCCTCTCAATAAACAAAAGCAGCCAGTAATACTGTCTTCATCATTAATTGGTCATAGGTTTATTACTCTATTGTAGAGCTTATCTGTCTGGGGAAGTTTTTCTCTGTTAGTTTGATTCAATTAATTAGGATACTTAAACTAAAATTGTTATAACAGTTTAACCCTCCTGTAGAAGCTCTTATTCCAAACTAGAAGTGGCTTCTTATAGTTTTATCTTATAATTTGCCACTTTGGAAGAAGTTTAAGCTAAAAAGAAGTCATTCAGACCAAATTAACCATCCAGATAAGCACAACTATATATATTTAAATTCACATCTTAGCTTGTATCTTTCTTTTAAGTGATAACGTTCCCTTATTGACACATCTTTAGTTACATGATAGAAAGCAGCTTTTCAAATCTGATTAAAGAGAGCATGTTTATTTAAAATTTTTTGCAGGGTCCCTGTGTAAGCTGATTTACCCCAGGCCCACCTGCTGCTGGCCTCAGGCAGCAGCAGCAGCCTCCTGTGATCCAGGAGGCAGATTGGGGGCCTGCACCTCTGCAAGCAGTCCAGCATAGCTCCCGCAGCCCTCCTGTGGGTGTGAGAGGCCCCGATCTGCCTGCTGGGTCACAGGAAGCTAGTGCTGCCTGCTGGGACCAGCACTGGGCACAGTCATGCTGGGAAGATCAGTGCTGCCGCTGGCCCGGCAGGCAGATTGATAGCTCGCCTGCATCCCCAGGAGGGCTGCGGGGGCTATGCCGGACTCTTCTTGGGGATGCAGACCCCCTATCTGCCTGCCAGATGACAGAAGGCTGGTGCTGCCACCTGGGACCAGTGGCAGCACTGATCTTCCTGGCACTGGTTGTGCGAAATGTCAAAACAGCATTGAACAACAAAACAATTTCAACGAAATGAAACAGAACTGTGCTTTTGAAACGAAACAAAACTCAGAACAAAACACTGTTCTGTTGAAACGGAAGTTGAAGTGGAACAGTGCTGTTTCACACAGCCCTACTGCCGGTACTTTTTGTTCATCTCTCACAGGCTGTCTTGCAATTATTGAATCACAATTATATAAATATGAAAGGTTTTGTAGCTGTGACAAATATTAGAAAGACAGGGAGCCCCTTATCTGCACTAGGAAATTGCATTACAGTGAAATATGCATTTACTGACGTGGCAGTCAAGGACAAGATATTTAGCATTAAGATTTGCTACAACCAGATGACATTGTTGTGCTTCTCTGCCCTGACACTAACTTGTGTTCAGTAGTTGAGATCAATTTAGAATACATGCTTACACGATCAGCCATGTTCAGCTTAGTATATTCAGTCCTATCTGCTTGACTCCTTACCTGGATTAAATCTTGATGCAAACAGTGAAGGGTCAGCTCATCTAAGATTGGATTTTAGTATAAATGTAAAAAGCCAGTTTATTTTGCACATGTAAAACTGCATTTCTGCTTACAAACATTTTATAGGCATTAAACCTGACAACTGTCCTGATAGCTAGATAACTCTTATCTCCATTGTGCAGCTGGGGAAACTGAGACATAGAAGGGCTAAGTGGGTTTGCCTAGGGTCTTGCATACATTATTTGTTAGAGCTAGAAATAGCATCCAGATCTGCTGAATACACCATCTGTACATTAAAGTATGTCAAGTTCCACTCATTGTTTGAAACTGTGGTTCCCTTTAAAACCTGATCCCAGAGGACATAGGAGTCTAGACAGAGTTATCCCATGCTAGCATTACTATGCTTGGAGATGGCATACAGAAAGAAGAATAAGCACTGGGGGTGGGGGAAATTCTTAGCAGATTCTCTACTAATTTCCTGTAATTCTGACTTCAGAAAAGTTATATGACCATTTACAAAATGAAGGTCTACCACTGTTAAACTGAGCAGACATAAGCCTCAAATTTTCAATGTCATAGAATCATAGAAAATTAGAGTTGGAAGGGACCTCCAGGAGGTCATCTAGTCCAACTCCCTGTTCAAAGCAAGACCATCTCCAACTAGATCATCCCAGCCAAGGCTTTGTCTAGTCAGGTCTTAAAAACCTGCAAGGATGGAGATTCCACCACCTCTCTGTGTAACCTGTTCCAGTGTTTTACTACCCTCCTAGTGAGAAAATTCTTACTTGTAACCTAAACTTCCCTTGCTGCAACTTGCGACCGTTGCTCCTTGTTCTGTCATCTGTGACCACAGAAAACCATCTAGCTTCATCCTCTTTTGAACCCCACTTCAGGTAGTCAAAGGCTGCTATTAAATCCCCTCTTAGTTTCCTCTTCTCTAGGCTAAATAAGCCCAGTTCCCTCAGTCTTTCCTCATAAGTCTTGTCCCCAAGCCCCCTCACCATTTTTGTTGCCATCTGCTGGACTCTCCAATTTGCCCACATCCTTTCTGTAATGGGGGCCCCAAAACTGAACACAGTACTCCAAATGTGGCCCCACCAGTGTTGAATAGAGGGGAGTAATCACTTTCCTTGACCTGCTGGCAACACTCCTACTGATGCAGCCCAGTATGCTGTTAGCCTTCTTGGCAACAAGGGCCCACTGTTGGTTCATATTCATCTTACTGTCTACTGTAACCCCTAGGTCCTCTTCTGCAGAGCTGCTGCCCAGCCAGTCAGCCCCCATCCTGTACTCATGTATGAGATTATTCCATCCCAAGTGCAGGACTTTGCACTTGTCCCTGTCATGAGATTTCTTTTGGCCTAATCCTCCAATTTGTCTAGGTCACTCTGAAACCTAGCCCTACCTTCCAGCATTTCCACCACTCTCCCCAGCTTGATGTCATCTGCAAACTTGCTGAGGGTGCACTGTATGCCATATTTCAGGTTGTTTATGCCAGGGGCAGGCAATTATTTTGGGAAGAGGTCCGCTTACTGAGTTTTGGCAAGCCGTTGAGGGCTGCATGACAGGCAGCCCAGGGCAGATAAATATTAATTTTCTAAATTTTTTTAGGGGCTCTGCAGGCTGGATAGAATGGCCTGGTGGGCTGCATCTGGCCTCCAGGCAACATTTTGCCCACCCCTGGTTTATGAAGACATGGAACAAAACTGGCCCCAGGAGCTACTCCTAGGACACTCCACTTGATACAAGTTGCCAACTATAAATTGAGCCATTGATGACTATCTTCTGAGCCTGATGCTCCAGCCAGTTCTCTATCCACCTTAGTCTGTTCATCTAGCCCATACTTCCTTACCTCACCTGCAAGAATTTTGCTGGAAACCATATCAAAAGCCTTGCTAAAATCAAAATATACCACATCCACTGGTCTCCTAGCATCCACAGAGCCAGTCACCTCATCAAAGAAGTCAATCGGGTTGATCAGACATGACTTGCCTTTGATGAATCCATACTGGCTGTTCCTAACTACTGCCTCCTCCGAGTGCTTAGAAATGGATTACTTGATGATCTGCTCCATGATTTTTCCAGGGACTGAGGTGAGGCTGTTTGGCATGTAGTTCTCTGGATCCTCCTTTTTCCATTTCTTAAATATGGGCATTATGTTTGCCCTTTTCCAATCATCTGGGACCTATCCTGTTTACCTGTCCTCTCACTTGCCCTCAACAGTGCAGAATAAAAAGGGGAAGAGGAAGAGAGGTGTTGGATCTAAGAATGAGCAGATGGACATAGTCCTAAGTGTTTGATCTTCATTGTGCTATTGACTTGAAGGTCCAGCACAGTTCCTGCCTGCAGACTGCTAAAGAAAAGAAAAAAGAGATCAAAAGCCAATGAATGTTCTATCAACACTGGATACTTTAGTCCTAGATTAATAGAGTTGCTAAGTTTACACATTCATGCTGTGTCATAGCTGTTCCCTGAACGTTGGGAAACTTTGTAAGAAGTTGCACTTTCACTGTGGCTTACTTGAAGGATAACATGCACAATGATCCAATTGTATGGTTAGTGTAGGCTGTTTTCTCAGATTACCAGACTTGCCCTTTACTAGGCTTTGATTTATGTGGACCTAATAAGAGCAGAGCAAGCACAGTTCTTTGTCTGAGCTTTGAAAGGAAGCTGAGTATAGGACAATTTACAGCTTGTGCTTTGTTGCTGAAGAAGAAAACTGGTTTTCATCAAATTGTTCAAACAAATATTTTGAAATGGATGAAGCAGACTGAAAGTGCACTAAATTAAGAGTTTCCTTAACTAAGTGGCTGCTAAGGAAGAGGTTTGGACTATTAGTACAAATGACTGATGATAATTATTAAAATCATATTTTGAGCTTGTGATGTAGAAACACAGTTTGACTGTTGCAACCTCTTACCTTCAGCATACAAAGAACAATGTCTCTTCCAAACCAGCAAACACAACTGTGACAGATCTTGCATTTATACAGTTCTCCACTTAGCTAGGTAAACAGGGCATGAGACAACCCTGTAGTATACCTGTGAGAGTGATGCAGAAGAGGGCTCCATAATATGCATACAGGCAAAATAAATTAACCACTTGTTTGAAGGGAATTTATTTCTTGTTCTTACAAATGCTTTCTTGATAGCTGCAGGTGCTACAAAGAAACATCTTTGCTGAATTTTTTTTCTTTTTTGTTTGTGAATAGACATATGTTCCTTGAGCTATACAACAATTTTCTCCATGAGAACAAGAGCATTCTTTTAAACTATATTGCTGATTCATTTTACAAATATTTGAAAAATAACATTGTTCTACTCTGACATACTTTATAACTTCTTTATCTGTCTCCCTAGAGTTTGGCCTGAGTATGACAAGATATTTAACCATTTGCCTAACTTGAGAGAGACAGTTCCTTAAAGTCTTGCTAAACTGGAATATTTATTCTCAAGTGATTTTTATTAAGAGTGAGAGCTGGTTTCCATTTCAAGCCAATGTGGTCAATAGTATATAACTCAGTTGTTTCTTTCATAACTTTATTGTGATAGTGAGTGAAATATCCTTGAAATATCAGAACTCAATGAGTTTTGTTTCGTTGTGCCTTTTGTTATGTTTTAAAACAAATTTTAGTCTCCTATTTCATGCAGATGGAACCTTTGATTAACTGCTATTGATCACCATTTTTTGTCCTGGTGTGTTGAGGAATGTGAAAATGTGAGGGGCTTTCTTATACAGTATCACTTGTCCTTGTACTTTGTAGTAATATGAAGTTCCATTCCACACCTATTACTTGGTGATCATCTTATTCTTCCTCTATGATATTCTAGTCATTCTCTGCATTAGCTGCCTTACAGCTTTGATATCAGCTGATTTTATTGGTACACTCCTACTTGTTGTGCCAAGGTCATTAATGAAAGTATTAAACAAGACTGATCCGACAGAAGATCCTTGATGACCTCCACTGGTAATCTCTTTCCTACAGCCTTCGAGATTCTCTTGAAACATCCTCTGAGAGAGATTAATTCTGAGTCTTCCAGTATTCAGCTTATAAGGCAAGAAATGATAAGCATACATTCCAGGACTGAAGTCCCACCTCAGCAAAGCACTTCAGTCCATGCTTAAGGTAGGGGCATGCGTATGCTTAGGTGAATAGGATCTTCAGAGCAGTTGAAGGTATTATATTGATGCATTATATTATTCTGCCATTTACTGTCCTTATTTGCATACCACCCCCCTAAAAAAAACATACATGTTGTTCTGAGAAGGCAGAAAGAAGATTTTTTCCCTTGGAAAAAAAGGATGAGGGAGCGGCAGTCTTACCTGTCTCTGCAGGGGCCACAGGCTCAGACCATGCAGAACTGTGGTATATTCCTCTCATCAGCTTCACTCCCCCATGAACATCGTTGCCACTGCAACAGCTGCAGAGTTAACCTTTTCACAGCCTCAGGGTTATGCAGACAGCACTGTAAATGCCTTAATTCAGCACCAGCCCTGAGAGGGTTAAACTAATGGCGGTTGGTTGCTCAGCAAGGGAAAGGGGAATGAGGCTGAGGAAGAGAGTCCTGACCTAGCAGGACTCCTCCATTCCCTGCAGAAATCCATTTTCCCATTTAAGACTTTTACATCAATGAAGATTACAGATCATTTCCTTTGTATTTAGTACTTCTTAAATAAAATGGTCCTGGAGTTATTTATGATGTGCTTATAAGACAACATGAGAACACACCTGCAAAGTTCCCTTGGTTTAATGGAAAGCACGTCTTCCCCCGACTTAGATGCTGGAAGTGTTAGTTTGATAGCCTTGTGGTTCTATAAACAGAGGAATTAGTCCCTTGATGCTATTTCATATTCTGCTTAAAAACTTATTGTGTGACCTTTGGCAGATTATTTAAGTACCCTGGATAGGGACTGATGTTGCATTTGTCACACTTTTGTCACAGGACAAATGTTTTTATCCCACAACAAAATGCAAGTGTAGAGACATGCACAGCCCCTGCAACAAAACCAGCTGAAGGCATCTCAGGAAGAAGGTAGTATTTATTGGTTTATTCCAGAACATCTTAAAGGATGTCTGTGCATTTGTCACACCACAGTGACCCACAACAATTGGGTTAGGCAGTCTTCCAGGTGTCCAAAATGCAGCATTTCTACTTTCCCTCCAGTTGCCGTGATACTTAAATGGGGGTGCTTTGGTATTTAAGGCAGACCTCTACTGTTCAGAGGTGACAGGTCACAGTAGCCTTACTCACCTCTTTTTTGTTATTGCTGACTAGCCATTCTGTATTCTTCAGACACTCACTCAAGGTCAGCATCCAGGTTTGTGAATGCAAGCCAGTGTTCAATCTGTGGCAAACATCCCCAACATTCATTGGACATGCTCCCCATCATTTCCAGAAGATCCTTCAGGTGTGGCAACAACTGAACTTTGAGATGGTGGTGGACCTACATGTTGTGGCAGGCTAGCAGGGAATGCTCCTATGCTGAGCGACCCACCTCACTGTGCCTGACCACCTACCAAGCTCCAAGTGCCTTCCTGGGGGCACCTTGCATCTGGCCAACACTCTTCCTGCAACACACCCACACGTCTGGGAGTACCACCACCACCACCCAGGGGTCTGAACTGGCTGTGGCCCTGTGCCCCTGAGGTACACAGGCCTTGTAGTCCTAGAGTGTGCTTGATCTACTGCAAGAACTGGGGGTGCTTCCTTTACCTGAAGCACAGAAAGTAGCCTCCCTTAGTCAGCTGGACCAAGAAGTCATAGGCATGCTCCTATCCTTCTCCCAGCCAGTCCACCATGCTTGGTATGGTGGGGTGGGGTGGGGGGCTTTATTGGTTATAGAGGGAAGGCTTGGGGAGGTGTACAAGATGGAGATGTATCACAAAATAACCTTAGAGCAAACAGTGTGGCTAGGTAGCCTTTGAACACATATCATCTTACAGCAAGCTATATTATTAGATGAGGTTCAGGTAAGTTACTCACAAGTATCATCCAGAGACTGATTGAGCCTTTCTCTGGAGGCAGGCAGTTCATGGTGTATCAGTGAGTTTCAAGAGAGATCCCCATCTCTGCCTGGTCAGTTATTCACATTTTCCCCAGTATGGCTCTTTCCAGGAAGTAATTGGCATAATTGCCCAGAGGCAATTATGAGAACCAACAGGTGCTCAGGGCCAGCCACTAGAACCAACTGGTCTTTGAGCAGATTTCAATAGAAATAACAACCCAGAATCACAGCAGGACTGGCAGCACTGCCACTCCAGGATCAATCGTTTGCAATTCCAGTTCAAGAAGGTCCAAAATATCAGTTGTGTGTCTAGCACCCAAAGGGTCATGTGCTCTAACTATGAGAAGCTCTTCTGCATCTCCACAGGTGACAACACTCCAGCCCCCCTACACTGCTGACACTAACCACCTCTTACAGCACACTGATGAGGATTTGGATGCTACTGTGGTGGTGAAAGCCCATATACATCTAACTCCCACACCAGCCCAGGAAATGACTTGTATGAGAGAGAAAGCTGAGGATTCTGCTTCTCATAGACTGTGAGGAAGTGGAGCCCTTTTGTCCACCTCTAGATAATGAGATGGGCAAGACAGATATGGAAAGTGGACAGTGACCCTTCCAACGGTTCAGTGCAGCCCATGCCCTTGCTGTCGCACCAGCTCACCATGTCACAAGCCGTCATCAACATGCCCTCAGAATCCCAGCCAATGCCCATCTGCATGATTTCCCCATTGCTGCCCACTGTCATGCCAGTGAAGCTGTTCTTCTCACTAGCTGAAGGACCCAACCAGCAAGACTTGACTAGCAGATGTCCTGCCCTGCCTATCCATGATAAGTCTGACCATATCATCCCACGTCTATAGTGGGAGCTGTGGGACCCCCTCAGAGAAGACTTCTAAGCTGTGTCACAGTTTCAACACTAACACAGCAACTTATTCCCTAAGGTCCATTAACCATCCCTACCTTTCATTGTGGATGTATAGTTTAAGGGCCTGTCCAGCTGATCTGGGAAATAAAGTTACTTGATTGCTTTATGGAGGGACATCTATAACAGATCATGTCACTGTTATACTGTGCATCCTTCTCAGTTCCCATTTGCTTGTGGAGTGATTATAGTAATTGCCCTCTTCACACCTCATTCAGGCACTGCGTTAATGGGCTAATAGGGAGGGCTGTCCAGCTGGTGACCCATAGGCCACATGTGGCCTGGTCCATGAGCTCCCAGCTGTTGTTCCCATCAGTGTTTTTGAAGCAGCAGCACCTGTGGGCTCCAAGCTCCAGCTCCCCCTCTCCAGCTTCAACTTCCTGCTCTCTATTTCTTGGGGTGGTATGGTGTGGTTGGGGGGGTAGGGGCTGGAGAGGAACCTGAGCTGCCCCTGCTGTGTATGTGGTAGCAGGAAGCTCTCCATACAGTGAATATGGCAGAGGAGCCAGGCTGCCTGTGTTGCATGAACGAGGGAGGAGCTGCCCATCAGCACACTCAGCAGGGAGCAAGGTGAGACTGTGCTCATGATAGGGTGAAGCCAGGCTGCCGGTCTGGTGCGGGGGTCACACACACGGGAAATGCATTTCAAGGTTTTACAAGCAGGGGGCAGTTTCAGGTACTGGTGCTGCAGGGGTGGCTGCTTCCCCTGTTCCCAGCCTCCTCCTCCTGTTCCCCCGCACTGAGGCAGGTAGATGGCATTGCAGGAACAGCAGCTGAGGACTCAAGTCCCAAGGAAGGTAAGCTTTTTTCCTCCTTTCCCCTTTATGCTCAGAGGTAACACATCCCTTCTCCATCCCTTCCCCTCCCATTCTCCATCCTCCACTGCCTGCCACTGCCAAGTACTGTCCTGGGGATGAGAGGAGCTCCTTCCTGCTCCAGCTCTATGGGGTTCACTCATTGACCACTGCAGGGGCAGTGGCTGGGGGGTATTCCCCAGCACTCTGGGGGAGCAGGCAGGGAAAGGGAATGTTTTTGCCTGCTGCCATTACAGCCACAGTCCCAAGCTGAGTACAGTCCCTATCCAACCCATCTGCAGCAGGCAGGAGCTCCCCTTCCCCTCAGGTGCTATCCCAGCAGCAGGGAGGGGAGGAGGAAATAGGAGGGGAGTATGAGAGGGGGGGGATCTGGTTTTGAGCATGGAGGGGAAGGGAGTGGGGGGAGGATAACCTTTGAGACGTAAGTCCCTGACTGCTGCTCTGGCAGCATGGTTGGGAAGAGGATGTGTGCGGTCACTGCACCCCCTCTGGATCTGCCCTTGGTTATGTGCCCCCAGCTACTAAGAAGTTGGAGAGCTCTGGGATAGATGAAGCCCAGCCACCAAGCCCCACCCTTCTTGGCTTGGCCACATGCTTGGAACTTCAGATAAAGCCTGGGCATAATGCCCAGTAGAAGGCAGATGGGACACTGCCCAAACGTGACCACCCACTTCACCACTCTGCATTCACCAATTGAAGCCCATGTTCCCAGGACTTGACCACCCTCTTCCCTCACTTCCCCTCCCCTCTGTGAGAATGCTCTTGCTATGGATTTCTGTTGAATGTAACTGAGGCATTAGGAAAGACAGATTTTATAGTAAGTAATGGCAAGTGCACATGGCACAGCTCACCTCACTGTGATATTTGGCACTGCAGAATAGCAGGAGCCCTCCATCAGGGAAGTCAGGTAATGGCTAGCAGATGGTGACCCTCACCCACAGTTGCAGGGCCCAGCACTGGCTCAGAGCCCACCATGCCCACACCCTGTGAACCCATCAAACCAGCACCACCATCACCTGCACAAGCACAATGCTCAGACAAACAAGGCTGCCCAGAGCCCCTCTTGCACAGAGGACTCAGGCAGTTGGGTATGGGGGAGCAGCCCCCTACATCTAGGTCCTTGGTCTTGCCAGCCCTTCTGTAGACAATTCCAGACAGGATGAAGTGAGCTCATTTGAGCTCACCAAGTGATAAGGGGTCTACAACCCAAGGCACTCAACATCAAGGATCACTACCCCATCCTTAGATGACCTGTGAATGGGGCTGCAGGGACAGGTATTCACCATACCTGCAAACTCGTGCATGAGCATGTACAATTATTTTTGTTGTTCTGCGGCATGTTGGAGTGTTGGGAATTGGCAAGAAATTCCCTTTTTGTTCTGCCTATTTTGGTCAATAAAGCCTGTTCTTGTTAAGGAAAAGTGCCATTTCTGTTGCTGGAATAGGAAAGATGTGCACAATGCAGCCCATTTATGGAGCAGCAAAATGTGAGGAGCAGAGAGCCCACTCTTCCCAGGGAGCTTTGCACAAGCATAAGGGGAAGCATAAAGGTCCTTCAGTGGGAGGTGCACTTGCACATAGCAGCTACCAAGCTTTGATTTGAGCAGGGAACCTACAACAGAATTGTAGAAATGTAGGGCTGGAAGGGACCTCCAGAGCTGATCATCTAGTCCAGGGTTTGGCAACCCCTGGCATGCATACCAGAGCATGGCACATGAGGCCATTTTGCTTAGCACACCACAGGTGGCCCGGGCTCTGGGCAGTTGCCACTAGGCACAGAGTCTGGACTGCTCACAGCAGACAGCAGTGTGGTTGCAAGCCTTGCTGCATGCAGCCTGAGCTCAACAGCTAGCAGCTAGCAGCTGCCCAGAGCCCAAACTTGCTGTGGCAGGCAGCAAAGAGGATGTAGCTGGTGCACCGAGATCTGGCGCCCCAGCCCAGCTCTGTGGCAGTGGCGGCTGCACATGCACATCGAGGCTCCAGACCCTGGTGCAGTTGTTTGCAGTCTGCCTGCCGTCTGCCTGCTGTCTGCTGTGAGGAGCCTGGATTCCACGGTGGCAGCAGCTGCATGTGCACCTAGGGATGCACAACAGGCAAGGGGCTAGGTTGTGATGCCTCAGGTCTCTTCCCCCACTGTATACCCCAAGATGCCAGTGCCATGAAGCATGGGATGCTTGCAGCTACCAGTGGAGAGGCTGCAAGCCCTGTTGTGAGCAGCCTAGGTTCCATAGCAGGCAGCAGGAACCTGCCTAGATCCCAGGCTTCTCACATCAAGCAGCTATGAGGCTGCAAGCTGCTGTACTGGGATTCAAAGCCCTCAGGCCAGCTTGTTGCTGCCGGAGGCTGCACATGTGCCTTAGGGAGCACAGTGAGGAAGGGGCTGGGGCTGCACTGCCACAGCAAGGATTGGGCTCCTCATAGCTCTCCACCATCTGCCTCTGGCATGCCAGAATCTTCCAAATTGAGGTTGCAGGGCTGATCTAGTGCAACCCCCTGCCTAAGGGAGGATCATCCCTATCCAAAGCATCCTATACAAATTCATTATCTAACTTCTTAGTATAACTAACCTATAGAGTCAAGGCTGACATAAGACATAACACCCTAACTTGCCACAGGTAAAGTGGGGGGACTGTGGTGATCAGCATCCTGTTGCTGCAATAGTCATTAAAATATGCCCAAGAAATCCAAGGAAAAGGACCACGCACCCCACTACAGACGAAGGTAAACCCCCCACAGTCTGCCTATGAGCCCTCTCCTTCCCCACCCTCCAAAGATCATATTCCACACATGATTCCTCTATATTGTAGGCCCTGCTCCATTTTCTTCCCACACTTATATCCCTGTTGACCACAGCTCAGTTGAATTTTGGTTGGCAATGTTTAATAGGAGATATGTGCAAAGAGCAAATGAACACATGAGTTGCCTGCCCTCATGGCCTCCCTTACCATATACACTCTTGGCTTACCTTCTAGCTTCAGGTTCCTGGAAGTGGTCTGCTAGGCATCTATCCTACACATTGAGTCATAGTTGATGTCCTGTTTGACCTCTAAGGCACAGGACTATCCCACCTGTTGCTCTGCTTCCCCTATTCAGGCCTCAGGAACAGACTCTCCCTTGGTCTTGCAGGTGTTATATGAGATGTAGACATAGAAAACAAAGTGGAATGTGTAGCAGTCAGTAATGTCCAAGGGATACCGCTAGGATCTGCTTTGTGCCTCAAGGCTCTCAAATGTGCACACCCCTGCAACTGCTGAGGCAGTTAAAAAGTTTCTTTCAGGCATCCAAGTAGTCTATGAAGAGCTTCATCAGCTAGAGTTGCAGCCGGTAGACTGAGTAGCAGTGGGGATATCATCAGTCGGAATGTAGATAACCTGGAAAGGGTTCAGAGGAGGGCCACCTGTCTGGTTAAAGGCCTACAGAAAAAACCCTACAAGGACCAATTGAGGGACCTGAACCTCTTCAGTCTCTACAAGAGGAGGCTGAGAGGTACTCTTGTGGCCATCTACAAACTCATGGCGGGGGGAAGCAGGAAATAGGGGATACAATGTTTACCAGGGCACCCACTGGGGTAATGAAACAATGGCCACAAACTGAAGGAGACTGGACATCAGGAAAATTCAGACTGGACATCAGGAAAAAATTCTTTACAGTGAGGGTTGCCAATATATGGAATATGCTTCCAAGGGAGATGGTACCGCCCCCTTTCTTGAAGGTATTTAAGAGAAGATTGAACAAACACCTGGCTAGGGTCATCTGACCCCAGCATTCTTTCCTGCCCAAGGCAGGGGATCAGACTCGATGATCTAATAGGTCCCTTCTGACCCTAAAATCTAATAAGTTTATGAAGTCACTGCCTACATGTCAATAATAGGAAGTCAATGGGCAAACTCTTTCCTGCTTCATCAGTTCTGGCAACCCAAGGTTCCTGAATATCCTGGGATAATGGACCATGCCTGACCAGTCAGTGTTGATGTAAATAAAAAATCAGGGCAAGAGACAGACATTACATGTAAACTGGCTTAAGTGTCAAGAAACTGGTTTAAACCTGTAGCAGAACAGGTGTTCAGTGCACATAACCCAGTTTGAAAATGGCTGAAACTGGTTTGAGATGAACCTGATTGAATGTAGTATCAGACTTAACTGATTTGGCTCAAACTGGTTTATGCAATGTCTGTCTCAGACCCCTTGCTTGTTTAAGATAAACCAGACTCTCCAGCACCCTGGCATGCTCTCTGGGCTGGGTGGGGCTCTCTGTTCCACAGCAGGGCTGGCCCTTCCTCTCTGCTCCCTGGCTGCAGCTCTGGCAGAGACTTTCAGGCTGTTCCCTCCCTCCCCCTCACCACTCTCTGCTAAGCAGGAATTCCCCACTCCCCTCTGCCTTGCTGAGAGGTATCTGTGTATTAGCTAGCAGACCACATGCTGGCTCCAGTCTGGGTTGTGCCAAAGGCAGAATCAACAGGTAGCTGGTAATGTATCTCTGTTGTTTTCTTAATGGGGTGATAAACACTGAACTAGGGGTGATAAAGACTGTTACCAATTCCCTGCTGAGCTAATCAGAGCATCCTGCTAGGGCCTGGCCATGCTCCCTCCCCTCAGCTCAGTACTGTGGAAGGGAAGGGACAGCTGCTGTAGTGCTCCCCAGCATGTGCCTGCATTTCTAGAATGAAAAGGGAATGTCTGTCCATCTCCAAATTGGTTCAAGCTTTGCAGGTTAGACTAACATTCAGGGTTTTTGAATGTCTGTCCTTAGCCCAGATGTAGTTCACAACATCCTGCAGCATGACTGAGGAAAAACCCCTCCCAGTTGATGAAATCCTAGGCATGGTGTTCAGGGGGCACGTTGGTGATGTCAGTACCATCAATGGCCCAAATGCAGGTTGGGAATCCTACATGGGCAAAACTAGCCATGACTTTCCACAAATTGGTGAGGTATGTGAATCAGTGACAGTACCCACTTGACCACTTGACGTGCCTCCTGCCATGCCAGTTCTGCTGTGTACTTGGTAATTAACTAGAGGCTATAAGAGACTGAGCTTTCATACAGAAATAGTGATACCTTTCTGTACAGTCAGGGGTGTTCTAATCTTAGTGGATTGCAATTCAAGGCTGGGGGCCATCTCAGTGAAGATCTCCATGCAGGAGGATCAGATCACACAAAGTTCATCCACCACTGCTCATTGTCCCAGGTGGCTAGGATGATGTCCTACAAGTTGCTGCTCATCTCTCTGGACCAGAACTCTGATTTGAAGTTTCTCCCATAGTAACCTGGACACCTTGCATTACTATACAGCCTCCACCTCTTTGGACAGTAAGGTGTTAGCAGAGAGAAAGACCTGGAAATAGGGGCTTCACTTTCCATGTCTTCAAGCAATTACTCCACCTGGTAGCAGGGATGCAGCACCCCGTGCTCCTGCTTGCTTAATAACTCTTGGAAGCTGCATATTTGTCAGTTTCTAATTCTGTTGTTCTGATCCAGGTCAAACCCTGTGACATCTAGCTTCACAATACATGCTACATCTCTTTGCCTCCATCTGTAAAATGAAGATAAGCCACATATTGCAGCATAATTATGATGCAATGCAATGCAATGCAATGCAATACACATTTCCTTACGTTTTTCAGAAATATTCAATTCTATATGGGATCTTGGATCTCCTTATTACTGAGCACCTTGATACAGGTGACACAACTAACATCTGTCAATTTATTTCTCTTTTTCTCCCCAGGGAAAAGCATCATACATTCAGTCTAGTAGAGTGTTTTGATTTGGTGCATTTGTATTTTTTTTAAATGTCCAAGATGTTCCATGTTTATATGAGAAAAGATAGACCACAGAAAGGGTCTTGCAGTTGGACCAGAAGGTGATCAGGTTGGTGACGGTTTTAAGTTCCTGTGGGAGTTCCTCCTTTAGTCTGTGGTCACTGTGAAAGCACCTTCTCTTGCACAGGTGAACTCTATATCTATGGTATAAAGTTCCGTTATGGAGTAGCCAACCACAGTATTCATTCTGGTGCTCTGGACTTTAGATATATTGGGCCCAACCTCCATCCAAAATCATGGCAGTGGCCCTATGTTTATCACGTGTCCCTTCACGCAGTGTATGTCCCACACACTTTAGTGTGAGTGGCAACCTTCAGTCATGGTGTATGCACAAGAAGCACCCAGATCTTTGGCGCATATGTCTAGGCAGGAATTTTTTGAGGAGTAGGGGCTCCCACACTCAGAAATGCACTGATGAAGGTGACAGGGAGAAAGCAGTTTCCAGCATGCTTGAGAGCAGCTATAAAGGGATGACCTTTTATATTTCCAGGTTTGAATCATGCATGCAGGAGCAGATGGGTAGGGAAGAAGTGGGAGCAGCCCAGTTGGGGGACACCACTGTGGCAGCATAGACATGCCCTGAATGCTTTGAAGATAAAAACCAATACTTTGAGCTTGATTCAGAATACTTTAACAAGCCATTGTGGAAAAGACAGAATATGTCTAATGTGTGGCTTTTCTGGCTGATGACGCAGCATTTGCATTACTTGGAGTTTCTTAAAGGCTGTTTGGTTTTGTGCCATGATGTTTTGCTGTAGCTCAGACAGAAGATTTTGCCAATGTGCATTTCTACTGATAGGTCATTCTCTGCTGGGGGCAGAGGAGGTTGGACAATTCTTATCAATTCAAAATGATATTAAATGTTATCTTTGGATGTTGTTTTGTGCAAATTCAGCCTCGATGAGAAATCCAGGAGTACTCCTGAACTACAGATACCATCCAACACTTCCAGGCAAGTCTTCAAC
The DNA here is from genome assembly GCA_030014935.1 of Caiman crocodilus. Lineage (NCBI taxonomy): Eukaryota > Metazoa > Chordata > Crocodylia > Alligatoridae > Caiman > Caiman crocodilus. The sequence goes on along the minus strand of JAGPOW010003642.1, from coordinate 62,237,549 downwards.
CAATGAAAATTTCACAATGGTTGCAAGTGCCTTAGAGCACTTTCCTTTGCCCAGTAGAAGAACCTTTGTAAGCTCCATTTTGGTTCTGTCTGTTAGGGTGACAATATTTAGATCTTGGGGACCATTGGATTTGCAGCTGAATAAAGGCATGACCTATGGCCTAGGAGAGCTGCTGACCACATGGCAGAATGATATCTAAGCCAGCCATTTGCTTATGCTAAGTAACCATCTTAACTTTGTCAACCATTTTCTGAGGAAAAAGCAGCAAGTGAATCTATGTGAGTCTGCGCGCTGTAAATGAGGTGATGTTTCAGGAATGTGGAAGATGGTACAACATGAGACAGAAAAACAGACTGGAATGTGAAAAACAACATGTAATTGGTAACAGAATCCAAGATGAACGTGTGCGAAAAGGTGAATGGTGATTGGTGAAGAAACCTCCAGAACCTCCCAGGTTTTGCTCAAAGTCCACCCATTTACCAAAGAGCAGAAGTCAAGATTTTAGACATGCTCATAGCAAAAAGACATGTAAATGAGTATTATGTATAGGCAATTCCATGCTAATGAAGCAAACAGTAAACAAAGGCAGAGCTTGAGATAAGGGGAGAAATGGGTGGAATAGGAAGAGGGGCAAAGGTGGAGTGAATGTTAATGAGTATAAACCAAAGTGTATAAATGTAGAAAAAAACTACTGTTCAGCGTAGGTCCCCTAGTTCACAGGCTGTGTGTCTGTGAGGCACTTTTGTCTGAAGCTGTCTCCATTCTAAATAAAGCTGTTGCAAGCAATGTGTGCAAGTAGTGTTTGCTCCCTGTCTGCTCTGGCTACTGAGTAGCAGGATCCATGGATCATCATCTCCCTAGTCACTGGGCACCGCGTGGAGTTGGGGTCTAACACTGTCTTTTCAATCAACTGCCCCTTCATAAGCAGGTATTGTCTGGTCACTTAATGGTAATAGTATGATTGGGATGAAGGATAAAGGGAATAGCAGACTTCTTGAAGAAACCTTTGCCTTATTAAGAGTATATTTAATATATAAACACATTGTGCACATTTTTAGCGTGGTATGGGCAAAATGATGTGCAGCAATTCTACAGGAATTTAAGAAATAATAACCTGCTAATATGCTAGTGGCATTTTAGGAACTATTGTATAATCATGTAATTTAGGACCAAAAAGCAGTGGGGCCCAACCTTTTTTGGTAAGCATGCAACAAACTAACTCTGCAAATGCTCCCCATATGCCACTCTGATCCTTTTTCCTTTCCTGATCTCCTGCTCTGCTTTCTGCTTCCTCTCCTATGCTCTCTGACCAAGCTGTTTTTTCTGTTTTCTACCTCTTGCCCTGTGCTCCCTGCCTGATCTGATGATCTGCTTTTTGCTTCCTGTCCCATCTGCCACTGTGCTGCCTGTTTGTTCCCTTCCCAGTCTTCCATGTGCCACACACAAAGAAGGTCTGTACTCCTCGTGGCACTTGTGCTTGCTAGTTGGTCATCTTTGCTTTAAAGCTAAAGGGAAATGCTTTTAACACAAATATACTAAATATAGTAGCTTTTTTGCTAGCTTGGGTAAAAAGGCTTTTTGTTAATTGTGATGATTCCTTATTGTTTTCTTTCAGTTTGCCAGCCACTATATAGAAGAGTGAGTGTGCATAATATAACTGCAGAGGCCAACATTGCAGATTTGAATAATAGTATTGTTATGCCTTTGGTTTCTTTAAGGATTTAAGAGAAAAATAGTCTAGGAGTAATCTTAATGAAATTATTTCCTGCTCATGAAGTACAGATTTCACTTCTTTCCTTATTCTGCTAATAGACTAATATTGCAGACATTGCAAAATTCTTTGGAAATTTAATTCTACTGTAATTCATAAGGAAAATAATAGGCATGACACAACACACTGGGAGTTTTTATTAGGAAATTGAAAGTCATCTGCTCTAGTTTCTTCCAATGACTTCTCTTTCCTTTTTTTTGTTTTGTTTTTGTTTTGCAGAATTAAATTTCTTAGTTACTATCTCACTTCAGTGAAAGGCAGCTTTGTAATGTGTATTCCTGAATGCACTAATGGGGTTATAACTGTTTGGCAGAGGCTTGGAGATGAAGATGCCACTGTGAAAAATGAGCTCTGTCAACAACAGCTGATTTATAATAATAAAATACAGATAAGGTAGTCAACATTGTACAAGTCATTGGTCCCCCACCTACAGGTGCATCCACCACCTGATGAACTTGTTACATATTGGAAATATCAGTGCACTCTAATTTGGCAATGCTTGTTCAATATTAATTTGCATCACAGCATACTCTTCTTCATCTCTTTCCCCAAGATATCAATCCCCTTAGCTCAGGGCAACTTGAAAATAAGCTTATCTAAGCTTTTGCAATCTTCTACTCTTCTCTTCTCATGATTACAATGAAAATACTGTTGGTTGCTTTTAAAGGCCTCTGCTATAGATTATTCATTTAAAAACTCCCCAGTTATTGCACTGGAGCATACCAGATAGTGAACAAACAGTTTGAGTATCAAAGCAGATCTGTCACCCTCTGACATTTATTAGTCCACACTAGATGGTGACTAGATACCCGCTGTCTCCAACTTAGAGCCGGTCTTTAGCTCTAAGCTAGGCATGATTATCAAAATAGTTGATTCCAGTTGATTTCAGTCAGGAGGTACTGGCTCCCATGTTTTTTATGTGTATGATATGGCATAGTATCTTATACAATACCTTTTTTATCTATTATATGAGAGGTAAGGCTCTTTTATTAGATCAGGTGTATAGTTGGGATGATGTTAGACAAACTTTTGAGTGCAAAGCATTCTTGTTCAGGTATTCAGAGGTAGTTGTGTCCGGGCTGTAGAAGTATTTTTTCAGGAGAAATCTGAGGAAGAATTTTTCTAATTCTCCATGCATTAGTGTCTTGTCAGTTTTTTAATCTGGGCAGAAGTTCAGACCTGGTGACCTGAAGAATGCTTTGTATTCAAAAGTTCATCTAAGTGAAATTAGCTGCTTACAATGGAAAATGTACAATTTCAAGATAATGAAGCCCGACTACACTGCAATATTTTCTTCCTAAGCCTATGTAAGGAACATAGCATCATCTGCTTTGGATTCTAAAGAGTGTCTAATAAAAGATATCACCCCTTCCCCCCATTTCTTTGCCTCTCACTTAATTCCTAGATCATCAGGTTTACAACATGAATCTAACATTGCTATTTATCTGTCACAAAGAGTTTTTGGGAATGTTATCAGCTATGTAGTATCCTCTGTTTCTCATTTTTTTAGATCTGGGCTGGAAAGGGGCAGTATTGTAATCCTTCAAATCAGGACATTTTGGCAAGATTAGACAAATATGTGGTTTAGGTAAACTACTTGTAGTCCCTTTAAAAAGGTCTGTTTATTCTTATTGGCAGTCTCAGCAGATGGCCAAGGATAGAATGGGTACAATGACTTCAGCCAACTCTTTTTATCTCTATACACATTCTTTCCATGAACATGATGTTGCTTATTAGAAATGTGAAGAATGGGGTAAATGGGAAGAAGCTTCCCTGCTTTGGCCTGTGCTGTAGCTCTTTGGTGGACAGGAACATATCAGCTTACAAAGCTATCCATCTAGTGTCTCTCATGATGAATGAGAAAGATTGCAGTGGTTGGGATCTGGGAGAAATGATTTCTTGTTCCACCAAGGATTCCCTGTGTAACTATGGGCAAATCTCTTACGTTCCTCTCTGCCTCAGTCTCTGTCATAAAATGGTCACCATAACACTTCCTTGCCTCAGAGAGCTGTTCTGAGGATAAACATTAAAGACCATGAGTTGTTTAGGTCCTATGATGACTTAGGTTATAGATAGATCAGTAATCCACCGTACACTGTTTAAAAAATGTTCTAAGCATTTTATCCTCCACTAACAATGGCTGGGCATTTTGGCACGTATTTGAAATGCTGCTGTTCCAAGTGTCTGCTAGGACATAATATTATTTCCTTCCTTTAACTTGTAATGCATTTATACTGCTTGTGATTTATGTAACGACAAATAAGAGCTGAAGTACTCCACATGGGAGGAGACAATTGCTTGTATGCCAAAATTATTAGACTAAAGCTAAATCTTCAGAGCTCTAATCCATAGTGCAAGTGTTTTTGAAGTGTTGTAAACCTGTAATGCATTTATTTATTTATTTATTTATTAATTTTCACTGGTCTAATTTCTGAATTACTTAACAACAGCTGATGTCTTCCCACATCTTTCATAATGTCCCAAGGTATTAGATAGGACCAATCACAGGTTTTGCTGTTGTTAGAGTTAGAGAAATAGTAGGTTTCCACAGCACATAGAAACTGCAGACTTATCTGGGTTTATTTGCTAATGAGCTATGATCTTTATAATTGTCTGGAAAATTCTGCATTTTGTTAAACTTCAACGGTACTTTATGCTTAGTGATTTAGTATTAATATTTTGAGACAACTTATTTCCATTCAATTCATGAAAATAAACAAATTATAAAGTCTCTAAAAGTCTCTAATTATAAAGTTGCAGTGCTCCACTAGGGAAGATCAGCCAGTATTGATCACAGCAGGCACAATAATAGTCAATGCTGCTATCAATAGAGTATAACTACAACTCTTTAAGTAATAGTATCCTGTGAGGACAGCTAATAGAAAGTGGCATCATATTCAGCTGGGGAAGCCTTCATTCTGCTTCCTTGATGCATCTTCCCCTCCCTCTCTCCTTTCCCCTTGGTGTACTGGTAAGAGCCTTGTGTTCCTTTTGTAATAACCACTCTGGGCTCAAGGGAGCAAATACTTGGGGAGTTCAGCATTCTAGGCTGTTCAGTAAGGCTAACCGCACTTTGTCATAGATCCACAGATGCATCACGAGCAGGTCCAAGGAGGTGATCTTCCTCCTCTATGGGACATTGGTCAGGCTGCAGTTGGAGTACTGCATCCAGTTCTGGGCACCAGACTTCAGGAGGGATGTGGACAGCATTGAGAGGGTCCAGAGGAGGGCCACTCACATGGTCAGGGGGCAGCAGGGCAGGCCCTACGAGGAGAGGCTACAGGACCTGAACCTGTTAAGCCTCTACAAGAGAAAGCTGAGAGGGGATCTGGTGGCCATCTGCAAACTTACTAGGGGAGACCAGCCGGGAATGGGAGAGTCCCTGTTCCCCTGAGCACTACCAGGAGTAACTAGGAATAACAGCCACAAGTTGACTGAGAGTAGGCTTAGGCTAGACATCAGGAAGAACTACTTCACAGTCAGGGTGACTGAGATCTGGAGCCAACTTCCAAGGGAAGTGCTACTTGCCTCTGCCCCGGGCGTCTTCAAAAGGAGGCTAGACTATCACCTAGCCGGGGTCGTTTGACCCCAGCATTCTTTCTTGCCCATGGCAGGGGGTCAGACTTGATGGTGTGCTCAGGTCCCTTCCAACCAAAACAACTATGAAACTATTGGGATATACTGTGGGTAAGATGAAAGGTGGCATATACAGTGTAAGAGTGCTAGTAGTACCATATTTACTCAAATCTAAGTAGACCCTGAATTTAAGATGAGCTTGCAATAATTAGTTTCTGTATATGGAAAATTTATAATTTTGCGAATAATTTTCCAGGTATAGAATCTAATTATTGGAGAGTTGTCTTAAATTTGTTCCCTTCCCATTGCAGCAGCAGGGAAAATAATGGCTAGAGGGGCCAAGGGGCTAGTGGAGTCAGATGACCCTTGACCTTCACCTGCCCCCCCGCGACACACTTCTTTTTCCTGCAGCCTTCCTGTTGCTCTTGCCACTGGCACCCCCTATTCCCAGCTCTGTGAAGCGTCTGCTCCTCCCCACCCTCCATAATCTCTAGCTCTTCCCATCCTGCTCCCTGAAGTTTCTGCCTCTCACCGCCCCCCCCAAACCCCTACTGTCAGATGCTGCTTAGTTACTGTTCCATCCTGGAGCATAGCATGTGGAAGTTCAGCCTTTGCTGGGCCAAGTAACAGTGTTGGCAATGCTGATTACCTGGGCAAGGGACCGATTTTCCTTGCATTTCATGCCTGGGAGGGAACCCAGCCTGAGCCAGAGCAGAGCTGCACTTGACAGTAAGTAGGGAAAAGGAGCAGAGGGGAGAGGGGAGAAGCTCTACATGTGCCACTATTTGACTGCTACATACCCACTTTTTCTTTTGCATTATTAATGCACTGTGTGATAATCTTATGTTTGTATAAGCCAGCCAGATCTATCACCTATACCATTAAGAATTAGTATCATATCTGAAAAAATCCCCTGAAATCTCAGAAAGCAGTACCAGTTTCACTGTATAATTACTTTCGCCATTTAGTGTTAGAAATCATCACTGTACACTGTAATAATGTTAAAACAAAACCCCAAAACTTACCATGGAAAAACTTAAGAGAGCAATTGTGAGGGAAAAAGTATGAGAATAACATCAAGATATCAGAACTTTGTGTTCTACCCATACAAAAGTAAAAACAACATAAAAACTTTTCCTTTCTCTTTAGCAGAAAATGTCCTTCAAACTAAAGTTCTTGTATAGCAATTGCAATGAGAGTTTAAATATAGTAGAGGGAAACAGCTTTGCTAAACAAGCTTGGGAGCTGTTTTAAATTTTCAGCATCACGTTCTCAACCCTGAAGAACCCAAAATGTGCATAAACATAAGTCATTACAGCCAAGTAATACCCTGGTTGAGCAAAGTCACTATGATTGTCACTTGTGTAGGCGTAAGCCTCAAAACATCCCGCCTCCTTAAACTCTCAAATGCTTTTGGCTTGTAGATCAATTTTTGTGCTGTTACAATCTATTTTAAGAGTCTCTATGAAAAGATTCTTAGATTATTGTATCAGACCAGCATAGGCTTCACCTCCTGCCAAGTGAGCAGGGGTTCAAGTATTCACAGTGTACCTCTCCACTGGAGGCACAACTCCAATTCCAAAAAGGTCCTGTCTTGACAAATATGTGTCCAGTTCCCTGTGGCTCATTTTACACTGTTTTGCAAAGGTTTCCCTTGGAGTACTCCCTCTGCCCTCCAGAGGGCACTGATGGTATGGTAAGCACTCTGGCTAACTCAATATTTTCTAAGTATTGACTCTCTATGGATTCCCTAGATGGGTTGATGTATGGTTAGTGTGGATGATACAATGTAATATGATCTATATTCCTAGCTTCAGTAAGGATACATGTTATCAGTTGTCTTGTTAATTGGGAATGGATATAGAATCTCTTCTTAGTGATCTATGCCTTGCTTGACTTTTGAGGTCCAGGCAAAGTGTGCAGAGGTGATAACTAATGAGACAAGTTGAGCAGAGGGCATAAATATGGCCCCCATGTGTCATTTTTGTAGAACTGCCTATTACATTTTGTTTGTTTAGAAATACATAGTGGGGCCCAATACACTACTTAGAGCAGGAGCTAAGGTAAACATTTTGAAGGCATGTTTCGGAAATGCTTTGTACAACAGAATGCTAAATATATTAAAATGAAAGTTGTGTTAAACGTTTTTTTTTTTTAAATCATATCATTTCACATTAAACATCAAAGAAATCTCCGGCTAAGAAAAATATACCTCCTGTCAAAGGGGCATCCTTTATCTGGATGATAGCTAAATTCCTTGCTAACAGACAGCTTCTGATCAGGACCAAATTATGCTCTCATATCTAGCAGCTTCTATCACTAATAATTCTGTTCACTTCCATCAGGTTACTTAAGATTTTAGCCAAGTGAGGCTGAGAACATAAACTAGCCCAAAATGTAGGTGTTCTTTCTTGTGGAGGATTCTTTTTCAGAGCCTTTCCATTATGTAATTCTTTTTTGAATAATGAAAAGATCCAAGAAATAGAGAAAAATGACTGACATGCAATGAGCCTACCATTATAAAACAACACAATATTCTGTGATATTAAGGAGTCCAACCTTATTAGAGATACCATGGTTTGAAGGAGTCTTTGTTATTTGCCTCTGACATTTACATCCAATGAATTCTGTTCAAGAAGAAATCCAGAAGATGTAGATTGTTAACAAGATGAATTGATCCAATTACAACGTATAGCCCTTTCTTATTTATATAGAAGTTTCTGACAATCAGCTTTCAAAAACTGCTGCTTGGAAGTCACAAAAACAAGTGACTTATTTCCTACTGCGTACAAAAAGCACGTTAATTCTAAGCAGCTGGTCACTTATACAGTTTAGTAGCAATGTTACATATGACTATGACCTTCAAACGCTAGTTTTTATGAGAATGTCTCTTACGGTTTAGCATGATAAATGATGTTACACTGGCTAATTAAATCAATACATCTCCTTAATGTCTTACAGTTCCTAAAATTCTTTTTACTCTGTGGTCCATGGATCATCTTTCATATACATTGTTCTCTGAGCAATGTATACTTTTTTCTTCTTAAGTTCAGTTGCAGTAATTCCCATAATCTTGACCTGAAAGTATTTTTAAGAAGTAAAATTAATGCATCTAGTAAGAGAATAGCTGAGGTTGTAGCCAACTGCTCATTCCATTCACCCATTATATCTGGGTCTCATAAACTGAGACCCTTTCTGTGATTTTTGCAGGCTGAGGATATAAACTGAAAAATGCTTTTCAATAACACCACTTTTCTTGTTCTTTTAATACAAATAAATGAAAGGTATACATGAAAAAATATTCTAAAAATCTTAAAGTGTAACACTGCCTTTTAACACCACTTAATAAGTTTATTAGGAATATGCAAAACAGTGTGGACCCTAAAGATGTTATTTGAATCTGCATTTCTCTCCTTTTCTGTTTAACTATACCAAAAGGCATCTGATTAGAGCTTTCTTCTTTCTGATGTGCACTGCAATTTTAAAGAATCAGCTAGAGGAAGATGCTTTTTTATGTAATGACAATTTTTAATTTCTTTTGAAATTTTCAGCTTTTCAATAAATTATGGAACCCTTCAAAGAAGAAAAACAAACTATTTTAGTTTTTAACTGTTACCTTCATTCTCTCCTTTTTATCTTCTTTTCCTCTGATTTTTCTTCCTTTTTGAGTTTTGCCTTTAGAAAATGGTAAGGATAACAAGAAAGGAAAAAAAAATTTTGGTGGGGAAATGTACAATAATTTTATAGTTTCAAATTTCCTGAAAAATAAACTGAAGCTAAAGCCAAAGAACAACAGGCAGATTTTTTTTCTAGTCAGCTCCAGAAACAGTGCACATGTCTAACTAGCATGCCAACAACAAGTTCAATATACACCTGTAATTTCCAAAGTCAGGCATATTGTGTGTAACTAGAGCTAGGAAAGTGGTTGGCTTTCTAATAATCTTCATCCATGAAATAAATATTGTAGAGTAGATAATAAGAAAATATTCAGAAACAAACTTATTAAAGCCTTTTATTGCATCTAATGTCTACCAATAAACTGAATTCTGCATCAATAGGAAGAATACAAAGCGTATAGATCTTTTAGACTGCTAGTTGACTACAGTGAACTAAAACAGTGGTGCTAAACCTCTAGTCCACAAACTAGATTTGGCCAGTGTTGCCATGCCATCCAGCCTATGGGACCCCTTGTTCTAGAAATTTGTTGGCAGGGGAGTGGTAGCAGTGTTAACTGCTGTTCCTCCTTCTGCCAAATTTCTGGACCTGTCTGGAACCCTGAGGACCAGATGACCTAGTTCGGCTCACTAGATCCAGCAGTGATCATCGCCTGCTGGAATTCACCATCCAGCGCAAGGTGGCAAAAGCCTGCAGCAAGGCAGTAGCCCTGGACTTCAGGAGGGTGGATTTTAATGAGGTAGGGAGAATAGTTGGGGAGGTACTGAGGTCCTGGAGGGGAGGGGAGTCAGGTGTCCAAGAAGAGTGGTTGTTCCTTAAGGAGATGATCCTCCAACCCCAAAGGGAGGTAATCCCAACAAGAGTTAAAGGGGGCAAGAGGGCGCAAAAGCCCCCATGGCTCACCAAAAGCATACGGAAATGTCTCCTAGCTAAAAGCGAGGCGTACACTCAATGGAAGGGAGGGACCATCACCAGGGAGGACTATACCTCGGTTGCTCAGGGCTGCAGGGTCGTGGTCAGGAAGGCCAAGGCAGAGATGGAACTGGGACTAGCTACCTGGATCAAGGACAACAAGAAGACCTTTTTTAAATACATAAGGGGGAAAAAGAAGGTACCGGGTAATGTGGGGCCTCTGCAAGACACACTAGGAAATCTGGTTGTCATGCCAGACAGCAAGGCTAACCTATTTAACAATTTCTTTGCCTCCATTTTCCTGAGCAGGGACCGGATCAGCCTGTCCTCTGGGGCCCCCTTAGGCCCGAGGGGAGGCACACCCAGGCCTAGGGTCAGTGAGGATCTAGTCAGGGAACTTCTGGAGGGACTGGACGTATTTAAATGAGCTGGTCCTGATGATCTCCACCCCAGAGTGCTGAGGGAATTAACAGAAGTCATTGTGGGACCCCTGGCATGGCTTTACGAGCACTCGTGGTTCTCTGGTGTGATGCCAGAGGATTGGAAAAGGGCCAATGTGGTTCCCATTTTCAAAAAAGGGAGGAAGAAAGACCCAGGAAACTATAGGCCAGTTAATCTTACCTCAATCCTTGGTAAGCTTTTTGAGAGAATTATCTTGGTGCACATCCATGAGGGGCCAGCAGGGGAGGTTATGCTTAGGGGAAATCAACACAGGTTCATTAGAGGCAGGTCCTGCCAGACCAACCTGGTGGCCTTCTATGACCAGGTCACAAAATCCTTAGATGCAGGGGTAGCAGTGGACGTAGTCTTTCTAGATTTCAGGAAGGCCTTCGACACTGT